>OX235279.1:131705791-132399577 GCA_944472155.2 Trichobilharzia szidati | reverse complement strand
GGCAATTTTTCGTTGTTTTACACACTTTTACACTTGTATTCCTGCTAAAAGTTGATGGAATAAGGCGTTTTTAGCATAAACAGCAAATGATGGTGTCCTTATCCGGCCGTAATTTACGGCCAGTTTACAAATTGTTGAAATACGTACTTTTCCGTTCAGAAAATGTCGAATTACTTGAAGAGACATGTTATAACGACTTTTAGTGAATTCTTTTTGCAGTTTAAAGGATTACACATGGTTATGGTCAGGTGGAATAGTTCGTTTTGTTAATTATTTCATTTACTTTGTTGTGTACTTTTGCTAATGCTGTCAAAGCTCCTCCACATATATTTCATTAAGGGAAATCTACAGAAATACTTAGAAATTATATACGCATAGTATTTACTTATTTTATGGCGTAGACTTGATGTTTACAGGAAGATGCAATATCCATTTTTTTTCTTCTTGAAAAATGTTGACTGACGTAATTAACTAATTATTTCGTCATTTTAAACATGTTAAGTAGTTAATTATTGCAATTACAGTGGTAACAATGTCTACATCTTTTGAATTCTTATGTTCTTTTTCAGATAATATCAACTTTCAGGAATTTCATGGATTTGGGCGATAAAGAAAAAGATATCTGCAGTGTTGTTGATTTTGTATTACATGTTTATTTATTAATAAATGTATCCCGCGTTATTCGTTTGTATATTCTACTTGATAAGACCGACTTCTAGCCTTGGCGTAAGTTGTGAGGTACGGAGTATATGACGTGATCTTAGAAATGCTAAGGAAATTTAGATATTCGGGGGGAGGGGCTTATTGATAAAAAGACTATGCCGTACCGTAATGAAGTTACTGCGTCCACTTGTAAAAGAAAACATTGATATTATAAGCGCCTAGAGTTATATATCATCTTAATAGGAACCCATTAACGGACTTTGGATTCATAGTCACAAGGTGAAAAGTAAATCTACCTGATAGTATGCTTGCGGTTTCTACTTATCGTAACTGTTCGATATGTGTGACTAAGTGCAACTACAGTTATCGTAATAATTAAAAACAGAATACCTACGGTTCGCCGCCACAGAACGAACAGGGTACGTTGCTACCTGTTCATCTAGTCGTGTAAAGAAAAGTTTCCCAGACGCCGCATTTACTTCTAACAGTTTACCTTTAATTCCTAACTTAGCACGTGTTACTTATGTTACTGGAACACAATCGCGTTACAACAGAAGGAACACAGATTCATTGAAAAATTGTTTATTAAACAAAAATTAGATTTCAGATGTACAGATAATTCAGATGAGTAGTCCTCCGTTACTGTCAGTAGGTTCCATCTGCGTACACAGCACATATGTGTTTCTCCATAAGTCTGAAAAGGTTTAAGAAAAGCATTATTAACATGGGTGCTACATGTATGATCTGAATAAAAATTTTTCTTGATAAGCATTTACAAGTAATCACTTTACAAACAATATATATAAGTAGCTAAATAGTTTTCACTAAACTTAAGGGACTTTGCAATTTATCGTCGGTCGATATCTAGTAGGTCCATCGAAGCATCATGAAATGAAAAATTATTAAACGACAAGTTGTGAAATAGTTTGCAAAGCTTGAACAAAGATTTTAACAAAAATGACAACGGCTTTATGACAAATAGTAAGAGTTTTGACAGCATTAATAATAATAACATTCATGTTCATATAGTGACTATATAAACACCAATAGGTATTATTAGCGCAACGAATTCATCATTAACTTGGATAGACGACTAACAATAATAATACAACCATATCAATTAAAAGTATCACTCAATCCTATGAAGCAGGTGTTTACTTACATTGACTGTATGTGAGTATATATACATATATATACTTATATGCTGCACCAACCATGCCGTTTTCATTGTGATTAACCAGACCGCTGTGTATTGCATACTAAATTAAGGATCCCTGGAAATAATAGTCAAGCGGTAATTGAAGTTGCATGAGGTTATCACCTCTTCGGAACATTGCTTGCATTCTTGACACTCCTGTGAAGTCCTTAGATCTTGATATGGGATGAATTCAACCAACAAATCCTCTGGTATATCATTTCTATCATGAGCTGTAATAGTATGTGCTGTCAATTGTGCACCCGACTTGATAAAACGCTCCTGGAAGTCGCGAAATTAACGAAGCAGCCAAATGATGTTTAGAATTACCGCAACTCGAATGACAAACTGGCCAATCACAAGCGAGCAAATCACTTGTTTATCTCACTCGCGGGCACACGAAATTACGGTCGTCGACAGGCTGCCTTGAATAATAGCACAAGCGATCAGAACGTGTTCGTTTAAATGTTAAATTGTAAAGTCTTCCTTAAGGTTGTAACAACAGAAGACAAGAGCCAGGTAACAGCTCGTTTGTTGAGAAAATCAACAGTTATTTATGGATTTTTGTGCATATTATTATTCGCTATTATTAGCAGAGAGGCGACGTCTTCTGATTGGTTGTTTCCCTGCTGAAGGTTATTCTATCATCTCTTTGTTGCCATTTCTTAGACAGTCCAGTGATATATCTGAGAATCGTATCCGCCTACGCTAAGTCTGCCGTGATCGGCTGTTGAGTTCCTCAAGGTCAGGCTTTGCTCTTGTTTTCACTCCTGACCGTAATTCGGGACGTAAACATTGACGTAAACTGTTGCATAAAATTTTGGCTTGCAGACATCTCTCAGTAAGGTTACTATCAAGGTTGAGCGCCAACCTGATCTTCATTCCGATCCCTGATGATAGTTATGGTCAACCAGTAAACAACATATATTTTGATAAGTGCCATGCTCCCAATTGATTAAAATATGTTTCGGGAATCGAAGAGCGTCCTGGAAAACTGCAAAATGGTATAAAATACAGTTGTGGATAGTTATTCATTGGAAGTACACTTACGAGATATATACAAGAAGGAGCTATGGAGTCCTTGGAATGATGGTATAACTTTACAATGTTTAATGCTAACCATATTGGTCTTACCATGGAGACTATGACGTGTTCAATGAAAATATAGCGTTGCTCAAACGTTGGTGTTGTTGTGTTTCTCATCAAAGCAACTAGACATTAAGCAAGCAACAAATATGAACAAAGAGTAAGTTTAAGCTTTCACAAAGGCCTAGGTAGTTAAGATGAAATAGAGTATAATAGTGCGTAAATAAAGAGATTACGTGAGTTAGATAAGTGATATTTCAGTGAGAAATGAATTCAAAGATCTGCAAGATTAGAACCTGTGGGACAGGCTGGCTTGTGAGATGTCTCACGAATTTCTGTAGGGTCCGTGCGGTAGGATATTGACAAGAAGCTGAGCATGCTTGTAGATGTTAGGAGCAAAGGCACTTTTTAAAAATTTAGGCCTGTATAACCCTCATTGTTCTTTATGTTAAGGATCTAGACTCATGTTCAATTCTCGAGCTGTCAAAATACGCATGTTGCTGGAGGAATAACACAATTACTAGAAGAAAATAAATCTTGAGATCAGAAATAATCTAGTTGTTGATACAGACAAACCAAATACGGAGATAAGTTGAGGAAACGTCAAGATGATAAGCAACCTTATGGCGCTATGGAAGCCCATTAGTCTTGAGAATACGGAAACTGCCCATTGATCAAATGAAAAATGTGGAACCCCAACAACCGTTACAAGCTTGTGATGATAGGATTCACAAATGATGTTTTTCGGTGTGATTCCCCTCCTCGTAAAGGCAAGTCAGTGTTCAGTTGATTTTGGTGATTACAAGGAAACACGTTCACATGGTCTCGCTGTTAGCGCCCTTGAGCAGCTGTCCAACTTCTGTCTTGCGGTTCAGCTATGACGACAAACACACGCAAAGCGGAGCTCACAAAGCAAAAAAGCAGAAAAGATACGCTTTAATTTTTCTCTTGGTTACACTTTGACAGCGAGAGTCAGTCTTCTGTCCTTGACAGTATGTTAATGATACGGCGACCACCGATCTACACGACTACCTTTCGGGGATAACACACTTCTACGAGTAGAAATAATATGCTTATAATAATAATATATTCTCAATTTTGTACATGAGGCACGCCAGTTTACATGCGCCATCAATTCGATAAATTACACATATGATTAGTATGCATAGTTGTTAATGATGATGTAATAAGGTACATATTTATTCCTACCTATGTAGGACACACCAGTTGTATAGGCATGGATAACTTTTATTTAAATTACATAATAAAATTACATGACTTACGGTCATATTACATGGTTGCTGTGGTTTGTCTTTATTTTTTGGGAAAAAACTGATAACTAGTGATTCAATGGACCACATCTAGAAATATAGAGATATTGACTTCGCATTAACAAAATGACCTAAGTATGTGTTGGATGGACTACAGACATTTGGAAAAATAAATAAACCTTGGAGTCAATTCCCTAATATAACAATAAAATGCATCTTATAATAATATATTCTCACTTTACGCACATGAGGGACTCCAGCTGACGGGCATCAGCAATATGTTAATAATGTATACATGGAGCAAGCATGTTTAAAATTTGTCACTGACACAAGATATATATACAAGGGAAGGTAATGGAATAATGACATTAGTAATAATAATATATCCCCACACTTTGCATAAGTTAAAACAATTTATATGGTATAATCCTAGACATCATTATTGTTTGAATTTGTCGATTGCATATGTATACATATATATACTCCATATACATACTCTGTGTGACGACAGAGGGACCACATGGTCCCTCATTGAATCAACCCTTCAGAAATCAAATAGCACCGACACCTGTTCAGGCATGGCAGCCGTATAAAGTATGTAATATGGCTGGCAGTCAGGGCCCTTCAAAGGCCCTTCGTCCTGTTCCCTATGCAGTTGCGACGACAAGAAGGAATGCAGCCAATTGTTCCTAGGGCTGAATTTGACGGCTAGCAGGCGTGTTTAGCTAGTAAATGTTTGGTCGATGGAACGGCGTAGCGTGGAGAATGGGATCTCCCCATAACCACCAAGGGCCTTCTGAAAGGACGGTGGTGTCTATGACTGAAAATCACGCATGCTCCCTACGCAAGGCGTGCCTGCTTCCAGCTACGGAATGTCTTGTAAGACCAGGCAGGTGAATGGTTTTTCTCTCGCCATCCGTATGACTGCCTATAGACTGCTGGGTCTTATCAGTATAATAAAAGTTTACCGCATAGCTAGGACTAGGAAGATAACCAACATATTATGATCTCCTTACCCCTAGTGTGAGTGGCTTTTCCCTGGGGTCTTGGGAACCATTGTACAGTTAAACAGCTTCATAGGACGGATGTCAAACTTTCCGTTTGCTGAGCTAGTTAGATCAATGTTCCTCACATCGTTGCCCGACTTTCACTGTTTAAATCAATCGGTCTGACTGGATGTACGTGGTCAAGCATCCACGTTTACTTGCACCCTGCCGTGTCATGTTCGGTTGTTCATGCATGCACCCAGGTTAGCTAAACAGATATCGTCCTCTCTAATTCCAGAAAACATTTCGTATTTTGAACGGACGACTTTTCGTTCTTGTTTGGCTTCCGACAGTTCTGTCGTCACACAGAGTATGTATATGGAGTATATATATGTATACATATGCAATCGACAAATTCAAACAATAATGATGTCTAGGATTATACCATATAAATTGTTTTAACTTATGCAAAGTGTGGGGATATATTATTATTACTAATGTCATTATTCCATTACCTTCCCTTGTATATATATCTTGTGTCAGTGACAAATTTTAAACATGCTTGCTCCATGTATACATTATTAACATATTGCTGATGCCCGTCAGCTGGAGTCCCTCATGTGCGTAAAGTGAGAATATATTATTATAAGATGCATTTTATTGTTATATTAGGGAATTGACTCCAAGGTTTATTTATTTTTCCAAATGTCTGTAGTCCATCCAACACATACTTAGGTCATTTTGTTAATGCGAAGTCAATATCTCTATATTTCTAGATGTGGTCCATTGAATCACTAGTTATCAGTTTTTTCCCAAAAAATAAAGACAAACCACAGCAACCATGTAATATGACCGTAAGTCATGTAATTTTATTATGTAATTTAAATAAAAGTTATCCATGCCTATACAACTGGTGTGTCCTACATAGGTAGGAATAAATATGTACCTTATTATATCATCATTAATAACTATGCATACTAATCATATGTGTAATTTATCGAATTGATGGCGCATGTAAACTGGCGTGCCTCATGTACAAAATTGAGAATATATTATTATTATTATAAGCATATTATTTCTACTCGTAGAAGTGTGTTATCCCCGAAAGGTAGTCGTGTAGATCGGTGTAGCTACGCAATTGCTTGCATACTGTCAAGGACAGAAGACTGACTCTCGCTGTCAAAGTGTAACCAAGAGAAAAATTAAAGCGTATCTTTTCTGCTTTTTTGCTTTGTGAGCTCCGCTTTGCGTGTGTTTGTCGTCATAGCTGAACCGCAAGACAGAAGTTGGACAGCTGCTCAAGGGCGCTAACAGCGAGACCATGTGAACGTGTTTCCTTGTAATCACCAAAATCAACTGAACACTGACTTGCCTTTACGAGGAGGGGAATCACACCGAAAAACATCATTTGTGAATCCTATCATCACAAGCTTGTAACGGTTGTTGGGGTTCCACATTTTTCATTTGATCAATGGGCAGTTTCCGTATTCTCAAGACTAATGGGCTTCCATAGCGCCATAAGGTTGCTTATCATCTTGACGTTTCCTCAACTTATCTCCGTATTTGGTTTGTCTGTATCAACAACTAGATTATTTCTGATCTCAAGATTTATTTTCTTCTAGTAATTGTGTTATTCCTCCAGCAACATGCGTATTTTGACAGCTCGAGAATTGAACATGAGTCTAGATCCTTAACATAAAGAACAATGAGGGTTATACAGGCCTAAATTTTTAAAAAGTGCCTTTGCTCCTAACATCTACAAGCATGCTCAGCTTCTTGTCAATATCCTACCGCACGGACCCTACAGAAATTCGTGAGACATCTCACAAGCCAGCCTGTCCCACAGGTTCTAATCTTGCAGATCTTTGAATTCATTTCTCACTGAAATATCACTTATCTAACTCACGTAATCTCTTTATTTACGCACTATTATACTCTATTTCATCTTAACTACCTAGGCCTTTGTGAAAGCTTAAACTTACTCTTTGTTCATATTTGTTGCTTGCTTAATGTCTAGTTGCTTTGATGAGAAACACAACAACACCAACGTTTGAGCAACGCTATATTTTCATTGAACACGTCATAGTCTCCATGGTAAGACCAATATGGTTAGCATTAAACATTGTAAAGTTATACCATCATTCCAAGGACTCCATAGCTCCTTCTTGTATATATCTCGTAAGTGTACTTCCAATGAATAACTATCCACAACTGTATTTTATACCATTTTGCAGTTTTCCAGGACGCTCTTCGATTCCCGAAACATATTTTAATCAATTGGGAGCATGGCACTTATCAAAATATATGTTGTTTACTGGTTGACCATAACTATCATCAGGGATCGGAATGAAGATCAGGTTGGCGCTCAACCTTGATAGTAACCTTACTGAGAGATGTCTGCAAGCCAAAATTTTATGCAACAGTTTACGTCAATGTTTACGTCCCGAATTACGGTCAGGAGTGAAAACAAGAGCAAAGCCTGACCTTGAGGAACTCAACAGCCGATCACGGCAGACTTAGCGTAGGCGGATACGATTCTCAGATATATCACTGGACTGTCTAAGAAATGGCAACAAAGAGATGATAGAATAACCTTCAGCAGGGAAACAACCAATCAGAAGACGTCGCCTCTCTGCTAATAATAGCGAATAATAATATGCACAAAAATCCATAAATAACTGTTGATTTTCTCAACAAACGAGCTGTTACCTGGCTCTTGTCTTCTGTTGTTACAACCTTAAGGAAGACTTTACAATTTAACATTTAAACGAACACGTTCTGATCGCTTGTGCTATTATTCAAGGCAGCCTGTCGACGACCGTAATTTCGTGTGCCCGCGAGTGAGATAAACAAGTGATTTGCTCGCTTGTGATTGGCCAGTTTGTCATTCGAGTTGCGGTAATTCTAAACATCATTTGGCTGCTTCGTTAATTTCGCGACTTCCAGGAGCGTTTTATCAAGTCGGGTGCACAATTGACAGCACATACTATTACAGCTCATGATAGAAATGATATACCAGAGGATTTGTTGGTTGAATTCATCCCATATCAAGATCTAAGGACTTCACAGGAGTGTCAAGAATGCAAGCAATGTTCCGAAGAGGTGATAACCTCATGCAACTTCAGTTACCGCTTGACTATTATTTCCAGAGATCCTTAAATTAGTATGCAATACACAGCGGTCTGGTTAATCATAATGAAAACGGCATGGTTGGTGCAGCATATAAATATATATATATACATGTATATATACTTATATACAGTCAATGTAAGTAAACACCTGCTTCATAGGATTGAGTGATACTTTTAATTGATATGGTTGTATTATTATTGTTAGTCGTCTATCCAAGTTAATGATGAATTCGCTGCGGTAATAATACCTATTGGTGTTTATATAGTCACTATATGAACATGAACGTTATTATTATTAATGCTGTCAAAACTCTTACTATTTGTCATAAAGCCGTTGTCATTTTTGTTAAAGTCTTTGTTCAAGCTTTGCAAACTATTTCACAACTTGTCGTTTAATAATTTTTCATTTCATGACGCTTCGATGGACCTACTAGATATCGACCGACGATAAATTGCAAAGTCCCTTAAGTTTAGTGAAAACTATTTAGCTACTTATATATATTGTTTGTAAAGTGATTACTTGTAAATGCTTATCAAGAAAAAATTTTTATTCAGATCATACATGTAGCACCCATGTTAATAATGCTTTTCTTAAACCTTTTCAGGCTTATGGAGAAACACATATGTGCTGTGTACGCAGATGGAACCTACTGACAGTAACGGAGGACTACTCATCTGAATTATCTGTACATCTGAAATCTAATTTTTGTTTAATAAACAATTTTTCAATGAATCTGTGTTTCTTCTGTTGTAACACGATTGTGTTCCAGTAACATAAGTAACACGTGCTAAGTTAGGAATTAAAGGTAAACTGTTAGAAGTAAATGCGGCGTCTGGGAAACTTTTCTTTACACGACTAGATGAACAGGTAGCAACGTACCCTGTTCGTTCTGTGGCGGCGAACCGTAGGTATTCTGTTTTTAATTATTACGATAACTGTAGTTGCACTTAGTCACACATATCGAACAGTTACGATAAGTAGAAACCGCAAGCATACTATCAGGTAGATTTACTTTTCACCTTGTGACTATGAATCCAAAGTCCGTTAATGGGTTCCTATTAAGATGATATATAACTCTAGGCGCTTATAATATCAATGTTTTCTTTTACAAGTGGACGCAGTAACTTCATTACGGTACGGCATAGTCTTTTTATCAATAAGCCCCTCCCCCCGAATATCTAATTTTCCTTAGCATTTCTAAGATCACGTCATATACTCCGTACCTCACAACTTACGCCAAGGCTAGAAGTCGGTCTTATCAAGTAGAATATACAAACGAATAACGCGGGATACATTTATTAATAAATAAACATGTAATACAAAATCAACAACACTGCAGATATCTTTTTCTTTATCGCCCAAATCCATGAAATTCCTGAAAGTTGATATTATCTGAAAAAGAACATAAGAATTCAAAAGATGTAGACATTGTTACCACTGTAATTGCAATAATTAACTACTTAACATGTTTAAAATGACGAAATAATTAGTTAATTACGTCAGTCAACATTTTTCAAGAAGAAAAAAAATGGATATTGCATCTTCCTGTAAACATCAAGTCTACGCCATAAAATAAGTAAATACTATGCGTATATAATTTCTAAGTATTTCTGTAGATTTCCCTTAATGAAATATATGTGGAGGAGCTTTGACAGCATTAGCAAAAGTACACAACAAAGTAAATGAAATAATTAACAAAACCAACTATCCCACCTATTCATATCAATGTATAACCCTTTAAACTGCAAAAAAATTCACTAAAAGTCGTTACAACATGTCTCTTCAAGTAATTCGACATTTTCTGAACGGAAAAGTACGTATATCAACAATTTGTAAACTGGCCGTAAATTACGGCCGGATAAGGACACCATCATTTGCTGTTTATGCTAAAAACGCCTTATTCCATCAACTTTTAGCAGAAATATAAGTGTAAAAGTGTGTAAAACAACGAAAAATTGCCTAATTTTGAGGTTTATTCCATAAATAAAGCCAGTAGACATCAGCTGATCAAATGACCTACGGCCGTATACGGGCTGCCATTATTCAACAATTTCGACTTTTGGAAAAGCGCTAATTTATGACATTACACGATTGCAACTTATAACATGACTGATCGTGCCTGCAAAAGTTGAATGCATTCCATGTTAACCTACCCGCTTATTCGAAATATATATATTTTGGGTTGGGCTTTCAGTAACACTCCGGCTACCATCTTCTGTAGGCCATAGATATTTGTTCTTAGTTCAAGAGATTTATGTGGCAAACTACCACAGGCTAAAACACTATGGTTTTATGATATGTCGCAGTGAGGTACAAACAGATAGCCGTAGACATCAGCCGAGTCCACCAGTTCATAGGAATTCGCTCGAGAAACAGAAGAAGGAAGGAAAAACGACAGTTTCATGGTTCAAAACCAAAGTGATTTCCTGAGTTTGTGCTGGCTAAACGAGACAAATGAACGTATTGCGAACGTTTGGTCGCGAGGGCGCCTGACTAAATGCATTCAGACCAAGAAATTGTTACGCTGACTAAATACTCTAACCATAACCGGCTAAAATCAGTGGACTATAGACAAATTTGTAGAGTCCCACTTAGTAACCAACGATTATGCAACGCGTATCCTGACACAGAAGAAGCTAACAAAAGAGTGTGACGAGAAGTAACACGGTAGCTAGTTGTAGTAGGTGCCTATCAAAAGGTTAACATACATCATAATAAAAGCATCTGCCACTTTTCTCCTCAAAATTCCAAATTCGCAGACAACTTTCTTCAGATGTGTTTTCATCTCCCAACACTTAGTCTGCAAGCACATTGTCTGAAGGGACCCGATGGCTATATCATCATTTCGACGATATATTTCATAATCGTAAGGGAATTGAGTATTGAGGGTGCGTGCCAATAAAAGACTCGGTTAAGACCCTAGGTCACCTGATTTCTCACAGCGAATAGTGAGACGAATTTGCTCAGTTAGGCCTTTCTCTTATCGCCTGTTTACTTCCTTGAACCTAACTTCCTTTACTTCCTTGTGCAAACTGGTGATTTTGAATGTTTTTTTAACATACTGCATAGTCTGTATTGAAGGGATAAATACTTCAGGAGCTGAATCATGTTGTAGAAAGGATGACATTTCGTCGAATAACTCGGTTTTACGTGAAGATTCTGTGAATCGAGTAGATAAGAAAATACTAAATATTCAGCATCAGACAACGTCAGTCGACCCGCAGTTTAGAGGCATACGAGTAATGGACTCACCAATCAATGAACTCCCCACACTCGATGTAGTGCCGTTTTTACGTCGGCCACACCAAGTATTTATTGGGTAGCACCTGTTGACCACTCTCCTGTGGAGCAGAACACAACCGGATACTGCCAAGAACCATGACAGGGATACGGACCTTAGGCTATGACTAAATCAACATTGCTGGAGACTTCAACGCTCCACCCCCTTCCGTTAGATTGGGGTGTACTCAAGGAAAATTTGATCGAAGTCTACCAAAAACCATTAGAAATGCAAATCGCCCGGGAACATTGGAAACGACACTAGATGGGGCCTTAGTGAGAAGTTATCAAAACGGGATTATGTCCTAACTAGTGACCAGTTACTGGTGGAAAGCGTTCAAACCATGACCTCTGTAAGCATTGGTGACCATGTGGTCATAGTGTTTGATCGGGCTCCTTGCAACCGCTTACAGTGGGATGGTACGCGTCCCTGTTTGCACCATAGCAAAGCGGACTACAACAAAACGTAAAAGCCTTCGTCTGACGCAGAATGACCCACAGACTGGCCTGAGCTATCGATTTAGGAACATTGGCAAATGGTAAGAATGATCATTTACACAGCAATCTCACATAACGTTCGTCCAGTCACACTACAACCTGAGAAGCAATCCTCATGCTTGAGAGGAGCACGCGTCGTTTTCTGCAAGTAAAGCGGGGCTTGGTTTACACGGCGACCCTCCACGAATCAGAGTGGCCGTGAAGTATACTTGGAACTCATGAACCGGTATAACACAAGGCAAATCTTGCCAGAAAACTCCAATGAGAACCCTGAAGCCTATGCCGATTCATGTCTGAAAGAAAACCCACCGATCAGAGGCATGCACCGTAGGAAGTCTAGGTAGTCAACATATCACTATTTTGGGAATGACTGAAACATTCAGGTCGACCTTTGACAGATGACTGGACAGTATTGTGGGTGCTACCACTTTAAGTCATGGGTGTCACATCACTAAGTTGCCAAGTGGAAACCTAATGGGTAAATTCCGCATTACCCCCGCAATGGTTGTAGAGAAGTTGTAGTTCCGAGGGTTGTGACGACATTCGACCATATGTCCTAAAATAGTGCGCACAAGCTCTCTGCAGGCCATTATGTGACCTGTTTCAACAATCCATGGATTCAGGGGAAGTGTCAGAAGAGTGGAAGAGAGCCATCACTTCCTCTGCCTCCGAGGGTTGGGGTTGGCAAGATGCAACAAGTTACAGGTCAGTTGCGCTACTTCCAGTGCTATTGAGGGTACTGGAAAGTCTGGTAGATGATCATATCAGGCAGCACCTTGACATGACCAACATACTCCATGAAGCACAACATGGGTCCAGAAGAGGTAGATCCTGTATAACAAACCTATCATCAGCTTGGGACGATTGGACATCATGCTGGGATAGGAATGTTCCAGTCCATTTGACCTCCCTAGACACAGTTCAGCACTACCTGCTCTTTTTGAAGAAGAAGTCAGATTTTGGTGAGAGCTGTCTACTAGCCAAATTGGTAAACGGTAATTTACGTCAATGTTTACGTTCTCAAGATTCTTCGTGAGAAAATATGAACAAAGACTGATTCAAAACCGACCACAGCAGACTTTGTGTAGGCGGATGCAGTTAACATATAGATGATCTGACATTCAAGAAACAGTCACAAAGAGATGACAGATTGACTTTACGTGAGAAACAACCAATCGGAAGACTGTGTTTGTTTGCTTAACTAATCTATAATAATGTACATGAAAATATATAAATATGCTTTGATTTCCTTAATAAACGATCTGTTGCCTGGTCCTTGTCTTCTGTTGTTACAAGATGAATATTGGTGGGTCGGTTGTCTCATGGACTACCTGGAAGAAATGGAATTCAGCTCCAATGCCAATAGTGTTCGACCACCCTGACAAAGATTGGCATCAAGAGTACAACAGAGTTGTGTCATAGGGGCCTGGGTGTCTAAACTGTCCGGCCTTTCTTTACACTGATGACTTAAAGATTTGGAGGGCGGTAAAGTGCTTGGGAGACTCAGACAGGCTGTGTGCGGACCCGAAAATTCTGGAAGACTGAGCACTAACGAATGGTATGACTTTCAACCCGAGAAAATGTAATGTAGCGCAACTGCGTATCCAGATGCCACGGAGTGCAACTGAGTCCTTGTGAAGCGATAACTTGTCTTTTTTGGCGTCAAAGTGCGACATAGGTCTGGTTCTAACGGAAAAGGTGGACACAAGCGTGAATAACATGGGGACATAGCGAGGGCATATGCACTTATACATCTGGATGTGTTCACTGCCGAGCTTTTACTAAAATTGTATTATGTATACGCACAACTTCTCCTTTGAAGTGCACAATATCATTGCATCCCCCATTACTCAGAAAGGTCCCAAACGTTTCGGAAAGAGTTCAAAGTCGGGTGCGTAAAGGGGTGATGGATTTCCGGAATAAGCCGTATAATGAGAGGCTGAATAAATTAGGTTTTACTACACTTAGCTATCGCCGGCTTAGCGACCTAATTGCTGCTAACATGACTACAAATGACCAGAATCATCCAAACAAAGATGTTCCACCATTAAGTGAGTATAGGCTTTTAGAGTCTCAGGATGTTGACGTTAGCGGATAGTATAATAATAGTACGAAGTATACCAACGCAAAATCTAATACCCGCAACGTCTATAGTATTCGTTCCGCGTAGACCAAAGGCAAAGCAAAACACCAGGAATGATCGTTGAAATTACGAATCATATTCCGAGGCCAAATCAGAGTGTGAGGTTGTTGCCTAAATAGCTAAAAATCGTGTACGAATGAACGAACGTAACACGACGGCCTGCCAAATGGCGTGGACGCGTGACTGTAAGCCTTCAGTTAAACAAATTGACCTAAACAGTGAGGGTCAGTATCCAATGTTCAGTGATTAGTGCTGTGGTTAATAATTCTGGGGAATCCCCTACCGCTACAGGCTTCCTCGCGGCAATCCATTAAGGGTAGTACATCGGAGAGCAAAGACTCGGGTGTACTCCCATTACTGTTTTCGAGTTTGACGCCCTTACAGTTCTTTGACAGAATGCAACTGCACCATCCATGGAAACCTTTGTAGGCAATGCAGATGGGGATTCAGCGACTGAGGGACTGCATCCAAATGGCCTATCCCACACACACACTATTTGTGGTGACACATCTAATTTCTTCGTTTACTGCTGCACATTCTCCCTTGACTCACACTTCTGACTACGCTGTCCATTCACTAGCTGAGTTTACATATATACGCACTCCCAAAAAGTGTGTTGCATCGCCCAGTTTACCTGACTATGTTTGCTTTGGTTTCCACACGAGTAATGTTCATTACATCACGCATATATATGTATACATATGCATGCCACTGGAGGGCTTGAGAATGATATCGATGGGGAGAGTAACTCTTCTCTGAATATCTCTTGCTTTTCCGAAAGCAGGGGTATAATAAAAGATACAAACAACTTATGCATGTGAAATACTGGGTAGCAATCTCGTGTCTCTTTTACGCTGAGCTTTCGGTGGTCATTATAATGCCGTCCATCCATGCTAGTGTCCTTCATTACTAAGTGAAAAGTAGAAACCAGTGGGTTGTCAGATGGTTTGATGATCCTTCTTTCCTTCACTCTTCCTTCCATTTTTCTAGAGATAAATACTATCGCTTAGCGGACACTGATGAGACAGTCACTGTTGTTGCAAGAAGTTACGCGTCAAACTTACATAAGGTATAATGGAGGTTGGTTTGTAGATGTTCGGAAACACCTGAGTAATGAACGTATGAGTGAGATTATCAGCGTAGCGGGTGCAATGGTAGAAGACAAGAGACTTGGTAAATAAGTGTTTATTTGGAATTTGGTATCTATATATGGCGAAATTAGGTACATCTTATCGTCGTTTGCACAGATCTACCGTGTTGTGCTACTCCTGCTATCCGTATTATGTTTCTTTGTCTTCTTCTTGCGTCTCCCATGTTTTACCGCAACGCTGGTCCATTTCCTGTCTTTGACGACAAATCGATCTCTCCGCTATTTGATGCTTTCATACCAATTAACGTTCCTCTATATACTACTGATAAATCTTTTCAGTAGCACACGGCACACGGGTACATCTGGCGGACAGGGAGACACAAAGTCTTGTAGTAGACTAGAATAACTTGCCCCTACCTAATTCAACCAGAAACTGACACTACGCTTAGGGCCCCATATCAGTAATATCAGTGTGATATTGCAAACCTAACAAATTGAACGGCGAAATTCATTGTCTAACAAAAGGGGCATGTTACCGTAAGACAGAACAGGTAAACCATCTGCGAATATATGAATGTTAGCCTCATTTACTCCTGAGTGCTGGGTGAGATGACGCTGCCTCTCTCTCGGTTATCCCCCATAAAATGTACTGCAGAATAAATATCTGCTATGTGGAACAGGCTATATGGTCCACTGGCGATGTCAGATGCTGTCACCAGTTGATGTGCGCAGTAAACTGTTGTTTAGCTCCAAATGTCCAAAACCAGGCATATATTTTGGCGTCGAAACTACAATATGCATTATTATTATTATTAGTATAAATCGGACAGGGACTATCATTGCATGTAATGGCAATTTAGAATGCTAGATCAATATTTATGTGTGTGTACGAAATGGATAGTTACAATTGGAGAGAGGTATGTGGATTTAGTCCTCCATGTTCTTCTGTATACAGTATGGCTGTCGGAGCTACTTCATTGAAACCTGCAAGCTTCATCAAAGGGGAATTTCGGAACGGTGCAGGAATCCTTTACATAACTCGTGGTAATCGCAAGTATTGTAACGGCAGGAGGCAAGATACGGAAGCAAAGGCATATTTTCAATTGATCAAACCACTATGCATATATATAGTTTATATTCTTCAGCCAATCACTCAGTGTGTGGTTTTAGTATTCAGTAACGGCATGAAATAGAATGTTCAAACACACATGTAGTATTGTGTTGCTGGTGCAGTATTGAAATGTGGGATAATGTGAGAATAATATTCCGTTGGAACACATTGTCTGTATCACACCACCACACTATCACCGATCTTGGAGTCACTCGACAGAGTATCTGTGTAGGTTCATTTTTCCTTAAATGCATATGTCATAAGAGCTTTTGAAACTTCTGTTGGTCACTGAGTGTAGCATGGCTGTGGATTGTGACAATAAAGATATCTGAGATTTCTTCACTGGTGCTCTAAAGCAAACTCATTGTAATGACCAAATGCTAGTCTTTTGATATGAACGCAGGGAACGAACCAATAAAACTGAGTCAGTACGAAACTCACGACCTACTGCGTTGTTATGTGTCGTTTGACAAACCACAGCAAATCACACACAATCAAATATTATATTCCCACAGTATCTAAACGCAACTTAATATGATAAATTCAGTGGTAATGTTAAACAATTAGGAATAAAAGTCAGGCAAACACAAAGGTAACCCATAAAGTCTAGGTCAAAATAGTTGGAAAATGTCAAAACAATGATGTAAAGGTCAGAGGTAAAGGATAATTCTTACAAATAGTAGTGGAAATACTCAAATAAATAGAAACGTTCCCCAGAAGAGATTGCTAGATTATTTGTCGTGCTATACTGAAAATAAATAGGTCGGACTATATCTTTTGAGAAAGGATAAGCAACGAGGCGAATTGGGCTTTTATATGGACCAACCTCGTGGATACCTCGGATGCCCAGAAGATTGGAGGCTGAAGAGTGAGGGCCATCAGCACCGAAAAATCTTGAGTCTCAGCCGTTGTAAAGTAATCAGATAGCATTAAGTTAAGTATGAAAAAAATTGAGAAGTAGGGTTAGACATCACAAAATTCATGCTGTTCCGAATTGCAAGAAAAAATGCTGGACACAGTGCAATGGCAGCATACCAAGAAAGACACTCCGGCTAATCCCTGGTATCTGGAATTTAATTCCAAGTAAAACGCTATAATGGAGCTGTTTCAGAATTCATACCCGTCGTTTTCTGTGGGGACACTTAGATGCTCGATGTTTAGGGACAAAAGTACTTAGGAATTACTGCAAGCTATCATTTTTGATCGAGCTGCGGCAAAGTCTTTTCGAATACTATGGGTTCTTCGAACAGCTTTCAAACAATTAGACCAGTGTATTCTCCGAGTACTCTGTACATCGTATGTCAGACCTCACCTAGAATACTGCATAGAAGCAGTATGTCCATGCTTCAAGATTAGGACACGTATCTTGGAAAGAGTATAGAGTGTAGGAACCAAATCAGTCACACCTTGCTTATGATAAGAGGATGGAGCATTTAAATCTCTTCCAATTATCATACCGAAGGAGGAGAGTCGAACTAATTTTACCATCCCGTATATTAAAAGATGAATTAGGGAATGACCTTTGAAATCTTTTCTCTCCCTTTAGGGTACATTTACGAGGCCACCACAAGAAGGTGATCAAACCAAGGTCGAATAAAATACGTGTGGAATTCAGATTCTCTCACCGAGAAGTCAACGACTGGAACTCCTTACCAGATTTAATAGCACCAGCTCCATCGGTAAACGCTTTCAAAGGAAGATAAAATCTCTGCTGAGATATATATCGTGAGGATTAACATAGGCAACAAGAGCCTTCTGTCCTTATAATCTGAATCTGGATGTTGAATTTAGCACTTTTTTGATTCGTGCGTTACTTTCTTCTTAAAACGTCTTTTAAGGAGTCTTTGGCGTTTCGGATTCCCATACTGTTCTGCATCGTCGCTCATACTGTACTGTCTGTATTTAAATATATATTTCAGTGTAAGTTTATTCCGTGTAACTTTCTCTAGGCTGCATTTCTCAGCAGTCAAATGCTTGGTGAATTAATGTAGTTGATTTGTTTAGACGGAAACACTTCTCTAAGTCACTGTAACAAGCGGTTGTTTTTTAAAGACAAATAGATTTCTGAAAGAGTGACAGTCAGTTAAAGTCCATTAATAGGCTTATTAGAATGGCATTCGAATGCTCCATCAATGGAATTCTTTCACTTTCATCTATGCAAGGGCATAGGGTTTTTGTTTTTACGCGGTGTTTGTATCGTATTTGTATTTATATCAGCTAATAAATGTGACAACTTACGAAGTATGTGTTAAACTGGGATTCTGATTCGCCGTGTATTTTGATTACTGCTGTTCATTCACAAACATACATATTTGTACACTTAGTACTATTAGCAGTTCTAGAACTTATACTTCGAGAAGGCAGACGAAAGGAAGAAAGAACAATGCATTAAAAGAAGAGTCAGAAATCGTGTAAGCGAGACAGTAGTTGTAGTCATAGTGTAAATTTTCAAAAGCTAGGCATTAGTAACAGTTGATTTTATTTGAGCCATTCTCAATAGTCTTGGGCTAACTTAATCTGCTGCAGCCACTGCGACTGACCTTGCAGCTGGCTTTGGGAAACTTTGAGAATTAAGGGGCACTAAAAGTCGCAAAGCTGTTGGGAAGATGGCTTTACAAAATGGTGCTCTGAATCCGTGAATGTTTCCGATTCTTTCCTTTTTCTACCCCCAAATCCCAATTCTTCCAAAAGACCAGTTATTCTGTCAAGCTTCCGTAGCAAATGCACGGCATAGTAACTCCTATTAATCCATCATTCGCACTAATGAAATCAACGGTCTTCGGGGAAGTCGTCAGGCAAATGCAGTTATGTGAATCGGTTATAGAAACTAATTTGAGTGACCTTTGGTAACGTATCAGGGTAACTGCTATGGTTTAACTTCTCCTTGTCGTGAGCTTTGTTTTTAGTGGTCGTTAACTATGTTCTTAGCATACGTAGAAGCTCAGCAATGTCTTATGCACCTTCGTAGGTGGCTCAAATCAGCACACTAAGACTGCCTGAATTATTGCCATCTTTTAACTTTCCAACCTGGTTCTCTTTCACCTGGTCGGTGCAGATGGTAGCTTGATTTGCGTAACACATATTTGGTAGTTACTTAAACTTACCTTGATATTCGCAATAGCACTGTTACTGTTAGTCGGAAAGTCTGTTTATTTAAATTGTTGCGCATGCTAATGGGTTTTTGACACGGGATTTCCAACCATATATTGAAAAGTAGGGGATCATAACAGTCCACCTCTTTTGTCATCACGGTGTTATCCTCGTGAACAGAGATTCTCACAATACCCTTCCCATCCTAAGCTAGGTGTTATCTTTAGAAGTTGATATTAGTGCCGAAGACTAAACATTGCCAGCTGAAAATAAAATTGTGAGGCATCTACGACACCTATTCTTGCAGGAATACACTGATGAAATCACAGTCAGGAATATTAGACCGATTGGGTCACGGACCACAAAATTAAATGGGCGCATAAAAATACGCAAGCTAGGTGCGGTCGTAAGACCCATACTGCTAATGGCAAATTCACCGTACCACAAATTAGCACAGTGGCTATGTGAATTACTGCAGCCTCTACGAAAACACTGGTACATTGTTTCTGATTCAGGATCTCGATGTAACTGTGTAGAGTAGCCAACAATGAAACTGAGGAAATTGTTACTTTTATGTACTGAAAGTATCCAATTTCAACTGTATAGGCGTCTATTCCATCAAGTTGGTGATGTCGCAGTGTCCCTTGGGTCCATTGTTTGCAGATTTATTCTTGTCGGGCCTAGAAGCCAGTATTTTGCGACAGAATATACAGCAAACGTAATTATATATAAGATAATTGGATGGTATTTTTATTGTCTGTGGAAATAAGTCAAAAGCGGCAAAGTTATTGGTAAAATTCAATACATTTCATCCGAATCTTAACTTCGTAACAGAAAACGAGGAGAGTAATTCCATCAAATTTCTAAATGTTTTTCCAGAGAAATGGACTGATGGCACAATGAAAAGGTTTGTATTAAGAAAGTTTTCATGAACGGGACAGTATAAACATTTTAAAAGCTTTGTTCCAATCCAGTATGAAAAGAACTTGGTCAGAACATTGTCCATAAGACCACGCAAAACTTGTTCTAACTGTACAGTTGAATATGAAATAAAAACTCTGGAGGATATTTTATATAAGAATGGATATGCTGAGAGGTTCACGACTAAATATTCTGAAGAAATAAGCCCTAGTAAATTATCCAAGCCAGGTGAAGACCCTAGCAAAGAACAGAACGCAATGGAGACGCACGGCTGAAGCCCTATGTTCCTGTAGGAATTAAAGGACACAGTAATAATATATAATAAATTATCCAAGCATTTTTACTGAAAACTGGATATTATCAGTTTGCCACTTAGAGGAGGTGATTTACAAGAAGTAGTCAAACGAAGACTTGACAAAGCT
Source organism: Trichobilharzia szidati (assembly GCA_944472155.2). Classification (NCBI taxonomy): domain Eukaryota; kingdom Metazoa; phylum Platyhelminthes; class Trematoda; order Strigeidida; family Schistosomatidae; genus Trichobilharzia; species Trichobilharzia szidati. The sequence goes on along the minus strand of OX235279.1, from coordinate 132,378,690 downwards.
ACCAGAACTTATTATATTGCAAAACTGGTGTTACCAAGCGACTGCTTCAAAGCTCTGTGAAAGACTGGCCGCCAATCCTTGACATACCTTATTTTATTACTTTATTTTATTATAGCTTGACTCCACACAGTATTTTTGATAAGTATGAAATTTTCAGCATGTGATATCGGTATCCCAAATTTTGCAGGCCGACCATTGATATCGGGTGTGCGTTGGCCGGGGATCGAACCCCGGACCACGTGCATGGTCGGCGAGCGTCCTAACCGCTGTGCTACCGACACAGGTGTGTCTCTAGAAACAAATACCTATATGCTATGAAAAGGCGTTTGTCTACTCGCATGATGGAACATTTGCCAAGGTGGTTGGAAACAGCTGAAGTCAAAGTACAAAACAGTTGAATAACAAAGCGTCTTCTAGACTAATGACATGATATTGATGTTGTCAAGTGACTCACTGTTGTCAGAAGACAAACAAACAGGAAGATGCTTGCAGCTGCAGAGACTTGTGCAATTAGAGTTTATAATTCCGGTCTGTGTACGGAAGGAAATGATGGTCACTCAGAATCCATCATGTTAATGTATCATACTTATTGAATGTTATTTTCTCTTATTATTCTGTATTTATTCTATCTCTTAATATTATTCTTGATCAATTTAAAACTATTTATCAGTACCATTATCTTAACTCATTTTATAACTGCTAGTGTTATTATTATTATTATTATTACAATCCCAATGATCAACATTATCCAGTTTGCTATTCTTGATATATTCCAGTTCTTTCTCTGATAACTAATTTCTATTCAGGTGATGTAACTGGACCGTAATGAATTATAATCATCATCTTAATTTTAATCTCCCAATTTCCCTCTTATCTATCTGATCATGACCTGACAAACATTCACACCTGTCGTTTTGGGTGTTTGATTCAGTGTAGTTTATCTACTTATCAGCCTTATTTCTCCCAATGTTATTCTAATGGTATATATATATGTTTTCAGCTGAAGAGCTCCACCGAAATTTGACGAATTCATTATATCCTGCTTTATTAACATTTGTTGCTTGTTTCGAATATTAAGAAAGACAAATACGTAGTTTATCATCGTTATTTGCGATAATTCGTTTCATCATGGGAAAATAATCAAGTGTGAAACTGGATGTTGGTTGAATAAAATAACAATTTCGACTTTTAAAGTACCTCTGTTTGAAGTTCCTACGACGCACCAAAGTTTGATGTTTTTTTCTAACGAGTGTTAATTAGTGTTTACACAGAGCTAGGAGTTTCACTTTGCTGTCCAAAGGCAAGCTGGTAAATCGGCTGTTGGAGCTTTTACTTTATGTGAGAGAATGAACAGCCAGTATTTGTTTCAATGTTTCTGTAAAATTATGAAATAACAGTTATCAAACTGTGAAATGTTGTCTCTGGGCTGATTTATGTAGACTAAAATTTAGACTCAGAAAGCTGTGGTTGAAATCAATTTATAAAGCCAGTCAACCATGCTTTCATGATACTATCTATCCGGTATGTAAAAAATATACGTTTATATTTATTATCAGATGACAAACTCAAATGTTCTCTAGGTAACATTTGTTAAATTGGCTAAATACTCTTTGAATCACAAGGCGTTGATTATGTGGTGTGAAGTGACTATGATGTATTTTTCTGGACATGTGAATCAATGAATAGTTTTAAAAGCCAAACCGAAAAGTTAATAAGTAGATTAGAAAGGTAGTCACTTTCGTACTGTTTTTCATATCATTCAATGGAGTAGGGCAATACATGATTTAGTGTATCCAGAAAATTCTATACAGTTAGGGTTAAGTTTTCCACACAGTATATTTAGTACAGCTTTTCCTTTTACTGTAATATTATGAAAAATCCAACATAGAGTTTTTGCGGCTGATTATTTAATTAATGTAAAAGTTGCATATATTTGTGGGTTTCAAAAAGTTATTTAATTATTTGTTTATCTACCGTAATTTCTTATTTTACCCACTGATAGTTACACAAACATAGTTTCTAAATGTGCATCCTGGACTTTTGTGCTAACGATTTATAATATTTACGTTTACCTGCAGCGATAGTATTTCCAATACGTACTGCAGTTGTCATAGTTGTTTCGGATCAACAACAGCCCATCAATTCGATATATTTTCTTACTTTTATCTCAAGGGCTTTGTGTAGCTAAAGTCATGACCTGTTTGTTGGCTTATATGCACAAACTTGAAAGAGGGGCACTGTGGTAGAGCATAACTCCATTATGGATAAGATTTTATTTTGATAAATCACACAGTGTTGTACAGTAATATTAACTGATGACGTTTCGAGCATAAACTATTGCTCATAATCATGGGCAGTAGTTTATGCTCGAAACGTCATCAGTTAATATTACTGTACAACACTGTGTGATTTATCAAAATAAAATCTTATCCATAATGGAGTTAAACTTGAAACAGTTGGCCGTAGTACATCAAATACCACCATAAAGTTATGTTTTAGCTTGCTGTAAGTGATTCAGTTATATTAAAATGAACGCTATTTCTTGGTATGTAACTAAACATTTCAAAATTTTTCTATCAGAGAGAATATTTCCAGCTAATCTTCGTGTTTAATGTACAACGGTAATTTTAATTCTATAAATATTACTAGTGTAGTGACTAGAATGGGCCCTTTTCATATCACTACAAACAGACATTCTAATACATTATATCTTTTTATCAGTTCCTCTATTATGTGGAACCATTTTCCTACATTCACTGTTATGAGAAGTCTCCGTCTAGGAATGACATGTGGGTGTGTATAGTAAGCTGTGAATCAAGTCTGCAACAGTTAGCACTAATACTTAACGGCGCAAATACCAGTGGACCAAAGTTCTAGTCCACACAGCACTGATTAACAATCTTGTATTTTGGATAGCTTCTGCAGTGTCGATTAAAGTGTCTTTGCGGATGTAAGTATTTCTTTTCAAGAGATTATCAGAACTTTTTCACTTTAGAAACACCAACTTCAAAATTTTGTTTGCATACCGTTAACTATATGTTTCAAAAGTAAATAATGTGGTTAATGATTGGAAATTTATGGATTAATTTTGATTTGCATTTTAAAGTAATCAGTTTCATTTCGATTCTTTTGTTTTTGTAGAATGAAGCCAGCAGCAATGAAAAAATTTAGTACTAGTCACTCTTCGCCACTCGCACCTAATGAGCCAGGAACACCTAAGAGATCAGTACCTGGTCCGACTTCCCCTCTACATTTCTTGGATCTCTTGTTGTTCTCAACCCTTCGAAGACCGATTTTTGTTGATCCTGCAATTAAAGCTGGAGTATATCTTTGTTTGGCAGCTGGTGTTTCTCTTATATTCGATTTCATAAGGGCTCCACCAACCTACTTTTCTAACAAACAAAATCCATTTAACAAGTTTTTCGTCAAGTTAGGATGGGCTTGGACGTGTGGTTGCCTTGCAGCCTTTGTAATTGTTTCCTCTTTTGTGTATACGGGTGGCAACGTCAGACTTATGCGTGCACACATTCTACGTTTAGCTGTTGGTTCTGGATGTTGGTATAGCGGTACTGGCCTTATAAATTTAATTCACGACTGGACAGGGCATTGTCATCCAGCGTCAGTAACCCTTGCCAGTGGACTCCGTCCTACTCAAAGAATGTCATGTCAGAGAGCTGGGGGTATTTGGCTAGGATTTGATATATCAGGTCATTGTTTTCTGTTGGTGCTTTCTAATTTATGGATTATGGAGGAACTAAGCTGCATGCAACACTGGAGTAAGTTATCGGATATCTTGCAACCAAATAAGTGCAATGATTCAAATCAATCGCTTAATCTTAGCGCTACTAGACATATTCCTGAGCAACAGCTCAACATAATGCGTTCAGCGTATCGAAGATTGACGACCATTGTACGCCTCATATTTTCATTCACTGCCTGCCTATCCATGCTTTGGGATATTATGTTCCTTTCAACGGTTATATATTTTCACACAATGCCGTCAAAACTGTTAGGAACAGCGCTTGCTGTGGCCTGTTGGTTCCTGTTTTATCGAGTCATTTTCTGTAGTTGTGCAACTGGATCCTGGGGTGGTTTTGCTCCTGGCATACCTGGTGATGGTCCAATAAAATTTGCATCCAGTTAATTATTCTCATGAAATACTAATAGCTTTTGTGTAAAATTCATTTAACCAAGCATAACTGATGTCTAACTTCATGAAGCATGTAATTCTTCTGTCAATTGTTACATGTATTGACTGATGTATTGGTTATCAAAGGATGTTTGGAATAATTCATAATGTGATGCAATTTTCTCAGTACTTTAAAATGAAAATGTATTTGCATCTAATTTCCTCACTTCCTTTTTCATAAGTTCAATGTCCATTGACTTGGAACCATTTATATTAGCATTGTTAAAGAAAACAACTGTATCTATTAGCATACATTTACCCATTAAAATATGCTTTTCAATTTGAATATGTAAAGTCTACTATAATCTCTTTATAAATTTAACCTTCCTAATGATGCATAGTCTTTTTGATAAAAAAAGTGCTCATAGTATGTCTCTACAGGAATTCAGTACTAGTCATTAATGGTATGAAGTAAATTAAGACGTTCTTATTATAAAGGTCTTATTGATAATCTGTAAAAATGTGACATAGGTAATATTTGAGGCAGGAAAGACAATGTGTTGGGACAAGAAATAAAATTTTCTGATGACAGTAGCTAATCGATTTTAATTTTTCCCTACTTTGGTCTGTGCAAACAAGTATTATCGTCAGCTCGCGTACTTCAAGTGTGACTCATAGTCTATTACATAAAATAATGCACGTAGTAGGTAGATAAATTATTCGTCTTTATGATTATATAGATGTACGTATACCTAGACTGCTGAAATTCAAATATAAAAATGTGTTAATCCCTAAGGAAGTAAATAGATGGTGAAAATGAGACTTTAGAAACTTATATTTAATACATATGTGTGCTAGGTTGTTATCTGCCTGAAGCAACTGGATTTTCAACGTTAAACTTTACAAAAAATCAGTAGTTCAAGTTACCACACTTGATAAAAGCACAGATGAGGGTAGGAAAAACTAAATCTAAATAGACTATAATGAACAGAAATGTGTAGGAGATAGAATACTTTTATGGGAAATAACAAGGATTCAATGGTTTTGGGAGATCACGAACGGTGAATGCATCTGCGCCATGAAGAACAGTTTTGGGCTATATCACCAACAGCCTTCCGTCATTGATTCTTAGCGTCTTGAGGACCGCAGTCACACAATATACACCTTTCTATATGTCCCAAGTCAACAATCAAATACTGGTTCTATGTTTCCGTTTGACCACCTCTAACTGTCTTCCAACCCGGGAAAGCGATAGATCGACATGCGAAGTTATCTAGGTTGATGCAACTTCACAATCACATCGACTAACTTTTCCTGCTTACCTGTTACTATGACCAACCTCATTATTACTTATGATATTATGTTACCTAACTCGAGATATAAAACATAGGTACCTATGGTTGAAGACAATATAGCCTCACTTTCAGCGGATACTATTTACACTTCACGTATGAAGGATTTTGATACCACCTGGTTGTCCAAAATAAAGTGGGTTTGATGTGAAATTCAAGGTCCATTCACTGGATGTCAAATGCTTGAACTGATGTGTCGTTTTATTGGCTAAATGAAACCATAACTTTAAAGACTAGTGTAATGTATTCGTCGTCGTAGTAGCAGTATGCTTATACAACTTGGAGTTTAAAAGAACAGAGTTAGTTTTCTTAATAAATAATTAGGAACCTGAGGCATTATGGAATATACATGTTTGGTGTCCAGTCTGTAGTAAATGTAACTGAATAGAGCCAATGGCAGTCTTTACTCTCGCTTTGATTCATTTCATAAGATTTTACTTGCACATATGCTTACGTTATACTGACACTTAGCTGATTATCTTAAGTTTCCTTACTACAATTTAAAACACTTCGAACAAGATAGCCGAACTGCTTTTTTTCCCTTCACGTTCCCCCAGTGGAACATAGGGCTTCAAGCTAGTGGCTTGAAGTTTCTGTAGCAGTGCTTATTTTGCAGGGTGGGGTTGCTAGCCTCATGCCCAACCTTTCCTCTTCACCAGCATTATTTCTGGCTTAGCGAGGTAAAGGAGTGCGTCGGCCGGGGATCGAACCCCGGCGAGCGTCCTAACCGCTATGCCACCGACGCAGCAGCCGAACTGCTTTAGTGTGTTGTTAATTCGAGGATTGGAATCTATCTAAACAATGTCCAGTAGTTTTTAATAATTTACAACTCAATGAACTTTTCTGTACTAGGCGGTAGTTCTAATATGGGGAAACAACATAGAAATTGCTAAAAATAATTAATTTTTGGAAGATATATTTTATTATTATTATTGTTCCTTTGGATTCCTAGTGGAACATAGGGCTTCAACTGCACGTCTCCATTGCTTCTGTCTTCTGCTATACTTTTCACTTGCATTCATGTTAGTCCATACTGTTTCAACTCTTCTTCACACGATCTCCTCCATGTCACCCTTGGACGTCCCACTCGCCGCTTCCCTTTCGGGTTCCACTCGAGCACTGGCCTGACGCGCAATGTCACCCGGCGGCCTCCTCAGCGAGTGTCCAATCCATCTCCACTTTCTCCTGCATATTTGTTGGGCGATTGGTTCTTGTTTTGTTTGTTCCCATAGTTTCTCGCCTAGATTACTAGCTCGCTAGTTTTCTAGCCGGTCCCAAGCCCGGATAAAGAGAGAGGGTTAGGGCGTGGTGCCAGCAACTCCACCCCGAAAACTTAACCAAATTGCTACAGAAACTTCAACGCATAAGTATATTAAAAATACTAGGGAGTGGCCATCATGATGTCACCAACATCAACCAAAGCTCTCATGCAGTAGGAGCCAATCTCCCCTAGGATAATGACAGCTAGGTTCAACTCGAAAGGAAGGAAGCTTGAAATCATTCAATGCTATGTGCCTACAAACATCTCAGAACGAGATATATTTTACGAATATTATACTGATGAATGAAGTATTGCGTGTAAACTGTGAAAACTTGACTTAAAAATGAATTTACTCATTGATAAGTCAGATGTTGTTTTTATCCTGTAATGTCATTCTCACAATATTTTAGTAATTAATACGTATCTACTAGACAGATATTATATGAAACAAATGCTAACTTTAGAAATATACGGTGTTGAATAGCCTGGCTGTTGCATATACCTTACACGTAAAATCCTTCCTAACTTCAACTTCTTCACTTTGTTTTACCTAACACGCCCAGGAGTGCAAATACTTTGTTCAAGGAGATTTACTGGTGACCACAAGGATTTCAAGGGCATCTTTTAAAGCTACCAAATATCACTAGGGTATAATTTCTGAAAGCAGTCTGTTACCTTCTTAACTAATCTCTCAACAAAAAAATCTAGGGATGATTTCTTAAAAAGGCTTATGTGGTTAGCGCAGAATATGCAGAAAGTGCCACCACTTTTATTTATTTAGTAACGGTGGTATGAATGAATACAGTAAATGATTATGAAAGCTTTTGTGATGCTGTTATTACGATTATATTATGTCAGGACGTTTCCAACAAAAATTGCTATCATGCTTGTTCAGTCGGATGCCAAAGGAGTTCTGATACCACTTTTGTTTCTACAGTAGAACTAGTTTCACTATGGAGGAAGAGTAAGGTTCTTATCAGCGTTTCAGTATCATATATATATATATATATATATATATATATATATATATATATATGGCTAATGATGTAGGCGTGAGTGAAGTTAACCATGAAAGGATAGTCGATTGTTTACCTGTCTGCATATTAAAATGTAATAATAAAAAAAACTACTTTAGCTGACGATAGGGATGAAAATTACTTCATTATCTCTGAAACTGGCTTGTCGGTATCTCTCATAGCTTTCTTAAAAGGTTTTGGTGAAGTTAAAGCCTACAATGTCAGCAAACTTGTTGGTTGAACATTCACATTTAATGTCAGAGGGTAAAAAGAACAAAGCAATTTCCAATTGTCGATTCGAAGCGTATTTAGTGAAAGAAACAGTAATGAAGAAGTGAATACGATTAAATGGGTCAATTTTACTTCATCAGTATCATGCCAACTGATAACACCCTGAGTGATGAGAGTGAATAGTTTTAGTACAATTCTCATATACTCTTTTGATATAAAGGAGAAGATTTGGTGCTCAGGTAGATGAATTCAATCTCACATCCTATAATTTTCAGCAAAAAGCAATATGGATTGGTGCTTAGTTGAATCGTAATGTTAAGTTGGTAAAGCATAATTAATTGCTACAACTGCCTGTCTGAATTTAACTGACTGTATTTCTGCATATGCTCCAACGTTGTACGTAATCTTACATCTTACTGCTACTTCTGCCTTTCCTCAAGTGATATCGATTACAATACATTACAGTTTATATCGGTTGAACTAAGAGAAAATAGCACCATACTCCAAGTCGTTTACATTATGTTGAGGGTCCGAGGTCAAAGCCACATTGCTGGTGAGTAGAGATGTTTTTCTAAAGTCAATTCCTGGAACACCACTGACGGACTCATTTCAACGTAGAACTTTGCACAAATATGTAGCAGTTCTAGGTGTCACACTCCATGTTTTGCACCAAGCAAGACAAGAGAGTAAAGACAGATATAATAAACAGAAGTGTGAGGCGAAAAGAATAGTAATATGGAAGGACAATGGCCTTTTATTGGATATTATAAATCGCAAAGTGAATGCATCTGCGCTGTGCATAGAGAACGATTTTGAGCCATACCACTGATTGTTTCCAGTCATTGGTTTTCACCATCTCGAGGACGCCAGCAAGAAATCTGACAACTCCCTACGTCAGTGGTTTAAACTAACTCTTGTGAATTTGATTGGCTGATGAAGCCATGTTTCGGTTAGACCACCACTGACTCTTTTCTAAACTGATCCTATGTCAGCTAACATCGCCCGTCGAGGAAGACGATGATCAGGCATGTACAACGCATGTCCTGACCATCTCAATCTATGTTGCTTCACAATATCGTCGGTTGATTTTCCCTCCTTACCTAGCCTTCGATTATTATTATTATTGTCTCCTTTAGTTCCTAGAGGAACATAGGGCTTCAGCCGTGCGTCTCCATTGCGTTCGGTTCTCTGCTAACGTTTTCACCCAGCTCCAAGTTTGCTCACATGCTTTCATCTCCTCTTCACATGACCACCTCAATGTCACTCTCGCACTGACGACCAACTCGCCGCTTCTCATTCGGGTTCCACTCAAGTGACGGCCTCGCGTGTGATGTCAGTTGATGGTTTCCTCAAAGTATGGGCAATCCACCTCCATTTCTTTCTGCTTATTTGTTGCACAATTGGTCCCTGGTTGGTTCGCTCCCGGAGATCCCATCCTGTTGTTGATCTTTCCTGGCCGGCCATCTGCTCTTGGGTATTGAGTGAATACAGCTGTTGATGAAGGTCTGTGGTTTGTTTGAGGTGCTCTTCATGACGCACCAAGCTAAAATGTCGAATCAAATAAGAATACACGTAAAACGACTTTGTTAAATACTTTTCTTATGGACTGGAAAAATTAGAAAATGCCATGCTCTACAGTGCCACCATGGTGAATGCTCAAAATACGTCTTCGTAAACGCCGATAGCACGTATCAAATCTAAAAGACGCATTTGGATCATAACTGAATTGAATGGTGTTAAAGTTAAACCAACTTTTGCGCCAATAAGGATTTCCGTCAGTTTCATCTGTTACTCAATTAATAACTCCCCTTTTATTGAATGTATAACCTTTTCCGTTGCTAAAGTGATATGTATTCTGAATGTTCACATGAATGAGGTTAACAATAATGAACATTTGATAATTTCCTAGTAAATTTTTCTCAATCCTAACTAGTAATTTCAAGAGGACACAAATATTGATATTAGAAAACGTGTATTTGCTAATGAGTAACTGAGATGTACTGTAACTACAGATATATAATCGATAAGATTTGTAGGTCAGGTGGATGATTTGCAATCAATAGTGTTCTCTGAGCTGGTTAGTTTAGTTGCGGAGCTTTCTTCGTCCTTCTGGACAACATCTTCAGCGCAATATTTAGCATAAAGTGAAATGATTTAAATTTTTTCATGAGTGATATAATTGCGTCTCCCGGTAACCATTTTTACACATGTATTGATCATTTTTTATTGACTTGGATTTTAAACTTTCTGGTCACCTGATTTACTTTTTATTAATTGGTATATTTGGTCTATAATAACGTGTTTGTTAATTGCATATTCGTTTGAGTACCAGGCTTCTAGGAATTCCTTAGCACTTTTGGTGTTTCCTCTGTCTAAGATCTCGATATTATCCCAATCAAACTGATGTCCATAATTCTCTATATGCATTGATATGAAAGAATACATATCGTGTCTTTTCATGGCTGATTTGTGTTCCTGGATTCTGATTTGAATGGGACGTCCACTCTGGCCAATGTAATGCCTGTTACAGTCCATACAATTTATTTTGTAAAAGGTATTAATTTTATCTCCTTTTTCTGTTTGATCTTTCGGTTTGCATAATATTGAATTGAGCGATTTGACTGGCTTATGTGCTATATCTATATCAAAAGGTTTCAGTATTCTAGCTGTTATTCCAGAGATATTGTTTATGTATGGTAGGATGAATTTTCTTGTGGTCTTTGATGATGGTCCCTTGTTGGAGTTATGATTCGATTTTAAACACTTTTTGACGAAATTTTGTGGATAACCATTCTTTTTGAAGACCTTTTTTGGTGTTTTTCTTCCATTCTTTTCAACTCTGGAGTGCTACAGTGTGTTTGAATTCTTTTAAACAATGTCTGCACACAGTTTCTTTTGTGAGTAATTAGGTTGTTATTGCTAGTATAGTTGAGTATTTGATCGGTGTGCGTTGATTTTCTATATGCTTGTGTTTCTAAATCTCCTGTGTTAGTTTTCCCGATTAAGACTTCTAAAAGTGGGACTTAGTTATCTAATTCTTCTTCTCTTCTGAATTTGATGTCTTCAAATATGTTGTTTATTAATTTATGGGTATATTCCAAATAATTTATTTTAATTATTACAAATGTATCATCAACGTAACGTATCCAGATTTTCGGTTTAATTATAGGTAGAGCTATTAATTCTAATCTTTGCATGACGGCTTCAGCTATTAATCCTGATATGGGCGATCCGCAATTAAACTAACCGGCTCAGCGAACACAACTAATTGCAAACCATCCACCCGAACTATAAACATTCTCTATTATTTCAAAACGACGACTTTGTTGGATGTCCACTTAAGTTTGATTGTTAGATTTAGCACTATGAAGGGGAGGAAAATGAGGACTAAGAACTAACCAGTCCACGTGAGTCGCGCTTGCTTCAGCAAGCGAAGTTAACTACCTGACACGTGAAGGGATTAGGCTTAAGACCATTTGAAGAGGATCACTGACTAAGTGCTGATAAAAGGTTACTATCCAGACTGGTTTGCCAGAGGAGAAAAGAAGAATAGTACCAGCTCCGTCCTCGCTCACCTTGTCAACTCTGGACATCGAGCACGACCGCATGAATGCTTCGCATTGCTACACGGAGTCCCACAATATGCTACAATGGGACTTCGCATACGCCATTAGTAAATAGCTGAATCACTGGCTATTCGGGTTCTGAAATCGGACCTCTGCATTCAAAAGCAATACATTCATTCACTCGCCCTATCGTGGCCAGAGTAACGTTCCTGCTACAACTTTCCTTCTTTACTTTTGTGTAAGTTTACTATTATTATTATTCCCATCATCCATATTTTATTATCACTCCATTGCTGTTTATTAATAACATTCCGATTTCACATAAAAACACATTATCGTCATTCCGCTACTTCCTGTCCATTCTATACAATCATACTGATTAGTCATGTTCTCACATTTATCACGTCATGCCAACTTCTGTCCCTTTTCCAACTTCCAATTAGTCACCCCTTCTAGTTTACACCCTGCATTACGTAATCCGCTTCTCGAGGACTAGTTTCACAAGTATCTAGTTGGTCTTATGAGTTCTTTGTTAAATATAATTACGACTGTACAGCTTATGAAAATGAATCGTCGAAAAGAAAATTTTATTTGCTGTTTACGTCTTTTCCTTATTACTCAATATGGGAATATTTCAAAAAATGATACACCTTGGAACAGTCTGACTAAGAAGTAACAGGCATAGAAATAGTCAGATCATCGGTACACTTAAGAAAATCGGCTTCGTCAGAATGGGGCAAGTCATGTAAGAAGAAAGAAAGTCTATATTTCAGTGTTTTTGGCTCCGTTTTTAATTCCGTTGAATAGGAAAAAGTAAATGTTTATATTTCAAAGTAAAATCATGAAAACTTATTCCATTCCTTCCACTTAGATAAAGGTACCACAGCTGGTGTGTTCAGAAAACATAAATATTGTTAATTTTTCAAGTCACTCAATGGCTAGTATTTCAAAATTCATAGGGTAGGTTTCAAAATAATTTATCAAATACTATCTGAAGAAAATTTGTCGAGATTACTCTAAAAACCGATATCGCTTGAAATAACCATTCGTAACCCCAGAGAACAGGAGAGCTGTTTTGTTTTAGCCTGAAACACGATCCCATTCCTCCTTATTTGTTGGGTTAGAATTGACGATAGCATAGTTTCTAACTTCTATGAAGGTGCGATATGGCAGATATGTTCGTTAAAGACTGCCTATAGGATGAATGTATTTTAGGGTTTTAATGTAAAGTCCTGTTCCATTAGACCCAAGAAGTTTGGCATAAAAGCAATAGCACACCAATGAGTGACGGAGTGATGGTGTTCCTGTAACACGAGCTGGTAGAAGTTACAAACCTCAGCCAACCTAATGTGCGAATTATGAGGGTGAACATATGATTAATAAATGCACAGTCTGGAATAAAATTTCTCTTTACAAATTCGTTGTTCCATCGTTTCACAAATGGAGGCGCTTTCTCTTGGATTTAACTTTCATATCCCGAATAAGTTTGTCGAAATAACCGATGTCGCAGTTCAATTCGAAAACGTTTTCTATCAGCTGAATGACCTTACTCCAGTTGATGATGACAAGAAGAGCTGGTTCAAATCTAAGCTCATCGACGCTGCAAGTCAATACCTGATTTCTCCAACGATATATTCCAAGTCCTTTCTGAAGAGTATCAAATAGCACTGAAAGCTCTCAAAAATAATGAAAAAATTGTTATATTGTGACCTGACAAAGGCTCAGGAGTGGTGCTGATGGACAAAAAGGACTACATCGTACAGATGAAAACTGTGTTAAATGATCCGTTGAGGTTTAAAGTTAACAATTGCTAGAAAGATAAAACAGATGCAGTTGGAAAACGTACCACAAACGCACTGAGAGATCTTCTAAAGAAGAAATTGATTGACAACAATACAAACAATGATTTGAAACCCCGAGGGTCCCACCTACCACACATGTACGGCCCCCTGAGGCCTATACTTTCGATGATCAACTCCCCCTAACATAAGGTTGCACATTTACTTGCACGGTTAGCCGTGCAGACCATGAAGGACTCATTTCATTTCTATGAAAGTGTGAACCACATGAACGTTTTAAATAAGTTCATGGTGTCATTTGATGCAACCTCCTTGTTCACAATGATTCCAATCAACGAAACTATTGAAATCATTTGTCAGCAGTCTGATCTTCTCCTACTCCCTAAGTCAGAATTCAAACGTCTACTGCTTGTGTGTACCATGGATGTGTAATTCCAATTCGACAACACTCCTTACCACTTAGCCCTGTTTTAGCAGAACAACGTTGAAGCATGCAATCGACGAAACAACTTCCTACTGTCGATATGTCGATGACGCATTTGTAGTGTGCAACAATGAAAGTCATGCTTCACACTTACTCAGATTATTCAATGACGCACATACCAATAATGGGTTTACTATGGAGCATGAAAGTGGTGGAAATTTCCACTTCCTCGACATTGCCAAACAACGCCTAGAAGACGGTAGTCTTCAGAAGTTAATTTATCGAAAGCTCACATGGATAGAACAATACTTACATTTTATTAGCTTTTGTTCAAATAGACTCTGTATTATAGAGCAAGGAGTATATGCTCTGTAGACAAATAAGAGTAAGAATTTGTGTTTCTTGAAAAGATATTGAAGAGAAATAGTTACCCTCAAAGGTTCATCAACAAGTATGGAAGATCTGAAGTCTCAAATGTAAAAGAAATCACAGTGGAGAAAAAGCCAATCTACATTCAACTTGATTATAAAGGTGAAAACATTGCAGCAATGGTCAACAGAAGACTGAATACGTCACTAGTCAGAACCTTTCCTGCAGCTAAGCTCGTCCCCGTCTATCGAACAACTTGCTCTTTGGTGCAATCAAAAATCAACAGATATCCTTCTCGTGTTAACTCCAACTGTATAGACAAATTTACATGTATCTGCTGGAGCGGTTACATTGGAAGAACATAAGGGTCACATCTACGATTTTCTGAACATGTACCAAAAAGCCTATGTCTAAAGGAAACAAATGCTTTAAACAGTGCCATCGCCAGGCGCTGGTCATGAGGTGGACGTCGCAAAATCGTTCAAAATTATCAATGGGCAAAAGAGCCCAATTCTCTTCAAGTTTGTTGAAGCCATCTCCATCAAGCGCCTGAAACCTGATTTGTGTGTTCAGAGAGAAACAGTTATCAGTCTTTCTTTGCCCTGGTAACTCGATATTTTTGTCTCCCTTTCATCTGAATACATAATGCCAAAAGTTTCCATTGTGTATGATCATTATTGTTCGGAATAGTGTTGAATATTACATACATATATTATTACAGTATGCATATATTGATAGATTTTTGTTTAAAATGAACTCTGTGCAAGTATGTTAAAATTGTTTCCGTAGAAATATTTAATAATGACTTTGGCCTGTTATCAGCTGGTGAGAAGACAACGAAACAAATGATGGTACCGCTTTATACTGCGAAAATTGTAGTTCAAGCCTTATACAAATAATATGATTGACTTTAATAATTTTTTACCCTAAATCAATTTTCTGTGCTATTGGTAGATAAATAACCACGGTTTGGTACTTCTTGGTCTGCGAACTCACTTTATCTTCAGTATCAACTAGAAAATCCCAACCAAGTTAAGTCACTGGTCCTAGGCTCGTAGAATGAAGGGCAAACGTGGATTTAACAACTTCAACCGTGAAAAAAACTGAGACTTCAAAGTGTAGACTGTGGGAACAAATACTCCTCTGGGAGAGAGAAATCTGCGTAATTTGAAGATGGATGAAATCTTTCAGCAAGATAGTCTACCTTCCTGCTATGGAAGCAAAAGTAAACATAAGGATATGTAATCTGGGCACCATAATTTTGGCTGCCTAGAAAGCCTGCTAAAGTTGTAGAAAGGAAACGAGAAAAGGTAAGACACAGAAGTGTTAGGAATCCGTGAAAGCAGGTTGAATGGAAGCTGATTCCTAAAGCTATTAGCTGGAGAGTCACCTAGACGACAACCACTGAAAGTGTGGCTGTCATGATGTCACCAATATCATCGAAAGGTCTCATATAGTAATAACCAACTTCTTCAATATAATGAGTGAAAAAATCAACTCAAAAGGAAGGAGAGTTGCAATTATCCAGTGCTTTTCTCTCTCTCACACACACACACAAATAACACAGATCCAGTGGGGAAGAGGGAGAACTTCTATGGACAACTGAGAACAGTAATGGACAAGAATCCATTCAGATGGAAACATCTAAATTCTAATGAGTCACACTAATGCCAAACTAGGAGTAGAAAACACAGAGAGAAAATTCGTCATGGGTCGAGGGGTGCTAAGTGAAATGACTTAGAAAGTGGAACTCTTTCCAGATTTCTGAAGCTTTAATAGTTTGGTGATTGGACACAGGGTATTCAAGCACAAGAATATCCACAATGTGACGTCCGTTTCACCAGATGGACACCGAAAATCAGATATACGCCGTCTCAATATCAAGAGAGTGAAGAAACAGCTTAATAGATATAAGACGTAGAACAGAAGCATAAATAAACTGTACTGCAAGTAAATTTCGAGATCAGCTTGAAAAAATTCAAAGGAGCTGGGAATATACCACGATTTAAAGCCACAAACGAAAAAGCCATATGTGGAGTGCAGCGGTAAATAATTCTCCGAAATTATTGACCACAGCAATCATCACTGAACATTGGATGCTGACCCTCACTTTCTAAGTCAATTTGTTTAGCTGAAGGCTTCCGGTCAAGCATCCACTCCATTTGGTACTCCGTCGTGTCACGTTCGTGCACGATCACTAGCCAGTTAAGCAATCATCTCGCTCTACGATTTGGTCCCGAAATAAATCTCGTAATTTGGACGATCAATTGTGGTCTTTTGCTTTGCCTTTGGTCTACACGGAACGAATACTATAGAAGTTGTTGGTATTAAATCTTGCGTTAGTATACTCCGTACAATCCGCGAACTTCAATACCGTCAGCCTCTAAAGGAACAAATCGCAACATTGCTCATCACAACCAGACAGGACCTAGAATAACAGTTGACTCAGTATCTTAACTTCATCGACTTTGAAATTGCCCTCGAAATTGTCAAATATCAAGTAACTCGGCAACCGACTGAACATTACAGATTGCAGTGCCGTAAACAGACACCTGAGTGATAATGATTACGGATGACATATAATTCACAAAAGGAAGCTCCCCAAAGTCTTTGAAGTAAAGAAAGGAGTAAGACGAAGGTTGCCAATATCACCAGTGATCTTCCTGATTGTGGTCGAATGTATCACATAGGAGACTGCGGTTAGTGAGAAAAAGGGCATTTAGGGGACCGATTAAAATATATCTGAGGATACGAATTTCGTGAATGATTTACATCTCGTGTCGCACAAACTCGAACATGTGAATAAAGTAAGGACCAACACATTGACATAAGAGGCAAATGTAATGAAGATTCCCACTAGCCAACAACCAACGTCAGTGCTGGAAATCCAAAGGGAATCGTCACTCTCACCCACTCGGACAGCATAGTTTCAACTACAGGAGGCATCAACAAGGCTATCACGGGACAGGTATTCATTACTCTGAAATTAGGGTGAAGATCTACAGCACTCAGTAGAATGAATAAGCTCCGAATTCAAAGCACCGGTATCAACTCAATGTTTTTATGTGGTTCAGAGACTTAGTGCGCCCATATCAACAACAGCATTTTGAAAAGCCAGCTGAAAACTTTCACTGAAGAGTGGATACATTTACCGGCCAGACAGTGAAGATCAGTTGGTCGGCCGCAACCAACAGGGGACTCTGGAAGTTAGCGAACCAGCCAAGTATCTGTTGCTTAACAGGTAGGCAGAGGAATATGGAGGTAAACTAAACATACACCGACGAGACCAGTGAATGACACGACACGCCAGGTCCTCGACTAGAGCACGTTATTTGATGATCACCGTATATTAATTTTCTTATAAATGATATGACACTACATTACTAATAATTTCTGTTCACCTCGAAGCAAAATGTAGGTAGAATGACATGATTGGTAACTTGTTGCTGTGTTTGCTCTACCTACTTTCTGCTTCAATGTAGACATGCAAATATCTGGGAATCGCTTCCGCCACGTCCTACTGAACGCAGTTCCCGAAATGCAAGTGATTCCCGAGATAAATCTTTGAGTCAGCTTTCTTCACTTAGTTTAAGTGAAACAACCGAATGTACTCCTTCGCAAAACTGTTCATCTGTATCAGACAAATTAACAGACAATTTTATGTTAGTTTCATCATTACATGATGAGTGTGATGAATTAGAAGCACAGTCTACCTCATCAAAAATCGATAAGAACAGACCATTTCCTAAAAGTCTTTGTGTTATGAGTGGTAATGTTCAGAACAACAACTGAACTTACACAAGACATAAGCATAATCTAAGATAAACCTGTTCCCTTTTTTAATTCTGACCTCATTTCAGAAAGTCCACATACTTCTGCAACCAATCGCAATTCATCTGTAAAGGGTTCGAGACGCCAGCAATGTTCTCTCAATAACAATTTTATTGATGAAATTTATGATAATGGTTCTTAAATATCATATCATCTATTAGTGCCCTAGTCAGTCTCAGTGAAACTGAACAAGGAAATCTCAATAGAAATGTGTATTTATTTACATAGTGGTACTGTTACTGGCTTTCCTATTAGAAATATTGTCTCTCAAAGCAATAATGGAAAAAAGATTCAGGCTTAAATCAACCTAACAGTTGTGTAATTTCTCTTGATAGATGGTGAACTGCAAAACTAAAATGAACTCTAAGGAAATTTAACCACCTACTTGATGTTGCAACGAATGCCTATGAAATCTCGGAAACGAATGCCTCACAAATTAAAAAAGTCCTTTGTCTTCGATACCGACAACTGGAAACAGCTTTTAGTCGGTAGAGTTTCCACTTAGTTTACATAATTTGATGTAAAACAACAACCTTCAAGCAATATTGGATTTCTCGGTTTTTGGTTGCGAAAAATCTTTGAATTCTAAGGTTCCCGGACCTGTGACGGCTGCTATTTAAGGACAGTCTGAGTCTTCATTTTCTTCAGCTGTGTCCGTTGACCTGATGGATGATGAATAAAATCACATTTTTTCTATGAATAAATGTTACTGGCCAAGATCTCATTTACAGTGTCCTTGTGTTGTATAATCACATATAAAATGCACTTGCAATACTTATCGATTCATGTACAAAGATTTATTTTGTGTATATAAATGTGTTTAATACTACTCATTACTCTTTTTTATCCTAAGTGTCATGTATACATGACTTTCACTAAAAACGATATATTAGAACTGTCATTAACAATTCTGCAATATTATGTTCATAATTATATTTACGTCTCCTATATTACCATTTGTAGTTAGTCATGTGCTACAGAAGTGTCAATGATGGACATGATCACGCGATTCATACGCGTCTCCAAGCACGTAAGCAGTTGTCCTACAAAAACGCTGTGAGGAATACTCCACTAACACCAGGCTTATGCATGTAATAGAATAAGACAAATGTAATCATCAGGATGGGAATTATATTTAATGAAAGATAGTAACAAGTGATTCCCTGTACGCACTTGTTAGTTATAATTACTTCACCTATACAGAAGTGCTGTGATCAGGTTGACCGGTGCGATTGGACTTTTAAAACTAAACAAATGAAGTGTACCATTGGTTTTCTCTTGATGAGATGTTTTGCACAAACATTCGAAGTATTCAAAGTCATGAGACCGGTGGCTTGACATTTCACGCCTGCTATCGCAATGATTCTTCTCGTCTCACGACCTGCTAACAAATATAATTACCTGCTCCGATAATGTAGAGACGAGTGAGCAGTGATGTGATATCTACAGATGATATAGTTCTATTTTTATAGCTGTATAATCGCAAATACATATGGCTGTTTTGTATGTGTGTGTACATTAAATTTATAAAACGGAAATACAATTAGTAAGTTCAGACGAATTGGATGATGATATAAGAGGGTAGTAACAAAAGTGATGAGTTGTCACAAACGATTGTTAAAGAAGAGTTACGTAATAACATGAATAGTTCAACGAAAGAGTTGTACTCAGGGTGTACATGGAAACAAAATATACGGAATTACACAAAGGTTTTGAATAGAAAAATAAGCATACAAACAAAAGTCAAGTCAAATCAAACAAACAAACAAAGAAAAGTTAAGTCAAATCAACACAGCTGTTACCATGAGAGTAGAAGTGGTTGAATAATTTTCTTTTGTATGCACAGTTCTGGTTCCTATAGCTTAATGGTTAGGTCTTCTGCGATGCAAAGAAGACGGAATCGTACTGTCTTTGGAAGGTTGATCTTCACTTTGTAGGTTACTTTACAACTCAAACATTAAAGTATGTTATTATCATTTATATAACCATTGTAATTTCAGGTTGTCTGCAGCTGATGAGAACCTGTGAAATAGAATGATATCATTTTATACTGCAAATTTCGTCTTCCTTTCTTTATCGAAATTGTAATTTCATTTTATTACGTAACTCTTCTTTAACAGTCGTTTGTGACAAATCATCACATTTGTTACCACCCTCTTATATCAACATCCAACTCACCTGAACTTACTAATTGTATTTTCGTTTTATAAATTTAATGTACACACACATACAAAACAACCATATATATTTGCGATTGTACAGCTATGAAAATGAGTTCACCGAAAACAGACTCTTCGCTGAACTACTTGTCTTCTGTCTATTAATGTTCGAATGGGAATTTTTCATGAATAGTTCTATTTGTTAAGTTCATATCTCAAACAAATACAAAGTCATTTTGAACATCCAGTATAAAGGTTCCAGTATATCTACAAGCCACTCAGCACTTAAATGATATGCTGAATTCGACATTTCTAGAATAATACGTAGGAGAAGCCTAGGTTAATTGATCTTTGGTGAACTATAAAGTAAAAGGTTATGGGTTACAGTGGTTTTGACAGTAAGCTCAATCGGAGAATACACGTGGGCTAAGTGAGCGATTTTGATTGGTTGAGGCGTGGACAAAAGGTGGGTAAAGTGCAACATAAAATACTCACTCTCCACATCTCCACTGAAATTTTAACAACCCACTTCTTACCCTTTCCTCGTCTTCAACGAACGTATCACTCACTACTTCCCAAGTATTCTATGGACCAATAACCAACTTTTGAACTTGAATGTTGACTACTCAACTCATTCGCACTCCAACAAGTAAGCATAATGACAGTTGTTCTCAAAATTAAATCTCCCTATTATTCCGTGACTCAGTCAAATAGGATAAGGCGAATGCAGGGTTGGAATAATATACTGAATGCAAATGAATACATAAAAGACAATTCAGCGAGGAAGTTTTCTTTCTCGACGATAAAGAAAACTGTCTTCGCTAAATTTATTATCTTCATGACTAAATGGGTATTCTCGGTGAAGTGAATGTATATTTTGGTGAAGTAAACACGGGAAAAATGTGTACAGAATTGATTGTAGAAATTACTTCATTGACAATGAACGGGCTGACTGACATGGTATGACTTCCTTAATAAAATGGAACGAAGCATACGACTGAATGCGTATATATATATATATATATATATATATATATATATAATATAACAATCGAACATCTATTTATATTGCCTACCCCTGCTGATCAGGGTTCGTTCTTCTCCCTTAGTTGTTGGTCACGACACCGATTTCTCGGGGTTCTCACTACGACGTTGACTCTTTCCTCTTCATTGTTTCCTAATTCCAGTTGTCCACGAAGAATGGCATGTGAACATATGGTTAGCACCAATATTGCTCTTATCAAAAGTCTACATACCAACTGTTATTTGAAAGGTGTAGTCCCGAACAACGTTTTTATCCCCACTCCCCTTATAAGTCATCAGTCGTGCGAAACGTTCGTCAAGTACAGCACTAAGCAAGCGACAAGTCGATGTTGGGGTGTCATTTCCAACTTTGAAGGATAGTCCGGAGATATAAAATGTATTAATTACGGAAACTGGAGTAACACTTATTCCTGCATGTTCAGAGTATTTCATTTAACGAGATGTTTCGTCAAAACATCCAGAGTATTCACAATCATGAGAAGGGTGTCTTGATATCGTGGTCATTTTCATCAAGTTTGCCTACATGGGTAGTAGTGCGATGTGTGAGACTGACGAGACTTCTTATTAATGCAAAGATGTGGATCGGTAAGAAGCATCCAAAATTCAAAACAACATTTTAAGTCAGTGGCCGTGGGGACAGGCATATTTATCTCTCAAATATGGATTTGGTTTGCGTCGTACTGAGGAGAAAATCTAATTTGCCAACATCTCCCCTCAAGGTTTAACCTCTAGGAAACCGGTTATTTAGGCTACTTGAATGATTTTGAACTCATTGTCAGTTGGTCTCGACTAGATGTAACGCTCACGATTGACGTGTGGTCATCAACCTCGCTAGACCTGAGCTCTATCCCCACTACCTGCTCAGTCTTCAGCCTCGCACATATAACCTGGTGGTAATGCTGCTCCTAACACCGCCCCAACTAACGAAGGAAGAATAACACTTACGACTGCTGAAAGATGTATTTGTTGACGATGATTTGAAGAGAGATAATCACACCACAGCGAAGCTGCCGAACTCCTGTCCCTTGAAAATTATATTTACCACCATGTCTTTCAGTCCGCACGAATAAACAAATTGACCGTTGACCGCAAAACGTCTGAGGTTCAGTTGAGTTGACGAACTTCTTTGATCCCCGACAAACCTTCGGCAAATCGACTACCAATCAGAATAGTTTAATGTCTGTTGACCTAGCCGACCTTCAGTGTGATTAAAAATGTATAAATATGGTGTTTTTCCATAACAAAGTGTCCATTACCAAGTCTTTCTTCTGCCCCTACAGTAGCATACCTTAAGTGAATATGCCTAAGTATTTTGGCCTGCACTTCACAAACTTTATCCATAAAAGACAGAACTGCACCTCCTAGCTCCTTTATATTATCAGACACTTCCTGAAGAAATCCAGTATACTTTGATGAACTAAGAAAGAATGATCATTAAAGTAACCAACGTAAAAGGTGTACTAGGAGTAGCATTCATCTGCAAGCTACTTTTCAACAGCTAGATAGTTCAGATAGTTATCACAAAGCTCATACTTAGTATTCCTCTTCTCCGAATACACACTGTCATCCAGATCCTTGTAATCTGGGGCTTCGAAGACGTGACACTGGCTATCCATCTAGTCAAACGGGCAGTCATCATTAGCGAAGAGACCATTCTTCAGACCACTAGATAATAAGTGCCAAATTTTCCATACATTCTTCGTTTCTTTTGACTGTATATTATGGCGGATTCCAATGGTTGACTGCAATCTGAAGTGGTACATTTCTGCTGTAGTGTCATGGATTTCGAGATCGCCACTGTTAAATCCCCTAGGTTTGTAGCGCATCTGCTTACTTTGTGGTAGGTACTGATAATCTTATCTTGCACTGACTAGTCAGTAAGCCACTATCGCTAAATCTTCAGTCGTTTGCTAAGAGTGCAGCGATTCCGATTCCAGTGTTAACAGCGGTGATTTGGGTGAAAGTAAGACACACAACATCACGTCCTCAAGGTGGTGGCTGCACCGAATGTTCTCAGTGATGAGAAGCTTGGAGGAAAATTGCTTCAGAGGAAATACACTTGTTAACAGCATTCTGCAAATAATGCTGCACATGTCTTCAAAAAGTCTGTTATTTACTCACTAGTATGCTAACAGTGTGAAACAGCTATGCGGTATACTGTCGCGCTGTGTTCACATTGTGCTTTCGGATTTTGAGAAGGCATTTTGCACCCGTTTGACCTATGAAAGTTAAAAGCTCAGTGAAAAATTTTCTTGCACAATGAACACGTCTTTCAAATAGATAACATACTTTAGGAGTACAAAGGTTACAGACAGCAGTGATTAAGTAGTCATTTAAAGCCATGAAGTTAAAACTGAAGCGAATGGTGAGATGGTGGCTATGAAGCCTTTCAAAAAGCTCAGACTAAATTGGTCAAAAGACTTTTTAACCACTTAGAAAACAACAAGCACCTACGTCGGTTTGATTTATTTCCACTATCACACTGGGAATTCGAAGGTGACCTCGTATTAGTGTTACTGAGCTTCAATAACAACTGGAGTACTGATGTAGAAGTGGTCACTTGCGAGTGCATTGCTATAAAGTTTACAATCAAATCGTCTACGCTAGGAAGTTCAGTTCTCTTAGAGCATTGTAAACCAGTCAGGTTTTTTACTGTGGCATGTAATTCCCACACCTTTTCTGAAAACTATCAAGGCAAAACTGGATTTCCACTGCATTTTAAACTGAAAGGAATAGTATGGGATTTCTGTAAAATAGTGAAATGAATTGATATTTGCTTACTTTTAATTATATTAGAAGTCAGAAGGAGTATATACTGTTGCTCATAAACGTCTACCGAAGTGACACTATTAAGTTTTTACGTCATCTTCACATCCCCCCCCCCCGATAATTCCGATTTTCTTCCTTTTATTTATTTATTCAAAGCATCCTTTCCACCTCCTCCTTATTTTTGCGATTCCCTTTATAAGAAGCCGAATAATCGGCTGGTGCAGTGTTTGAACCCGATAGGAGCATCGTGACCGACTAAAAGTCTTTAAATGACTAACTCCCTGGTTTTCAATGGTTCTGTAACTGATATCAGTCCGTCATCAACTCGTAAAAACATAACAAACCCTTACAAACCAAACTATAGAAAGACTAACTTAATATAAATGAACACAATGGAGTGAAATTTAAGGTTAACATCTGGCAAAAGATTTATAAACGAAATATGAAAAATAACTGCCTAAAATATGATCCATCTTGACCTTCAAAAAAGAAAGATAGGAATAATTCGATTCTTTCAGTTCCTCATCTTTTAGGGGAGATTTAAACTGCGTGTGCAAGAAACAGATAGTGCATTTCTTGTATGGGAGTGTAAACCAGTGGAGATCTTGAGAGCGTGTTGCCAAACTGTGATTCGTTTACATCGTTTTCTTTAATGAAGCGCAGGCAATCGGTATATTATGTATACAGAACAAAAATTTAACTGAACACCCTTACTGTTTTGATAAAAGTATAAAACTTGGGCACTGTGGTAGAGTATAACTCCATAATGGATAGGATTTTGCTAGGAAAGGTCATCAGTTAATTCAGCTGTACAACACTGTGTGATTTATTAAAATAAAATCCTATCCATTATGGAGTTATACCCTTACTGTTTACTGTTTTTGCATACTAGGCACATTCATAAAGTAAAAAGCTATCTTCTCGGGATGAACAAACTGAATTCACCGGAAACTCCAAACCTCTCTATTTTTCAAAGTGTCTCAGATGACCACGTGTACGGTACATTTGCATTTAGTAGTAAAAATAGTAAAAACATTTTAATTATCATTGGAATTGCTTTATTTCGAAGTTTAAAAAGTGTATTAGTAGTAACGACGAGGTCTTATTATTCATTTGCAAAATCTACATGTTTTAGCACATAAATTACGAGCTTCATATGAACTTATCTGACATCCACCACTTTGTTTAATAACTTTACAATCCTTATGACTGAGTATATCACGACATTCCCCTGAAACACAACAGAAACAATATTGTGTCAATAACAAAAATTTGAAACACAAGTCAGATTATTTACGACGCGTCGTCTTAATTGCATTTTCGAATATCAACAAAGTTATATTGCGTGTCATAACTCACCTATTAAAGTATTCACGCATTTTGAGTAGATTTTCAATCTTAAAAGCAGTACGAGACACTAGGGCTAAGTGAAAACAGTTCAACAATCACTCAGTATTTTGACTTGGTTGTATTCTCAGAGAGCAAAAATTTGAATATTTTTTCTTCTCTTTTTAGACTTGTATGTCATTGTCTATCTCTCAACTACGTAGAACTTCAAATCCATGACCTTAAAGTGTTTTCATAAATATTTTAAATTTACTATCTCCATTTGAGTCCTTTATAAGCTTGTATTAGAATAAATTCCCGAGATATTTATGATATCATTCTAACTGATTTCTTGTCATCTGTCTTGTCATTTCTCTTTATGCTTGACAACCGAACAGTATCTATAATTCTTGCCTACATGGTTTAACTAGACACTCTTGATTGTGTGTACTAATTTTCAGTAGGATTGCATTCTTGTTAATAGAGAAAATAGATACTAACCAAAAAAATAAAGATTGGTCAGAATTTTCTTCCAGTAACTGTTAAAGCAAAAATGGATTTTACTGTTTTACGATCAGTAGATGGCGAAGAAAATTTACTTGATAATTTTACTATTAGCTGGAGAGATTATCTAAGATAACCTTTCAATCGGGATACTGAAAGGTATATATATATAGTGGTAGAGGATTGATGACGAAATTAAAATATGGATCTGATAATAATAATCATAATAAATACGATAAATCAGATGCAATTTGTGGGTAGATTGCAACAGTTATCTAAGCAACAATCCAGACTTCTCTGATTCTGACTTTCTATGACTACAAAGCGTTTTGTTGTCTATCCCATTTAAATTTATTGAAATATTTTTGCAGATATTTATGTCTTGATATGAACTTTCAAACTAGGTTGATTTCGTTAATTTCATTGGATGGAGATTAACTGCAGCCTTCCAAATTTCTCAGCCTTCTTTCTCCTTCTAACCTCTTCGTTATTCCATATATTGTCAGGATCAGTTAAAATATTTCAAGATATGAGACTTAGTCATAGTAAAACTCTTTTTGTATCTATTTTTATATCAAAAGTTGTTGAGAATAATTACCTTTGTGCGACAGTTTCTCTATACTCGTTATTCTTCACTTTGTTGTCAATTTATTAGACTTCAAATTAATGATTTTATTTTAAATTTTCTACAGAGTAACAAATATCATGGAGACATATAGCTAAGAAATAAAAAGAAATGTAATAATTACCTTCAGATGTGTGATAATCTGCTGTACACTTTTCACGTCTTGTGATAATTTTTCGAATGCATTCATTTGGTTGCACAGATGAACTAACCCATGGTCGAATAAAGAACATAATATGCTTCAGTCTCTGGCCATTGTAGCATGAAGTGCGTTTAACTTTAAGAGGTGGGCAGTTAGCACAGTTGAATTGTCTTTGAGTTCTTTAGTTAGACAGAAAAAAAAAGTATCTCTTTTTGATTTAACACTTAAAAGTATATTGTAAAAGTGCCAGGAATTGAAAATCATATGAATACAAAAATGCATTCCATGGGTTCTCATTGAACTAAGTAAGAAAACGCCTTTATTTAAGCAAAGAGTTCTTCAGATATTTAAAGCATTTCAACACTTCAAATGGTTTCGCGCTTATTCTGATACTAAGTCGTAGTGTGTTCACTTCGATATCCATTTAATATTTCTTTTACTAAATAATCAGTCTAATGAATATTAATTAGTGGATGGTGACTAGCAGTGGAATCCAGGATGCGTATTTCATCCCACTTGGGACTCGTCAGTTGCATGTGCCTGCATTCCTCAGAGAGTGATGATGTTCCCACCGGGGCTCGAACCATGTGCCCATAGTTTCAAACGCCAAAGCGTTATCCACTAGACCCCTTGAGCCACAGGAGAGCCACCTCGTGTGCAACAGGTCATATTAATTACTTAATTCAATTTTAGATTTTCCCGTCGATTGATTGGACCGAAACATCTGCACAAGAAGCCAACATGTCAACCTGAAACCGAGCACTTCGGTCGAATCAATCGACAGCAAAATCTAAAATTAAATTAAGTAGTCTAATGAATAGTTTCTATTTTTGGTGGGGTGGGTGTATTAATCACGTCAAATTATGTAGTAGGAAACTTTTTCTCATCAAAAAGATATAGATAGATGGGTGCGTTTTTATTGTAGACGTATCTGCCTATTAACTTGTTTGATTTGATAACCAGGCTGAGTAGATCTTTGTTGGGTGAAAGTATATATCCATTAGGCTTTCAATTGGCAATGAGTATTAACACAGACCCACAGCAGAAACCTGAAAAATACATTAAGATTGTGTATCTCCGAATTTCGGAACTTTCAGCCAGTGTATTACTACTAACTCTTGAAAGCTAATCTATGCTCGTAAGTGGCTGGCTACACAACGTAGTTGCCTGGAATTTTAGCGAGAATTCATGACCAATGAGGTCTACCAATGTAAATAGTGACTATCAATGTGGAGGTGACTTAATATTACTAGACTGACTGATGTTTATCAGGGTAAGAGAAAGAAGCAAATAGATAAGAAAACCACGAAATTCTTAACTGTTTTATCAAGGATTCAAAGTTACAGGTTTTAGCATTATTTCGACACAGTCACTTACGAGAGTTTACTGCTAGTGCTTAAATAGGACGTTGAAATTACTCAGAATGAATAGAAAGAGAATAAATCTATAAATTAATAAGTCAAAACAAATGATACTCACCGTCGTGTTTTACAACAACCACCTTCATAAATTACATATTCTGTAGTGAGGTTAATTTGATACGGTACTGAACTTGAAGCTACGCGTTTACATGGAGATATAGAGTGTTTATCTGAGTATGCAGCCAAACAGTTTCCACATCGGAATTTATAATTTTTTGTTTGCACTGAACACTTAATCTGAGGTTTTCCATCAATATTTGAAGGAATTTGAATTAACTTTGCTGTAATTTGATTTACTATGCGTGAGTCACTCTGTTTATCACAATTGTGTACAAATTCATATGAGCCAACAGGGCAGTCTGAAAGGACAAATAAAAATGATCCTATTTATGGTGAATACTCTCCAATCTGTTTTACATAAAAAAACTGGAACAAACACAAAAGTGCTTGGACTAGTACAGTGGTGAAAAGCTGTAACATCTACGTGCAGTCTAACATTTATTAAACAGTGGAGAAATGGATTAAGAGTAACTCACATTCACATGTCTTCAAATAGGTCTTCATTTCTACGTAGCAAATTCGATGAACTGGATGTGATTTATAAGTAATGTGAGTGTCAGTTCTTTGTCCAGTAGATTTACATTTTCCTTTGAATACATTGACACCATGACATGTACAAAGACCACATGTTTTTGAACATACCTAACAAATTATTGGTAAATAAAGTTAAATTATGTGGGATAACATTTCAACTTGTTATACGTGCAAGAAAATATGGGACAACAAATTTTCATCATAAGATGAGTTCATATTTCATTATTACATACAAGATATCCGCACTATAAGTGTTTGAATCTAAATATACAAACTCGTGATAAAATATAAGTGGAATTTTTTAAATAACAACCTTTTCTCAACCTAAAAGTATCTCTTCAAGGAGATTTTTTCAGAAGGAAGTGTTACGTGCAATTCATGGAACTATAAAACTGAAGCCCAAGATTGCCCTTGGGCATATTTAAAAGTTGATTTAAACAGGGCTGTGCTAACTAAGCGTCTGTGATTCAGAGGTAGAATGCTCTCAAGCCGCTTGGGGTATCGAGGTACGATTCCAAGCCGATGCACTCCTAAACCGCCTAGCCTACTATCCGATTGTAAGCTGGAAAAACAAGGAAGCATTGGACTTCAGGCTATTATCCCCACCCTGCAAAAACTACGACACCATCATTGCTAAAACTTAAAAAGCTCGAAACCTTCTCTTGTGTTTAGAACTCAAGGAATGAAAAAATTTGCCAACAAGTGGAATTACAGCTAGAGGAGAGGAGTCACTTTCAAATAGGATGCATACTTATTCAGCTCCAAATCTGTTGAGTTCAAATGAGACAAGTGGTTGCATGTTCGATGAATGTGACTAAAGTGGTTACATAACGGATTTTGTTTATCAGATAGCATAAGGTCCAATAATGACAGTAATATTCTTGCACAACACTTTACTGAACAAAAATTAATCCAGATACCATATCATCCAAATGCTATAAACTTTATATTAGTTTTCAGACGGCAATTTACATGTCAAAAGAGATGCAGTGGAATACAATGACATACAACAAAAGCCTGAGAATTCGGGAGTTATTTGGTGAGAGTGAACAGCTTTTATAAATGTAGAAAACACACACACATAGTAATGTAACCTGCTGAACGTTTCATTGCAGCGTTGTGGAATTAGTTAAATATTTTATGAATATTCACGCAATTAATGTTTAAAAACTAAGTATAATTATTAGGGTCAGCTGAAAACAGCTAAAAATTTGACGTAAATCTCTTTATTGAGTGAAAGATTGTGTTAAGTTGACCTGAAGACCTAAGCTATACATCGTTGGAACCTCAAAAAAGTGGAGATGCGGCATACTGGATACGAAATCTAGAAGAGGGGCATATATGGACTATGACCACTTTCAACTGCAAAGAACCTTCATGATTAGTTCGAAAGCGTATTAAGAAACGCCATATAGACCACAATTCAAGTCCAAACCCAAAAACTGAAGGGCAGAGTTACATTATACACTTTCACAGTACTCATCAGTGAAAAGTTTGAGGGATGAAGCAACTTCACGGGGAAAACCTATGTGGAAGAACACTTGAACTCTGTGAAAGCCACATGGGATGAGACCTGTATAGATACATTAGGAAAGAAGAGGCAAGAAAATGAATGTTCGAATGTAGGTACCTGGAAGCCGGTATAGGAGGATACTGGGGCTGAAGTTAAACCAGTACAGTGGAGAATATCGAAAGAAGCTGAGTACAATCTACAGCTCACTGAACAAAGGAGTGAAGAAGAGTGCAAGTAAAGAAAAAAGACGCTTTCACAACACACGTGAAATTGAAGCACAACAGGCGGCTCGTAAGACAAACCCGACAACGCTGTATCAAATAATCAGGTCGATACTAGAGAAGGGGTCAAGATAGATGAAACCATTGAAAATTAGTGAAGGAATCACAGTTACCAAAAAAAAGTGGAACAGAGGAAACTCTGAGCTGACCACTTCAAAGAACTCCTAATATGACCACCACCTATAACTTGTCCAGAGATATCAACAGCAGACAGAGAACAGTCAGTGACCTTCCGAAAATAAACAAAACTCGTCCATTCACCCACCTAGGCGGCATCGTCTCAACTACCAGTATCAATAAAGAGGATGTTAAAGGCAGCCAGGGTTTGATGCAGAATTGAAAACAGGTACTTCCTAATTTGAAGTCGTTATGGACATCTACGGCATACAACAAAATGAATAAGATCTAAATTTTTAACACCAGTGTCAATTCAGTGCTTCTGTATGGGACAGAGATATACCACACCTGTCACCAAAAGCATTTCTGGAGAAGTCATCAACTAATATTACTGTACAACACTGTTTGATTTATCAAAATAAAATCTTATCCATAATGGAGTTATACTCTACCACAGTGCCCAAGTTTTATACTTATATCAGTAATGCATTTCTGGAAAGTTTCTGCTGACTTTAAAAACGGTTGTCATTATCCTGAAGATCAGTTGGCTGGCTGACCGGAGGGAAAGGACAGACATCAAGGAACTCAGGCCCTATGTTCCATTTGGAAGCCAAGGGAATAATAATAATAGTAATAAACAACTAGATTGTATATTTTGTGAGATGAAGTGATTCAGTCCATGGAAATCATTGATAAAACTGACACATATTGTGAAACACGTATTTAGTGTTGAAATCACTACTTTTCGGTAAACAGTACAAATAACAGGTATCAGTCATTTCATGTCATTCATATCATTTAGCACCAGACGTCTTATAGCATTTATCAAGTTACATAGGTGACATACCGTGGTCTAAATATTTTGAGATTGTAGTTATCATTACAATCAACTTTGAGTTCTACAAAAGCTTAATTTTATTTTAGTTTACGTCTTTTCCATCCAAACTGTTGCTTAAAGTAAACATGAGATATGTTATTGACTTGGAAATATATTTTATGCCTACAGGCGTCTATAACCACAACCTCAATCGTCACTTTCATCCAAAAATAATAACGTCAGTTATACTTCTTTTTGGCAAGTATGTATTGTTATGCTCAGTTAGTTTAAGGTAATCAGTAAGAAACTTTACATATGATGTCTTGTATCAGCCATCAAAACTACGTACCTATAATTACAGTTTATTTTTCTCTGAGAAAGTTGAAGCCGAGTCACTAAATGTCAGAGTTCAAGATTTCATAAGCACACTCTCAGGTTCTTTACTAAATTTCGTATCACTACTAACAAATTCCCATCAATCAATGAAGAAGTTAGGCTATCGGTGCCTATTAAATTTAGTCAGTGATTATTCCTCTAAGATTAGTCTACAGGTGCATTTATGAGAAATTTTTTGCCACAGATAATTATTAGATATGCTCTATATGACTACACCTTTGTATATGTGACTTTCAGATGTTCTGGAGATTTCCAAGTATCATACAGATTCTCTTTCTTTCCTTTATGAGATAAAAAATGGGTAAGTAATTTTTTTGCTGTAGACTCAAACTGAAAATAAACAAAACTCACCTGGCTGAAAACGTCGTCCTTACACTTGCGTTCATCTGCAGCTAATTGTGCTTCACACCATAATGTTGGATTCATGTTATCACAGTTAACTTGATCTCTAATGTGTAAATCACGGTATCTTGGATTACTGCATGGTGTATAACCTTGCCAGTTTTGTTTTTGACAAACACCTGACTGTAACTGAATATAATATTCAACACTAATGTTTTTGAAACAATGCAAAGAACTTTTAAACTTCGGTGACTTCAGTGGATTACCGTAATAACTCTTATAAACTTTGCATTCACATTTGGAGATTTCCTTAGTCTGTGGTTTTAAACAAGCTGTGTAACAGAGAAAAATAATGAATGTAATGTTAAAAAGAATAGTGGGACTTCTGATATCAGCAGTTGTGTGGTGAGAGCTGTTTGCTAGCCAAAATTGTAGACAATAGTTTACGTGAATGTTTACGTCCCGAATCGGGTTCATGAAAATACAATGACAAAGATTAACCTTGAGGAACTCACCAATCAATCACAGCAGGCTTAACGTGTGCAAATACGATTCGCATATGTGTGACTTAACTTTCTAAGAAACGGCCACAACGAGATAACAGAACAAACCTCATCAAGAAAACAACCAATCAGAAGAGGTTGCTTCCCACTAACAATAAAGCTAATAAAAATGCACATGAAAATCTATAAATATCTCTTGATTTTCTCAATAAACGATCTGCTGCCTGGTCCTTGTCTTCTGTCGTTCCAGTTGCATAATTAAACACTATGAATTGTTGGTATTAGATGGTTGGAGGCAATCGGCAGGAAGCCTTGGATCTAGGTTTCGTGCTAGTTGGCACTCATCAGCAAGGCGTATCTGCAACCTTGAAGGAACTGATGCCCCTTCTGAGATTCGAACCTGCGTCACCCAGTGAGTTCTGCAGTCAGAGACGTTACCACTGAGCTATTCAGGCTCGCGACTGACCTCCTGTAGGACTGTATTGGATATTTTTGACTGCACACTAGTCAGTAACTAGTGTAATGTGTCTAGTCCTATCTTCGGTGCAGACTGAATTCTATCAGTCTAGTGCAATCAAAAATACCCAATACAGTCCTACAGGAGGTCAATCCCGAAAAGCTCAGTGGTAACGTCTCTGACGGCAGAACTCATTGGGTGACGCGGGTCCGAATCTCAGAAGGGGCATCAGTTCCTTCAAGGTTGCAGATACGCCTTGCTGATGAGTGCCAACTAGCACGAAACCTAGATCCAAGGCTTCCTGCCGATTGCCTCCAACCATATAATACCAACAATTCACAGTGCACCGTAATGGCGAGCCACCTAGCATGGTGGCCACGTTGTAAACATGACTGATAGAATTCAGTCTGCACCGAAGATAGGACTAGACACATTACACTAGTTACTGACCAGTGTGCGATCAAAAAAATAATTAAACACTAATCTAGAATTCTCTTGCATTTGTCTCATAAGTACTCAGGACACATAAAATATTTTATTAGGGTTATGAATGTAATATTATATCAGTAGTAATAATAATAATGATAATAATAATTTGCTTTATTCCAAAACAGTACTTGTGATACAGAATGGAATTCTCAGCATTTTTACTACAGTATTGCAAGCATTATCATTGCATCAAGTCAAAAATTAAAATTTACTTTGTAGTCCTCAGTGTTATTATAAAGCACCTGAGCTGATGAACCTGAATATATATATATACATTTTTACCTCAACTTCATGAACACCGAAAAGACCTTCGATAGTGTCGGTCGTGAAGTAATTTGGAAACTGGATCATTTCTATAGAATGCCTCAAACTTTTGTCAGTCTCATTCAACAGCTGTATAGTGATACCGCATGCTTAAGTGATTCGCACCGGAAAAATCAATGAAGTCTTCGAAGTGAAGATAAGAGTAAGACAAGGCCGCCTACTCCCATCTGTGATATTCCTAATTGTTGCAGGCTGAGTCATTGTACAAACCTTTAGGAACCAGAAGACAGTATACGTTTAACCGACAAGACTCTAGAAAATTTGAACTTAGCAAATGATCTTGGCTTAATGTATCATACAATCGAAAATATACAGGTGAAAAACCAATAATCTGGCGGAAGAAGCAGCAAAGACAAGACTTCAAGCGAACATGGAAAGGACAGATTTGGTGGAAATACCATAATGAACAACAACAAGCTCCATCAACAGCAGAAATTTGAAGGAATCCACTAGTTCCACTTGTCTAGGTGGCATCATTTCAACTACAGATAGCACCGAGGAGAATGTCAAAGGTAAGTTTGGGAAAGCAAGGTGGACATTCGTTAATCTGAAGTCGTAGTGGAAATTTGCTGCACTCAACACAAACAACAAGATTCTTACTTTCAACTCTAGTGTGAAATCAGTGAGTGATTCTAATTGGTTCAGAGACTTGGCATGTGCATCACCAAAAGCATTTCCAACATCCTGCAGACTTTTACCAACAGCTGTCTTCGCCTAATACTCGAGATCAGATGGCAAGAAAGGATTAGTAACATGGAACTCTGAAAACTAACCAATCGAGAACCTATCGGCTGTCAAATATGCTAAAGAAATGGAGACAGACTGGAGGTACGCTGAGATCACTGAGTGAAGTCATGCGCCAGGCCCTCGAGTGGAACACAAAAGGAAAGCAAGCGACGAGGCTGACATCCAACGGTGGCATGGGAGAGAGCGTGAGAGCAGATGAGAGCCTATGAAAGGACAACAGAGGACATAGTGAAATGGAGATGTATTGTCGCAGCTTTGTGTCCCACTCAGAAATTAAGGGATATATGTGCATATATGTATATACTGTTTTTGCAGCCTGTAGCAGAAATATTCAACGTTTGAAAACAGAAAGAAGTGAAGTAGCCTCAGTGATAATACTATATTTTATGTGGGATAGTATTTACAAATTTTATAACTTACTGATTTTGCATATTTTCCTGAATGTCAGGCAAGTTTCAGTACTTGTAGAAGAAAATACTTGATCAAAGGGTTTTTCACTTTGTTGTGAAGGGGAGTCAGTGGGCTGTTGTGGTTGTCGTTTTTTTTCTTGCTGTAAATATTTTTCAACAGTTATGGGATATATTCCGTACAACATACACTTAGCAGTTTTGTATCCCATTTTTGATGTCAGTATAGAATAAGTGAAACTTAAACATCCAGTGTGTTTAGCACAGGCTAGTTTACATGAAGCCAGAGTCGATTCCATGGATTTAATTAAAAATCCGCTCAGAAAACCTTGAATGTTATCCAAACATAGGTAATTCTTATCGGTCAATTCATATTTGATATTGTTCAGCTCACAATCTATGGCAAAATACAAAGAATGGTAAAGTAAATATCAGGATTCAATAGACAAAACCGATCTCGAGCGTTAATTACAGTAGACTAAAATACTTTTCAACATTTGCTTTAATACAGTAATAAATTCTTTTCCATTTAGCATCTTATACATTTGAACCACTAAAAGTTTTATGAGTTCCCTAATTGTCTGCAGCTTAAATTGAATGACTCATTAGTTAAACCTCTGTCAACTTGAGGAAGTACCACATGGGATAATTTGTTGAGTGATTAGCTCTTATGGACGCGGCAATTAGTTTTGTCCTTTTTAGAAAACGATAGTTCGGAACCCTTAGTGACCGGTAAATTATATCGTTT
The DNA here is from genome assembly GCA_944472155.2 of Trichobilharzia szidati. NCBI lineage: Eukaryota > Metazoa > Platyhelminthes > Trematoda > Strigeidida > Schistosomatidae > Trichobilharzia > Trichobilharzia szidati. The sequence continues at coordinate 132,342,987 of OX235279.1, read as the reverse complement.
TCATGAGTTATTTTAAATTTACATTCAGATAATAAAGCAGGAACATTAGTTTGGTTGATTGAATTTCTAATGTGTATGAAGTATGAAGCATTTAGAAGCATATTACAAACTTATGGTTCGACAGACCTAACCTGTCCCTGTGAAGAAAATGATGCTTTTTATGAAAAACCAGACAGACATTTCTCGGGAGCACTTGGAAAATTATGTCAAGTTGGAGCTTTCAATCATGTTTGAATATATGGCTTACGTTTGAAAGAAACTTCTTCTGAATTACTTGGTCTCTCCTATTTTATATTCCATCCACAGCCTTCTTCTTTAACCACTGTATAACACAGTGAAGTGCCCTACTTCATTCTGCAATAAAAAAAATATTGCATTCAATCAGTTGAACTTCCAGCCTCACTCAGAAACAACTAGGCGTTAAAATCAGACTGTTTGTGGACTAAGAGTTCTTTAAGAAGCCCTTCCCAACGGGTGAGACAAACAGATGACATTTTTATCTGATTATGGAAACCACTAAACTGTGCAGGTGGTACTTGACTACCAGTATTCTGATTTCCAATTTGTCAGTCGCTACATTAGCTCCTAATGCAAATACCCAAACCTGCAACAGAAAACCAGTATTTCCACTGTTAGCAGATAATAAATTCAGTGGATTACCTGACAAAACTTTTGTTTACTACGTGTTTTTCAAACGACTGAGTCTGCTTGAACTGCAAAAAGCATGAGAGCCTGAAGTTACGCTGATACTTAATATTCACTAATGAAGCCTGTGCAACACAAATTCTATCTGAATGTATTCACTAGCACAAGTAAAGAAAGTGTATTCATTGTACGGTTTAATAAAATATTCTGTAGAGGAAAGTATTCCCTAATACAAGATAGTCTAGCGAAATCAAACTTACAAAGGAGTGTGAACTGATGTCAAACTTTTCTCCCTAACGTTGATCGATTTGGCATTCCATTATACACTATTCAGTGTTTACTGATACTGAGTCAACTTATTTTTACTCATAACTTTCAGTAGAATTCTCGGCTATTTTATCAAATCTGAGATCTCATACAAACTGTCTCATTCATTACGCAACAACTAGACCCTAATCTTAATGAAGAATAATATGAATTTCAAAACGAAAGAATGAATTTTTTAAATCAAAGAGCAGTAGGGTTTACAGGAAATAAGAATAAGTTGAAGCAAAAGTTAAACTAACCTATGCATCTACGACACGTTCGACGACATAGCAATGCAGATACAGTATTAGATGTCCTACAGATATTGTCTGGTGGCCGACTCTGTTGTACACACTCTTCAGTAGACAGTAAATCTATGCAGTCCGCAACTGGCTGTCGCACATGTGGCATTTGGTTGGTAGGTATTGATTTGGCGTGTTCAACGCTTGCTGATTTCTTAGGCACCTTGCATCGTACCTGTAAACGTTGGATGGACTCTTGGCATTTGCAATTATCAATTTTGTAGACTTTCATAGTTACTACCAATGTACCCTTTTTACACGGTGAGTAACGAAGAGTATTTTTTGGGCATTCTAAATGATGAAAAAATTAACTAGTTTTAGTTAAAGCAGAAAAGCTTTAAGTTAGGTACTTTAGCATTTTATTCACAATTTTCATTATCAAAGCATAAAATCTCAATTCCATCCTTTGGTCGCCTTCGCTTCACTTCGAATTAAATAATTAGTTTTTTTTAGATGTCGATTAGTGAAAAAACTCTTCACCGAGGCAGGATGAAGATGAAGTCTGTTCATTCTGTTGCTACTAACAACGAAAGCTAGAACTACGTCCAATAACATAACAGATTATTGCATATTGGACAAATTTATTCGATCCACTAGCTGTCTGAATATCATTAACTGTCATTTGGTTTAAACAGTGTTGGTGTGTTATAACTTCTGAAATTTTTGGGGATTAATAACTGAAGAGTAGTTATGAAACAAAGTAATTACTTTCTTATCCTGCATATATCTTTGTCACTGCCTCATTGAAACCAATCAAAGGAACTACGGGCGTGAAATTATTGAGCTTATTTCATAAATGTTTATTCTGCTATACCTTTTTTGACCCACTGGTCTTAACTAACTTGTGTTATCCTAGTTCATTTCCAAACGTTGTCCTACGCGGTGAGTGTTATACAGTTTTCTTCCCACATATATCTGAACAAGTGTTTTTATCCTAAAATCGCCTTCCAAACTTAATATAAGCAGCCAGTTTCCTTCTGTGCCAATTGTAATATTTATGCCACCATTTTACCCTCTGCCGTTTGTAAAACTACGGTCACAATGTTTGGTACTTTTCAGCGGAAAACGCGTGTGTTACCGTCTCACTAATCCTATGTACATTTTAGCTTGTTTTTCACTGAAAAGAAGTCTCGGGATAAAATGAATATGTTTTACACTCCTTTACAACAGGGAATTAGCCCGCATACAGTTGTGGAATTTAGTTGATGATGTCTGATTCCTCTTTGCTTTCATCATATTTAGTTTGAGGATGTTTTTAACAAAAAAAACCCATTTGTGTGACAGAGTCTACGTGTTAATAGTAAACTAAATGAATACATAATATGACTCAGAACTAATTGAAGCACTTTTACGATTTTCGATACTAAAATGTAAATCTATGAAGGTTTATGCCGTAGAAAGTAGACATAACAGTCGCTCAAATCCCAGGAGCTGCTTCAGTGGAATAACTGTATCACTTAAGAGGAATCTGAACTAAGGATAAGAGACAACTGGATGTTTTTGATGTTAATGAAGACCAAGTTTTTTCAGTGAATACTAGTCTTCGAAAATGAATATGTTCTATCTCCTTATGCAATATATCAGTGAAGTGTTTTTTAAGACCCTTAGAAAACAACATTTTAAACCTGAAAAAGTCTAGAAAACAAAACTACAATTGTAAATTTGCTGTGTATCCAGTGTGACAGTTTTTCGAACCACAGGATGAGGTTTCAACATGGTAGTGGTGCAGGTTTTTTAGAAAATATAGACAAATTCATACATGGAAAGTATGGATTTGAGGAGAAAAGGCTGTTCAGTAGTGTAAAGATTGTCAAGTAATAAGAGTGAAACACCTCTGTCCCAATAACCTCGCCTAGTTAACTAGCTCGCTAGTTTTCTAGCCGGTCCCAAGCCCGGATAAGGAGGGAGGGTTGGTCCTGGGGCTAGCAACCCCACACCACTAAATATTTCAAACCGCTAGAGAAACTTCAACACACAGAAAATATGTTAGAAATACAAAAACTTCAAATTAAAATCTTATTCTTCGCTCGAATCGGAGGGGTGAAATGACGTGGGCTGGTGAAAGTCTTCCGGAAGCCAGTCAGCCAGCCAATGTGTCTTCTCTCGATGAAAGCAAGAATAAGAACGGGAAAGTGGAATGTCCTTACAATGTACGAAGCTGGCTGGGAAAGCTGCCCAGGTAGCCAAAGGAATGAGAAGATATGGCATAGAAGTGCTGGGAATCAACCAGAGCAGATAAAATGGATGTGAATTATGAAAAATGTCAACTAGTGAATCAGTAATCAACGCCGATCACCCTGACGACAACCATGAGCACACTGAGGTAGCGAGTGACTATCATGATGTCACCAGTGGCAGCCAAAGCCCTGATGCATTTGGAACCAATTTCATCCTGGAGGATCATGACAGCAAGATTCAACTCCAAAGGAAAGAAGGTAACAATTACCATGCAATGCTACTCACCTACAAACAACGCGGAACAATAAAAGAAGGAGGATTCTTACAGACAACCACAAATAGTAATGGGCAATATCCCAAATGCAGACATCAAAATTCCCATGGGCGATATGAATGCCAGCTGAACTGAAAGCAGATAATACAGGAAAAGAACTCATCATGGGTCGAGAGGCTCTCTTTCGGAGAAATGAATGGGAATGGAGAATTACTCGCAGACTTTTGCTCTTTCAACGATTTGGGGTTCGGAGGAAGCGCGTACAAACACAAGGATATACATGGATTCTGACTCACGGACACACCACGAACCAGATAGATTTCACATCAGTCTCAAGGAAGTGGAGATGCAACCTGCTGGATACAAAGTGGAGGAGGAGAGCAGATTTGGGCTCAGACCATCATCTAATTCAAGGAACCTTCAAGGTAAAGCTGAAATCCTTCAGAACAACTATTGACAGTCCACTGTAATTCAAGTTCAATATTCAGAAACTGAAGGAAAAAACCACAAGAGATGCCTTCACTACGGATCAGATCAGAGAAAAGTCGGAGACACTACGTGGCATCACTGAGGAAACCTGTGCAGAAGAACATTGGAACTCACTGAAGGTGAAGTTCAAGGAAACGTGTACGACTGTGCTAGGAAGAGAGAAGAGGCTAGACAAGGAATGGCTGTCAATGGATACCTACCTGAAAGCTAATAGAGAGGAGAGGAGGATGGTGAAAAAATGATTTAATACAAAGATGGGCAAGAGAAGGAGAAGCTGAGCTCAATGAACACTGCACTGAATAAAGAGAGAAGTGAAGGAGAGTGCTATTATCATCGATGATATTCTTAATTGTGGTGGACTGGATTATGCGTCAGACTGTTGGGAGCAAGGAGTCAGGAATACGCTGGACCGCCGATAAGAAGACTCTAGAAGATCTGGGTTTCGCAGATGATATATGTCTAATGTCTTTCTGTCTGTTTTCAACATAGAACTTTCCACCGATGTGCAGCAGTTAAAGTCGCCACACTCCATGTAACACACAAAGGAAGAGAAGAAAGTAGAAGAAATGCAAAATAGAGACAGTAGACAGGGATATGAGACAAAAGGAATAGTAATAACGAAGAACAATACAGTTTCACTGTAAATTATAATTCACAAGGAGTGGATGCACCTGTACCATTGCGAACGATTTTGAGCCATATCACTAATTGTCTCCAGCCATTGGTTTCTGCCGTCCCGAGGACCCCAACCAGGAAGTCTACACCTTCCTACGTGGCTTAAACTAAGTGTTGTAGATTTCATTGACTGATGAAGTCATGTTTTGGTTTGGCCACCACTGGCTGTTTTCCAACCTGATCCTATGTCAGCTGACTAACATTGCTCTTCGAGAAAGGCGATGGTTAGGCATGCCTAACACATATCCTAATAATCTCAGTCGATGTAACTTTACAACCACTTCGTCTACTGTTTTCCTTCTCTTACCTAGCGCTCGACAGAAGCCTAACCTCAATGCTGCTCACCCTATTATACCACTTCACACGGGAGATAGAACGCAGGCACCTATGATCGAAGACAGCTAGCCTTTGCATATCTTCCTTTCTCAATGGCCAGGTCTTACAGCCATAAAGGAAGATGGGGTGGACGGCTGAGCAGTACGCTGCCCTTTGGTCGATAGCTGGATATTACGTCCACGCCAGAGATGTCGTAAACTGGCATATGCGAAAATAGCCTTGCGTATCCGTGCTGAGATTTCGTCCGGGATCAACCCGTTGGCGCTGGCTGATGCTACTTCCCGAGTAAGTGAAGCGGTCAACGTGCTCTACCACTTCACTCCCTATTTCTAAGCTAGGAGTCAATGTAATCTAGACTAGTCCAGTCCTGTAGCATCATCTTACATTTGGCGGGAGCGAATGGCATGCCAAACATTCGCAGATTGCAGCTCAAGGTGTTCAGAAGACTCTGCTGCATTTTGTCAGCGTCTTCACCTAGAAGGACTATATCATCCTCATGCATATTCTAAGTCAACGAGATTATTCCCTGACGGTAACAAGTCAATCCCTGAGTCACTGAAGTGAGTTAGGGTTAATTCCATTAGATTTATAAAGTTTAGATAATTATGTAATATAAGTATTATTTGGCTTGGAGAAAAACGTTAAGATAGAAAAGAAAATAGAATTGATTAAGTGAATTGGATGACGTAATACAGTTGAGTAGAATTCAGAGTAGGTCAGGTTGGCAACAGTGTTAATGAGTGATGGTTAAAATTAAATAAGGGTGGAGGTAGAGAATAATACAGTCGAAAATAAGTAAGTTAATCGGATGACGTAACATAGTTGACTAGAAATTGGACGTGGGTCAAGTTAGCAACATTGTTAATGAGGGTAGAGATTACAAAAGGGTGGGGTAGAGAATGAAATAAATGAAGATGTGAAATAATAAAATGCAAAAGACAAAATAGTATAATTAGTAAGACTAAAATTAAGAAAGATTACGTCCATTGTAGATTTAATGAATGAACGAATTTCTTTTGTATGCAGAGTTCAGGATTTAGCAGATGAATTACCATTGCTTCTGCGATGTGGAGAAGTTTGATCCGTACATTTTTAGCAAGATTGCTATTCTGTATTCTGTAGATAACTTTGAAGCTTATTTCTGGTTTGACTTGGTGTCCAGACTCGATCAAATGTTCAAGGATCGAGCTGCGGGGGCAGCAGCTTGCATGCATGATTATGAACTTTAGCTACCATATTGGCCGAGCCAATCCCCCTGTGATTATCAAAGGGAGACTTGTCTTCCTTCTTGTGTGTTGGGATAATCAGTGACTTACAGCAGCCTGACGGGATTATCGCTGATTCCCAGGCGCTACCTAGTACCTTAGTTAAAGTGGACATTAAACTGCCTCCATCGTACTTAAATACCTCTGGAGTTATTGCATCGGGTCCTGCTGCTTTGCCTCGTTTCAGACTAGGGTCTATAGTGTCACTTAGGGACGGAGGGACGGTGTTTATATAGTATTCATTCAGGAAAGTGTTGAATGCTGGGTAAGTTGAGGGTGGTTGTAGGCCAGTCAAAGTGCTCCTCAAAGTGTTCTTTCCACCGTTCCAGTCGTTCATCCTGGGAGCTAATTATGGTGCCATTTTTCTCAAAGATTGTTTCCCTGATAAGTCTAAATAGGTGTCTGGTGTTACCAGTCGTTGTTGCCTTTTCCATCTCTTTCACTTTTGTCGCCCACCACTGTTCACGGTCGTTACGAAGACTTCTTGTTAGTTTGCGTTTGAGTAGCTTCCAGAATAAGTCTTCTCGCGTCATTCAGTTCGGATGAGGCGGTAGAGATGCAATGGCTCTTACTAACTTTTGGTTTTAGGTTATTAACAGCTTTTACAGCTGTGTCTACAGCTAACTGTATGTTGTGCCAGCCTTCATCAGGGGAAGTCCAGCTGTTGACTTCAGACACACGTTTCGCTGCCAGCAATTTCTTATGTCTGTTTAGTCCTAAGCACAGACGTGCGCGGACCAGAGCGTGATCGGAGTCTACGCACGTGTTCCAGTAGGAGTAGCAGTCTTCTACTGACCCTCGCCAACGATTCCCTATCGCTATGTGGTCTATCTGAGTCCAACATTGATTTGGTGATGAAGGTCACCAAGTTACACAGTGTCTCTCTTTGTGCCTACAGTTAGCGCTGACTAGAGACAGATGATTATCTGGACAGAACTGTAGAAGACAATCACCGTTGTCGGTTCGTCGGCAGGGAATTCCATACGTGCCACCTACATACTTCTCAGTCTGGCACAACTTCTCTACTTGGGCATTGAAGTCGCCTGCTAAAACAACTATATCTGAACGCTTTGCCTTCTGCAGAAAATTAGACAGTTTCAGGTAGAAGTCATCCGTTATTTCATCCAAACTGCAGCTGTTGGGGCGTAAGCGGTGGGTAACACCGACCCTCCTCTTCCATCAGACCCATTCACATGGACCGCACACATACAACTGTCTACTGGGATCCAGTCAAGAAGTGATTTTTCCGTCCTAACACTCAGTGCTGTCCCTTAACCTGCGAGTCCTCACAAGCTAGCTGAGGGGTCTCCTGACACCCTTAGAGTGAATTTTGCAGATTCACCTTGTTGACCTGGTGAGTGTAAGTGAATGGCTACACTCGGGTCTTGTATGCGTTCTCCGAAACACAACATACTTCCATGGCTCGAGGTGCTAGATTTCTTGCCAGTGACGCCTGTTGTTCGATTTGGCAGAAGGTCCTGACGTTAAATGCTACTATATGAACTTGTGAACGTGGCTTTAAGAAGATGTCGGTGGTGTTTCTATGGCTCTCATCGTTGTTTGTGGTCACAGGGTGAAGTAAAGTGAAGATGACTCACTAGCCTGAAGAATAGTACTGACTGTAGTAGGGGAGTAAGATGATGAAGATGATGTGGGTAAAGGGGAATGATGATCTGGGAGGCTTCGTGTGCTCTTGGAAGTGTGTGGGCGGCTGCTCACATCGTGGAAGTTGATTGATTCTTTGGGTAGCTGAAACAGAAAGAGGGTTAGTGTTACGTGGCCACAGAGCCCAGGGGACAACTGTTTGACGCTGATCACACACAGTCTGCATGAACTGGTTTCTTAGATTGGTTCCGTGTTAGTAAACTCACCGCCGGTTATGGACCTCCGTGAGGTGAGTCGGGATGTACAATTGTTAGGGTCGACCTTTCCTAACCCCATTTCTCCAGATTCGAGAGACAGCATAGGTGGCATGCTGGTCTTCATCGGAGGAAAGCACCTCACTGCTGTTACGTCCCTGTTCCCCAGCAGTACGACTTCACCCACGGATCACCAGCATACACTGTGCCGGTAACTTCTTTTAGTCCAGTCGCTTTCCTAACAACCTTCCTGGTATGTTTGGACCTGCAGGAATAATAGTTCCAGCCAGTGTAGCTTGTTGGGTCATTGCGATGTGCAAGCCCGACCACCACGTCAAGGTAGCAGCTATTGGTCGGGATATCTAATGTCACACAAACTCGAAGACTTGCAAGCGAAAACAAAAACCAAACCGGCTGAAGAGGCAGCGAAAACAGGAGTGCGGGTGAACACAGAAAAGACGGAGGTGATGGAGATAACCGATCAGAAGCAACAAAAACCGGCACCAATCACCATCAACGGGATATATTTAACGGAGGTTACCTCCTTCACTAGGAAGCATCGTCGCAACTACAGGCTAAACGGATGAAGATGTCAAAGTTAGAATCGGAGAGGTGAGATACGCCTTCATCAACATGAAACCAGTTTGAAGATCTTCGCACTTAGCGTAAGGAACAAGATTTGCATTTTCAACACTAATGTGAAGTCAGTTCTTCTATATGGGTCAGAAACTTGCACTGAGTGTCACGAAAAGGATTTACAACACGCTGCAGACTTTCATCAACAGCTGCCATCGCTGGCTCCATACTGAAGACCAAACGGCCAGAAAGAATAAACCAGAAGACATCATGGGAACAAACCAACCAGAAGCCGACTGCTCAGCATATATGTAGGAGAAAGTGGAGGACATACATTGAGGAAGCCGGCGAATGACATCGCACACCAGGCCCTCGAGTGGAATCCAAATGGAAAGCGACGAGTGGGTCGTTGGTGCAAGCGTGACATAGAGGAGATGGCGTGAGGAAGAGATGAGAGAGTTTGGTCAGTCGTGGACCCAGCTGAAGATGACGGCCGAAAACAGTACAAAGTGGAGATGTGCTGTTGAAGTCCTATGTTCAACTCGGAACGAAAGTGAAAAATAACAATAACATCCCAGTGATTTTATATCTCTTATATGGAGCGTCCTATTGGCACAATTAGGTGTTAGATTTATAGTCGATCTGTTTTTGTGTAAGTCAGACAATGAATGTTAATCTATTATATGTGAAAGTCTTTGGTTTCTTTTTTTTCATTAATCACCATTAATTATTGATTATAACCGTATGTCTCTTACTTAGTTTCATAAACTGTGTAAATGATTATATTTTCAAAGTAAAATTACTAATTTGAATTTTTTAATATGCTTGAGACTCACGGATAATCTCTTCCTTCATTGTCTGTTCAACCTTGCATTCGTTTTTGTATTGACCGGACGGTAATTTAACTGTATGTAACTCCTCCCTAATAAAGTATACCTGTAATTTGTTCATTGGACCTTCCGGTTTTGACGATACACATTTCTTTTGCAATCTAAAACGCAGACAACCACATAATTGTTTTTCCATTATCTCAGGTGGCAAATTTTGACAAACACAGTTGTGCTGTTTCCATTTATGAATTTTAACTGTCTTATATGCTCGTCCGTCTTTAGCAAGTTCACAGGGACCGACAAGAGTTTTTGTATCAGGACAGACTGCAAAACAGAAAGGTGAATTAATGGAATGAAAGTCTAACCAGCAACCACTTTTTATATTATCAAAAAATTTCACTAGAGAGAGTTACATCACTAATACTACAGTAGTCCGCAAACTGTGTGGTTTGCGAAAGTTATTTTGAATCTAGGAATTACTGTGTTCTAAAAGTTCTGCTGTAATTGTTTAAGATATACACCTATATATGCAAACAACAATGTTTGTTATGAGATTAGGTCTTCATACAATGAAATACAGTTATTAACTGCACACTAATGACGATATCAAGATTGTACACATAATCATATTAGGTAAATACTACGCCTCTATAACTTAATATAAAGAGCGTGAAAATTTAGACGTCAAACTGAGAAAAAGAATGAGTTAGGTATTCATATACTAATGATTTCTGCTGAAATAGATTTTTTAAGGAAAATCTTGTCATTTTTTTCAGAGTGTAATAGTGATATAGCAAAATAATTGCTATACCGGCAAAATTATAACATAGGAATTTCGCAAAATAGAATTTTGACATGTGAAACAGAGTATAACTTTACAAATGAACAGAAAGACACTTACTTATTTTCCTTGCAGATTCCATCACATAATGTGTTCGGCAAACGGCATCAGACAGTTTGTTCAGGCGATTTAACTTTGTATATTCAATTGGAACTCCAACTATTTCTAGTCTCACCTTTTGTCTGTAAGTTACAATAACACCACTTTGTGGATCACATTTCTGTTTAATTCTCATCGAATCATTGAAAACAACTGATTCATCACAACCACATGCTTCAAAGTAAGATCCATAATGACGACGACAGTAACAATCTTGGGTTTTCCATTCGATTTTTTCAACGAATCTATAGATGAGGGCTGGATCAACTTTAACGATTCCATCTTCTCCCTGCTTGGCAGCTTTAGGATCATATCTTCTGCAACTGTGACGAGTTATTAACGGTTTGATTGGACAAGCTTAATGCAATGAAAGATTTCAATACATGATGGAGAGATGATTGGAAAATGTATTGAATTTAACCAATATATATTTTGATCTAAGCAGTTAATTATATTATATCAAGCGACTAAACGTACGTACTTTGCGCTGAGACGAGACCTTGTAACTATATCTAGATGATTTTACTTACATTTACATATTCGGTAACAAATCATTGTGTTGCACACAATATAAACTAGTCAGTGTATGTGAATTAATTCGCATTGTCCAGTTAATAGGGTGGTCGACTAATTTTTGTAGCTATAACACTTGGGCGAAGGATAGTTGTCAGGCCAACTACTTCTTCTCGTTCTTGCTTCTAAAATAGTTTCCTTCAGAAGTCACAGATCATCCCAGTGCTTTTGTTAATTGGGAAAAAAGACGCACCTGTTATGGTTGAGATGAAAAACCCCTACAACTAAACCACCTGCTCATAACTATCAGTATAACTATCTCTACAACGACAAATTGTTACGAACTAGGCCGAAAACGAGACCGAAGTTTTGTACCTTTTTACTTAGCCTATTGCAGTTTCAGACTTTTCCACTCACAATGAATATGCTGTCCAACCAAATCATTGTTAATACACAGTAAAGAAGTATACAGCTATGGTTAAACGTCAAAGCAAAACAAATAAAACTAGTAAAAGCAGTAGTGACTGTCTCAGAAAACCACGATTATTTCCAAAAGAAGCCAGTTTATAAACTGGTATCAGCCTATTTTTCCAATTTATCGTTTTTAGGTTGTTATTTTATTGTTACTAGAATGCCAAAAGGTATGAAATTAAGATATACCTTAAAATATTTTACAAATGCTCAAAGTAAACAATCTGTGTAATGAAAGAGTCACACTGGTGTGAATCCACTTAAAACAAACAGTTGGTAAATACACATGCTTAATTCTCTCCAACTGAAGTATTGAAAATTGTTATAAGAGCTAAGGAAATCTGTTTAGTAACATATCTGGAGTGCTTAATTATACACGAATGAAAACCTGAGGTCCGTTTTGGTTTTAATTTATATTCTATGAGTCACTGAAATATGAAGAGAATAGCTGCACAGGTAATTTATGATCTTTCTGAAATATACTAATATACTCTTCATCCTAGTCAGAACTTTTTGATATGTCTGTTTCAGTGTAACACCTCAGCTACGGTTAAAGTCATAACACTTAGTTGCAACTGAAGTATAAAACTCACCAGTGAGAACATAGGAATGTTTTAATAATAATGTGATGTTATGCTTACTCAACACTGGTACATTGTTTGATAGAAGTTAGAAAACTGAAATACAACGTAAGCAGGATGCACATGCTAAAATCTTCATACTTCACTCTTCTGACTCACAACATCAATAAACTTATGCTTTGCACAAGTCTTGGTATAATACAAATCAATGTTAAGATTGGGCAAGCGGCAAATTGTAAGTAGTCATCCAATTCACTTAATCAATTCTATTTTATTTTCCATCTTAACGTTTGTCTCCAAGCCGAAAAAAATACTTTATTACATAATTATCTAAACTTTATAAATCTAATGTACACACACAAACAAAATTGTATAAATATGCGATTGTACAGCTCAGTGAATGAATTCGCCGAAAAGAGTCTCTTCGCTGAACGCCTTCTTTTCTTTTATATGACTGAATGGGGATTTTCAAGTTACTTAAATAGTAAATTGTTGATAAACGCTTTTGGAAGAAATTACCGAGTCATTTTTATAAAATACTTGCTGATGAATCCAATCAGTCTGGGAATGAAAAGTTCATAATCAAATATTAGAGCTAAAAATTGCATTCGACAATTATTGCCACACATCTCGAACTACAAACCTCAATTATCCTTCGTTTCACCTTCATTTCTAAAGTCTTCATAAGACTTATTATTATTAGTTATTATTAATCGAAAGAGCCAGTCTTAAAAAACGCTAGTTACAAAAATGTGCTGAAGAAGTGAAAAACAGAAAATTACCAAGTATAAATGTAGTTATTTTTATGATCTGGGCTGGATACACACACACAACACAAATAATCGAAACCTCAGTTGCAACTCTACATATCTTACACATCTAAGGTTGTTTTTGTTGATGACAGTGTGGTAAGGATTGACACCTTATTCATCTGAATAAAACTACTATTGTGGTGGTGTGATACAGACAGAATGCGCCAACGGAATATTATTCTCATATATTCCCACAGTTCAGTACTGTATTAGCAACAGAATGCGATATATTTATTTCAATATTCTATTTAATGTTAGAGACAGAATACTGTTCCCACGGTTATATACTGCATTAACAACAGAATACGATGTATATTTGAACATTCTGTACCATGTCGTTTGATGTAAACCAAAATTACACGCTCAGTGATTGGTTAACGAGTATAAACTGTAAATATATAAACAGTTGTTTGATTAATGGAAAATATACTTTGGCTTCCGTGTCTTGTCTTCTGTTGTTACACTATGTAATTTAATTAGTAGATAGTCATGAAACACTGAAACACCTTCACTACTGAACACTGTTGACTAAGAGCAGTGCACACATTTCAAATAAAATTTTGGTATCCTCTTAAAAAAATACTATAGACAAAACTTTCGGAAGTGACAGTCACATTATTTATAAAAATTAATTATACAAATAACTCACTTATCGGTTGGAAATAATAACGGACACGTTGAACACAAGAACCCGTATTCACTTTCGGATCCACTATTTTTTCTTCAAAAACCTTTAAGTCATTGTGTTTACAACCAGCATAACTTGTTGTACGATCTCCTTTACAACCTTAAATAAATGTTTACAAAGAATAGTAGAAAATGAATGAGATAACGAATTGTTCGTTAAATGGAACTTATATTAATAATACCAGTTAATGCCCTTCTTGTATGGACACATCACGTTATGGTTTTAGCCCGATGACGTCATATTTTATTATAAAAATCATCAGCATAGAGTAATACAAGTGTGAAGTCAAACTTAAACTTTTCCACTGAGACTATGCTTCACTAAAATGTAAAACTGCTATTTATAGGAAGTTTACAATGCTTCATTTAGTTACAGAAACAGCCAAAATGACAGTTGCATCAATGAAGATTATTTCTTGGAGGATATCTGCCGAAATAATGTGAAATATTCTTTTGTATGATACATATGTATGTGTATATATACGAATATGCGGTTATGATAATGAATTCACCGAAAGTTTGAATATCTTCATTTTAACCAAAAAATTTTGTTTCTTATATATATTAAACAGAAGACAAGTAGTTCAGCGAAGAGTCTCTTTTCGGCGAACTCATTTTCATAGCTGTACAATCGCAAATATATATGGCTGTTTTGTATGTGTGTGTACATTAAATTTATAAAACGAAAATACAATTAGTAAGTTCAGATGAATTGGATGTTGATATAAGAGAGTAGTAACAAAAGTGATGAGTTGTCACAAACGATTGTTAAAGAAGAGTTACGTAATAACATGAATAGTTTAATGAAAGAGTTGTACTCAGGGTGTACATGGAAACAAAATATACGGAATTACACAAGGGTTTTAAGTAGAAAAATAAGCAAACAAACAAAAGTCAAGTCAAATCAAACAAACAAACAAAGAAAAGTTAAGTCAAATCAACAGAGTTGTTACCATGGGAGTAGAAGTGGTTGAATAATTTTCTTTTGTATGCACAGTTCTGGTTCCTATAGCTTAATGGCTAGGTCTTCTGCGATGCAAAGAAGACGGAATCGTACTGTTTTTGGAAAGCTGTTCTTCACTTTATATATAACTGGATCAAAATTCCGTAGTTTAGATGAACGTTACACTCGATAACAAGTACCAAGATTGCTTATCAATAGATAATACATGGGAAATTCCCATTAGGATATACAGAAAATTCAAACAAGTGATTCAGCGAAGAGACTCTTTTCAACGAATTGATTACCAAGCTGTATGGTCGTATATATTTGATTTTTAAGGAATTATATCCGGTGTTGGAATTGAATCAAAGGTGTGAATGTATAAAATAATAGTATGAAATGCAATAAAAATGTTTGTGATTTCAATCAAAGTTAAATATCAAGGGGCAAAACAATTAATATCATATATAGGACAATTCATAGGATGTATAGACGATAGAAGCGGGGGTGTAAAATTAAAGGATTAGTAGGCAAATAAAATTAAAACAAAGACGTTACGCAGCATTGTGTGAAAATTGATAACATGCAATTTAACGTTGCAAAACAAAATTTATGTAGAATGACAAGTGAGACGAGTTAAATAATTCCGGAGACATGTCAAAGTTAGAATAGTAACGGGAACAACTGACGTAATAAAAGAAAAGTATGCAAAATGAATAAACAAATCGAAAAATAAGTAGAGGCAAAATATGATCAACGTTTATTATACTCTGGCATAGTGGGATTAAGACTATGAAAGTTGGAGGGATTCACTGAACTCTTTCTTTTCTATTTCGACGGTCAAAGCTTCAGTAATACAGATGAGTCGGATACGTTATGATTTGGGCATGTTTAATTTTCAGGTTATAGGCGACTTTAAAATTTAGGCTGTAGAAATAGAGTGATCAGCGTCGACTGGATGATAAGTGATTGTGCTTCTAATAGCTCCACTTCTACCTCTTCGTAACCATGCTGGACAGTGTTCTTGTACCCTCTTGGACAAAACTCGAGTCATTTCAATCGCATTTCGTACTGTACGTATTATTTTATGTATTCACACTGTTGATTTAATTCTCTCACCGGATATACTTTCTTAAAAACCATATATGTACGATTATACAGCTTGAAAGTGAATTCGCTGAATCACTTATTTTGATTTTCTGTATGAATAAATAATCATTTATTTGAGCTCTTGAAAAAGGATCCTTAAAATGTTCAAATCATTGTAATAAGATTGTTGGAGGTGTCAGATTCTGTATTTAACTAAAATAATAATCAAAACTAGAAGGGTGAAATTAATCTCTATAATATGGGGTCCATTGTTATAACAGATTGTCAAATAACAATCAGTAATTAGTTCCAAACCTTAATGCGGAATAATTTCTGTAGATTAGGCTGTTAGTCTCAAATTAACTAATACAGTAAGTGTAATGAAATGAATCCCGCTACACAATTAAACCGTAGTTTAATATTTTTCATGTTGCAAAAACTCTAATACTGCAAAATAAATAACTATGAAAACAAATGAATAGAGAGACTTAACTTACAGCACGTTTCGTGTTTAACTTGTACAAAACGTTTGCATCTGCATCTTTGAGCTACATAGGTGACAACTGTTACGCGTTGTTGACATGTCAAATAATCACAACCGGCTTTGTACACTTTTGGATTTTTGCAGGCTGAAAGTACAAATATTTCAAATTAAAAAAAGTCTTCATTTAAATGCTATATTTGACAAGTTTCGTAGGTGAAACGAGAGAAAATATGCAATACAAGTGATAAACTGGTGAAAACAACGACTTTAGTATGACAAAAATGAGTATAAGCTCTATTTAGGTTAAACAGTAAACCCATTTGTCCTGAAAGTGGTAGTAAGGATGACAGACATACTCCTGCTGAATTAAGTGTATGAAGACAGGAGTAATTAAATAATTTAAGTGGAACAGTATACAACAATTGATTTTAGTCGGCAATAAGTACTTCTAAAGGAAATTCTGGGAAATTGGGCTGTTATTTGTACACAAATGGATACATAGTTAACAATTCTGTAGTTTGATCAGAGTCTGTACAGGATAAACTGTCGGTTGAATTCAAACATTCGGTGTCATTAGTATGTCGCCTAGTATTTTGGTTGCATTGAAAATTAAATCAACATGCAAGAGTTAAAAGCAAAAAAAAACTGAGAACTGTGTTGAATACCGTGCCGTAACAACTAGCGCGCTGTTTGAAAAAGGGAGTGCTTTTTCACTTATTTTCGCGTATTTGACAAATCGCTGTTTTTGTTGTGTTATTCACTTCAAGAACATTTTTTTAAACTATAACTGGCTACTCTAAACCATAGGAACCCAAAACGAAACGACCTACGAACGCACAAATAACCTTGAGCAACTGATCAGGTGACTGTGTTTTCCAGCAATAGGTTTTGGGGATATATGACACCAGCCTCCAGAAGGGACATATTGGGGCTACCCGTAAGCGCAGGGCATGCGTATTATTGCCTATTATCTAGCTCTTAGTGCTGCCTGGGACGACTATTGTCGTTTTTTTCAGCCTTCTGATTGGTCCTTGACAAGGTTATTTGTGCGTTCTTAGGTCGTTTCGTTTTGGGTTCCTATTGTTTAGAGTTGCCCTCTAACTTGACTTTTGTCTGTTAAGTTTTGATTTTAACCACTTATATAGTCTATATTGGGTAAATTGTCTTGGCTGTTTCCAGTAGAAGTTCATTATGTCAAAAGTACCACATAAATGTAATAGGGCGCAGTGTTACTTTTTGGCAGATGATGGAATACAGTGTAATAAGTGTAAAACGTGGCATCATAAGATGTGTACTGGATTACGTCCAGCTGCATACAAACGTTGTAGTGCTCCAACATGCCACCGGATGTGCAGAATGTGCTGATCTCCAAAGATGACTTTGATAAGGGAGGCTCACGAACTACTGTCTAAAGCCATGGAACTTCCTGATGATAGCGTGGCTAGTAATAGTGACACAGACTGCCCGTCTGAAGATGACGCAGTAAGTGTCATCATGAATGTTACCACACCGGCGGTTACTATCCCAGTTACCCCGGAAGTAAAACCTACTAGGCGTTCGAAGTGTCTCAGTAAGCGAAAAGGTAACAAAACAGAAGCTGCAAACAGCATCTCAGCACCAGAGAACACTGTAAGCGAAGTTCACCATGAAGGTGGTGCAGACACTGATCTCGATTGTACCATCAAAAACTGCAGCAGCCCTGAGAAGCAACTGCAGGCAGATGATCAGTGGGTAACAAAAATAAACAATCGGAAGAAACATAGTAATATTGATGGTAGGCAAACGTCTGTCATCTGTAGCCAGGCTGCATCAATAGTGGTGAGAAAAGACGTAGCCACTGCTAAATACATCAAGCTCTCCTTAGACTCTAACATAATTGTTGGCAATTTAGAAGAGTCCAAAGAATCTGATCCCGTGAAAAAGGCACGATCACGACCTTAAATTAGTGAGTAGTATTATATATGCGTCGGTGGCACAGTGGTTAGGACTCTCGCCGACCATGCACATGGTCCGGGGTTCGATCCCCTGCCGGCGCACACCCGATATCTATGGTATGCCTGAATTTGGGCAACCGATATCCATGCTGAAAATTCCATACTTGTACTGAAAATACGGTGTGGAATCAAGCTGTAAATCAAATAAATAAATAAATATGGAAGATGCTTCCAGCGAATTTCCCTGGAGTATCGATTAAAAAGCTGATTAAAATAGGCAAAAGAGATGATGAATGTTCTAATCAGCGTAGGTTGCTTAAAGTAGTCTTAGGTTCTCCTGATGAACGGAATCATCTACTGGCTAATGTACACAACCTTGCCGGGTCAGGAATTTCAGTCAGACCTGATTTATCTCTTGAAGACAGACTTAAACGAAAAGAAGTTTTGTCCCAGCTGGAAACAAAACTTAAAAATGGTGAGACTAACCTTAAACTGGTGGGTTTTCAAATAGTCAGGTCTTGGAAACGTATGCTTCCAAGACCTGTGTGGATAATCCGGACCACATAGGAAGCCTGAAGGTAGTGTACACTAATATACGTAGTATCGGGAACAAATTTCACGAGCTAGGTGTATTAGTGGAAGACCTTAGCCCAAGTATTGTGGCCATTACTGAAACATGGCTGGTTTCTGGATTAGATGACACACCTGAGCTATGCGGATTTAGTTGCTTGCGCAGCGACAGAGTTAAGGGTCGTAGAGGTGGCGGGGTTGCTCTGTACATCAACAACTCCCTACATGTTCGTTCCGTGAAATCTGAAGCGCATGACAGTGGGACAAGTGAGGTAATCAGCTGTGAAGTAAGCTTTGCAACTGGCACTCTACTCATTGGAGTTCTGTATAGAAGTCCCTATTGTCAGTGTGATGACTTTATTTAAGATCACCTCAAACAATGGAGTAAACACAGTAGCTGTCTTATTCTAGGTGATTTTAATACACCTCATATAGACTGGTTAGATGTCACATCTTCAGGATCCACTAATAAGTTTGACAGCCGGTTACTCTTGACTACCATGGAAAATGCCCTGACACAACATATCTTAGGTAGTACAAGATTCGGTTCTACCCAAGGATCTTCCTTGCTGGACTTGGTGCTTACTCATGACAACGACGACGTGGATGGTCTAGTTATTCATCCACCTCTAGCAAACAGTGATCATGGGGTGTTAGATTTTAACTTAAGGGCTGGCAATTTAGTCAGTTTTCAACCCAAATCCCGACCTAGTGTTTGGCTTGCTGACATAGTCGCCATAAAGGAGCGTGCTTCAACTGCCGACTGGTCAGTCAATATTGTCTCATCCATTGAAGATGAGTGGGATATATTTAAGAATACACTTGAGAGGGTTACCACTGATTTCATTCCCTGGAGGGTTCCCAAAAGACCAACAAATCGGCCACCATGGATAAATAGACAAGCTGTAACACTCCTAAGACGGAGAAAAAGGTTCTGGAATCTCTTTATTTCTACTGGGCTACAGCAGTTCCGGCTGAAATACTGTGAAACCAGAAACCAGTGTAAAACTTTGATTCACCAGTCAAGGATAGCTTACGAAACCCAGTTAGTTAAAAGTTCACCAGGCTGCCCAAAAAGACTCTTCTCATATATCAAGAGAAGAACACGTAAGAGTGATGCTATCTCACCTCTTATGCTTGAAGATGACCAGAAAAACATGGCTGAGGATAACTTGACTAAGGCTGAGGCTTTGTCCAAGCACTTTGGTCAAGTATTTTCTGATAATACTGATACCAGCTTTGTAACTTTTCCAGAAGGTAACTTGAAAATGGCACCCTTATACATTGGAAAGGATACTGTCCTAAAGTGGCTTCTAAGGCTCAATCCTGGTAAGTCCAGTGGCCCTGATGAACTCCACCCACGTATATTAACAGCATTGGCTGAAAACATAGCCGAGCCATTGTCGGTAATCTTCAATATGTCTCTGGACCAGTCTAAATGTCCAAGAGACTGGAAAGATGCCATCATTAGTCCGGTCTTCAAAACCGGATCTAGAAACTTAGTTCAGAACTATCGTCCTGTTAGTTTGACCAGTATTGTTGTTAAACTACTAGAAAGAATAATTCGTGATGCTATCATTCAGTTCATTGAAGGGAACAAACTTTTCGCTGTGGAACGGCATGGTTTTAGAGCAGGTCATTCTTGCTTGACCAACCTTCTTTTGGCCAGAGAAAGTTGGGCAAGCTCAGCTGATGCTAATATACCGGTGGATGCCATATTCATTGACCTTAGCAAGGCGTTTGACAGGGTTTCTCATTCAGGTCTTCTAGTAAAGTTAGGTAGTCTGGGAATCAATAAAGTGGTTGCCGACTGGATTCAAGACTTTCTAAAGGACAGAAGACAAAGAGTACGAGTTAACGGGGTTTTATCAACATGGGAATCGGTTAAGAGTGGCGTTCCTCAGGGTACAATTCTAGGCCCACTTCTTTTCCTGATTTATGTTAATGAGATTCCATCGGTAGTTAAGTCATCCTGCTTACTGTTTGCTGATGACATCAAGATATGGAGGGCTTTACACGATGACAGTGACCAACTTGCTTTGCAGGAAGATTTAAACTTGTTAAGTGATTCGTGTAAGCACTGGGCCTTGGAGATTAACTTAAGCAAGAGTGTAGTTATGCATGTATCTCATAGTCACGTGCACAATTACTCAATGAACGGCATTACTCTCCCAGTGGTCACTGAGTACAAGGAGTTGGGAGTGGTTGTGCAACATGACTTGAAAACAGCAACAAACTGTAGAGTTGCAGCCACTAAGGGTTTTCGAATATTATTGGCCATACGCAAGGCTTTTGCGAACTTTGACGCTGATTTATTTCGTATATTATATCCGACTTATATCAGACCTCATTTGGAATATGGGATCCAGGCAGCGAGCCCGTGTTTTAAATACGAAATAGACTGATTAGAAAGGGTGCAAAGAGTAGGAACTAAGCTAATGAAGGGTTTCTCAACCTTCTCATATGAGGAGAGGTTAAGTCGACTGGGTTTATTTCCACTGTCGTACAGACGACTTAGGAGTTACCTAATCTAGCATACCGTATCCTAAGAAATGATTTTGGAGCTAATTTATCTAATTTATTTCTTCCCTCTAGTACCAACCAATTGCGAGGACATCACCTCAAGGTTCAAAAACCATGATCGAATCGTCTGCGTCTGGAGATCTGCTTTTCGCATCGAATTGTGAACCATTGGAACTCCCTACCGGAACATGTCGTATCAGCGCCATCCGTTGATTCATTCAAGGCGAGATTGGACCTCCTGTGTGCAACAAATCGAAAGGATTAACACAGGCATATAGCCTACTATCCTAAATAAATTGTAAACTGTAATTAATTCGAGTTATCACATGCAGGACAGTTGTTCGGTATTCAAAATTTGGATAAAAAACCAGTGAAGTTATCTGGTTATGCGACGTACTAACTGTAACAAAAATAAGAATTTCATGATTTTTGTGGATAATTTCATTGCAGTCTCATTTATCCTATCTCAAATATGGTGATTAGAATACTTTTAAATTTCTTTTACTTCATATACTGTTAGCTTATAGGAAATCCCTCCCTGAAGGAAATGAATTATTTGAAATATGATAAAAGTTTAACTGTTGTTGATATGTCCATTACACTTTTTTTCCGGAGAAAAAATTTCACAGTTGTACACTTCAATTGCTAATTTGCATAGTAAAGTGTATGTTAACTTACCCAATTTTTTGTGTACATCTCTTCTTTGTGGCAAACATTCACCATCAAGAAGTCTTTCGTAATGATAATGATGTACCATAACATCATCACCAAAGCATGTTTTAGTATTATACTTCTTGGTACATCGACACCGGACAATTTTATCTGTTTGTTGAGTCTAAAATGGTAGAAAACAAATCAGTGCATGATGCCAAAATGTTATTCTCCTCGTAAGAAGGCATACTTTTTTAAAAACCACGTACTAGTTATACTGAAAAGCCATTCCATAATGAAATTGTAAAATAATATACCACACTACAGTGTAAAACATTCAAATAAAGTATGCCAAGAGGTTATCCTTAATAAAACACTCAAATGAAATGAATGAGAAGTTTCTGACAGTCAAGCTTAGCAAGGTTTCAAACTATTAGCCAGACTTAGTGTCATAATTTAACGAAGTGAATATTATTTTTGTTAACTGAAGAAGAGATGACTACCTCACATATTTCGTGTGTGTATACAAAATAATCAACGCCGAAGTAAACTGCATGAATATTATAAAAAGTTTAAAGAACAAAAGCACTAACCATGCATCTACAGTTCTTCAGGTAACGATGAATTGTCACTTGAACCGCTTCGCCTCTTTCATTACATGTTTTGATGAAGGTTTGATTTGCTGGAGTACATTCTAAACGGAAATATTTCATTTAACAGTGTTTAAGCAGAACAATAGGTTTGATTACAAATAAAAAAAGAAATGAATATTGCATTCATCGTAGATAGGTGAATTTTTTTTTCTAAGACTATTTGGAAAGTGATTAAAATAACTATAAAGCAATACTATGAAAGATCACTTTCAATGCTACAAAATAACTGTCTAGAAACGAATGGAACTTCAATGCATATTTTTTTAAAATAATTTTGAGAGTAACGTAGAAGATTTTGGTGAAATGTTTATTACATTAATGCCTAATACATCCATACTTCTGTTATCCAGCAGTGGTGAAGATGAGTGCTAACAACAGGATTGTGCTTTTGTGCATTCAACACAAGTACAATAAATTATTTAACATAATTACGTTGCTTTGATACTATAGATTATATCTTAATATATTCACTTTTAACATAATCCAGTACGATGAATAGAAAAAACTAATGCACTCTTTTGTAATTCATCTCAAACAGTGAACAGATTTTGATTTTAACTACTTAAACACTTTCCTGTGACATAGGAGTTCCAATTCTTTCAACTCTCCTCAAGGTAACAAAAGAAACTAAAGCATTACTAAGGGTTTCAAGATTAACTCAGATGTATCTATAAAGTAGTAAGATGCTGTGTCCTGTCAAAGTTTATTTATTTTTTTATATTTTTTCCTTCACGTTCCCCAGTGGAACATAGGGCTTCAAGCTAGTGGCTTGAAGTTTCTGTAGCAGTGTTTATTTTACAGGGTGGGGTTGCTAGCCTCATGCCCAACCTTTCCACTTTACCAGCATTATTTCTGGCCTAGCGAGGTAAAGAAATGCGTTGGCCGGGGATCGAACCCCGGATCATGTGCATGGTTGACGAGCGTCTTTACCGCTATGCCACCGACGCATATCAAAGTTTATGCACTCGTTAAATACCTCCTAGGCTTCATTCTGAATAAATATCGCAAGTTTGTACTGTTGAGGATTTTTAAGCTAAAACAAAACGTATAATCAACCCTTTTTTCTTATCGAAGTATTTAAATACCAGTGTGATTAAACTATTTTTGCCAGTTTGCAGCTGTTCATTGTCTTTTACGACACGTACAGTTTGTTTATTCTACAAGGGATTGGTAAATAGTGAAGAGCCAGAAGCACTTAATCTCAGTCTATTATGCGCAGTTCTGGACTTCTTGTAGAAGATTACTACACAAGCAGTCAAATGATGCCTAATAGCAAAACCTGGAATTTTTCAGGGGTATGAATATTCTAGAAAATTGAAAAGTTTCCAAAAAGACTACCGGTAACTGCCTACTAACTGAGAAATTAACAGTAGTAAATAAGATGCTCATGATGCCCAAGAATACAAAAAAATTGTAATAAAAACAAAAATTCATATAAATATATGTATCATTAAAATTGCTTACGACTTATTGCTAATCCTGTAACGTCTCTTCTGGTAATGTACTTTTCACAGAAACCTTGAGACGTTAGCTGCCAATTTATAGTATCCAGGAATAAATGATTATTTTCACACACACTCCTTCGTCGAACCTGTTGCATGCAACCTAGAAGGTGGTGTTTCAGTACAACGTCGAGTAACGGAGTTAACAATGTAAACACACACAGCAGACGTATGAAACACGTTTGTAACATTATGGGTGAAAATTGTTTTGATAGTCACAGAGTTTTACACATTAATGATTAGTGATGGCGTTTCGAGCACAATTTATTGCTCATAATCATATCAAGGTAATCACATGACTTCCTAAATTCATTTATATAGTTCCATTGTTTTTCACTTGATTTGATTGGTAGTAATATTTTCCATATTTCGAGTATGAGTGATGAGTCATTCCTATTGCATGTGTTGGGTGTATATTCGATGAACAAGGATTCAGTAATCAACCTCTCTCGCTCTCCACCTACCTAGATTACTTTTTAGAATTTTAACCGTCTCCCACCCTGTTGTGTGGTTGTGTGCTAATGCATGCATTGCAATTGCTGACCTTTTTTTCGAAATTACTCATCTTCTCTGGGTCAACCATTCTTACCTTAGCTAAATTCTTATGTTCTGGCAATCTGACTACCCCTGACCTACTAGTTTGACCTATGTAGTTGACCTCACTTACAGTCATTGCAGGGTATTTTGTAAATTATATTATTTTGTCTAATTGGGTCAACTGGGTCCATTAACCTACAGAGCTTGTCCCTGATTGAGTTTGTAGGTTTAAATGTCACCCTAATTCCTGCTTTATTTAGAATCCTACGTAGGGTCTCAGATGTTCCCTCCATATATGGTATAACTGTAGATGACTTATATTCTCTCTTATTTATGTTATTATTACTAGTTTCACAATTCTTTTTCTCTTTCTTTTGGCCTTTCTCAATCTTCCTAATGAATTTTATAGGATAGTTATTTAACACCAACGCTTCTTCTATCTGTTTTATCTCATCAATTAGGTCTATTTTTGTGCTACTTAGTGCCATTTCTCGGTTTGTTAAACACTTAACTAAGCCTGCCTTCACAGTTAAAGGATGAGATGAAATAAAGTCTAAATATCTATAAGAATGCGTTGGTTTTCTATAAACACTAGTGTGTAGTTTGCCTTCTTCTATTCGTTTTATTTTACAATCTAACATAGCTAATTCTCCTTGCTCATTTTCGGTTTCAAATGTGGATTTTATTTCCTCCACTAGTGAGTTTATGTGTGTCAAGAAGCTAGAGATATGTTCTGTTTTTAACACTGTGAAAGTGTCATCCACATATCTCCACCATATTTTTGGAGTAGGATTAAACGTATTAAGAGCCATATTTTCCCAGCTGTCCATAAATATATCTGCTACGATAGGGGATATTGGTGATCCCATTGCTACACCTTCTGTTTGTCTATATATTTTGCCTTGGAATTTAAAGATAGTAGATTTGAGGCACAACTGAATTCCTAAAATAATTCCATCAATGGGTAGTTTCGTCCTATAAGTGAGTTCAGGGTCTGCAGTTAATTCTTTTTTAACTGTTTCTAAGGCCATATTGATTGGTATGTTAGTATAAAGACTGGTAATATCAAAGCTAACCATTGTTTCATCATTATCTAGTTGAATGTCATTTAGTTTATTTTTCATCTCAAATGAAGTAGCTTGTCTAGAGTTTGAGCGATTTCTAATGGGGCATAATATTAGAGCTAAGTGTTTTGATAATTCATAAGTAGCAGTATTCCTAAAATCCATTATTGGTCGTATGGGGCACCCTGGTTTATGTATTTTAATAGTGCCATACATTCTACTAGCATTATTAGTTTTAGGCATTAAGTTGAACCATTCAGACTCACGCAGTGACGGCTTTATTCTGCGAATTAATTCCGCCGTGGATTTTTTAACCTTATTCATTATTGTATCTACGGGCTTCTTCATTTCCTCATATGGACCCATCTCAATATGTTCACTGACTTTCTTGATATAGTCAGACTTATCCAAGACTACTGTCGAGTTTCCTTTGTCCGCCTTTGTAATGACGATGTTTTTATCTTGTTTTAGACTAATTAAAGCTAGTCTTTCCGATGTTGTTAAGTTTGATTTTGCCTTCTTTTGATTTTTCAGGGTTAATGCACATTGTGCTCGAACCTCTTCTGCTGTTGTCTTATCTATTGAGCTTAGTGCTACTTCTATGTTAGGAATGACATCCTCTGGTTTTAATTTATTAACTGTCACGTTGAAATTTAGTCCTTTTTCAAGTACTTTTATCTCACTAGAGCTTAGTTCCCTTGATGAGAGGTTGATCACCCACTTTGTTCTGTCGAGAGAGGATGAAGCGTTGACATCAGTTTCATTTGTTGTGTTCTTTTCTTCAATTAGTTTGTTGAATTTTTTTGATTTGTGTGATTTTTGATTTCCTTAATGCTGATTCTCTAGCTTTTTTGGATGCTTCATCAACAGGGAGTACAGCATCGAAGCCACTCAATGATACAGATGGGTATCTGTCTCTGCGCCAACTTAAGATAACTTTTCATTAAAACGTAGGGAAATTTATCCTAAAGGTAGTCCTAAATGGGCAGTAGTTTAATGTCCGGATGCTGTGTTTGTGGGGTTTTGATTGATTTTAAGGTATTCTTCCTCATGTACTAAAATCACCTGTCCTGTGCAACCTTGTCATTAATTTGGAATCGATCTTAGACATTTACAAATGTTCAGTTTATGTTAAACATTGTGCTGTACTATTTTTAAAAATTTAAAATGAACTTGCAATTAAAGAAAGAAGAACGTTCTTCATTTGTGTGTTATCACTTAGATTATGAAAAAGAAAAAGTAACTACTAAACTGGAACATTTTTCAGAATTAGATGATTATATTATTAACTAGAACCTGTTGAGGAGATCTTCCATCAGAAACTATTCATTATACGAGACAAAGAGGATATATGGTAAATTTGGTTCGCCATTAAGATGGTAAAATTAAGAAAACTGGAACTTACAGCATTGTTTGTGTCTCAAGATCGTCCTCCCAACACATTGACCTTTGACTGGATCGAAGCGGTACATAAAAATGTAAGTACGTCCAATACAGTTTGTATCATAAGAACATTCACTTTCCCTCTGATAATTTAATGGACAGGCTGAAGGCGAACAATTGATAAGCAAAACATAGAATGGTAAGCGCTTTCATTCAAGATACGTAGTGAGACTTGCTAATCTGCTCAATGTTGGTTATGGTTACACATATTTCTAGGATGAAATTCAGATAGCTTTCGTGCTTTTATTAAAAAACCGAAATCGGATGTAGTGAATCACGTGTTAATACACTATTATTAATGTATTTCTTTTGTGCCATATGTGGAATTATTTCCGAAAATAATACTAAAGTAATCTATCATTTAAACAGCTGCGAAAAGGCGAGCATATTGAATACTGCTATGTAATTCATCGACATTAAATGACCGATATTATCTTCTAAGAGTTTATGCTTACCTTTTTTACAAAATGTGTCCGCTATTCTGCTTAAATTACGTGAAAACTGATCAGAATCGGTTTTTAATTCAACTAAATGAAGCGAACTTGGCGGAGAGACTAATTGTTTGAAGAAGTTTGAGTCATAAGCTTTCTCCGATGATGTAAGCAGCAAGGCATTTATTTGCACATTATGTGATTTTAGGTAGTCAGTCAGGAGTCTAACAGCTGGCATTTGGTTTCCAAACCCATCAGTTATTATATAAATGAAAAGTGGTGCTCCAGGACGCGTTTGAGGCATAATCTGCACAGTGATAAAATGAAATAGAATTACAGATTTTAAAAAATCCTATCACTAGCATGAAAATAATTGAAAAGCTACGAATAAATTTAGCGAAAAAATGATTTTTTTAGATTATTTGACTTCAAAACGTTTAGTTAACAAAATTCAATGAAGTTCACTTTTAAGCTCCAACTCTTAAAAAGACTAACATGGCTGTTTTTCCAACCATTTGAATGTTTTGAAATGGGCGTAATTTAATTTAGATTGTTATGGGATAGCTCACTTCATTTGCTATTCAGAGTGTCAGTGACTAGAATTATCCACAAAGTCTCAAAATAACAAAAGTTTCTCAGTGTGATGGGTAGCGATCCCTCGTCTTTTGTATGTATGAAAACATTGGTTTTAAAATTTCAACCCGTTTAATGATTTCTCAATTAAGTACGTAGTGTCTAGAATTATTTTTAACTTCTCACAAGGGAGAAGTAAACACATCTTGCTTTGCGGATGAACGAGGTCTTATTGTCACTGTTGACTTCAAGTGTATTAGAATACCTTAATGCGTGCGCTTTATTGTTTATCTCATATCAAAATCAGAACAAAAAATTATTTGAAACAAATCTTAGAAGTAAAAACAGCAAAGCCAATAATATGTTGTTTTTATTATTGAGTAGAATAAACACATCTGAGCTGCACTGCGTAGGTAATCGCAATGCCATTCATAAGTTAATGAAAAAAGTGTACATGATTTTATTTTTTCAGACAAGTATCCTTACATTTTCCCACAGTTAACTGATAGCTTCATATTTTTCTCAGAAACTGTTTAGCATATGCTCCACTCAATGAAGCACTATGGTCAGTGAATGTCACTTAATCAAAGAGTTGATTTATGATCTGATTTGACTAATAGTTTTCAAAATATGATCTGAAAATGCATGCTGCCTATTTTGTTTAAGTTTTCATTGTGAACAGATCACTACTTGAGTAAAAAGTGTGTCATTAATTCAATTAGCGGTCAATGCATAAAAGTATCAAGAAATTATGGAAGAGATAACTGTGTATGCAAGCAGCCGATACCTGTTTATGATTTCATTTTATCCTTTACACTGTCATTTTTCTCTGATTATTCTTCAACATAAATGAAGCCAGTTTTGATCAAAAATTTTATATAAAAGGTGTATGCGCACGTCAAACTATATATTTACCTTGCTCTTCACAAAGTTTAATGCCAGCTTCAAATCAGATTGTTTTCCATTATTTAGTATCAGTTTCTTCAACTCGGAGTAGACTTCGTGTAGACGACCATAACTTTTCAAATCAAAAACAATTTTTGTTTTTAGTGAATACTTAAGTAAACCAAAACGTAATGACTCATCCATATTGGTCGATTGAGACGATTCATAGAAGGCATTTATTGTATGTTTCATTACTTTATGAACATTTGTTAAATAATCAGCTTGTCTACTGTCCACGGACTCGTCTACAAGGAAGACAACATCCGCATTGCCAAGCGGATCGCAAGCTGGAAACATGTAAAATTTTCATTTAGTAACATGATAATGACAACAATACAAAAGTAGGCATTAGATTAAGAAGAATGTTTGAGGTAGTTACTTAATGAATATCAATATCAGAAAATGAATCTTTTGTGTTTATCCATTTAAAACAAACCCAGATTGTACTACTGTATGTTCATTATCTAATAGTTGCATGTGGTAAGTTAATGGCTTAATAAGATCAGTTTTACTGTTACAGCACATTATACCTACAAAATGTTGCAGTTCAAGTTTTTAAAAACTAGAAAAATTCAAGATTTCATTACGCATATTTTTGGACCAGTAATGGATGGATGGTACAGTAAATCTTCTTCACCGCATATACATTAAAATGTACTAATGAAGGAGTACGGATAAATTTCATCAGTTTCAAAGGTTAAAACTGACGCAAACCATAGTTTAAATTCTACGTATATACAGATATGTTGCATATTTTATAACTCCAGTAAAGAGTAATGATTGTCGATATATGAGTGAAGTCAATCATTCAGTGATGATTCCATTTCACTTTTTGAAGATAGTTTCAATGATACAGATTTTTACACCTAAATGATGCAGATTGCATTAATCTTATGTTTTTTTTCGTGATAAATACTCAAAAATGTTTTTAACACGTAAAAGTAAGAAAACTAGAATTAAAATCCTAAAGGAGTCGAACACCTACAAATATATTTGCTCGATGTTTGGATATGAAAAGAGTCATTTTGCCGTCTAATGAATTGTGGCTAACAGTCAAATCCATAGCGCGAGTTTCGTCCTACTTGGAATTCGTCATCAGGATGTATTTAAATCTCAATGAATTATGGTAATCCTAATGAGGTTTTAATCCAGAAACCATTGCATTTCCATAATTTACTGAACTAAATAGGTTCATTTACCAATAACATTTTATATCAGTAGTATGTATGCACATTTTGAACCAGCTGCCAGGGTGTTTGATTACGAGTACACAAAATGAAGTGAATGCATTTCACCTTATTTTCGTTTTACAATAACTGCAGTCAATTAACCAAGTGCATTCAGAGTAGGATGTATGATCAGTTGTTAGTAGTATATAATTTAAAATAGTCTTGAAAAAATTCATTAAATTGTAACTATGATGAAATTTGTGGTTGTTTAAGGCAAATGTATGAGAATAGCAGCATAATATAAAACAGTTTCAGTAAACAATCAAAACTAAGAACAGATATTAATACTCTTCTATGTAAAAAGTGAACTTCACAACAGATTGTACCAAAAAATTCTCCGCTGTATTATAATTTATGATTGTTTAGGAAAGTATGACAATAGTAATGAAACTTTTTAATGCTTTTGTATGTATCGTAACATTAGGCTTTAACTCACTGGAAGGTATCAGAAAGTTTAAAAAAACATTAATAAATTCGTTGGTAAGTAGGTGGACTACTATTCATTTTGCGAATCATTGTTGAACACCGTCATTTTGGCCAGAGAAAAGTGCTTGGTTTTTGACGGGTTAGTCAGGCCAGATCGCCTAACTCTTTATTTATAATAGAAAGACGAAATAAATAACTGGTGCGAAAGTGAATATGGTTTTTATATGAGGTATATCGAAAAAGGTGTACATACGGAATCACCAGTTGATGCAGTTGATCTTAGTCAGGTTATGATCAAATGTAAAATGAGATCATGTCTATTCAAGTTAAACACCAGAAATAGATGGGAACTTGACATAAAAAAAAAATGAGTTTATTTTATACTAAGACCTGAACTGAAGATGTTGTCCAGAGAGACGACAAAAGTTTCGCAGTTAAATCAACCAGCTCAGAAAACATAACTAATTCAAAGTAGAGTTTAAAAGATAATTATTCTGAACTGCTGCGTTGTTCCATAAGTGAATGCGCTAGATTGTACGTCACAGTTATTTTGAATCAAAGCACAACAGATAGTATTTTTAAACATTAATGTAGTCATATTCAGGTTATTCTTCTCTAGGAAATTCTTGGTTGGTTTGTTGAAATATTGGTTCACTTTAATTTAAATAATTTACTTTAAATGCAGATATAGAATTACAGCTTGAAACTGGAATTTTCCTGTATATCTATAAGGTTTACAGTAAAGGTGTCTTTATCTACGGTGTCCAAAGCATAGTGACTTCATTAAGAATTTAGAAAGGGTAACAGACTATTTAAAAGAGGGTATTTCACTCGGTTCATACGGTTTGTCCCAATATATTCCGTGATACCGATCATATTCAATGCATAGGTGACTGATAGTTAATACGTGTTTGCAACAGTTATTGAATACCAGTAGTATGTTTAAAATAATTCTTCAGTATGTATTCTGAACGCTGTCTTAGCTGTATCAGTCTCAAATGCAAAGGACATGAATCATAGTTTTAGTAACAGAAGCTGATGGATGCAGTAGCGGTTATTTGTAATGACATTTTGTTGAATACTATAATGCTCAATAAGTAAAGACATCATTTAAGTTACACTGCACATGCTAAAGTAGTTTAAATATTGTCAACTTACCACATGGCATCATGACAACACGTTTATCCAGTCGACATTCGCATCCAACTCTTATCTCACGTTGATGTAAATGTTTCTGTTGACCAGAACGACAAAAGCCGATTGGCTTGAAAGATTCTTTTCTACTACAAACTTCAATATTGAAAATAAATAACAACAGTAGTGAAAAATTATTTATAGGATAGTAATTACTGTTTGTAATAAAACATCATTTACATAATACTAGTATGCAAAAAACTAACACTTGAATTGTATTTGAATATTTTTTACGTTCAGGAGAAATAAGTGGAATCCAAGTGAAGAGCATTTACCTAAAAATATACCTCTAAACTGAATTAAGTGCGAAGAGTTTTTGCAGTAATAAATATTTTTAGAAGAATTTGCTTCTAGGAGTAAGTTTACACCGTCATTTTAAAAGTAGTTGTATGTATTCATTAAATCACTATGTTAATTTGAACTTATTCTTCATAAAAATTTATTTTAATTGATATGGGGATAAAAGTGTGCAGGACAGACGCAGTCTTAACTGTTGTCACGCAAGAATTATTTGGGTATTGATAAATTTGCAGGGCAATACAAGTACCTGAGCTTTATCGAGATTATGAATAAGACTTAACCAGTAGTAAAGGAAATGTCAGCTGTCATGCTGTAAAATCTTAGCAATTTTCATAATTTTTCTCGGCAAATATCTCTTTTTATTATATTTTAACAAAGTTCTCGTAATATTAATCAGCAAAATGTCATCTGACCCGTTTTTATCCAACCAGTGTAAGTTGTTATACAACTTATTTTTTTTATCAGTCGAACTATTTAAGAACTGTTATTATTATATTGTTAGGTTCCGAGTGATGCGGAGGACTTCATCAGCATATCGACATTTCATTAACTTCTCCAGAGTCTTTTTCAGCTCTCATCTTCTTCACATTCGATCTCCTCCCCATCACCCTTGGACCCACAACTCGCGGTTTCTACTCGAGTTCTGTTAAACCAACTATAATTTTCTCCCTTGAAATAAGGTGACACCACTAACAGATTCTACAAACTACGATTTTAAAAGAGACAGTACAGTATTTCATATTCCTAAGTAAAACATATGCAATTATTCTAAAGGTTTTGTTACTGTCCAAGAATTCGATATTTTGGTAGAATTTTCAGCATCAGTTTAGGCATCATTTTCGCCCAATTAACGAGGAAGGCAACTGTGAGCATTAAATACCTCACGTTAAAGCCGATTCCTCCTCCATATAATTATGATTCATACTTTCTATTTACTTACTTATAGGTTGAACGGTCCTATGTAAAACTGGCCAACATCTACCATGCTCGAGATTCCATTTAATTGTGTCAGTCAGTAGTTCGCCTTTGTTTGCATCACACCGTTTACTGAAAGAAACTTGTTGAGATAGATTAGATGATAATTGAAATTGATTCACATCTTTTTCTGTTGGACAGCAACATGCCTCTTTATATTGCCTTTTATCAATAATACATTTACATTTGTTATCTGTGTAAATCTTGTATTCACGTACTACACGTGAACAAGTTCCAGCTGAATTACACTTATGAATATGTTTTATAGTAAATCCACTTTGTTCAGCCTTGTAATTTGGTGACTCCTGAAGAAGTTCATCAGGTATTGGGCATTTGATATACTTATATTGTAATTTTTCTGATTTTGTGCATGTTCCTTTAGAGCTTAATTTATACGTTGTTGTATTTAGCTGTTGAATATTTTGCATTGAGCATCTGAAAGAACAGATATCGTTAAGTGTGTGAAACATGCACGAAATATAAATTGTTCCAATAATTTTTATTCTGTTTAAGTGCTAACACAATTTTTTGGATCCATATTTCAAAGGAGATTATTCAGTATTTGGGCAAACTATTATTTTCAGTGACTTCTTCAGAGTTAATAGCCGAACAAGGCAGACAGAATTGTTAAAGGGTGATGGTGAAGATTTATTTAAAAAAGCCTTATTAAGGCCAGATTCTATGTGAACGAAAAGCGGATCAGGCAGAATGATGTAGGTCGTTTGATTTGATGTTCACCAGGCTGGACAACGTCTGGAAATTGGGGTAAGCATTAACAGCTGTAGTGAATGATAAGCATTATCAGTTGGCTGGACTGAAAGTCTGAAAGTATGAACTAGAAGCTTTCATCCCCAACTTAGCTAGTCTACTTCTTCAGTAAAACCTTTCTATATTGGCCACATCTGAATATTTGATCATTTTGATCGTTTATAAGGTTCTTGATAAACATTATTTTTTACACCGTTTAAATTACAGTAAGTAATTGTGCAGAAAAAATTTAAGAAGAAATAAGTATGTTTCATGTTCCTATTTTGTTGAAACAGTAACATTTTACCTAACAGAGAAGATGCAACTATCAACTATGAGCTATTTGAGCAGTACAGTGTAATTAGGTAAGTACTCCAGGAAGGACAGGACAGCTATCTATCGGACATTTATGAACATATATATATATATGTATATATATATATATATGCACAGTCACTGTACAGTCACATAATCGAATTCGGACAGTACACACATATTTTTGACAAACATTTGAAGAATGCACGGTTTAGAATACTAGATTGTTCGCCGGTAAGAGCTGGTCAATGATATCACGTGAAGCAAGGGCGTGGGAAGTGTAAAAAGGTGGTTTCTCGAAACCACCTGTGTTATTTCAAGAACTGAGTTTGCTATCAAAGTCTACATAGCATAACATTTAGTGAAGAGAGAGAATAGATTTCAAAGTAGTGAAAAAGACAAACATTAAGGTGACGAGAGAATGAAGTGAAAATAAACACATGCTGGCGGTCAATTCTCACTTGGTATTCACACCGTGAAATCCGATGACATCTTGTATTTTCTGAAGGAGAAAAGGGGTTGACATTGCAAGACTGCCGAAAATCAGTTGCCATTGTTTTAAGCCACTCACAAGTATGACAGAACTTAGGTTTGGTCTTATTTATACTGTTATCTCCATTTACAGTATATAGTCTTTAACATAGATGTATGTCAACCTCAACTCCCCACGGTGAACTAATAGTTTGATTAGTAGTCTGAGCCAAACACCTTAATAGCATCACTTCATTTCAACAGTACGACATTGACCTATGATCCACACTTTAGAGTAAACAACCGACCAGTTCGGTACTTTCTGAGGCCATCTAATTTAAAGGCATCGTCAGTCTAGTCGAGTATGCTTTCTCTTAAGACTAGTTTGGAGTTGACATCTCGACTAGTTGCACAAGCTTTCTAGGGGAAAACTCAGGGCTTCTAGGCAAGGAAACCCTCAATTAAAATGATACATATTTCGTATGGCAAATTTTGTTCCCACTTTATTCAGGTTTTTCAAAAGACGGTATACTACGAAATTTCCCGCAATTAGTTTAAAGTAATTGGTGAAATATTTTTAAAGTTACTCCAGGGGTACACGAAACACCTTTATTACTAATCGAATTGATATTTTGTACTTACAAGCTAAATTATTTTAATTATAAATTCGTTAATAATGTAGTAATATAAATATATATATAAATATTTCTGATAAATCTTCTAAACGATTGTCTGAGAGACCAATTTAGACGTTCATCACTAGCATATGGCATACATTTACGATAAAAACCCAAAAATAGTGTTTTGACTTCAAAAGATTGTCTATTTAAATAGACAATCTTAAACTGAAAACTTTAAACTTACTTAAATTATCTATACAATCTAATAATCATTGATATTCTACAAAATAAGAATATGACCTACAACATTTGAACATATAAATCGATACTTCTCAAAAATTATTTAGGATAAAGAAAAATACAAACCTCATTTCAGTTGTTGGTTTGGGACATTTGCATTTCCCAGGAATACGTAGTTCATTTTTCACACACTTACAACCAACTCGTTTACTTTCTTCGTATAAGTGGTAAAAGTTGCCCGTCTTAGGATCACATTGTGTCCTACCTTTATACTGTGGACCTATCGGTGAACATGCAACTTTAAACACTTGACGAGTTCGACGTGGAATACAACGTGATTTATCTCCAGAGACTTCATAATGAACATTTTGGTAGGTTAAAATGCCTTCCGAGCTAATATGCAGAAACAGAAGAAAATAATTTGTTCAGACTTTAAATACATCCATTTATTTTAAATTTTTCGCAAAATGAAAAATCTTCTATGTTATGTATTCATTTTCATTTCTGTTTTCGAATTTATTAGATATCAGAATACTGGGTGAAATATAAAGGTGCTGTATGCAATTTTTAGTGTTTATGCATAGCAGTAGTATCTGTTCAGTACTTTTTAGCTTGCTCAATTTATTTCTAGATGTACCACAGAAATAGCTTCTGAGGTGCATAAACATCATTAGGGAGCCACTGTGAACCAAATACCAGTTTAGTCTTTTTTATCATTTTACTACCGATTTTTTGCTTTACGTTCTCAGTGGAACATAAGGCTTCAAGCTAAAGGCTTGAAGTTTCATTAGCGGTGGTAGTCATTTTTACGGGATGAGGTTGCTAGCTTCAGGCCCAACCTTCTCTGTTTTCCAGTCTTATTAATGGCTTAGTGAGGTAAAGGAGTGTGTCAGCCGGGGATCGAACCCCAAACCATATGCGTGGTTGGTGAGAATTCTACCTCTGTGCCACCGACGCTAAGCCAGCTAGTTTTATCCAACTTGAGTCTCTTCAGTAATGTTCAAACTCAGATTTGTTAATCTGCACAGATGAAACATAGTAATAGCGATATCGTAAAAGAACGGGACTGATGATACGTACTAAAGTAATTAAGTATTTATTAATTAAATATATGACCATCAGAACTGACTGAAATGCCATATAGTGGCCCTAACAGGTCGGCATTATGCGTTAGTGATTCAATGGTAGAATGAACTCCAAACACTAACGTGGTTTGAGTTCGATTCCCAGCCGGAGTACACCTAAACTATTAGTAAGCCCGGAAAAGAGGGAGACTTCTGCATGAGGCTGGCAACCCTCCTTTGTAAAAACAACAAAATCATCGTCAATTAAACCTCAAAACTTGAGGCCTTATGCTCCACTCGTAAAGCAAGGAATGAAAGAATCATGGCAGCATACTCATTCAGTATAACTGATACAATGCTATATTGTATCACATTTTAATTGGTATGTTAAAATATAAGACAGAAGAGATTAACGAAGACATGGCTTTCAAAAAAACTAAGATGTAATAAAAGAAAACTTTCTACAAAGCGTCTTATTTCCATAACCTGATCATTTTATAAATATGACCGAAAAAACACCACAGTAATTCACTGCCAGCTAAACTAAAAGTTCATGCAAACTTAAGCGACTTTTCTTGAACACCTGGGTTCAGATCTGATGGAGACAAAAAGCTCATAGCATCAGAATCATCTTTTTAAACTCTGAGTAGTAAATTTATCTATACATCTAAGCGCAAATGACATGTATTTTTTTTTCTAAACAGTATAGAAAATCATGAAAATTTATGACGCCTGAAGCGATAATTCAGTTGTATCTCCAGATCTACAACATTATAGCAAGACGACAACAGTACTGCCTTTAGGAATTCATCCTTATTTCTTTTGAAGTCAATAATAATAAAAAGCATAAAGAACTCCTTGTAGTTAACATCAGTTACCTGAATGTCTGATTTTGTGTTCGGGTAGTAACAGATAAACTCAACTATAAGAAAAACTTTAAATTGTGGAGCATATCTGCATCTCTTAAATATTCACATAAAGTTCAATCGAATGTCAAGTTAGCAGATTTTAGGTACTAACTCTAAAAATGTAGGAATAATGTTTCAAAGTCTCCCAGTGGAGAATTCAACCTACCGTACGAAGAAATGAGGTGAAGAATTAAGACTATAAGAACGAGATTTCAAAGCTATGATTTTACACTTGATGTTACTATCATTAGTCCCTTGGGTTTTGAGTGCAACATAGGTCTTCAGTGGCACATCTCCATTGCATCCTGTTATCTGCAATTGTCTTTAGCTGACTACACGTTTGTCAGTAAGCTTCCATCTCCTCCATATCACTTTTGATCGCCCAACTCACCGTTTCCCAGAGTTCCTTTTTGCTAATTCTTTGTGGTTGGTCATTCTAATCTTCAGTATGGAGCGAAGGCAGTTGTTGGTGAAACTCTACAGTAGGCTGTTGAAAAGGCTTTACGTGACGCGCATATCAAGTTTCTGACCTATACAAAAGAACCGACAGACTTAACATTGGTGTTGAAAATCCCAATTTTGTTCTTGATACTGAGTGCAGAAGATTTCCAAACTGATTTCAGAATGATGAGGTTCTGTTTTGTTTTTTTGATTCTGATTTTGATATCCTCATCCGTATCGACTGCCAGTAGTTGGAATGATGCTGCCTAGATAAGTGAAGGAAATGACCTCTTACAAATTTACCCTGCTGATAGCGATTAATGTTCGATGGTTGGTCATCTTCATCACCTCCATCTTCTCTATGTTCACTCCAAGTCTTGTCTTTGCTGCTTCTCCTACCAGCCTACTAGTTTCCGCCTGTAGGTCTTCAAGTTTACGTGACATGAAAATGAGTTCACAACTTCTAGAGCCTTCTTGTCAGTCCAACATATGGTAGTCTGCTTGCTGTAAACGGTTTGCCGTATGATCCAGCCTACCACAATCAAGAATATTATTTGTGCTTGACAAGTAATCCAAAAATTAAAACTGCTTCATTAGTTTATATATATATATATATATATAGTAATTAAAATAAAATAAAATCTGGAAATATTATAAAACTTAAAACATGATTTATATTTTTAAGTAGCATGCGGAATATCAATATAACTTACTAAAGACAAGATTTTTCTTTATGTGGACGTATACATTTACAGACAGTGAACTCTTGGCGAACATTATTTTCAATACATCGACAACCGTCCGCATGAAATGTAGTCACCTGATCAACGCGCACAAAAGCGTGACGACCCAAATTTAGTACACATTTATCCGATTTATTTACATATTCCTCTGAGCAATCAACTGGAACTCTATTAATAATTGTATCTAAACGTGAACAAATTGGTTTACTGTCAGACAACTTCCATTTGGTGGAAACAGTTTCCAGGACAAATTGTTCACTATTTGTTTGGATACATCGACGTTTTGTTACTGGTGCAGGACAGTCTGTATCGTCAGAAAAAAAATCTTAAATTTTACCTGTCTTTTCAACTAGGTAGTATTAAAGCAATAAGATTTTAAAACAAGGTCACAGAAGTGATGAAGAATGATCAGTGTCTTTTATTTTGTACTGAATTCTGTAGATTAAGATATTTGGTATATCTGTGTGGTAAAGTAACTCTGTATTACAATAGACTGTATCGGACTATAAATGAAGATTGTATAATTCAGGCTTCTATTAATTGACACTCATGAGTGTTATGTATCAGAAGTCGAATTTCGGTCTATGCACACTTAACCTTAGAGAATTCTTTCCTGGTTTAATGGCTATTCAGGTGAAAGGAATTCACTGTCTTGTAAAACTCTCCAATGTAATACAATTCTTGAAGCTGAGATAATCACTTTAGTGAAAAATCAAAGGGTGTTTTTAATATTACGACCACTTAGAGTAAGAAAAGATATCTCGTCTTAATAAGTAGGCTGAATGAATTTTATCTTGTACATTAAAAACCATGAAACATGTGCCTGAAGTATTACGGCAGGTCTCAACGAAATAATTGTCATAAACATGAGATTCAGCGATAAATTAAGACAGAAATTAAGGAAGGATTATACCCTGCATAAGTTTGACAAAAGTGAGAGCAGATCAATATAAGAAGAAGTGACATTCATCGCACAACTAGTTCAGGAGTCTAATGCACAAAATTTGGGACAACTTGTTTTTGTATCCTTATTGGTACTATCACAATGGGTAAAGATGAAGAGTTTTAGTTAGGGTGAAACGTCTAAAGTGCTTATTAAAAGCAATAAGTAGCATCAGTGATGTTTGTCATTTTCTACATGTTTTAGCTTGATTTGAAATTTTCTATTTGTCTTCCACATTCATTCATTAAATATATAACTTTATTACTGTTGAAAGCAAAGCAGTCTCAGGAGTACGTTGGTTAGTGTGAGGCGAGGTGGTATTTCCTGCGTCATTCAGGGAAACGAAACCAATATTCAGTAGTCGAAACATAAGCATAACATCATAGTGAAAAACTAATCAATAAGTTTATTGAAATTACTCAGTGTGAAGATCTGGAAATAGTCTGCCTTTGTGAACAGCTGAAGTACAAAGCTTCTGCTCTAAATTAAGTGTATACCAGCATCTGCATAAACATTTGTATGTGCGTCGGAAGCACAGT
The DNA here is from genome assembly GCA_944472155.2 of Trichobilharzia szidati. Taxonomy (NCBI): domain Eukaryota; kingdom Metazoa; phylum Platyhelminthes; class Trematoda; order Strigeidida; family Schistosomatidae; genus Trichobilharzia; species Trichobilharzia szidati. The sequence continues at coordinate 132,302,751 of OX235279.1, read as the reverse complement.
GGTTAGAACTCTCAGCGGCCAATAACATGGTCCAGGGTTCGATACCCTGCCAACGCATACCCGATATCCACGGTCGGCTTGCAAAATTTGGGCTACCGATATCACATGCTGAAAATTCCATACTTGTGCCAAAAATACAGTGTGGAATCAAGCTATAATCAAAAAAAAGCTATCTGCCAAACAGTTCATCATTTAGATTATGTAATTTAGACAATGGTCTCATGTTAGATCACGAACTGTCGTGATTTAGAGGACCATTGAAACCCAAAGAGTTGTGATGTCACTTCATGATCTAAAGTGAAACCGACCAAATTCCTGCAAACCAACACCTAGAAGAAAATGGTCGGTTTACTCAGTTTTTCTTGGTTAATTATCACCTGTTTGACATGTTCAAATTGATTAATTATTCTTAGCACGCTTATGGCCACCAGATTGGTAATTAAAAATTACGCAAACATATACATACCCTAAGTTCAATGAAATTTAATCATATAATAATGGCAAGGTTCCCATCTTTTAAAAAAGGCTAGCAACTCTAGAGATTAAATAAGTAACTTGTTGTGTTTCGCTGAGAAGACTGCTACCCTCAGAATGCAACATATTTAGATGTGCATTGACAATATGTGCAACAGATAAACCTTAAAATAAAGAGATACTTCTAATAATACAGATATATCATCAAACAGACAGTTATTTGCCACGTGGGCGCTGTAAAGGTAATAGAAATTTTACTAATACTTACTCCATTTGTCGTAATCTACTGCGAATTTCTGAACACAGGTGCAGCCATCACGGATATAAAATTGTTTTTCGATTCTTACCCATCCATTTGGTTGTTGGTGTCGTACAATTTTCTCATTTCTCTTACAAACTGAATAGAAGAAATGGTATTTATTAGTAAATATATATATTCAGTGAGCATAAACAAGGAGTTTAAAGATTCAGAAGACTGATCGGTTTAGAAAGACTTTACGTTACTAACTTTACATTTTTGTCGCAATTTCGTGAGTTAAAAACTTATTTAAGCAGGGATTTAAGGAAGGATAAGCAGTGATTATAGACCTATTTCACTCGCCATTATTCTAATCACTTGTTCAATCTAAAAAATTTCCCAGATCAGCTTACTTTTCATTGTATAATTCTTTTAATTGTCTTAATAATTACACTTACACAGAATTCTCTCCTTTCTTATTTCTGATTGACAAGGATCACAGAAACACCAGGTCTTAACAACAACCAGCTGTTAACTAATTATGCAGATAACTAAAGTTTCAAAAGTCTTTGAGAAGCTTTCGTTACAAAAAGAAAGCAGCCAAAGTAGCAAAATTTGGGCGATTCTTTAATATCCGTATTGGATCATTTCTCGGTTAGTTTAGAGAAAATCAAATACTCAAGACGCATTTAAGTTCATTTTGGTAGTTATTAACCCATAGCCATCTGAAGATGATCACAAATAATATTCTTTATCCGGATTACTCATTGAAATGTTTGTCTATACTACTGCTTTTCGAAAATATGAAGTTAATAAATGCTTATGTTTCTAACAATACCTGAATGACAAGTACTGAGTCGAATTCAAGTCTACTGCTCAAGTAGAGTACAGAGTTAGATTCTGTGTCAGTAAGTAAACTTTTATAAATAGATATTTGATAAAGATTTAGATAAAGGAATTTTATTTCTTTCCAAATATGAGCAGACCATAGGTAAAATACGTGGAAAAGAGTAACACCCTCTGATGAGTTACATCTTGAAGTGTCCGAGGATAGTGATTAGAGAATTATATTGAGAACATTCGATATGCTAATTGAAAAGATGATGGTCAAATATGATTCTTTGATTTATTTTCTTATCACGCCGCAATAACTGACTCACTGAATTTACTGTATATATTAGACTGAAATTGTTGTACGATTGCAACTGTGTATCTACATTAGAACATAACTTTTACTGACATCTCACTTTAATGAAAGCTTTCTTCGGGCATTCAGTAAATTGTAATCTGTGTTTATTTCATGTAGTCAACACTCTTCACTACTATTTTGAGTGTATCTTCGAGAAAAATATTTTCGTATGGCAAATTCATGGACATTTTTTGAAAAAGCATCATTAGTAGAAGTTAATTCGGTAAGAATCATTCTTTTTAAGTGACATGGTGAGGTTTCAAATACTTTTCGTAGCATTGTTTTAAATATATAAAGTGTTTCCTACCCCCAAAGTGATAATTATTACTTGAAAAATACTTTGGACTAGGATGGTGCAAAAATAGGAGTGAAGTTACTGGACAGCGGTAGATTGTTTATTTTCTTAAACACTTCCTGTTTCACCTGTTAGTAGATTGATGACCGAAAACACCTTGGAACGGAAATCGCAGGCTTAGCTGACACAGGAGAGGTTCAAAATACTTATTAAGAATTCAGGTTACTGCTAAATAATCTGTCTTCTTGAATCATAATGTAGTTTATCCTAGCTTAAGGTACAATTATCTTGTATTTCGTGCCTTTACAAGTTAGCCTGACTTTGGCTAAATCACCGTATAATGAACAAAACAACGTGTAATACAAACTGATTAAGATGTTAACTTGAAACATAGGTTGCATATTTGTAGGCACAGAATACGTAAATAAGTTATTTACATTCACGATGACGTTTCCCAAATATTAGGATACAAAATGTTAGAATCTGAAATTATGTAAGTGGTATTCCACATTTTTTGTGGGTTGGATCATTCTGTAAAATTCCTTTAAAAAGAAGTAAACTTTAAAATTCATAGATAAATAAGAAACAAGTATTTTGCATTGACATTAACTGAAAGCAAACTGACTTATTTGTTTTCCAACGAATCTATCCTTAGGTACACATCTCCCGTTAACTAGATTGAAGCTTCTGTACCCGATATCAAGCATACCATTTGTACGATTGCAAAACGAGCCAATTTTCTTCTCTGAAGGACAACAGCAGTCATTCTCTTTAACACGATAATAATATTTACATTTGCCATCCAAAGTCATTCTTTCCATTATCCATGTTAAACGTACTTTGCAGTTGGACGAACACTCGGACTGACGAATTAAGCGTGGTTGTGTTTTACATTCTTCAATTTAGGATGAAGTGTATACAACAGATTAGTGTTATAAAGCGTTTGAAAGTTTAATACATAAATGTGAATTGTAGGAAAAAACTAAAATCTGCCCAAAATTAGCGTACATTTCAGTGATTAAAACTGCTTCATGAGATTGACTTCAACCACCTAGGTTGGGTGACTCAAATACTTATTTCGCTTTTATTATATTCGTCATTCAATGTAATCAGACCTATGGAATTAAAATGAAACTGTGAAATGTAATAATATTTGACACTCAAGAGTCCTGATTAATTTTCAGCTGTCTGAAACTTCTATCCAGTCAGCTGACGCTTGAAAACCACTTTGCACATGATTTTAGTGTGAAAAATTTGGTATCTCACACGGTTCAGAAAATCATTTGTCATAGAATTTAACTTCTAGCTTTTGTCTTTAGAAAACTACCTGAGACGGTTTTTTGAACGTGTTCATTTGAGATATAAAAGTGTTTTAATTAGTAAATATAAAAAAACCTCACAGAGCTGTTATGCTTTAGGCACTTATATCTCATGTTCGATTTGGTGTGCCTATATATTCGCCAATTTAATCCCTTTACCCCAACATGTTGTATTTAAAATAAAACCTTTTTTCAACTTAATTACCCTGCACTGATCTTTCATACATCAGATTTAGAACCATACATACCATATGAGGGCTAGTGATACTGCCCATTTACTCAGGCTTAAGCAGGCGGAATAGGACTTGAACTAGTTAATTACTGGTTAAAAACGAAGTGCTTAAGCCAGACAATCACATCCCCGTTTCTAAGTCACATTTTTCTATTCTGAATCTTTGGTATTTTATGTTCGACTAATTCTTTCATTTTGGTGGATTTAATAAATGAATTAATTTTAACCTTTCGGTGTTTTACCCGCAGCAAGAATATATTGTTATTCCTTCATTGTGCCATTTAAAGACTTGCTTTTCGGCTGTTCGTTCAACTTCAACATTTCTGCGAGATCTATCTGGAAAATCAGAGGATTTTTCTCAGGGAAGCAATACAGTCAAAGGTAATGAGTACAGTATAGCTACATAACCACCTAGACAGCAAACCTTGTAAATTTTCACTCTAAAATGTTGAGGTTTCTCATGCAGATGTTTATTTCGGTTATTGCTATTAATTACTGGAAATTCCATGTTTTATACTGTCTTGCTTGAAAATTGAGGTAGCTAAATTTTCACTGCCATTGTAGGCTTTTCTCTCTAATTAAAGTCATGCAACACTATTCATTTAAGACTGTGCATAAAAATTGTGCCGTTACTCATAACAACAATAATAATAATAGACAGAAAACAAGTAGTTCAGCGAAGTCTCTTTTCGGCGAATTCATTTTCATAGCTGTACAATCGCAAATACATATGGCTGTTTTGTATGTGTGTGTACATTAAATTTGTCAAACGAAAATACAATTAGTAAGTTCAGATGAATTGCATGTTGAAATAAGAGGGTGGTAACAAAAGTGATGAGTTTTCACAAACGACTGTTAAAGAAGAGTTACGTAATAAAACGAAATTACAATTATTAAGTTCAGGTGAATTAAGTGTTGATATAAAAGGGTAGTAACAAAAGTGATGAGTTTTCACAAACGACTGTTAAAGAAGAGTTACGTAATAAAACGAAATTACAATTATTAAGTTCAGGTGAATTAAGTGTTGATATAAGAGAGTAGTAACAAAAGTGATGAGTTGTCACAAACGATTGTTAAAGAAGAGTTACGTAATAACATGAATAGTTCAACGAAAGAGTTGTACTCAGGGTGTACATGGAAACAAAATATACGGAATTACACAAAGGTTTTGAGTAGAAAAATAAGCATACAAACAAAAGTCAAGTCAAACCAAACGAACAAACAAAGAAAAGTTAAGTCAAATCAACATAGTTGTTACCATGGGAGTAGAAGTGGTTGAATAATTTTCTTTTGTATGCACAGTTCTGGTTCCTCTAGCCTAATGGCTAGGGCTTCTGCGATGCAAAGAAGACGAAATCGTACTGTCTTTGGAAGGTTGTTCTTCACTTTGTAGGTTACTTTACAACTCAAACATTAAAGTATGTTATTATCATTTATATAACCATTGTAATTTCAGGTTGTCTGCAGCTGATGAGAACCTGTGAAATAGAATGATATCATTTTATACTGCAATTTCGTCTTCCTTTCTTTATCGAAATTGTAATTTCATTTTATTACGTAACTCTTCTTTAACAGTCGTTTGTGACAACTCATCACTTTTGTTACCATCCTCTTATATCAACATCCAATTCATCTGAACTTACTAATTGTATTTTCGTTTGACAAATTTAATTTACACACACATACAAAACAACCATATATATTTGCGATTGTACAGCTATGAAAATGAATTCGCCGAAAAGAGACTCTTCTCTGAACTACTTGTCTTCTGTCTATTAATGTTCGAATGCGAATTTTTGATGAACAATAATAATGACGATAATAATGATGATTCTGTCGACAACATGGATGAAAAAGTGGAACGACCTGTGATAACAGGAATAATGAAGAACAGCATGATTAAATAAACAAATATTCATTGTTTGTGATGATATGAGATGGTTGGAGGTAGTCGGCAGGAAGCCTTGGACCTAGGTTTCGTGCTGGTTGGCACTCGTCAGCAAGGCGTATCTGCGACCTTTAAGGAACTCATGTCCCTTCTGAGATTCGAACCCGCGTCACCCAGTGAGTTCTGCAGTCAGAGACGTTACCACTGAGCTATTCGGGCTCGCGATTGACCTCCTGTAGGACTCTAGTGGATATTTTGATTTGACACTAGTAACTAGTGTGATGCGTCTAGTCCTCTCTTTGGTGCAGACTGAATTCTATCAGTCAGGTTGTAATGTGACCACCATTCTAGGTAGCTTGCTGACTGCCTCCAACCATCTCATATCATCACAAACAATGTACACTGTGATGGCGAGCTACCTAGAATGGTGGTCACATTACAACCTGACTGATAGAATTCAGTCTGCACCAAAGAGAGGACTAGACGCATCACACTAGTTACTAGTGTCAAATCAGAATAAACAAATATTCACACAGAAATGGTCGATACTAATTAAACCAGTTACTTCGGAAAGCTGAGTTTCGCCAATACTTAAGTGATTTTGTTGCAAGTGAAAATAACACTAGGTAAAAATTCCAGTTTTACTTACTGCATTTACGGTATTGCACATTTACACGATAACGTAGTATGCAGTTTTCAACAAATGGTAACTTCTGCCTAACTGTTTCAATACCAGTCTTAGGATTACATCTTTTATCATATTCAGGTTTTCCAAGATCTGCAAAGATTGGTAAAAATAAGAGTTGTTTTATTATATTTTGCTTTTATATTATTATCTTTTATGCTACTGTTTTTGAGTTAGAAGAACAGTTTTATCAGTTTGTGTTGTCACACTGACACATTTACCAGAGTATATATATGTATAGACATAAGATAATAAGTTCATGAGACAGATAAAATATACATATTTACTCCAAGTCCCGACTGCTAATGGATGTCGTTATAGGGTTTTCCAAGTGTTTAGGTGTTTCTTATGATTCTTTTTAGAGAGATGCAGCAACAACTTATTTGACTAGGTAAGTTTGGTGAGCATCAGCTATGTCTGTTTTTGACAGAGAATTTATTCAGTTACTAACTCAGATGTCTGTTGTCAGCTGTGTATCAGACACCTTAATATTTGTGATTAATTTTATTATATAAGTAAGTGAATATTTAACCATACAATATTTAATCTAGTAAAAATAACTACACACCCACAGGCAATCCTAAGAACGCCAATTCTGACAACTGCTCATTTTGTTGTCACTTACCCGGCAAGGTAATAATTATTTCCCATATCTAGAATGTCATTCAGCATGTTTAATATTTTATAACAATATTTACAGGTATTACATGAAATTTACTCACATATAAGTCTACGAACTTTCGAAATAATCACTCGTACGCACTGTTTCTTGTCTTCGCTTATTTTTCTTTCAGTTTTTCTAATTTCCAATATCTTGTCATCAACGCAGTACTTTTCTTCTTTGACATCAGGTGAACAATCTGTGAAAAAAGACCAAAACTTTAATAAAATATTGTATCAAATTGCCTAGAATTTCCAGAATGTTTAAGGCCTTATTTAGAAGTTTGATATGCTATCAGAGTGATTCTGAGAATAAACAAGGAAGGTTTTCCGCAGTAGAATTATGTGAGTTGTATTTATATCTTGGATTGCTTCAGTAGTGAAGTTTTACCCTGTTCAAAAGTCATGATGGACAGTCTATTTCCTTTCACAACGGTATGCTAATTGAGTGATTAAATTACATGTAGTGCTTTAAAGGTTGAATACAGTAATCAAATTTAGTTAGCTCTGTGATGTAGTTTGTAAAAGAAATACTTCACCTGAGTTGATACCTTTAAAGTAATAATTAGTAAGTCGTACTAGGCCAATAAGAGTATGAGAACATAAGGTCACATGCAGTGTAGGATAGTGGAACATAATAAAGTAACTGAGTTTACCTGATGTTAGGTACTAAGTTTCGTAAATAACTAATATTTTTGGTGTTATATGCTGGCACATTAACATCCACGAACAATACTTTTTTTGTTAGTAGCATAAATTAGGATGAATCCTGTCAGTACTTAAGTTAAGTACTGCATTAAAAGGTCAAAGGACTTCGTGTGCAATTGGATTTTGTAACGCCTAGTTGTTATAACTGTTTGAACATTTAAAAGCTACCGTATATAATCACTTAAGAAGAAATGAAATGTTATGTACTATCAAGCCTTCTTTATCATACTATTCATAATAGCAAATTTTCCGACATTACACAATCAGTATTATCTCATGCAATGATAAGAAGAGTGAATAAGTAAGAACACGCATAGCGGTATTTTCAGATTACATGTGTCTATAATTTACAACAATTTGTTTAGAATAGATTTTTTGTGCACAAACTTTCACACGAATATATAAATTAACTATTGAAATCCTTTGAAAGAGAAAAAACTTCAGTCACTTTTGGTTTTTGACTTACAGCAGGGTATCTGTTCCATGAATCGTTTGTACTGACATTGACATCCTACTCTATGCAATTTCATCCAAAATATGTTTCTGTAGAGATCGTTTTTATTCACGTATTCTGATTCATTTTGTGGCAGTTTATGACATTGACCAATCTTAATTAACTTAGGTGGTTCATTACAGCGTACACGCGATGACTGAACATAATATTTGGCTTTACAAGTACACTGATCTTCTGTAAATTCATGGACTACTTTAATTTTTCGCAATAAACCATCTCGACTTTGGCAAACTGAATTATTCTTTGGTTTTGGACAACTACAACGACAACGACGTTTAAATAATTTTTGATGACACTGACAGCCATCCAGATAAGTATCTATTCTAGTTTCAATTCGTTCATTTGTGATTGGATCACACTGAGATCTGAAATGAGTTGGTAGGAAAAATATTTTTACATAATGGCAGTAAATAATAGTAATAATAATGCATATCACCTATGTGATAATTCTCATGTATTTAACTTATTACGGTACACCTTTGACACATACAGATCAGTAATGTCTATAGAAATAAAAGGATGATTTTTACTAAGAAAAATTAAATAAAGCACCACGATAAATTGTTTGTGAGTAAACTGATAATTTGTGGTAGTAACCAGTCTCACATTAACGGACTACAGAATGCATGGAACAGTATATCCCTTTATTATGAAGATTATTTCCGATTAGTTTGTGCATAGAGACGCTTAGGCCTTTAAATAGCCTTTATTTCTTTGAACAATATCTGACCATTATTTATTATTTGTGAAATTTAAATGATTTAAATGTAACACTTTCTGGAAAGTAGATGAAGGTCAGTATTTGAATGGAGAATAGATTTGTTGCAAAAACAGTAGAATAAGATAACACTTAGAGCTATTCAGCGGAGGCCATCTTCAACAAATAAGTTAACCGCAACCCCACTTTTGAATATGTCCAATACAGCATCTGCCATATTATTAAGGAGTGCCTGAAATGTTTCATTGCTCTAGTTCATGGCTTTCTATTCATAGAAAGAATTGTTATTAGCGCATCTAGGATACACCAGCCTGAGGAATGATAAGCAGAAAAAGATCAGCCCTGGTGAAGTCGTAAAAGTACTCAAACATCACTTTTACTATAATTTCTGATACTTACTGCGTTCTGAATCCTAATGCTGCCTTAAGATCTTTTAGAAACTGCTACTTTCAAATAGTTTTTGGCTAGGGTATTTAAACTCTCCATAAAGGTGCACAAACTGATTCCAACACATTCTTAACTAAGACACATTCGTAAAGAATGACAGCTTAAAGGAATTCATTCTTTATAATACGAGAAAATTCCTTGAATTGTCAGTTAATCGTGCTTCTTTCGTTATTTATCATCAAATATTAAATAATTCATAGCTTTTTGTAAAGCAGCTTACTACTGACATATTACAGTTTAAAATGAAGATATGGAAAAAATGTGTTACGCAGTATTCAGGAGAACCAGTAATTATACTTACCTTTCTATTCGGTTGCCGCGTTGACAAACTATAGGTTTCTTCTCAACTTTACGATAAATATGACATTCACCTTGTTGAATAGCATACTTAAAGTACATTCTAATTAAATGGGCTGTATTATTGAATTCACTTGGCTGGCATCGTTTAACCATGAAATTACGGTGACATCGACATGCTTCAGATGTTTTCAACTTCAGCTTTTTAACCTCAATATCTGTAAGCCGTTGCCATATACACTGACAGTTTTTAGGACGTTGTTGCAGATAGATCAATGGTAGACGTCCAGTTCTATCTTTGTCACACTGACCTCTAATAATTTTCAAATTCGTTGGACATTCTGTGTATAACAATTATAAATAGCGAAGAAAATATTTAGTCCAAATGCCAGAGAACTATTCACAAATCTTAATTTAATTCACAGAAAGCATTATAACAATATAATGTAGTATGAAACATTCGGAAAACAGGAATAATTAAATTTTCTTTAAAGTTGAGAATTGTTTAAGCAGTAACTACCATCGACATCTATAAAACTGCCACAATAAATTAAAATAAGAAATATTTATTTAGTCTATTGAAACGTTCATTTCGGATATCCAGTTGACGGATTTTTATCGAACCAAAATATACAGTATCTGTCGATATGTTGGCTCCACCGATACCATTAGGTTAACATAATATTATACAGTTAATAGTGGTTAGCAGCGGAATTCTGTATACGAGTTTCTTCATATTCGGCATTCACCGGCTCCATCGAATGACACTGTTTCCGCAGAGTCTCGCACATAGGACAAACAGTCTTATTTTCATTATCTACCACGTTACTCAACCATTATTACCATATCTTTTGCAACAGTGTTGGTTATTGTTCATAGAAATTATTGTCTTGATATTTCAACAAAGACTAAACATTTTGGTCCAGTAAAATCAATTAGTCGTAGATTAAAAATAACAATTAATACCACTACACAAGAGGAAATTTTGTTGGCCAGTCGCCTTTTGGATAGGCTTTTAACGTTTACAACGGTATGTTTTAGGTTTGCGTCTCAACATGAACACCATCATTCACTTCAGGTGCAGGTGCATTCATCTAACAAATCCTAAATAGGGCAAAACGCATATCCGGGATTCAACTCCTCATGTCTTCTTAATTTGCGATATGGTGAGAGTTGAATAAACCTACACACGGACACCTTTTGATGACTTTCAGATATTTATATCTAAAACTGGAATGTTCAGAATGCCTATCTGACAGCTGCGTTGCGTACCGATAACGTAGTTACCACAATGTGAGAGTCGATGCAGGAGGCGCTGGCTGATAAGTTGACATAAAGCTAATCATTCATATCATTGTGTGACTGGACAGATTGAAAAATGACAACGACTGCTGTCGAGGAAATGATCTATATTTACGTTCCCATTCTTCGATGGTTTGATTAGGCTGCTTACACATTTCGTGTTTTCTACGTCCATCATGCACCTTTTTTTACAACATAACCATTAATTATGGACCAGCGCCATGAAATTATCTTCTTTTTGAGTCAGACTGGCTCAGCAGCAGCCAGTTTGGTAATTATCTCAATCCATTAATCATAGGATCAAAGAAGAAAGTTCTACCAGCAACAGCAGTCACCACACAGTATGTAAAAACTTACCTAACTACATCCTCTACTTCAAGCTGTTTATTTTCATTCTTAAATTAAATACTAAAAAATTAATCGCATTTTAGCGATATATTGGAATAAACTCCCTCGGAATCAGTCAAAACAGCAACATAATTCCTAGATTAGCCAATAGTGTGTATAGGCCAAATTAGTAACCTCGGTTAATCAAACTACTGGAGCACAAAAACTTAGCGAAATCCCGATTAGCATAAAATCAGGAAATCTTTGCTTTAGTAATACATCAAGCTACGTTAAAAACCGTATAATATTACGGAATAAAATGACACAACACTTATTATTACAGTCAGCTTTAATTCCCAGCATTTCACCTCTTGTTGAAATGCATCTTTCCTAAGTGAATTTTCCTAAAGATACTATTTAAAAAGCCTAAATCAGATTCACTGAATCGACATACTGATTTGTTCCACTTGTCTCTCTGTTTTATTCACGCATCTTCTTCCTTGATTATGCCATGTTGTTTTCAGAGAAAGTAGTTGATATCCATTTGGCAGACATTTCTTTACGACGTGTTTCGGATAACGTGCATGACAATTGCACACCCATTTCTTCTTGATCACCTTTAATAAGCATCTGCATTGATCAGCATACCATAATTTGACTACTTCATGTTGTTCATAGTTTTCTAGTTTACTACCGCATGGAGTTTGTGTTATTTGAGTTTTGGGACAAACTGTAAATAAGAGAAAAGAAAATCATAATCACAGAGATGTTATTTCCATAGAATGAGTAGGCATAAAGTGCTGTCACACATGATTACGTTTAGTTCAGATTACCAGCCATTTTCCCTACCCATGATAAAAAGGATTACATGTCACAGCATGAATTCAGTTTGATTTGCATTTCTGTTAAAATGTTCATATGAGATTTTTCCTATGAAATTTAACTTTTTAGAATGCTTTGGAATAAAGCAAATTATTATTGTTTTATCATAATGTCAGTTTTATTCTCGAAAATATGTGTAAACACAGTACACGATTCTCTCAGTAATTTCTTGCAAAATATTTACACCACGTATAGAATCCTCATCTGGGTTTGGACACCGGCTTACGTACTCCTTTACCTGGCTTAGCCAGTAGGAAGCCTGGTAAAGAGAGGAGGTCGGAAATGAAGCTGTCAACTCCACCCCTTACAAATAAAACCTCTGCTCCCGAAAATTCAAAGTTCTGAAGATCTATTTTCCGCCCAGAATGCAAAGGTATACAAAAATAAAAATTGAATCTTTAAGGAAACATTCATTGACAGTATGTCGTATGAAGTAACCATATTCAATCCTATACGACATTTTCCCCTCATTCTCTTTTTGAAGTGTTCAGCGATACGTTGGAAGCCAATTATAAATTTGTCTGAGTTCATGTCGCGATCCAAGAAAATAATTGGATGATTGAAACAACAAGAAACGGTGGAAAGTAGGTGCAGTGTGTTGCATGGAGATTTAAATAGTCCAATGGTTTAAGCAGGCCGGAATAAGAGTTTAGATTTGATGGTAGCATTCACTTACTGAGACTAAGTGCAGATTTTAAAATACGTTTAGTTTACTGTATGTCTTAAAGATTTTTTTTGGCATTCTTAGCTATGTTGGTGAATAGTTGAAAAAAATTGGAAATCATTAGACAATAGATTCCTAATTAATGGATACATTTATTTTGAAGCCTTCGTTGAAAGGAAATAAGAAACTAGCGGAGTAAATAATTTTGTTCCTAGTAGGAAAACCTGATTGAATTGAGGTTTAACTTTCAATGCAGTTAGATCACTAAGAGCTGTTTCTAAGCTTGGATTAATTAACTCAAAAATCTCATGTGGTTCCAGTCACTGTCATACTGGAGAAGTATGACACTGGACATTCATGAATACATCCATGCTTATAACTATAAGCATCAGCAAATGAACATGGTAAGATTATATTGCTTACTTTGAACGCTAATATTTTACTGAATGTAAACGTTGTATGGTCAAGGTAGATTAGGGACAAGCAGTTCAAAATAGAGGATAATGTCTTTTTTTTAATCAAAATTTGGTATTATGAGAATGAACTTACTCAGTCTCTTGAATTCTTTTGTTTTGTACATTTCACAGTTATTCAGTCTTTGGTTCAATTTATAGTTAACACGTTGAATGGATAACAAGTTGTGTTTAAAGCACTTTTTAAACACTTGTACAGGTGGACATGCACATCGAATGCGTCTTTGTTCAAGTATTTCAGGCTTACAAGATTTCTCCGTCACTTGATAGGGATTTTCACCTCCAGTAGCAACACTTTTTAATCCAACCCATTTATGTAGGGCCCACTGGTTGATGCATGCTCCAGGAATATGACGTACAGCGGTTGGACAACCTTTAATTTATATAAAAATCGGTTATTTTGAAAATTACAAGTTTTTTGTCTTTACAGGGATACTAGACTGATCAAAGTACACTAAACTATGCAAACGTATGGCGACTTTACCACAATCAGGGTTGATCTCATTGTATATGTTTGGTGAAATATATAAATAAGAAGATACCATCACTTCGAAAGTGAACATATTTTTTTCACATTTATAAGGGGAGTTTCGAAAGTTGCTTGTCGACTTTTCGTAATTTCCTACTTTTACTCTGTCGCTCTCCATACCACCTTGTGTTTATGCTCTGAATTGTTTTAATAAATAATGGAATCTATCATGATCAGCTATAGTTTCTATGATTATACGATAATAAATAACATATTTCTGTTTATAATTAGGCAAATGGATACACAACTAAATCTGTTGCACACAGTTGAAGTGCTAGAAAGTCTAACTTATGAGTGAGGATATAATTTATTGCAACTGGAACTTGATGCACTAGCGTCTCATTATACTTTTGCAGATAGAACCGAGGCGGTAGCTGATTTTGAATTACGTGCCTAAAGGAATTCTGTAATCTTTTCATATGTTACCTCTGGCTATTTCAAAGGTTTCACATCAACTTTTTACACAACTGGAATATCTGCTATACTCTAAATGGGAGAATACTTTATAATAGTTTTTATCCTCATCGCTAACTTCTATTTCGAAAAAAAATATACATCCCAACTATCTTCATCTTGTGGCTCATAGCAGAAATGACCTTTACTTAATCATCTTTATTTATAGTCTTACCATTTATTTTGATACATTGATAAGGATGCATATAATGTTCTCAAATAATAACTATATTTTGTTATTAAATCGACTTGAAATGGTAGTCCTTGTGTGGTGGTGTGATACATACAATGTGTGACAACGGAGTACTAGTCTCACATATTCCCACAGTTCAATACGGCATTAGCAACAGAATATGATATATCTACTTGAACATTCTATTTGATGTTAGAGTCGGAATGTTATTCCCACTGTACACAACATATCTATTTGAACACTTTATTTAATGTTAGAGACAGAATACTTTCCGACAGTTCAATATGGCATTGGCAATAGAATACTATGTATTTTTGAACATTATATTTCATGTCGTTTGATGAAAACCGAAATCACACGCTCAGTGATTAGTTAACGAATATAAATTGTACATATATAAACAGTGGTTTGCTCAATGGAAAACATACCTTGGCTTCTGTGTCTTGCCTTCTATTGTTACAATAGTTAGTGTTATCGCCTGTGTCTTATTAATTAGTTCAATGAAGAATGAAAATTTATTTACCTCTTACATATACTGCAACTGAGTAAAGATGTCACAGTCACACTTAAGTTCAAGATAGTAACCAGCTCTCCTAGCTGACTCAGTATGGAAGAATTTGACATACATTTAGGGCAGTCCTCAGACCAGATACGGTTTCAGCTTCAGTATATATATATATGTATATATATATATATCAGTAAAATTTAATGTACAAAATGATAGATGTTGATGGTGTATGTAATCCACCAGTAGTTCTTGATGGAGAATAAATGACAATATGTGAGAATAAGGGTTTTAAAGGGATTGTCTGAGAAACTGTCCACTCATAAATTCATTTTTTTCGTTTTAAAGAATAGCTTATCATTTTAAGTGCAAACTAAGTTATGATGATATTTGAATAAATGAGGTAAAATTAATTAAGGGACTAAGATAGTAATGAGACCTAAATCAGTGGCCTTTGGATAACTGTCTCAATGATTTACTCAGAAAGCAAATAAGCATCGCAATTAATCTACTTTATTGTCCACTCAGCTGTGTCACAATCACTGCCAACTTTTGTTGAAGAAAAAGACTACCGTTTGGTCAATAACAGTCAAGCAGTTTCAAGTGCTCCCTGCTCTGAATACTTCTTGGTACTTTAAAGAAAAGGCTAATACAAAAACAGAATTCAGGTACTGTAGTAGGGTGCAGTTTCCTAAAGGGGTTATTTCATGCCTGTGAGCTACGCTAAGAATAATTATTCTGCTATGAAGTAAATGGACTGAATAAGGAAAAAACGCACAACTCACCACATCTTATTTTCAGATTTTGTAGAATTTTCTGTCTACAAGTACAGTTTTCAACTATTGGCTTCAATACAGTTATATGATGGAATTCACCGTCACACGGTTTAACCCGAATTCTCTGAAACTTTTGACCACACTTCACTTGGATAGAAATCTGTGAAGATTTCGGTTGACAGTATGATTTAAATGATTGTGTATTGTTGGTTGGAGTAATAAGTGAAAAATGGGTTTGTTTCTGTACAATTATGTTCTTCTGGTGATTACAAACAGGTTGTTTTTTTAGTGGTTTTGGGCAACAGCATATTTCGTCAGTCACCTTTCTGTAAACATATGAAACAAAATATAAAGAAGTGCAAATTTTAAAAAAGACTCTTCAGTTACTTTACCACTGCTTTTTACTATTGTATTATTTACTATCGCATATGTATGGGTAATTGATTGACAATATTTAATTAGAAGAAGCCACATAACAGGCATAAACTGTACGAAATCCATAACTCCTAATTGGTTGAAAAAATAATCAGCTTAATTTTGGTGAATGAATCAAAGAAATCTATTATTATTATTGTTCCCTTGGGTTCCTAGTGGAACATAGGGCTTCAACTGCACGTCTCCACGTGCTTCTGTCTTCTGCTGTCAAAGAAATCTACGTGGTACTAAAAGACTGAATTAACTACATTTGAAAATAATGTTGACAGTCATGATAAACTGATGTGCAGTTGGATGACAAACTTGAACTGTTATCTATTCTGAAAATCAGAATAGGTATGGTGTGTTTAATTATCATTGGGTGTTAATCCTGAAAAGTGGTTATTTCAACCTCAGCAGAATTCTCTGCTTAGTATATGAATGACCTTCTATCTCGTGTTTCAGCTGACACTGCAGTAAGAGATGCTTAGTATATTTAAACGTATGACGTATACTGTTCATTACTATTCTAATATATTATTAAGTTGCTTGAAAAATGTAACGTGCCAATAAACTTGCAATCTAAGCGGGGTTTTAGGTACCATTTTAAGTGCACTTCCATTTCCATAGAATTAGCACTTGAAAAATATGTAATTTGATCTCGAACACGTCAATGGCATGAAACTCCACAGCTTTTGTTTCATCAAAATAACCACCAAGTAACACAAACTTAGAGTAAGACGATTACATATTCTTGTCTGTAATTAACCCTTGAAGGTAGATTGGGTGAGTGACCAGACAATTAAATAAACACTCAAGGGATTTTAATCACTCACATTTAATCCTTATAGTCTACCCTGCGAAAGTTATGTAAGCAAAAAATAGTGCTACAGAAAACCCATCACTAAACTTCATTCATAACTATAAGAATGATGTGAACACGATGTAGTTTGTTCTAGGTAAACGATTTATCCGTAAGATTTAGTAAAATTTTAATGATTTAGTCGTATTTGTGCACATCTGTCTTTAAGACTGAGTTGCATTAATCTCGATTGGTAGCTTTTACTTGCTAACAGGCTTTGACGAGCGGCCAAGAGTTAATGAAAACGTATTTCTATCACAGGTAAATAAAAGGAAATAAACAAAATTATTCTTGGAATAAAAATGGCTGAGCGATTTTACTTACTGTAAGATTTGACACTGACAGTTTTTAACACTGAAACGGTAGTCAGAACGTTTTGCTTTACAAGTAGTTGGATCACATTTTCCAATATGAAATAGAGGTCTTCTACTGAAATCTTTTCTAATGTGAGCACATGGATCCACTTCTATTTCTTGCTGAGATGCTTTGCATTTATCTCCCTCCAGATTAAATGTTGTAATAATATGCATCAGCTGCTGTCCATTGTTAATACAACGTTGTTTTTTCACAGGATTTGGACATTCTGAAAACATTTGTATATTTTAGGAATTTTTATGATTAAAGGTCCACATAATATAAAGACCACTATAAAATATGTAAAGGAAATGTTGTATGTATTCTTTCAAAATAGTTTTTCTAAGTGCTCCTTTATGTTTATTTTCCAAGTGGCTGATCTGATGCTGAAGTGTATGCTTCCCTAAATTACCTTGTTTTACATAACAATATGCAGGCTACTAATGATTCTAAAGTGAAACTGATTTTTCTGCAAGCCTATACAGGAATTCGGTCATAAAGAATATTTCCAACAGGTTGCAGACCTTTATCAAAAACTGTCTTCGCTCTATACTGAAGATCAGATGGCCGGAAAGAATCATCAACAATAAACTATCGGGACAAACAAAACAAGAACCAATCACTCAACAAATATGCAGGAGAAAGTGGAGATGGATTGGACACTCGCTGAGGAGGCCGCTGGGTGACATCGCGCGTCAGGCCATAGCTCGAGTGGAATCCGAAAAGGAAGTGGCGAGTGGGACGTCCAGGGGTGACATGGAGGAGATCGTGAGAAGAAGAGTTGAAACAGTATGAATTAACATGGATGCAGGTGAAGAGTATAGCAGAAGACAGAAGCAATGGAGACGTGTAGTTGAAGCCCTATGTTGCAATAGGAATCTAAGGGGACAATAATAATAATAATAATACAATACAGGAAGTTGGAATGCTTTCGAAATTTAATCTACAATATATATTATCTTAACGTATATCATAAAATGATTCGGCATATTGTTAACCAAACGTTCTAATATGATGATAGATGGGTATTTTAATTACTCCTAAAGTGACTTTGAAATCTTTTCCAATAATGATATCTTAAGTTCAAAAGGGGAAAGACTGCTGTACTCTTGTCTGCAAATCTACTACGAGATAGCTATTTTTCGCAGATAAAAAATGGAAATTATTCAAATCCATTTATCAAAAGAAAAAAATTCTTCATTATCAAAAAATCAACAGAATTAGTGAGTACAAGTAATCAATATTTCTCTTCCCGTGACAAAAATGTGAATGACTTTCAAGCATAGCTACTTTGGTTACAATATTGCTGACAAACCTTTTTGGTTTATTCAGTCTTAATGACGGATTGTTGTTTACTGTTTTTCTTTATGAGGTTTATTGACTTACTCCACATATTTTGTTGTTTGTTTTTATACAACATGTTCAAATATTCATCAGTTGATTATAATATGTTGGCTTCATGGTACACTATGTGCATCCACTTACCGCTTAAAAGTTGTAAATTCAGATTATGTTTGAGCAATGTAACTGAATTTAGGACTAGTAGTTAATAAATTATATTGATATTTTTGAGTGTTGACTGGTACATAAATAAAATGAAATAAAATCCAATGATTAGGTAGTATAACGCTTTGCATCAATCTGCGCTGAGGTATAGACAGTAGTGTGTAACTAGAATGTCGGATTCACTTAGAAGCATTTGATTAGATGAAACTTTTATAAGGAAATATAATAATAATAATTTCATTCATCATATCATTCCTTATCTTCGGAAAATGTATGTATAACTTACTACAAATTTTCTTCTCGGAATGTTTAACTCTCCAAACACATTGACAGTTTACTGCTGTAAGGATTAATTCATCTATCTTCTGCGTCCAAATGGAATCTGGACCGATTTGGCATTTTCCAACATTGATTCGTTTCAACGGTTTACAATCTATGAATTAGGTTGAAGAAAGTTTGTTTTGAGTAAAGATTAGTAATATTACATGCAGTAACCATGCTTTCATATAGTTATCATGCACGCCCTTACATTCACGGAAGCTACTATGGGTAGGCAGGATGCTAAATTAATTTTAGAAACTTGAGTACTCAGTGTATACTAGTAAACACAAACTAACTGATAAAGAATATTTCTTGATGTCGAGTTTTCTTTACATTCAACAAAACACTATGTTCACTAACTTCGCAGTTAAATTACTGGTGAATGGCTTCATATTAAATTTGATCCTTATGATGTGGTTTTAAATGTCAATGGGAGCTTACCAATCAAACTGTATGCATACTAGAATACAGAGGAATTGAAAGGGTATATCATACAGTAATTTGAAAGCATGACGACAGAACTTTTTAGAATTATTTTAGTGGATGGAGGATTTCATCATGAGCTGACATCAGTTAGATAACCTCCGGAAAACATGGAAGTACTGGACATTTGTTTCGTCCTAGTTTGGGACGCACCCGCTGCCAGAATTCAAACCCAAGACCTTCTGGTTACAAGGCGAGCTCATAGACCATTAAAGGTACAGCAGGTACCCTACTGGTCCCCACAAAACCAATACTTGAAAATTAATCTGATGCGCACTAGCGACCGGCTCTATTCACGCAGTGACCTGGGGTTCTAGTGGGAAGCCGTGACCAGTAGGGTACAGCAGGTTGACGATAAGGCAGTAACTCATTGAAGAAGACATTGCGAAATGGTTGCGCTATGTCATGAATTGGCAGAAGTTAGAATTCATGGGCCATTGGATCGGCTCCCAGTGGCTGCGTAATGGTCTATGAGCTCACCTTGTAACCAGAAGGTCCTAGGTTTTGAACTCTGATGAAGAGTCCCAAACTAGGACGAAACAGATGTCCAGTACTCCCGGGTTTTCCAGTGATTCTGTAACCGATGTCAGCTCATGATGAAATTCTCCATCCAATCAAACAAAATTCCCCCCACCATTACTTGAAAATTATTTTAGTGTTATAATAATGCTACTCAAAAAGTGTTAGAGTAGTAATTTATCTAACAAAAAATAATGATAATAAAGATGAAAGGTATTTACAGTAGCTTTGTCCTATTTTTAAAACTCAAATATGTGTATAGACTTACTTATTGGTTTCTTGTATACAGCTTCACTGTGCAAACATTTATCTCTCATCAGGGTTGAAAATCTCCGTCTCATTAATAAAAGATTGTTGTTTTCGCATCGTTTTGAAACAACTTGTGGGTGTATTAAACTGCAATCTATATAATAAAAGTTACATTATAACAATGCGGTTAATGACATGAATCGATGTCATTTATTTAGACACTAAAATCATAAAAACTTATGCGTTTATTTAGATTATCTTTAGCAACTTTGTTATCAAGCACTGTTTTTAGTGAACATGAATTTCCTCTGAGAACATAGTGTAGGAGTATTACCAATGATATACTTACGGAGATATCATGCCGGATCGGCCGTGGCCCGGATTAACAACGACCGCGCTCTCTGCTGCCGTGTCACAGGGCAGAAGTGATAAGTACACTACTGAGACACACCAGGCCGTGTGTGACCGGCCTCAAGCAGATGTCCCCTGGGCTCTGCGGTCACGCACCACTAACCTTTCTTCTATTTCAGGTACCCAAAGACTAAACTCAGGCGTGAGGCCAGCAACCCCACCCTGTAAACAAACCTGCTACAGAAACTTCAGCGTGAACAATCTCCTTGCGTCAAAAGAAGAAGTCTGTGTGGGGACATGGAATGTCCGTACCATGTACGAAATTGGCAAAGCTGCCCAGATCGCAAACGAAATGAAAAGATACAAAATTCAAGTACTCGGAATATGTGAAAGCAGATGGAACGGGAATGGACTCACCAAATTGTCAACGGGTGAGTCAGTGATTTACTCCGGTCACCCAGAAGACAACCACACACACACCGAGGGCGTGGCTATCATGATGTCACCAACGGCAACCAAGGCTCTGATACAGTGGGAGGCGATCTCACCAAGAATAATGAGCGCCAGATTCAACTCCAAAGGAAGAAAAGTGTCAATTATACAATGCTATGCACCCACAAACAACGCAGACCTCGAAAAGAAAGAAGAATTCTACAGACAACTACAGGCAGCAATAGACAATACTCCAGCCGGTGACATTAAAATACTAGTGGGAGACATGAACGCCAAACTTGGACCAGACAACACAGGAAGGGAACTCATCATGGGTAAAGAAGCTCTGGGAGAGATGAATGAAAATGGAGAACTCTTCGCCGGCTTCTGCGCCTTCAATGAACTAGTGATTGGTGGCAGCGTATACAAACACAAGGATATTCACAAGGCTACATGGGTGTCACCAGATGGGCGAACCAAAAACTAAATCGACTTCATCACAATCTCGAGGAAGTGGCGGCGCAGCCTACTGGACACAAAAGCAAGAAGAGGAGCAGACGTTGGCTCAGACCACTACCTCGTACAAGGAACAATCCAACTCAAATTAAAAGCTTTCAGAGAATCAGGAGCTGCAGATAGGCCACAAGCCAAGTTCAACACTCAAAAACTGAAGGACCAGGATACAAAGGATATATTTACTGCAAGTATAAAGGACAAAGCTGAGACACAAATCAACATTAGTGAAGAGGTCAGCGTCGAAAAACACTGGGACAACCTGAAAACGGTATGGAGCGAAACCTGCATGGAAGTTCTGGGCAGAAAGAAGAGACAGGACAAACCGTGGCTCACTACGGACACTTGGAGGCTAATAGAAGAGAGAAGGATGGTGAAACAAAAGATTCTCCAGTGCACCGACGAGCAACAGAAACAGGAGTTGAATGCAAGCTACAATACACTGAACAAAGGAGTAAAGAAGAGTGCCAGAGAAGACAAAAGAAAGTATTATGAAGCCATGGCTAATGAAGCAGAACAAGCAGCAGGCAAAGGAGACCTCGCAATACTCTACCAAACAACTAGGTACCTCTCAGGCAGAAACTCGTCACAAATTAAGCCAGTGAAGGATGAAAATGGAAAGTCAATCACCAAAGAAGTGGAGCAAAGGAAACACTGGGCTGAACACTTCAAAAGACTACTAAACCGACCGCCACCTACAACGCGCCCAACAATACCAACAATGGAAGCAGAATTACCAGTGAACATCAACCCCCCGAGGAGAGCAGAAGTCCTGAATGCAATCAAGATGCTGAAAGCTGGAAAAGCAGCAGGACCAGATGGAATCCCAGCAGAGGCATTGAAAGTGGACCCAGAGACAACAGCAAACCTGATGACGCCACTACTGGAGAAGGTGTGGAAAGAAGGCAAAGTACCCGAGGATTGGAAGAAAGGATACTTATTCAAGTTACCAAAGAAAGGAGACTTAAGTCAATGCAAGAACTGGCGCGGAATTATGCTCCTGTCCATCCCAAGCAAAATACTAAGCCGCATCATCCTGGAAAGGATCAAACAAGCCCTGGATGAAAAACTTCGACCAGAACAAGATGGATTCAGGAGAAACAAGTCATGTATTGATCAAATCGCCACACTACGGATCATCATTGAACAAAGTTTGGAATGGCAGTCACCTCTCTATCTTAACTTCATCGACTTTGAAAAGGCCTTCACCAGACAGCGTCGATCGAGAGAGGTGATTTGGCAACTACTTCGCTACTACGGGGTGCCACCGACAATTATACATCTCATCCAACAGTTGTATGACAACGCTGCATGCCAAGTAATCCACAACGGAAAGCTCACGGAATCCTTCGAAGTGAAGACAGGAGTAAGACAGGATTGCCTACTATCGCCAATGATTTTCCTGATTGCGGTAGATTGGATAATGCGACAAACAGCGGGCAATGAGGAAACAGGCATAAAATGGACTCACACAAAGAACTTGGAGGATCTGGACTTCGCCGATGATATATGTCTGATTTCCCACAAACTGGAAGATATGCAAGTGAAAAGTAACAAGTTGGCAGAAGAAGCATCCAGAGAAGATAGGACTCCAGGTGAACATAGAGAAAACGGAGGTGATGAAGATCCCTGGCCAACACCAACAACAACAGACAGCAATCAGTATAAATGGAAAGAACCTGAAAGAAACTACCTCCTTTACCTAATTGGGAAGCATTGTTTCAACTACAGGCGGAACTGACGAGGATATCAAAGCAAGGATCGGGAAAGCAAGGCAAGCTTTCATTACTCTCAAGTCTGTGTGGAGATCAACATCATTCAGCGTCAAAAATAACATCCGGATTTTCAACTCCAATGTGAAGTCAGTACTACTATACGGATCAGAGACTTGGCGTGTCACAAAAAGCACCTCAAACAAGCTACAGACCTTCATTAACAGATGTCTTCGCTCAATACTCAAGATCAGATGGCCGGAAAGGATCAGCAACAAAGATCTCTGGGAGCGAACCAACCAGGAACCGATTGTGAAACAAATATGCAGGAAGAAATGGAGATGGATTGGCCACACTCTGAGGAAACCATCAAGTGACATCACTAGACAAGCCATTGCTCGAGTGGAACCCGAAAGGGAGGCGACGAGTTGGTCGTCCAAGGGTGACCTGGAGGAGATCATGTGAAGAGGAGATGAAAGCATGTGGGCAGACCTGGAGCCAGGTGAAAACTCTAGCAGAGAACCGAACGCAATGGAGACGCATGGCTGAAGCCCTATGTTCCTCTAGGAACTAAAGGAAATCATAATAATATAATACTTACGGAGAAGGATCAAGAGAAGGATCACATCTTCTCTGAGAAGAACTTTCTTTACAGCAGCGCTAAGAATAGTGTTCTCCAGTCACCCACTGATCTGCAGAAGCCTCAAGGACAAGATCCCGTATCTGATCACTTCTATGTGCATATATCAGTTCACCTGCTGCTGTGGAGCCAGGTGCATCGGTCGTTCGACGCGCACCCTGTCCAAGAGGATTCAAGAACACTATCCAGCGCGGTTGCGAAAAGGTAATAGTGGTGCAATAAGGAGTGCGATAATTGAACACCTGGTTAACACTGATCATTCCATTTCAACAAACGTCTCCTTCAAAGTAATCTACAGAGTCAAGAATAACCTGCCAAAAGCAATACAGTTTCGTCTTCTTTGTATAACTGAAGCTCTGGCCATTCACATAGAAAACCCGGAGCTGTGCATACAAAAAAGGATTACTCAACCACTTCTACTGTCTTGGTTTTTTGATTTTGATGACTTAATTTTGTTTCTTTGCCTGTTCTTTAATTGCTTATGATTCTTGTATTCATTTAGAACTCTTACGTAATTTTGTATTATCTACTTTGTTTCTATGTGCATCCTGAGTGAAACTCACTCATCAAACTATTCATATTATTACATAACTTCTTTTAACAATTGTTTGTGACAACTCATCACCTTTGTTACTACCCTAATTTCACTAACACCTAATTTTCTTGACTGATTTCGTATTACGTAACTCCAACTACCAATATTCACCTGTTTAGTTTAAATAACTATGACCAATTGTATTTTTGTTTGATAAGCTTATTGTACACATGCATACAAAATAAAACATAGATATTTTAATTGATTAAGAATGCCCATTAAAATTTTCAAAAGAATAGACACTGAACAAAGAGAACTCTTTTCGATAAATTCATCATCAGGTTCTACAATTATATATACATTATAATGAATGAATGAATTAGTCTTATGAACGACATTAATGTTTAAATAACATCAAATCAATAATATTGATAAATTACAGCTGAACAGCATCAACATCAAATAAACATAGATACTTGCGATTGTACAGCTAAGAAAATGAATTCGCCGAAAAGAGACTCTTCGCTGATCTACGTGTTTTGTTTTCACTTACGGAATCCTTAGATAATCAGTTATTTACTGGCAGTTACAATATCTTACATGAATAAGAGTCTTAGCAAATTTTCCAAACTAATTCGAGACAGTGGTGCTAACACTTTGGGTATAATAGTAAAACGTTACTGATGGAATGTAGTGTCATCTTGAGCAACACTTCTGACATCCGTAGGTCCCCTTTATCTTAACTGCTCCGAAATATCTTTGATGACTACTTATATTCCTAGGAAATCAGATAGAAGCTGAGGGAAATATCCGCTTTTTCGGCTTTAAAACTACCCTCAGTAATCTAGGTTTCTAGAAACTCATCACTAAATTCTTATAGTCAATAATGTGCCAGTTTAAAACCTGCAATAGATCTGGTGAAATTTTACGAGAAAAAAAATATATATATATAATCACACTAGTCATGCCTCCATCTTCTTGGCCTGGGCAGTAAATAAATTCCAATAGCTGCTGTCCAGTCAGCTTCAAGAAAGCTGTGGTTAGAACACTGTTTACCCTTACTGAAAGGATGTGCTTAAAGGAAAGAAGACTTCGCCATTGCTGAAAGGTGCCTACGAGAAAATGGGTATCGTCAAAAATTTACTGATAAATACAAAATTGTGCTAAGTGGGAAGATGAAATCAGACACAGTGAGAAAAAAGCCTGTCTTCTTGAAACTTGGACTTATAGGTGATAAATTGTCTGGAAAATGAAGTGCAGAATAGAAGCAGTTCCGTAGAGGACCTATCCAGCTGACGAAGCAGTTACACTTTACGGATTAAGTTGCTCACTAAAACAATCCAAGGTTAACTAATCCACCATTCCATGTCACCCATAGTTGCATCTGTCAGCTTACATGTACCTGTTAAAGTACATGTATTAAACGAATAGAAAAAAAGATTTGTGACAAAAAATCTGAACAAATTCGGAAATTCATCAAGGGAGCCAAATGTATGAAACTTGCATCGGAAAGGCATGAAAGTCTTCAGCAGTGCAAGCACTCTCCCCATGATGTATCGCATCCATAAAATTGAGGCTTAAAACCATTTAAGCGAAGTTACAGTTCAAAATACATCGCTGAAGCGGTAACCATTAGACAATTAAAATCGGACCTGTACAATCAAAGAGACACTGTTATTAGTCTTGTGAACATAAATTTATGTTGTTTCTGCTATTTTAGGTTTTTTTTGTCACCTTTAATTCTGTCTTTATCCACACTCTTGACCTGATTTGTTTTGTCTCTGCTCAACTTTTACGTAACCTATGTTGTTAGTCTTACATCTGCATTCAATTTGCAGCATCATTCAGCCTCTTTTCAATTTATCATTAGCTATCTTGCCTTCATTCTGATGGTTAGATGGCCAGAAAGGGTTAGTAACATGAAACTCTGGAAATGAACCTACGAGGGACCTATCTCCAAAAAATTCTACAGAAGGAATTGGGGACGGATCGGACATATTTTGAAGAAACTGTTGAGTGATATCCTGCTGGAGGCACACAAGTAGAACCCTTACAGAGATAAAAACAATTTAGGCTTCGGTCAGAAGGTGGAGATCGTTTGGAAAGAAGGTGAAGGCTAGTGGGGAATTTTGGGGCCACCTATAAAGGAATGCAGAGAACAGGATGAAATGGACGTGTGCTGCTGAAGCTCTGCGCTCCACTGAGAACCAAAGGAAATAATAATATAATTCTAATTTCTAATGCTTTTGCTGATTCCAGAATACTCTTGCCAATTATCTCTATGCACACCAACACGCTTATATTCTTTCCATTATGGTGTTTAATTAGGTAAGTTTAATGGCTCAATAGTTAAAGTATGTGAATACTTTATACATTGATACCGACAGTGTTTTGGTCTGTGTGTATTTGGAAAGAACCAACCAAATAAGATGATAGTCAATTATCCTACTTAGACTTTGGTTCTTCTTGCTTTATTCAAGATTAATTTAATTTTTAAAAGCTTGGATATGAGAATATAAGGGAAAACGTTGTTGTCCGATAGAAAAACTTACGTACACTTTATTAAAAATGACAATAAGGTGTTATAAATTTTTGAAACTGGCTTTCATTCATAATTATATTAATTTTGTAAATTTTATTTTGACTATGGGTGAGTGAGATTTTATTGTGATGTGACTAAAGTGTATAACAAAATATCTAGGAAAGTCCACTGTGCGTTATGTTCATTGGGAGGTCTACAGTTGCCAAAATATTGAGCGAAACACTTTATCACTTCATACATTTTAAGGTGTCTTTCCTATCTTAGATACTGACCATGACACTTGGCTGCCATATATATCTTTACCATATTAATCCAGAAAAAAATAGTGATTAATGACAACTTACTGCAAATCTTTCGTTCTACTTTCACCTTTGGAATACAGCTGCAGTTTTGTCCAACGAAATGTTGAATTTTACTGACTTTGTAACCTCGATTCGGTGATTTTGGATCATTATCACATGGATAATTTTGCACAGTTGGCTTGGGACAGTCTGTTACACAGAAAAAATATAAAGAACTTTAAACTATAACAGAAGCGTTTATATAAACATGTTACTATTCCTGTCAGTGTTGATATTAGTTTACTAGAATAATCTATTTCACTAACTCATTTGGATAGTACAACACCTTATTGTGCCATGCAGAAAATCTGACACTTGGTAAGGGGTAACATAAAGTACACTTATTTTCTGGTATTTATTAACGCAACAAGTTATTCTGTCCTACGAATACTTCACATCTCTCGACTGTGATAAAGTTTTGTCAGTCTTAACAACGAGTAGGTAGTAGCAAGGGTGTGAACGATTCAGTCTTCCGAAACTGGTTATTTATTAGACAGTACTGTTTTAGCTTCGTTCATCACACTTACTACGTAAATATAAGATATCAATTAGGACTAAGAAAATTTAATCTAACTAGTAATTCCGGGGGCCTAAATTTTGTAGACAGCCTAAATTAAGCCGAGATTTCATTTACATAACCAATGAGTAAGAAAAAGCATCAAATCTAATACCACACCCCCAATATCCCACAAGAATCTAAACCAAACTAGAGCGTACTGTGATGCTGAATGTTTTAGGTTGACAGTCACACTTGAAAGTTAACTGATAGAAGTTAGATAGTTATTCAACGTAGACATTAACTACTACCTACTTATTTAGATAAACGAAAATTAATCACTTTTGTTACATTTATTATCCTACTGTAAGTGAGATAACTAGTTATGTACATTCTTGTCAGCAGGTATTGTGAAGGTTGAATTTTTGGGTGGGAATAAATTTCACTTACTTAGCCGCTTCGAATATTTCATACGTTTTGGTATGCAATCTCCTTTGACTAATTCATATTTCCAGTATCCAATAGTTGGGATAATGTTGTCACGACACTGGTAAACTTTTCTATTTAAATGGTCGCATCCTAAAACGTTAATGAACAAATAAGAAAGTATCTTTAACACACTGATACAAAAACTACAGTGAATATCACATTTGGTTACATACTACTATTCGCACATTATTATAGACAGTTCTAGTGAAGTCGAGTCAGTTTTTTACGCTAATAATAATACTTTTAATATCATTGAGTATTTTTCATCACGGTGATTACAGTGTATTTACCCTTATTGAAAAGTTGAACTTTCGTATTTACTACTGAGTACTTCATCAGTGTTGCAACTTTCCAGTAAACACAACACCGAGTTAGTACATACTAACCAACAGAAATAAACAGTCGGGTCAACTGGCTGAAATCTCAGGTGAATATATTTAAAATTCCACAACACAACAGGGATTCCTAAGGAAATACTTATCATCCCTATCATAACCTTGATGTTATACTAACGCTATACAACTCTGTATTTTGTATTTCAGTTACCTAGATAACTTTACCATATGATTATTTTATTCTATTCATCTTCAGTATCAAGTCATTCCTTTTATTGTGTAACACGATTTCACTTCCCTTCTACATATGCTGTAACCTTTGACCAAGAATTCATAAATGACACTTTATTTTTCAACTTGTGTATTTACAAATGAACAGTTATGAAAGTTATTTTTTAGGAAGAAGTTATTTCTGCATTCATGTCTCTCTTTTCTCTGGCGTGATCAAAGACTGACAATCATTTGAGATGTTGAAATAAACAAATACTGAATTTCTAATTAATTTGCGAGATATATCAATTTTGTCCTTGAAATGATGGTGACGTAAAATAGAAGTTTAATATCTGAAGATGTTAAGGAGGTTTTTTTTAAGTAGACAGAATTATTTAACCATGTTTCGGATGAGTAAATCCATAAGTGAGTGCAGGAGCATTTAAAATGTATTCATTTCACCCTAGCATTTTCTTGAATACGTGGTACTCATGTATTAAGAACCACTAATCAGATCTCATATAATGACTTTTGAAGCAATCATATATTGGTTTAGAAGGAAACTGTAAGCCAACGTTGTAACTGACCACCTACTCACTCATATTAATTCATTCTGGAGGCTATTAGCAAGTTGATTAGTGCACGAGAGATCACATAAATATGGTATATCACTTATCCAAAGCATTTGGTCACATCCTAATAACTGTAACAATAATGATATTTGTCTGAGATTTCTACAGAGATAAATATTCCTGTTAAGAAGTCTTACTAATATGATATAACGATATTTAACCATCTTTATTCTATGTATTTTAAATTCAAATAATTATTTGTTTGACACTAGTATCATAAAACGTGTCTGTTGTTTGGGGATTCGGGAAAAAAAGTAAGAAAAAGAATACATTCAGGGTTTAAGAATACATTTTTTGCTTACCACAGAACTCCGTCCATTCATTTTTGACTACAGCAACACATTTACAACTAGTTTCGTTCCTCACAAAATTAACATATTGTATTACATGTTTAAATTGAGTCTTTGCACTGCACTGTGAAACAATACGATTTGTTGGGCGAGGGCACTCATCATACCAGCGTACACAATGTTTCAACAGTCGACAAACGTGCGTTTTAGGATTATATACATACTGTGTATTACATTTGACCCAACGTCCATTACCATCACAGTAGATACGATTTATAGGCTGTGGACAACCACAACGTTGTTTACCAATTTTCTCTTGTCGAACGCATGTTCCATTAACAAATTTAAAGGTAATTGTTCGTTGATAACGGAAATTCTGTTTGCACTCAGAAATCCATCGTCGAGTTGGTGGACAACCTTAGACAGTATCAATTGATTAAGTTAGACACTGGTATTTATAAATAAAATTCTAATATTTGATTTAAGAATGGATTTATTTATAAGGGATCCAAATGTTTTAGTTCTCAAACTGACCTCAAAATATTTACTCAATAATCTGTTGTTGTTGTTACTGCATTTTTGAACAGGTAAAAGATATCTAATAATTGTAGTGATTATACTGTGACTGTTGCTTGAAATTAAGTCAAATAAATATTTTTTTAGTGAAAACAGGAAGTTGGTTCAACTTGGCAGAATCACATTGCTGATTCTTAATGAATCACACTCTTTTTAAGCAGGTAAATATACGTTATGCCAAGCCATTACTTTCACATTTTGCTTGTTTGTATTTCACTGAGTCCCTTACTCAGTCGTTTTTATCCACTACCTTGGAAACTTCAGAAGAACAAGTTTGTCAGTCACTTTCGGTTTCCCTCTCTCTCCTTCGCTATACATATATATATCATTGGTTTTCCAAATATCTTCCTGCATGGTTAAGCAAGGGACAAACAAGATCCATTCTTAACTCTGTTTTAGCACACCTTGTTTATGCTAATCAAGCATTCGAAATTATGTGTCGCACTTAGACTAATATTAATTTTACTTGACGACTTCGTCTTCCACATACAGCTGAGGCCATCGGAATTCAACTGAAGAAGATAGGCTACTTGTCTTCTGTCTATTAATGTTCGAATGGGAATTTTTCATGAATAGTTCTATTTGTTAAGTTCATATCTCAAACAAATACAAAGTCATTTTGAACATCCAGTATAAAGGTTCCAGTATATCTACAAGCCACTCAGCACTTAAATGATATGCTGAATTCGACATTTCTAGAATAATACGTAGGAGAAGCCTAGGTTAATTGATCTTTGGTGAACTATAAAGTAAAAGGTTATGGGTTACAGTGGTTTTGACAGTAAGCTCAATCGGAGAATACACGTGGGCTAAGTGAGCGATTTTGATTGGTTGAGGCGTGGACAAAAGGTGGGTAAAGTGCAACATAAAATACTCACTCTCCACATCTCCACTGAAATTTTAACAACCCACTTCTTACCCTTTCCTCGTCTTCAACGAACGTATCACTCACTACTTCCCAAGTATTCTATGGACCAATAACCAACTTTTGAACTTGAATGTTGACTACTCAACTCATTCGCACTCCAACAAGTAAGCATAATGACAGTTGTTCTCAAAATTAAATCTCCTTATTATTCCGTGACTCAGTCAAATAGGATAAGGCGAATGCAGGGTTGGAATAATATACTGAATGCAAATGAATACATAAAAGACAATTCAGCGAGGAAGTTTTCTTTCTCGACGATAAAGAAAACTGTCTTCGCTAAATTTATTATCTTCATGACTAAATGGGTATTCTCGGTGAAGTGAATGTATATTTTGGTGAAGTAAACACGGGAAAAATGTGTACAGAATTGATTGTAGAAATTACTTCATTGACAATGAACGGGCTGACTGACATGGTATGACTTCCTTAATAAAATGGAACGAAGCATACGACTGAATGCGTATATATATATATATATATATATATATAATATAACAATCGAACATCTATTTATATTGCCTACCCCTTCTGATCAGGGTTCGTTCTTCTCCCTTAGTTGTTGGTCACGACACCGATTTCTCGGGGTTCTCACTACGACGTTGACTCTTTCCTCTTCATTGTTTCCTAATTCCAGTTGTCCACGAAGAATGGCATGTGAACATATGGTTAGCACCAATATTGCTCTTATCAAAAGTCTACATACCAACTGTTATTTGAAAGGTGTAGTCCCGAACAACGTTTTTATCCCCACTCCCCTTATAAGTCATCAGTCGTGCGAAACGTTCGTCAAGTACAGCACTAAGCAAGCGACAAGTCGATGTTGGGGTGTCATTTCCAACTTTGAAGGATAGTCCGGAGATATAAAATGTATTAATTACGGAAACTGGAGTAACACTTATTCCTGCATGTTCAGAGTATTTCATTTAACGAGATGTTTCGTCAAAACATCCAGAGTATTCACAATCATGAGAAGGGTGTCTTGATATCGTGGTCATTTTCATCAAGTTTGCCTACATGGGTAGTAGTGCGATGTGTGAGACTGACGAGACTTCTTATTAATGCAAAGATGTGGATCGGTAAGAAGCATCCAAAATTCAAAACAACATTTTAAGTCAGTGGCCGTGGGGACAGGCATATTTATCTCTCAAATATGGATTTGGTTTGCGTCGTACTGAGGAGAAAATCTAATTTGCCAACATCTCCCCTCAAGGTTTAACCTCTAGGAAACCGGTTATTTAGGCTACTTGAATGATTTTGAACTCATTGTCAGTTGGTCTCGACTAGATGTAACGCTCACGATTGACGTGTGGTCATCAACCTCGCTAGACCTGAGCTCTATCCCCACTACCTGCTCAGTCTTCAGCCTCGCACATATAACCTGGTGGTAATGCTGCTCCTAACACCGCCCCAACTAACGAAGGAAGAATAACACTTACGACTGCTGAAAGATGTATTTGTTGACGATGATTTGAAGAGAGATAATCACACCACAGCGAAGCTGCCGAACTCCTGTCCCTTGAAAATTATATTTACCACCATGTCTTTCAGTCCGCACGAATAAACAAATTGACCGTTGACCGCAAAACGTCTGAGGTTCAGTTGAGTTGACGAACTTCTTTGATCCCCGACAAACCTTCGGCAAATCGACTACCAATCAGAATAGTTTAATGTCTGTTGACCTAGCCGACCTTCAGTGTGATTAAAAATGTATAAATATGGTGTTTTTCCATAACAAAGTGTCCATTACCAAGTCTTTCTTCTGCCCCTACAGTAGCATACCTTAAGTGAATATGCCTAAGTATTTTGGCCTGCACTTCACAAACTTTATCCATAAAAGACAGAACTGCACCTCCTAGCTCCTTTATATTATCAGACACTTCCTGAAGAAATCCAGTATACTTTGATGAACTAAGAAAGAATGATCATTAAAGTAACCAACGTAAAAGGTGTACTAGGAGTAGCATTCATCTGCAAGCTACTTTTCAACAGCTAGATAGTTCAGATAGTTATCACAAAGCTCATACTTAGTATTCCTCTTCTCCGAATACACACTGTCATCCAGATCCTTGTAATCTGGGGCTTCGAAGACGTGACACTGGTTATCCATCAAGTCAAATGGGCAGTCATCATTAGCGAAGAGACCATTCTTCAGACCACTAGATAATAAGTGCCAAATTTTCCATACATTCTTCGTTTCTTTTGACTGTATATTATGGCGGATTCCAATGGTTGACTGCAATCTGAAGTGGTACATTTCCGCTGTAGTGTCATGGATTTCGAGATCGCCACTGTTAAATCCCCTAGGTTTGTGGCGCATCTGCTTACTTTGTGGTAGGTACTGATAATCTTATCTTGCACTGACTAGTCAGTAAGCCACTATCGCTAAATCTTCAGTCGTTTGCTAAGAGTGCAGCGATTCCGATTCCAGTGTTAACAGCGGTGATTTGGGTGAAAGTAAGACACACAACATCACGTCCTCAAGGTGGTGGCTGCACCGAATGTTCTCAGTGATGAGAAGCTTGGAGGAAAATTGCTTCAGAGGAAATACACTTGTTAACAGCATTCTGCAAATAATGCTGCACATGTCTTCAAAAAGTCTGTTATTTACTCACTAGTATGCTAACAGTGTGAAACAGCTATGCGGTATACTGTCGCGCTGTGTTCACATTGTGCTTTCGGATTTTGAGAAGGCATTTTGCACCCGTTTGACCTATGAAAGTTAAAAGCTCAGTGAAAAATTTTCTTGCACAATGAACACGTCTTTCAAATAGATAACATACTTTAGGAGTACAAAGGTTACAGACAGCAGTGATTAAGTAGTCATTTAAAGCCATGAAGTTAAAACTGAAGCGAATGGTGAGATGGTGGCTATGAAGCCTTTCAAAAAGCTCAGACTAAATTGGTCAAAAGACTTTTTAACCACTTAGAAAACAACAAGCACCTAAGTCGGTTTGATTTATTTCCACTATCACACTGGGAATTCGAAGGTGACCTCGTATTAGTGTTACTGAGCTTCAATAACAACTGGAGTACTGATGTAGAAGTGGTCACTTGCGAGTGCATTGCTATAAAGTTTACAATCAAATCGTCTACGCTAGGAAGTTCAGTTCTCTTAGCGCATTGTAAACCAGTCAGGTTTTTTACTGTGGCATGTAATTCCCACACCTTTTCTGAAAACTATCAAGGCAAAACTGGATTTCCACTGCATTTTAAACTGAAAGGAATAGTATGGGATTTCTGTAAAATAGTGAAATGAATTGATATTTGCTTACTTTTAATTATATTAGAAGTCAGAAGGAGTATATACTGTTGCTCATAAACGTCTACCGAAGTGACACTATTAAGTTTTTACGTCATCTTCACATTCCCCCCCCCCCGATAATTCCGATTTTCTTCCTTTTATTTATTTATTCAAAGCATCCTTTCCACCTCCTCCTTATTTTTGCGATTCCCTTTATAAGAAGCCGAATAATCGGCTGGTGCAATGTTTGAACCCGATAGGAGCATCGTGACCGACTAAAAGTCTTTAAATGACTAACTCCCTGGTTTTCAATGGTTCTGTAACTGATATCAGTCCGTGATCAACTCGTAAAAACATAACAAACCCTTACAAACCAAACTATAGAAAGACTAACTTAATATAAATGAACACAATGGAGTGAAATTTAAGGTTAACATCTGGCAAAAGATTTGTAAACGAAATATGAAAAATAACTGCCTAAAATATGATCCATCTTGACCTTCAAAAAAGAAAGATAGGAATAATTCGATTCTTTCAGTTCCTCATCTTTTAGGGGAGATTTAAACTGCGTGTGCAAGAAACAGATAGTTCATTTCTTGTATGGGAGTGTAAACCAGTGGAGATCTTGAGAGCGTGTTGCCAAACTGTGATTCGTTTACATCGTTTTCTTTAATGAAGCGCAGGCAATCGGTATATTATGTATACAGAACAAAAATTTAACTGAACACCCTTACTGTTTTGATAAAAGTATAAAACTTGGGCACTGTGGTAGAGTATAACTCCATAATGGATAGGATTTTGCTCGAAACGTCATCAGTTAATTCAGCTGTACAACACTGTGTGATTTATTAAAATAAAATCCTATCCATTATGGAGTTATACCCTTACTGTTTACTGTTTTTGCATACTAGGCACATTCATAAAGTAAAAAGCTATCTTCTCGGGATGAACAAACTGAATTCACCGGAAACTCCAAACCTCTCTCTCTCTCAGATGACCACGTGTACGGTACATTTGCATTTAGTAGTAAAAATAGTAAAAACACTTTAATTATCATTGGAATTGCTTTATTTCGAAGTTTAAAAAGTGTATTAGTAGTAACGACGAGGTCTTATTATTCATTTGCAAAATCTACATGTTTTAGCACATAAATTACGAGCTTCATATGAACTTATCTGACATCCACCACTTTGTTTAATAACTTTACAATCCTTATGACTGAGTATATCACGACATTCCCCTGAAACACAACAGAAACAATATTGTGTCAATAACAAAAATTTGAAACACAAGTCAGATTATTTACGACTCGTCGTCTTAATTGCATTTTCGAATATCAACAAAGTTATATTGCGTGTCATAACTCACCTATTAAAGTATTCACGCATTTTGAGTAGATTTTCAATCTTAAAAGCAGTACGAGACACTGGGACTAAGTGAAAACAGTTCAGTAATTACTCAGTATTTTGACTTGGTTGTATTCTCAGAGAGCAAAAATTTGAATATTTTTTCTTCGCTTTTTAGACTTGTATGTCATTGTCTATCTCTCAACTACGTAGAACTTCGAATCCATGACCTTAAAGTGTTTTCGTAAATATTTTAAATTTACTATCTCCATTTGAGTCCTTTATAAGCTTGTATTAGAATAAATTCCCGAGATATTTTTGATATCATTCTAACTGATTTCTTGTCATCTGTCTTGTCATTTCTCTTTATGCTTGACAACGGAACAGTATCTATAATTCTTGCCTACATGGTTTAACTAGACACTCTTGATTGTGTGTACTAATTTTCAGTAGGATTGCATTTTTGTTAATAGAGAAAATAGATACTAAACAAAAAAATAAAGATTAGTCAGAATATTCTTCCAGTAATTGTTAAAGCAAACATGGATTTTACTGTTTTACGATCAGTAGATGGCGACGAAAATTTACTTGATAATTTTACTATTAGCTGGAGAGATTATCTAAGATAACCTTTCAATCGGGATGCTGAAAGGTATATATATATATAGTGGTAGAGGACTGATGACGAAATTAAAATATGGATCTGATAATAATAATCATAATAAATACGATAAATCAGATGCAATTTGTGGGTAGATTGCAACAGTTATCTAAGCAACAATCCAGACTTCTCTGATTCTGACTTTCTATGACTACAAAGCGTTTTGTTGTCTATCCCATTTAAATTTATTGAAATATTTTTGCAGATATTTATGTCTAAATATCAACTTTCAAACTAGGTTGATTTCGTTAATTTCATTGGATGGAGATTAACTGCAGCCTTCCAAATTTCTCAGCCTTCTTTCTCCTTCTAACCTCTTCGTTATTCCATATATTGTCAGGATCAGTTAAAATATTTCACGATATGAGACTTAGTCATAGTAAAACTCTTTTTGTATCTATTTTTATATCAAAAGTTGCTGAGAATAATTACCGTTGTGCGACAGTTTCTCTATACTCGTTATTCTTCACTTTGTTGTCAATTTATTAGACTTCAAATTAATGATTTTATTTTAAATTTTCTACAGAGTAACAAATATCATGGAGACATATAGCTAAGAAATAAAAAGAAATGTAATAATTACCTTCAGATGTGTGATAATCTGCTGTACACTTTTCACGTCTTGTGATAATTTTTCGAATGCATTCATTTGGTTGCACAGATGAACTAACCCATGGTCGAATAAAGAACATAATATGCTTCAGTCTCTGGCCATTATAGCATGAAGTGCGTTTAACTTTAAGAGGTGGGCAGTTAGCACAGTTGAATTGTCTTTGAGTTCTTTAGTTAGACAGAAAAAAAAGTATCTCTTTTTGATTTAACACTTAAAAGTATATTGTAAAAGTGCCAGGAATTGAAAATCATATGAATACAAAAATGCATTCCATGGGTTCTCATTGAACTAAGTAAGAAAACGCCTTTATTTAAGCAAAGAGTTCTTCAGATATTTAAAGCATTTCAACACTTCAAATGGTTTCGCGCTTATTCTGACACTAAGTCGTAGTGTGTTCACTTCGATATCCATTTAATATTTCTTTTACTAAATAATCAGTCTAATGAATATTAATTAGTGGATGGTGACTAGCAGTGGAATCCAGGATGCGTATTTCATCCCACTTGGGACTCGTCAGTTGCATGTACCTGCATTCCTCAGAGAGTGATGATGTTCCCACCGGGGCTCGAACCATGTGCCCATAGTTTCAAACGCCAAAGCGTTATCCACTAGACCCCTTGAGCCACAGGAGAGCCACCTCGTGTGCAACAGGTCATATTAATTACTTAATTCAATTTTAGATTTTCCCGTCGATTGATTGGACCGAAGCATCTGCACAAGAAGCCAACATGTCAACCTGAAACCGAGCACTTCGGTCGAATCAATCGACAGCAAAATCTAAAATTAAATTAAGTAGTCTAATGAATAGTTTCTATTTTTGGTGGGGTGGGTGTATTAATCACGTTAAATTATGTAGTAGGAAACTTTTTCTCATCAAAAAGATATAGATAGATGGGTGCGTTTTTATTGTAGACGTATCTGCCTATTAACTTGTTTGATTTGGTAACCAGGCTGAGTAGATCTTTGTTGAGTGAAAGTATATATCCATTAGGCTTTCAATTGGCAATGAGTATTAACACAGACCCACAGCAGAAACCTGAAAAATACATTAAGATTGTGTATCTCCGAATTTCGGAACTTTCAGCCAGTGTATTACTACTAACTCTTGAAAGCTAATCTATGCTCGTAAGTGGCTGGCTACACAACGTAGTTGCCTGGAATTTTAGCGAGAATTCATGACCAATGAGGTCTACCAATGTAAATAGTGACTATCAATGTGGAGGTGACTTAATATTACTAGACTGACTGATGTTTATCAGGGTAAGAGAAAGAAGCAAATAGATTAGAAAACCACGAAATTCTTAACTGTTTTATCAAGGATTCAAAGTTACAGGTTTTAGCATTATTTCGACACAGTCACTTACGAGAGTTTACTGATAGTGCTTAAATAGGACGTTGAAATTACTCAGAATGAATAGAAAGAGAATAAATCTATAAATTAATAAGTCAAAACAAATGATACTCACCGTCGTGTTTTACAACAACCACCTTCATTAATTACATATTCTGTAGTGAGGTTAATTTGATACGGTACTGAACTTGAAGCTACGCGTTTACATGGAGATAAAGAGTGTTTATCTGAGTATGCAGCCAAACAGTTTCCACATCGGAATTTATAATTCTTTGTTTGCACTGAACACTTAATCTGAGGTTTTCCATCAATATTTGAAGGAATTTGAATTAACTTTGCTGTAATTTGATTTACTATGCGTGAGTCACTCTGTTTATCACATTTGTGTACAAATTCATATGAGCCAACAGGGCAGTCTGAAAGGACAAATAAAAATGATCCTATTTATGGTGAATACTCTCCAATCTGTTTTACATCACAAAAAACTGGAACAAACACAGAAGTGCTTGGACTAGTACAGTGGTGAAAAGCTGTAACATCTACGTGTAGTCTAACATTTATTAAATAGTGGAGAAATGGATTAAGAGTAACTCACATTCACATGTCTTCAAATAGGTCTTCATTTCTACGTAGCAAATTCGATGAACTGGATGTGATTTATAAGTAATGTGAGTGTCAGTTCTTTGTCCAGTAGATTTACATTTTCCTTTGAATACATTGACACCATGACATGTACAAAGACCACATGTTTTTGAACATACCTAACAAATTATTGGTAAATAAAAGTTAAATTATGTGGGATAACATTTCAACTTGTTATACGTGCAAGAAAATATGGGACAACAAATTTTCATCATAAGATGAGTTCATATTTCATTATTACATACAAGATATCCGCACTATAAGTGTTTGAATCTAAATATACAAACTCGTGATAAAATATAAGTGGAATTTTTTAAATAACAACCTTTTCTCAACCTAAAAGTATCTCTTCAAGGAGATTTTTTGAGAAGGAAGTGTTACGTGCAATTCATGGAACTATAAAACTGAAGCCCAAGATTGCCCTTGGGCATATTTAAAAGTTGATTTAAACAGGGCTGTGCTAACTAAGCGTCTGTGGTTCAGAGGTAGAATGCTCTCAAGCCGCTTGGGGTATCGAGGTACGATTCCAAGCCGATGCACTCCTAAACCGCCTAGCCTACTATCCGATTGTAAGCTGGAAAAACAAGGAAGCATTGGACTTCAGGCTATTATCCCCACCCTGCAAAAACTACGACACCATCATTGCTAAAACTTAAAA
Organism: Trichobilharzia szidati; assembly: GCA_944472155.2. NCBI lineage: Eukaryota > Metazoa > Platyhelminthes > Trematoda > Strigeidida > Schistosomatidae > Trichobilharzia > Trichobilharzia szidati. Next base: position 132,262,741 of record OX235279.1, on the reverse strand, counting down.
AGCTTGAAACCTTCTCTTGTTTTTAGAACTCAAGGAATGAAAAAATTTGTCAACAAGTGGAATTACAGCTAGAGGAGAGGAGTCACTTTCAAATAGGATGCATACTTATTCAGCTCCAAATCTGTCGAGTTCAAATGAGAGAAGTGGTTGTATGTTCGATGAATGTGACTAAGGTGGTTACATAACGGATTTTGTTTATCAGATAGCATAAGGTCCAATAATGACAGTAATATTCTTGCACAACACTTTACTGAACAAAAATTAATCCAGATACCATATCATCCATATGCTATAAACTTTATATTAGTTTTCAGACGGCAATTTACATGTCAAAAGAGATGCAGTGGAATACAATGACATACAACAAAAGCTTGAGAATTCGGGAGTTATTTGGTGAGAGTGAACAGCTTTTATAAATGTAGAAAACACACACACATAGTAATGTAACCTGCTGAACGTTTCATTGCAGCGTTGTGGAATTAGTTAAATATTTTATGAATATTCACGCAATTAATGTTTAAAAACTAAGTATAATTATTAGGGTCAGCTGAAAACAGCTAAATATTTGACGCAAATCTCTTTATTGAGTGAAAGATTGTGTTAAGTTGACCTGAAGACCTAAGCTATACATCGTTGGAACCTCAAGAAAGTGGAGATGCAGCATACTGGATACGAAATCTAGAAGAGGGGCATATATGGACTATGACCACTTTCAGCTGCAAAGAACCTTCATGATTAGTTTGAAAGCGTATTAAGAAACGCCATATAGACCACAATTCAAGTCCAAACCCAAAAACTGAAGGGCAGAGTTACATTATACACTTTCACAGTACTCATCAGTGAAAAGTTTGAGGGATGAAGCAACTTCACTGGGAAAACCTATGTGGAAGAACACTTGAACTCTGTGAAAGCCACATGGGATGAGACCTGTATAGATACATTAGGAAAGAAGAGGCAAGAAAATGAATGTTCGAATGTAGGTACCTGGAAGCCGGTATAGGAGGATACTGGGGCTGAAGTTAAACCAGTACAGTGGAGAATATCGAAAGAAGCTGAGTACAATCTACAACTCACTGAACAAAGGAGTGAAGAAGAGTGCTAGTAAAGAAAAAAGACGCTTTCACAACACACGTGAAATTGAAGCACAACAGGCGGCTCGTAAGACAAACCTGACAACGCTGTATCAAATAATCAGGTCGATACTAGAGAAGGGGTCAAGATAGATGAAACCATTGAAAATTAGTGAAGGAATCACATTTACCAAAAAAAAGTGGAACAGAGGAAACTCTGAGCTGACCACTTCAAAGAACTCCTAATATGACCACCACCTATAACTTGTCCAGAGATATCAACAGCAGACAGAGTGACAGTCAGTGACCTTCCGAAAATAAACAAAACTCCTCCATTCACCCACCTAGGCGGCATCGTCTCAACTACCAGTATCAATAAAGAGGATGTTAAAGGCAGCCAGGGTTTGATGCAGAATTGAAAACAGGTACTTCCTAATTTGAAGTCGTTATGGACATCTACGGCATACAACAAAATGAATAAGATCTAAATTTTTAACACCAGTGTCAATTCAGTGCTTCTGTATGGGACACAGATATACCACGCCTGTCACCAAAAGCATTTCTGGAAACGTCATCAATTAATATTACTGTACAACACTGTTTGATTTATCAAAATAAAATCTTATCCATAATGGAGTTATACTCTACCACAGTGCCCAAGTTTTATACTTATATCAGTAATGCATTTCTGGAAAGTTTCTGCTGACTTTAAAAACGGTTGTCATTATCCTGAAGATCAGTTGGCTGGCTGACCGGAGGGAAAGGATAGACATCAAGGAACTCAGGCCCTATGTTCCATTTGGAAGCCAAGGGAATAATAATAATAATAGTAATAAACAACTAGATTGTATATTTTCTGAGATGAAGTGATTCAGTCCATGGAAATCATTGATAAAACTGACACATATTGTGAAACACGTATTTAGTGTTGAAATCACTACTTTTCGGTAAACAGTACAAATAACAGGTATCAGTCACTTCATGTCATTCATATCATTTAGCACCAGACATCTTATAGCATTTATCAAGTTACATAGGTGACATACCGTGGTCTAAATATTTTGAGATTGTAGTTATCATTACAATCAACTTTGAGTTCTACAAAAGCTTAATTTTATTTTAGTTTACGTCTTTTCCATCCAAACTGTTGCTTAAAGTAAACATGAGATATGTTATAGACTTGGCAATATATTTTATGCCTACAAGCGTCTATAACCACAACCTCAATCGTCACTTTCATCCAAAAATAATAACGTCAGTTATACTTCTTTTTGGCAAGTATGTATTGTTATGCTCAGTTAGTTTAAGGTAATCAGTAAGAAACTTTACATATGATGTCTTGTATCAGCCATCAAAACTACGTGCCTATAATTACAGTTTATTTTTCTCTGAGAAAGTTGAAGCCGAGTCACTAAATGTCAGAGTTCAAGATTTCATAAGCACACTCTCAGGTTCTTTACTAAATTTCGTATCATGAACGGAATGTGCAAACTGAAAAAAATCCATTATAATTACTTTTCACTACTAATAAATTTCCATCAATCAATTAAGAAGTTAGGCTATCGGTGCCTATTAAATTTAGTCAGTGATTATTCCTCTAAGATTAGTCTACAGGTGCATTTATGAGAAATTTTTTGCCACAGATAATTATTAGATATGCTCTATATGACTACACCTTTGTATATGTGACTTTCAGATGTTCTGGAGATTTCCAAGTATCATACAGATTCTCTTTCTTTCCTTTATGAGATAAAAAATGGGTAAGTAATTTTTTTGCTGTAGACTCAAACTGAAAATAAACAAAACTCACCTGGCTGAAAACGTCGTCCTTACACTTGCGTTCATCTGCAGCTAATTGTGCTTCACACCATAATGTTGGATTCATGTTATCACAGTTAACTTGATCTCTAATGTGTAAATCACGGTATCTTGGATTACTGCATGGTGTATAACCTTGCCAGTTTTGTTTTTGACAAACACCTGACTGTAACTGAATATAATATTCAACACTAATGTTTTTGAAACAATGCAAAGAACTTTTAAACTTCGGTGACTTCAGTGGATTACCGTAATAACTCTTATAAACTTTGCATTCACATTTGGAGATTTCCTTAGTCTGTGGTTTTAAACAAGCTGTGTAACAGAGAAAAATAATGAATGTAATGTTAAAAAGAATAGTGGGACTTCTGATATCAGCAGTTGTGTGGTGAGAGCTGTTTGCTAGCCAAAATTGTAGACAATAGTTTACGTGAATGTTTACGTCCCGAATCGGGTTCATGAAAATACAATGACAAAGATTAACCTTGAGGAACTCACCAACCAATCACAGCAGGCTTAACGTGTGCAAATATGATTCGCATATGTGTGACTTAACTTTCTAAGAAACGGCCACAACGAGATAACAGAACAAACCTCATCAAGAAAACAACCAATCAGAAGAGGTTGCTTCCCACTAACAATAAAGCTAATAAAAATGCACATGAAAATCTATAAATATCTCTTGATTTTCTCAATAAACGATCTGCTGCCTGGTCCTTGTCTTCTGTCGTTCCAGTTGCATAATTAAACACTATGAATTGTTGGTATTAGATGGTTGGAGGTAATCGGCAGGAAGCCTTGGATCTAGGTTTCGTGCTAGTTGGCACTCATCAGCAAGGCGTATCTGCAACCTTGAAGGAACTGATGCCCCTTCTGAGATTCGAACCCGCGTCACCCAGTGAGTTCTGCAGTCAGAGACGTTACCACTGAGCTATTCAGGCTCGCGATTGACCTCCTGTAGGACTGTATTGGATATTTTTGACTGCACACTAGTCAGTAACTAGTGTAATGTGTCTAGTCCTATCTTCGGTGCAGACTGAATTCTATCAGTCTAGTGCAATCAAAAATACCCAATACAGTCCTACAGGAGGTCAATCCCGAAAAGCTCAGTGGTAACGTCTCTGACGGCAGAACTCATTGGGTGACGCGGGTCCGAATCTCAGAAGGGGCATCAGTTCCTTCAAGGTTGCAGATACGCCTTGCTGATGAGTGCCAACTAGCACGAAACCTAGATCCAAGGCTTCCTGCCGATTACCTCCAACCATCTAATAACAACAATTGACAGTGCACCGTAATGGCGAGCCACCTAGCATGGTGGCCACGTTGTAAACATGACTGATAGAATTCAGTCTGCACCGAAGATAGGACTAGACACATTACACTAGTTACTGACCAGTGTGCGATTAAAAAAATAATTAAACACTAATCTAGAATTCTCTTGCATTTGTCTCATAAGTACTCAGGACACATAAAATATTTTATTAGGGTTATGAATGTAATATTATATCAGTAGTAATAATAATAATAATGATAATAATAATTTGCTTTATTCCAAAACAGTACTTGTGATACAGAATGGAATTCTCAGCATTTTTACTACAGTATTGCAAGCATTATCATTGCATCAAGTCAAAAATTAAAATTTACTTTGTAGTCCTCAGTGTTATTATAAAGCACCTGAGCTGATGAACCTGAATATATATATATATATATATATATATATATATATATATATATTTACATCAACTTCATGAACACCGAAAAGACCTTCGATAGTGTCGGTCGTGAAGTAATTTGGAAACTGGATCATTTCTATAGAATGCCTCAAACTTTTGTCAGTCTCATTCAACAGCTGTATAGTGATACCGCATGCTTAAGTGATTCGCACCGGAAAAATCAATGAAGTCTTCGAAGTGAAGATAAGAGTAAGACAAGGCCGCCTACTCCCATCTGTGATATTCCTAATTGTTGCAGGCTGAGTCATTGTACAAACCTTTAGGAACCAGAAGACAGTATACGTTTAACCGACAAGACTCTAGAAAATTTGAACTTAGCAAATGATCTTGGCTTAATGTATCATACAATCGAAAATATACAGGTGAAAAACCAATAATCTGGCGGAAGAAGCAGCAAAGACAAGACTTCAAGCGAACATGGAAAGGACAGATTTGGTGGAAATACCATAATGAACAACAACAAGCTCCATCAACAGCAGAAATTTGAAGGAATCCACTAGTTCCACTTGTCTAGGTGGCATCATTTCAACTACAGATAGCACCGAGGAGAATGTCAAAGGTAAGTTTGGGAAAGCAAGGTGGACATTCGTTAATCTGAAGTCGTAGTGGAAATTTGCTGCACTCAACACAAACAACAAGATTCTTACTTTCAACTCTAGTGTGAAATCAGTGAGTGATTCTAATTGGTTCAGAGACTTGGCATGTGCATCACCAAAAGCATTTCCAACATCCTGCAGACTTTTACCAACAGCTGTCTTCGCCTAATACTCGAGATCAGATGGCAAGAAAGGATTAGTAACATGGAACTCTGAAAACTAACCAATCGAGAACCTATCGGCTGTCAAATATGCTAAAGAAATGGAGACAGACTGGAGGTACGCTGAGATCACTGAGTGAAGTCATGCGCCAGGCCCTCGAGTGGGACACAAAAGGAGAGCAAGCGACGAGGCTGACATCCAACGGTGGCATGGGAGAGAGCGTGAGAGCAGATGAGAGCCTATGAAAGGACAACAGAGGACATAGTGAAATGGAGATGTATTGTTGCAGCTTTGTGTCCCACTCAGAACTTAAGGGATATATGTGCATATATGTATATACTGTTTTTGCAGCCTGTAGCAGAAACATTCAACGTTTGAAAAACAGAAAGAAGTGAAGTAGCCTCAGTGATAATACTATATTTTATGTGGGATAGTATTTACAAATTTTATAACTTACTGATTTTGCATATTTTCCTGAATGTCAGGCAAGTTTCAGTACTTGCAGAAGAAAATACTTGATCAAAGGGTTTTTCACTTTGTTGTGAAGGGGAGTCAGTGGGCTGTTGTGGTTGTCGTTTTTTTTCTTGCTGTAAATATTTTTCAACAGTTATGGGATATATTCCGTACAACATACACTTAGCAGTTTTGTATCCCATTTTTGATGTCGGTATAGAATAAGTGAAACTTAAGCATCCAGTGTGTTTAGCACAGGCTAGTTTACATGAAGCCAGAGTCGATTCCATGGATTTAATTAAAAATCCGCTCAGAAAACCTTGAATGTTATCCAAACATAGGTAATTCTTATCGGTCAATTCATATTTGATATTGTTCAGCTCACAATCTATGGCAAAATACAAAGAATGGTAAAGTAAATATCAGGATTCAATAGACAAAACCGATCTCGAGCGTTAATTACAGTAGACTAAAATACTTTTCAACATTTGCTTTAATACAGTAATAAATTCTTTTCCATTTAGCATCTTATACATTTGAACCACTAAAAGTTTTATGAGTTCCCTAATTGTCTGCAGCTTAAATTGAATGACTCATTAGTTAAACCTCTGTCAACTTGAGGAAGTACCACATGGGATAATTTGTTGAGTGATTAGCTCTTATGGACGCGGCAATTAGTTTTGTCCTTTTTAGAAAACGATAGTTCGGAACCCTTAGTGACCGGTAAATTATATCGTTTTCATGAGTTATTTTAAATTTACATTCAGATAATAAAGCAGGAACATTAGTTTGGTTGATTGAATTTTTAATGTGTATGAAGTATGAAGCATTTAGAAGCATATTACAAACTTATGGTTCGACAGACCTAACCTGTCCCTGTGAAGAAAATGATGCTTTTTATGAAAAACCAGACAGACATTTCTCGGGAGCACTTGGAAAATTATGTCAAGTTGGAGCTTTCAATCATGTTTGAATATATGGCTTACGTTTGAAAGAAACTTCTTCTGAATTACTTGGTCTCTCCTATTTTATATTCCATCCACAGCCTTCTTCTTTAACCACTGTATAACACAGTGAAGTACCCTACTTCATTCTGCAATAAAAAAAATATTGCATTCAATCAGTTGAACTTCCAGCCTCACTCAGAAACAACTAGGCGTTAAAATCAGACTGTTTGTGGACTCAGAGTTCTTTAAGAAGCCCTTCCCAACGGGTGAGACAAACAGATGACATTTTTATCTGATTATGGAAACCACTAAACTGTGCAGGTGGTACTTGACTACCAGTATTCTGATTTCCAATTTGTCAGTCGCTACATTAGCTCCTAATGCAAATACCCAAACCTGCAACAGAAAACCAGTATTTCCACTGTTAGCAGATAATAAATTCAGTGGATTACCTGACAAAACTTTTGTTTACTACGTGTTTTTCAAACGACTGAGTCTGCTTGAACTGCAAAAAGCATGAGAGCCTGAAGTTACGCTGATACTTAATATTCACTAATGAAGCCTGTGCAACACAAATTCTATCTGAATGTATTCACTAGCACAAGTAAAGAAAGTGTATTCATTGTACGGTTTAATAAAATATTCTGTAGAGGAAAGTATTACCTAATACAAGATAGTCTAGCGAAATCAAACTTACAAAGAAGTGTGAACTGATGTCAAACTTTTCTCCCTAACGTTGATCGATTTGGCATTCCATTATACACTATTCAGTGTTTACTGATACTGAGTCAACTTATTTTTACTCATAACTTTCAGTAGAATTTTCGGCTATTTTATCAAATCTGAGATCTCATACAAACTGTCTCATTCATTACGCAACAACTAGACCCTAATCTTAATGAAGAATAATATTAATTTCAAAACGAAAGAATGAATATTTTAAATCAAAGAGCAGTAGGGTTTACAGGAAATAAGAATAAGTTGAAGCAAAAGTTAAACTAACCTATGCATCTACGACACGTTCGACGACATAGCAAGTCAGATACAGTATTAGATGTCCTACAGATATTGTCTGGTGACCGACTCTGTTGTACACACTCTTCAGTAGACAGTAAATCTATGCAGTCCGCAACTGGCTGTCGCACATGTGGCATTTGGTTGGTAGGTATTGATTTGGCGTGTTCAACGCTTGCTGATTTCTTAGGCACCTTGCATCGTACCTGTAAACGTTGGATGGACTCTTGGCATTTGCAATTATCAATTTTGTAGACTTTCATAGTTACTACCAATGTACCCTTTTTACACGGTGAGTAACGAAGAGTATTTTTTGGGCATTCTAAATGATGAAAAAATTAACTAGTTTTAGTTAAAGCAGAAAAGCTTTAAGTTAGGTACTTTAGCATTTTATTCACAATTTTCATTATCAAAGCATAAAATCTCAATTCCATCCTTTGGTCGCCTTCGCTTCACTTCGAATTAAATAATTAGTTTTTTTTAGATGTCGATTAGTGAAAAAACTCTTCACCGAGGCAGGATGAAGATGAAGTCTGTTCATTCTGTTGCTACTAACAACGAAAGCTAGAACTACGTCCAATAACATAACAGATTATTGCATATTGGACAAATTTATTCGATCCACTAGCTGTCTGAATATCATTAACTGTCATTTGGTTTAAACAGTGTTGGTGTGTTATAACTTCTGAAATTTTTGGGGATTAATAACTGAAGAGTAGTTATGAAACAAAGTAATTACTTTCTTATCCTGCATATATCTTTGTCACTGCCTCATTGAAACCAATCAAAGGAACTACGGGCGTGAAATTATTGAGCTTATTTCATAAATGTTTATTCTGCTATACCTTTTTTGACCCACTGGTCTTAACTAACTTGTGTTATCCTAGTTCATTTCCAAACGTTGTCCTACGCGGTGAGTGTTATACAGTTTTCTTCCCACATATATCTGAACAAGTGTTTTATCGTACACTGTTGCTGAAATCCTAAAATCGCCTTCCAAACTTAATATAAGCAGCCAGTTTCCTTCTGTGCCAATTGTAATATTTATGCCACCATTTTACCCTCTGCCGTTTGTAAAACTACGGTCACAATGTTTGGTACTTTTCAGCGGAAAACGCGTGTGTTACCGTCTCACTAATCCTATGTACATTTTAGCTTGTTTTTCACTGAAAAGAAGTCTCGGGATAAAATGAATATGTTTTACACTCCTTTACAACAGGGAATTAGCCCGCATACAGTTGTGGAATTTAGTTGATGATGTCTGATTCCTCTTTGCTTTCATCATATTTAGTTTGAGGATGTTTTTAACAAAAAAACCCATTTGTGTGACAGAGTCTACGTGTTAATAGTAAACTAAATGAATACATAATATGACTCAGAACTAATTGAAGCACTTTTACGATTTTCGATACTAAAATGTAAATCTATGAAGGTTTATGCCGTAGAAAGTAGACATAACAGTCGCTCAAATCCCAGGAGCTGCTTCAGTGGAATAATTGTATCACTTAAGAGGAATCTGAACTAAGGATAAGAGACAACTGGATGTTTTTGATGTTAATGAAGACCAAGTTTTTTCAGTAAATACTAGTCTTCGAAAATGAATATGTTCTATCTCCTTATGCAATATATCAGTGAAGTGTTTTTTAAGACCCTTAGAAAACAACATTTTAAACCTGAAAAAGTCTAGAAAACAAAACTACAATTGTAACTTTGCTGTGTATCCAGTGTGACAGTTTTTTCGAACCACAGGATGAGGTTTCAACATGGTAGTGGTGCAGGTTTTTTAGAAAATATAGACAAATTCATACATGGAAAGTATGGATTTGAGGAGAAAAGGCTGTTCAGTAGTGTAAAGATTGTCAAGTAATAAGAGTGAAACACCTCTGTCCCAATAACCTCGCCTAGTTAACTAGCTCGCTAGTTTTCTAGCCGGTCCCAAGCCCGGATAAGGAGGGAGGGTTGGTCCTGGGGCTAGCAACCCCACACCACTAAATATTTCAAACCGCTAGAGAAACTTCAACACACAGAAAATATGTTAGAAATACAAAAACTTCAAATTAAAATCTTATTCTTCGCTCGAATCGGAGGGGTGAAATGACGTGGGCTGGTGAAAGTCTTCCGGAAGCCAGTCAGCCAGCCAATGTGTCTTCTCTCGATGAAAGCAAGAATAAGAACGGGAAAGTGGAATGTCCTTACAATGTACGAAGCTGGCTGGGAAAGCTGCCCAGGTAGCCAAAGGAATGAGAAGATATGGCATAGAAGTGCTGGGAATCAACCAGAGCAGATAAAATGGATGTGAATTATGAAAAATGTCAACTAGTGAATCAGTAATCAACGCCGATCACCCTGACGACAACCATGAGCACACTGAGGTAGCGAGTGACTATCATGATGTCACCAGTGGCAGCCAAAGCCCTGATGCATTTGGAACCAATTTCATCCTGGAGGATCATGACAGCAAGATTCAACTCCAAAGGAAAGAAGGTAACAATTACCATGCAATGCTACTCACCTACAAACAACGCGGAACAATAAAAGAAGGAGGATTCTTACAGACAACCACAAATAGTAATGGGCAATATCCCAAATGCAGACATCAAAATTCCCATGGGCGATATGAATGCCAGCTGAACTGAAAGCAGATAATACAGGAAAAGAACTCATCATGGGTCGAGAGGCTCTCTTTCGGAGAAATGAATGGGAATGGAGAATTACTCGCAGACTTTTGCTCTTTCAACGATTTGGGGTTCGGAGGAAGCGCATACAAACACAAGGATATACATGGATTCTGACTCACGGACACACCACGAACCAGATAGATTTCACATCAGTCTCAAGAAAAGTGGAGATGCAACCTGCTGGATACAAAGTGGAGGAGGAGAGCAGATTTGGGCTCAGACCATCATCTAGTTCAAGGAACCTTCAAGGTAAAGCTGAAATCCTTCAGAACAACTATTGACAGTCCACTGTAATTCAAGTTCAATATTCAGAAACTGAAGGAAAAAACCACAAGAGATGCCTTCACTACAGATCACATCAGAGAAAAGTCGGAGATACTACGTGGCATCACTGAGGAAACCTGTGCAGAAGAACATTGGAACTCACTGAAGGTGAAGTTCAAGGAAACGTGTACGACTGTGCTAGGAAGAGAGAAGAGGCTAGACAAGGAATGGCTGTCAATGGATACCTACCTGAAAGCTAATAGAGAGGAGAGGAGGATGGTGAAAAAATGATTTAATACAAAGATGGGCAAGAGAAGGAGAAGCTGAGCTCAATGAACACTGCACTGAATAAAGAGAGAAGTGAAGGAGAGTGCTAGGAAAGACAAACGACAATTCTACGACATACTGGCAACTGAAGCAGAACAGGCTGCACGTGAAGGAGACCTCAGAACATTACTTCAGATAACCGGGTCTCTACCCGGGAACAGATCAATGCAAGTGAAACCTATAAAAGATGTTCAAGGGAACCTAATTATGGAGGAGGAGAAACAAATCAAACAATGTGCTGATCACTTCAGGGGACTCTTAAATCGACCACCAGCTGCAGCTCGCTCTACCGGCCGCACGAACAGAACTGCCTGCCAGTGAACACCAATCAATCAACAAAAGCGGAAATATTGAATGCAGTCATGCTACTGAAGTTCTAAAAGGCAGCAGGACTAGACGGGATTCCCCCACCCCGAAGCACCTAGAGACCGCGGCAGATGTGCTCACGCCATTATTGCAAAAGGTTTGGAGGGAAGAAAAGGCGCCTTCAATCAGAAGAAGGACTACCTCATCAGACTACCAAAGAAGGGCGACTAAGACCTCTACAAGAACTGGCTTGGAATCGTGCTCTTCTCCACGCCAGGCAAAATACTAAATTGCATCATCCAGGAGAGAACAGAGGGCGCACTGGATGCAGAACGCCGTCAGCCCAGGACAAGCTAGATTCAGGAAAGGCAAATCATTTGCTGATCAAATTGCAACTCTACGCATCGTCATCACGGAATAAAGCATAGAATGGCAGTCAAACCTGTACTCCAACTTCATCGAATTCGCATAGGCCTTCAGCAGACAGCGTTAACCGAGAAGTAATTTGGAAACTACTTCAACACTACAGCGTGCAGTGCCTTAGACTTTATCAAACTCCTGCCGATTGCCTCCAACCATCTAATACTTTATCAAACTCACTCGACAGCTGACTATATGACAATGGCACGTATCAGGTGATCCACAAACGGAAAACTCAGCGAGGCGTTCGAAGTGCATACAGGAGTAAGACAAGCTGACTGCCTATTATCATCGATGATATTCTTAATTGTGGTGGACTGGATTATGCGTCAGACTGTTGGGAGCAAGGAGTCAGGAATACGCTGGACCGCCGATAAGAAGACTCTAGAAGATCTGGGTTTCGCAGATGATATATGTCTAATGTCTTTCTGTCTGTTTTCAACATAGAACTTTCCACCGATGTGCAGCAGTTAAAGTCGCCACACTCCATGTAACACACAAAGGAAGAGAAGAAAGTAGAAGAAATGCAAAATAGAGACAGTAGACAGGGATATGAGACAAAAGGAATAGTAATAACGAAGAACAATACAGTTTCACTGTAAATTATAAGTCACAAGGAGTGGATGCACCTGCACCATTGCGAACGATTTTGAGCCATATCACTAATTGTCTCCAGCCATTGGTTTCTGCCGTCCCGAGGACCCCAACCAGGAAGTCTACACCTTCCTACGTGGCTTAAACTAAGTGTTGTAGATTTCATTGACTGATGAAGTCATGTTTTGGTTTGGCCACCACTGGCTGTTTTCCAACCTGATCCTATGTCAGCTGACTAACATTGCTCTTCGAGAAAGGCGATGGTTAGGCATGCCTAACACATATCCTAATAATCTCAGTCGATGTAACTTTACAACCACTTCGTCTACTGATTTCCTTCTCTTAACTAGCGCTCGACAGAAGCCTAACCTCAATGCTGCTCACCCTATTATACCACTTCACACGGGAGATAGAACGCAGGCACCTATGATCGAAGACAGCTAGCCTTTGCATATCTTCCTTTCTCAATGGCCAGGTCTTACAGCCATAAAGGAAGATGGGGTGGACGGCTGAGCAGTACGCTGCCCTTTGGTCGATAGCTGGATATTACGTCCACGCCAGAGATGGCGTAAACTGGCATATGCGAAAATAGCCTTGCGTATCCGTGCCGAGATTTCGTCCGTGATCAACCCGTTGGCGCTGGCTGATGCTACTTCCCGAGTAAGTGAAGCAGTCAACGTGCTCTACCACTTCACTCCCTATTTCTAAGCTTGGAGTCAATGTAATCTAGACTAGTCCAGTCCTGTAGCATCATCTTACATTTGGCGGGAGCGAATGGCATGCCAAACATTCGCAGATTGCAGCTCAAGGTGTTCAGAAGACCATACATTTTGTCAGCGTCTTCACCTAGAAGGACTATATCATCCTCATGCATATTCTAAGTCAACGAGATTATTCCCTGACGGTAACAAGTCAATCCCTGAGTCACTGAAGTGAGTTAGGGTTAATTCCATTAGATTTATAAAGTTTAGATAATTATGTAATATAAGTATTATTTGGCTTGGAGAAAAACGTTAAGATAGAAAAGAAAATAGAATTGATTAAGTGAATTGGATGACGTAATACAGTTGAGTAGAATTCAGAGTAGGTCAGGTTGGCAACAGTGTTAATGAGTGATGGTTAAAATTAAATAAGGGTGGAGGTAGAGAATAATACAGTCGAAAATAAGTAAGTTAATCGGATGACGTAACATAGTTGACTAGAAATTGGACGTGGGTCAAGTTAGCAACATTGTTAATGAGGGTAGAGATTACAAAAGGGTGGGGTAGAGAATGAAATAAATGAAGATGTGAAATAATAAAATGCAAAAGACAAAATAGTATAATTAGTAAGACTAAAATTAAGAAAGATTACGTCCATTGTAGATTTAATGAATGAACGAATTTCTTTTGTATGCAGAGTTCAGGATTTAGCAGATGAATTACCATTGCTTCTGCGATGTGGAGAAGTTTGATCCGTACATTTTTAGCAAGATTGCTATTCTGTATTCTGTAGATAACTTTGAAGCTTATTTCTGGTTTGACTTGGTGTCCAGACTCGATCAAATGTTCAAGGATCGAGCTGCGGGGGCAGCAGCTTGCATGCATGATTATGAACTTTAGCTACCATATTGGCCGAGCCAATCCCCCTGTGATTATCAAAGGGAGACTTGTCTTCCTTCTTGTGTGTTGGGATAATCAGTGACTTACAGCAGCCTGACGGGATTATCGCTGATTCCCAGGCGCTACCTAGTACCTTAGTTAAAGTGGACATTAAACTGCCTCCATCGTACTTAAATACCTCTGGAGTTATTGCATCGGGTCCTGCTGCTTTGCCTCGTTTCAGACTAGGGTCTATAGTGTCACTTAGGGACGGAGGGACGGTGTTTATATAGTATTCATTCAGGAAAGTGTTGAATGCTGGGTAAGTTGAGGGTGGTTGTAGGCCAGTCAAAGTGCTCCTCAAAGTGTTCTTTCCACCGTTCCAGTCGTTCATCCTGGGAGCTAATTATGGTGCCATTTTTCTCAAAGATTGTTTCCCTCATAAGTCTAAATAGGTGTCTGGTGTTACCAGTCGTTGTTGCCTTTTCCATCTCTTTCACTTTTGTCGCCCACCACTGTTCACGGTCGTTACGAAGACTTCTTGTTAGTTTGCGTTTGAGTAGCTTCCAGAATAAGTCTTCTCGCGTCATTCAGTTCGGATGAGGCGGTAGAGATGCAATGGCTCTTACTAACTTTTGGTTTTAGGTTATTAACAGCTTTACAGCTGTGTCTACAGCTAACTGTATGTTGTGCCAGCCTTCATCAGGGGAAGTCCAGCTGTTGACTTCAGACACACGTTTCGCTGCCAGCAATTTCTTATGTCTGTTTAGTCCTAAGCACAGACGTGCGCGGACCAGAGCGTGATCGGAGTCTACGCACGTGTTCCAGTAGGAGTAGCAGTCTTCTACTGACCCTCGCCAACGATTCCCTATCGCTATGTGGTCTATCTGAGTCCAACATTGATTTGGTGATGAAGGTCACCAAGTTACACAGTGTCTCTCTTTGTGCCTACAGTTAGCGCTGACTAGAGACAGATGATTATCTGGACAGAACTGTAGAAGACAATCACCGTTGTCGGTTCGTCGGCAGGGAATTCCATACGTGCCACCTACATACTTCTCAGTCTGGCACAACTTCCCTACTTGGGCATTGAAGTCGCCTGCTAAAACAACTATATCTGAACGCTTTGCCTTCTGCAGAAAATTAGACAGTTTCAGGTAGAAGTCATCCGTTATTTCATCCAAACTGCAGCTGTTGGGGCGTAAGCGGAGACTACGAAACGAAAACGATGGGTAACACCGACCCTCCTCTTCCATCAGACCCATTCACATGGACCGCACACATACAACTGTCTACTGGGATCCAGTCAAGAAGTGATTTTTCCGTCCTAACACTCAGTGCTGTCCCTTAACCTGCGAGTCCTCACAAGCTAGCTGAGGGGTCTCCTGACACCCTTAGAGTGAATTTTGCAGATTCACCTTGTTGAACTGGTGAGTGTAAGTGAATGGCTACACTCGGGTCTTGTATGCGTTCTCCGAAACACAACATACTTCCATGGCTCGAGGTGCTAGATTTCTTGCTAGTGACGCCTGTTGTCCGATTTGGTAGAAGGTCCTGACGTTAAATGCTACTATATGAACTTGTGAACGTGGCTTTAAGAAGATGTCGGTGGTGTTTCTATGGCTCTCATCGTTGTTTGTGGTCACAGGGTGAAGTAAAGTGAAGATGACTCACTAGCCTGAAGAATAGTACTGACTGTAGTAGGGGAGTAAGATGATGAAGATGATGTGGGTAAAGGGGAATGATGATCTGGGAGGCTTCGTGTGCTCTTGGAAGTGTGTGGGTGGCTGCTCACATCGTGGAAGTTGATTGATTCTTTGGGTAGCTGAAACAGAAAGAGGGTTAGTGTTACGTGGCCGCAGAGCCCAGGGGACAACTGTTTGACGCTGATCACACACAGTCTGCATGAACTGGTTTCTTAGATTGGTTCCGTGTTAGTAAACTCACCGCCGGTTATGGACCTCCGTGAGGTGAGTCGGGATGTACAATTGTTAGGGTCGACCTTTCCTAACCCCATTTCTCCAGATTCGAGAGACAGCATAGGTGGCATGCTGGTCTTCATCGGAGGAAAGCACCTCACTGCTGTTACGTCCCTGTTCCCCAGCAGTACGACTTCACCCACGGATCACCAGCATACACTGTGCCGGTAACTTCTTTTAGTCCAGTCGCTTTCCTAACAACCTTCCTGGTATGTTTGGACCTGCAGGAATAATAGTTCCAGCCAGTGTAGCTTGTTGGGTCATTGCGATGTGCAAGCCCGACCACCACGTCAAGGTAGCAGCTATTGGTCGGGATATCTAATGTCACACAAACTCGAAGACTTGCAAGCGAAAACAAAAACCAAACCGGCTGAAGAGGCAGCGAAAACAGGAGTGCGGGTGAACACAGAAAAGACGGAGGTGAT
Organism: Trichobilharzia szidati; assembly: GCA_944472155.2. Classification (NCBI taxonomy): domain Eukaryota; kingdom Metazoa; phylum Platyhelminthes; class Trematoda; order Strigeidida; family Schistosomatidae; genus Trichobilharzia; species Trichobilharzia szidati. The sequence continues at coordinate 132,246,372 of OX235279.1, read as the reverse complement.
GAAGATAACCGATCAGAAGCAACAAAAACCGGCACCAATCACCATCAACGGGATATATTTAACGGAGGTTACCTCCTTCACTAGGAAGCATCGTCGCAACTACAGGCTAAACGGATGAAGATGTCAAAGTTAGAATCGGAGAGGTGAGATACGCCTTCATCAACATGAAACCAGTTTGAAGATCTTCGCACTTAGCGTAAGGAACAAGATTTGCATTTTCAACACTAATGTGAAGTCGGTTCTTCTATATGGGTCAGAAACTTGCACTGAGTGTCACGAAAAGGATTTACAACACGCTGCAGACTTTCATCAACAGCTGCCATCGCTGGCTCCATACTGAAGACCAAACGGCCAGAAAGAATAAACCAGAAGACATCATGGGAACAAACCAACCAGAAGCCGATTGCTCAGCATATATGTAGGAGAGAGTGGAGGACATACATTGAGGAAGCCGCCGAATGACATCGCACACCAGGCCCTCGAGTGGAATCCAAATGGAAAGCGACGAGTGGGTCGTTGGTGCAAGCGTGACATAGAGGAGATGGCGTGAGGAAGAGATGAGAGAGTTTGGTCAGTCGTGGATGACGGCCGAAAACAGTACAAAGTGGAGATGTGCTGTTGATGTCCTATGTTCAACTCGGAACGAAAGTGAAAAATAACAATAACATCCCAGTGATTTTATATCTCTTATATGGAGCGTCCTATTGGCACAATTAGGTGTTAGATTTATAGTCGATCTGTTTTTCTGTAAGTCAGACAATGAATGTTAATCTATTATATGTGAAAGTCTTTGGTTTCTTTTTTTTCATTAATCACCATTAATTATTGATTATAACCGTATGACTCTTACTTAGTTTCATAAACTGTGTAAATGATTATATTTTCAAAGTAAAATTACTAATTTGAATTTTTTAATATGCTTGAGACTCACGGATAATCTCTTCCTTCATTGTCTGTTCAACCTTGCATTCGTTTTTGTATTGACCGGACGGTAATTTAACTGTATGTAACTCCTCCCTAATAAAGTATACCTGTAATTTGTTCATTGGACCTTCCGGTTTTGACGATACACATTTCTTTTGCAATCTAAAACGCAGACAACCACATAATTGTTTTTCCATTATCTCAGGTGGCAAATTTTGACAAACACAGTTGTGCTGTTTCCATTTATGAATTTTAACTGTCTTATATGCTCGTCCGTCTTTAGCAAGTTCACAGGGACCGACAAGAGTTTTTGTATCAGGACAGACTGCAAAACAGAAAGGTGAATTAATGGAATGAAAGTCTAACCAGCAACCACTTTTTATATTATCAAAAAATTTCACTAGAGAGAGTTACATCACTAATACTACAGTAGTCCGCAAACTGTGTGGTTTGCGAAAGTTATTTTGAATCTAGGAATTACTGTGTTCTAAAAGTTCTGCTGTAATTGTTTAAGATATACACCTATATATGCAAACAACAATGTTTGTTATGAGATTAGGTCTTCATACAATGAAATACAGTTATTAACTGCACACTAATGACGATATCAAGATTGTACACATAATCATATTAGGTAAATACTACGCCTCTATAACTTAATATAAAGAGCGTGAAAATTTAGACGTCAAACTGAGAAAAAGAATGAGTTAGGTATTCATATACTAATGATTTCTGCTGAAATAGATTTTTTAAGGAAAATCTTGTCATTTTTTTCAGAGTGTAATAGTGATATAGCAAAATAATTGCTATACCGGCAAAATTATAACATAGGAATTTCGCAAAATAGAATTTTGACATGTGAAACAGAGTATAACTTTACAAATGAACAGAAAGACACTTACTTATTTTCCTTGCAGATTCCATCACATAATGTGTTCGGCAAACGGCATCAGACAGTTTGTTCAGGCGATTTAACTTTGTATATTCAATTGGAACTCCAACTATTTCTAGTCTCACCTTTTGTCTGTAAGTTACAATAACACCACTTTGTGGATCACATTTCTGTTTAATTCTCATCGAATCATTGAAAACAACTGATTCATCACAACCACATGCTTCAAAGTAAGATCCATAATGACGACGACAGTAACAATCTTGGGTTTTCCATTCGATTTTTTCAACGAATCTATAGATGAGGGCTGGATCAACTTTAACGATTCCATCTTCTCCCTGCTTGGCAGCTTTAGGATCATATCTTCTGCAACTGTGACGAGTTATTAACGGTTTGATTGGACAAGCTTGATGCAATGAAAGATTTCAATACATGATGGAGAGATGATTGGAAAATGTATTGAATTTAACCAATATATATTTTGATCTAAGCAGTTAATTATATTATATCAAGCGACTAAACGTACGTACTTTGCGCTGAGACGAGACCTTGTAACTATATCTAGATGATTTTACTTACATTTACATATTCGGTAACAAATCATTGTGTTGCACACAATATAAACTAGTCAGTGTATGTGAATTAATTCGCATTGTCCAGTTAATAGGGTGGTCGACTAATTTTTGTAGCTATAACACTTGGGCGAAGGATAGTTGTCAGGCCAACTACTTCTTCTCGTTCTTGCTTCTAAAATAGTTTCCTTCAGAAGTCACAGATCATCCCAGTGCTTTTGTTAATTGGGAAAAAAGACGCACCTGTTATGGTTGAGATGAAAAACCCCTACAACTAAACCACCTGCTCATAACTATCAGTATAACTATCTCTACAACGACAAATTGTTACGAACTAGGCCGAAAACGAGACCGAAGTTTTGTACCTTTTTACTTAGCCTATTGCAGTTTCAGACTTTTCCACTCACAATGAATATGCTGTCCAACCAAATCATTGTTAATACACAGTAAAGAAGTATACAGCTATGGTTAAACGTCAAAGCAAAACAAATGAAACTAGTAAAAGCAGTAGTGACTGTCTCAGAAAACCACGATTATTTCCAAAAGAAGCCAGTTTATAAACTGGTATCAGCCTATTTTTCCAATTTATCGTTTTTAGGTTGTTATTTTATTGTTACTAGAATGCCAAAAGGTATGAAATTAAGATATACCTTAAAATATTTTACAAATGCTCAAAGTAAACAATCTGTGTAATGAAAGAGTCACACTGGTGTGAATCCACTTAAAACAAACAGTTGGTAAATACACATGCTTAATTCTCTCCAACTGAAGTGTTGAAAATTGTTATAAGAGCTAAGGAAATCTGTTTAGTAACATATCTGGAGTGCTTAATTATACACGAATGAAAACCTGAGGTCCGTTTTGGTTTTAATTTATATTCTATGAGTCACTGAAATATGAAGAGAATAGCTGCACAGGTAATTTATGATCTTTCTGAAATATACTAATATACTCTTCATCCTAGTCAGAACTTTTTGATATGTCTGTTTCAGTGTAACACCTCAGCTACGGTTAAAGTCATAACACTTAGTTGCAACTGAAGTATAAAACTCACCAGTGAGAACATAGGAATGCTTTAATAATAATGTGATGTTATGCTTACTCAACACTGGTACATTGTTTGATAGAAGTTAGAAAACTGAAATACAACGTAAGCAGGATGCACATGCTAAAATCTTCATACTTCACTCTTCTGACTCACAACATCAATAAACTTATGCTTTGCACAAGTCTTGGTATAATACAAATCAATGTTAAGATTGGGCAAGCGGCAAATTGTAAATAGTCATCCAATTCACTTAATCAATTCTATTTTATTTTCCATCTTAACGTTTGTCTCCAAGCCGAAAAAAATACTTATATTACATAATTATCTAAACTTTATAAATCTAATGTACACACACAAACAAAATTGTATAAATATGCGATTGTACAGCTCAGTGAATGAATTCGCCGAAAAGAGTCTCTTCGCTGAACGCCTTCTTTTCTTTTATATGACTGAATGGGGATTTTCAAGTTACTTAAATAGTAAATTGTTGATAAACGCTTTTGGAAGAAATTACCGAGTCATTTTTATAAAATACTTGCTGATGAATCCAATCAGTCTGGGAATGAAAAGTTCATAATCAAATATTAGAGCTAAAAATTGCATTCGACAATTATTGCCACACATCTCGAACTACAAACCTCAATTATCCTTCGTTTCACCTTCATTTCTAAAGTCTTCATAAGACTTATTATTATTAGTTATTATTAATCGAAAGAGCCAGTCTTAAAAAACGCTAGTTACAAAAATGTACTGAAGAAGTGAAAAACAGAAAATTACCAAGTATAAATGTAGTTATTTTTATGATCTGGGCTGGATACACACACACAACACAAATAATCGAAACCTCAGTTGCAACTCTACATATCTTACACATCTAAGGTTGTTTTTGTTGATGACAGTGTGGTAAGGATTGACACCTTATTCATCTGAATAAAACTACTATTGTGGTGGTGTGATACAGACAGAATGCGCCAACGGAATATTATTCTCATATATTCCCACAGTTCAGTACTGTATTAGCAACAGAATGCGATATATTTATTTCAATATTCTATTTAATGTTAGAGACAGAATACTGTTCCCACGGTTATATACTGCATTAACAACAGAATACGATGTATATTTGAACATTCTGTACCATGTCGTTTGATGTAAACCAAAATTACACGCTCAGTGATTGGTTAACGAGTATAAACTGTAAATATATAAACAGTTGTTTGATTAATGGAAAATATACTTTGGCTTCCGTGTCTTGCCTTCTGTTGTTACACTATGTAATTTAATTAGTAGATAGTCATGAAACACTGAAACACCTTCACTACTGAACACTGTTGACTAAGAGCAGTGCACACATTTCAAATAAAATTTTGGTATCCTCTTAAAAAAATACTATAGACAAAACTTTCGGAAGTGACAGTCACATTATTTATAAAAATTAATTATACAAATAACTCACTTATCGGTTGGAAATAATAACGGACACGTTGAACACAAGAACCCGTATTCACTTTCGGATCCACTATTTTTTCTTCAAAAACCTTTAAGTCATTGTGTTTACAACCAGCATAACTTGTTGTACGATCTCCTTTACAACCTTAAATAAATGTTTACAAAGAATAGTAGAAAATGAATGAGATAACGAATTGTTCGTTAAATGGAACTTATATTAATAATACCAGTTAATGCCCTTCTTGTATGGACACATCACGTTATGGTTTTAGCCCGATGACGTCATATTTTATTATAAAAATCATCAGCATAGAGTAATACAAGTGTGAAGTCAAACTTAAACTTTTCCACTGAGACTATGCTTCACTAAAATGTAAAACTGCTATTTATAGGAAGTTTACAATGCTTCATTTAGTTACAGAAACAGCCAAAATGACAGTTGCATCAATGAAGATTATTTCTTGGAGGATATCTGCCGAAATAATGTGAAATATTCTTTTGTATGATACATATGTATGTGTATATATACGAATATGCGGTTATGATAATGAATTCACCGAAAGTTTGAATATCTTCATTTTAACCAAAAAATTTTGTTTCTTATATATATTAAACAGAAGACAAGTAGTTCAGCGAAGAGTCTCTTTTCGGCGAACTCATTTTCATAGCTGTACAATCGCAAATATATATGGCTGTTTTGTATGTGTGTGTACATTAAATTTATAAAACGAAAATACAATTAGTAAGTTCAGATGAATTGGATGTTGATATAAGAGAGTAGTAACAAAAGTGATGAGTTGTCACAAACGATTGTTAAAGAAGAGTTACGTAATAACATGAATAGTTTAATGAAAGAGTTGTACTCAGGGTGTACATGGAAACAAAATATACGGAATTACACAAGGGTTTTAAGTAGAAAAATAAGCAAACAAACAAAAGTCAAGTCAAATCAAACAAACAAACAAAGAAAAGTTAAGTCAAATCAACAGAGTTGTTACCATGGGAGTAGAAGTGGTTGAATAATTTTCTTTTGTATGCACAGTTCTGGTTCCTATAGCTTAATGGCTAGGTCTTCTGCGATGCAAAGAAGACGGAATCGTACTGTTTTTGGAAAGCTGTTCTTCACTTTATATATAACTGGATCAAAATTCCGTAGTTTAGATGAACGTTACACTCGATAACAAGTACCAAGATTGCTTATCAATAGATAATACATGGGAAATTCCCATTAGGATATACAGAAAATTCAAACAAGTGATTCAGCGAAGAGACTCTTTTCAACGAATTGATTACCAAGCTGTATGGTCGTATATATTTGATTTTTAAGGAATTATATCCGGTGTTGGAATTGAATCAAAGGTGTGAATGTATAAAATAATAGTATGAAATGCAATAAAAATGTTTGTGATTTCAATCAAAGTTAAATATCAAGGGGCAAAACAATTAATATCATATATAGGACAATTCATAGGATGTATAGACGATAGAAGCGGGGGTGTAAAATTAAAGGATTAGTAGGCAAATAAAATTAAAACAAAGACGTTACGCAGCATTGTGTGAAAATTGATAACATGCAATTTAACGTTGCAAAACAAAATTTATGTAGAATGACAAGTGAGACGAGTTAAATAATTCCGGAGACATGTCAAAGTTAGAATAGTAACGGGAACAACTGACGTAATAAAAGAAAAGTATGCAAAATGAATAAACAAATCGAAAAATAAGTAGAGGCAAAATATGATCAACGTTTATTATACTCTGGCATAGTGGGATTAAGACTATGAAAGTTGGAGGGATTCACTGAACTCTTTCTTTTCTATTTCGACGGTCAAAGCTTCAGTAATACAGATGAGTCGGATACGTTATGATTTGGGCATGTTTAATTTTCAGGTTATAGGCGACTTTAAAATTTAGGCTGTAGAAATAGAGTGATCAGCGTCGACTGGATGATAAGTGATTGTGCTTCTAATAGCTCCACTTCTACCTCTTCGTAACCATGCTGGACAGTGTTCTTGTACCCTCTTGGACAAAACTCGAGTCATTTCAATCGCATTTCGTACTGTACGTATTATTTTATGTATTCACACTGTTGATTCAATTCTCTCACCGGATATACTTTCTTAAAAACCATATATGTACGATTATACAGCTTGAAAGTGAATTCGCTGAATCACTTATTTTGATTTTCTGTATGAATAAATAATCATTTATTTGAGCTCTTGAAAAAGGATCCTTAAAATGTTCAAATCATTGTAATAAGATTGTTGGAGGTGTCAGATTCTGTATTTAACTAAAATAATAATCAAAACTAGAAGGGTGAAATTAATCTCTATAATATGGGGTCCATTGTTATAACAGATTGTCAAATAACAATCAGTAATTAGTTCCAAACCTTAATGCGGAATAATTTCTGTAGATTAGGCTGTTAGTCTCAAATTAACTAATACAGTAAGTGTAATGAAATGAATCCCGCTACACAATTAAACCGTAGTTTAATATTTTTCATGTTGCAAAAACTCTAATACTGCAAAATAAATAACTATGAAAACAAATGAATAGAGAGACTTAACTTACAGCACGTTTCGTGTTTAACTTGTACAAAACGTTTGCATCTGCATCTTTGAGCTACATAGGTGACAACTGTTACGCGTTGTTGACATGTCAAATAATCACAACCGGCTTTGTACACTTTTGGATTTTTGCAGGCTGAAAGTACAAATATTTCAAATTAAAAAAAGTCTTCATTTAAATGCTATATTTGACAAGTTTCGTAGGTGAAACGAGAGAAAATATGCAATACAAGTGATAAACTGGTGAAAACAACGACTTTAGTATGACAAAAATTAGTATAAGCTCTATTTAGGTTAAACAGTAAACCCATTTGTCCTGAAAGTGGTAGTAAGGATGACAGACATACTCCTGCTGAATTAAGTGTATGAAGACAGGAGTAATTAAATAATTTAAGTGGAACAGTATACAACAATTGATTTTAGTCGGCAATAAGTACTTCTAAAGGAAATTCTGGGAAATTGGGCTGTTATTTGTACACAAATGGATACATAGTTAACAATTCTGTAGTTTGATCAGAGTCTGTACAGGATAAACTGTCGGTTGAATTCAAACATTCGGTGTCATTAGTATGTCGCCTAGTATTTTGGTTGCATTGAAAATTAAATCAACATGCAAGAGTTAAAAGCAAAAAAAAACTGAGAACTGTGTTGAATACCGTGCCGTAACAACTAGCGCGCTGTTTGAAAAAGGGAGTGCTTTTTCACTTATTTTCGCGTATTTGACAAATCGCTGTTTTTGTTGTGTTATTCACTTCAAGAACATTTTTTTAAACTATAACTGGCTACTCTAAACCATAGGAACCCAAAACGAAACGACCTACGAACGCACAAATAACCTTGAGCAACTGATCAGGTGACTGTGTTTTCCAGCAATAGGTTTTGGGGATATATGACACCAGCCTCCAGAAGGGACATATTGGGGCTACCCGTAAGCGCAGGGCATGCGTATTATTGCCTATTATCTAGCTCTTAGTGCTGCCTGGGACGACTATTGTCGTTTTTTTCAGCCTTCTGATTGGTCCTTGACAAGGTTATTTGTGCGTTCTTAGGTCGTTTCGTTTTGGGTTCCTATTGTTTAGAGTTGCCCTCTAACTTGACTTTTGTCTGTTAAGTTTTGATTTTAACCACTTATATAGTCTATATTGGGTAAATTGTCTTGGCTGTTTCCAGTAGAAGTTCATTATGTCAAAAGTACCACATAAATGTAATAGGGCGCAGTGTTACTTTTTGGCAGATGATGGAATACAGTGTAATAAGTGTAAAAAGTGGCATCATAAGATGTGTACTGGATTACGTCCAGCTGCATACAAACGTTGTAGTGCTCCAACATGCCACCGGATGTGCAGAATGTGCTGATCTCCAAAGATGACTTTGATAAGGGAGGCTCACGAACTACTGTCTAAAGCCATGGAACTTCCTGATGATAGCGTGGCTAGTAATAGTGACACAGACTGCCCGTCTGAAGATGACGCAGTAAGTGTCATCATGAATGTTACCACACCGGCGGTTACTATCCCAGTTACCCCGGAAGTAAAACCTACTAGGCGTTCGAAGTGTCTCAGTAAGCGAAAAGGTAACAAAACAGAAGCTGCAAACAGCATCTCAGCACCAGAGAACACTGTAAGCGAAGTTCACCATGAAGGTGGTGCAGACACTGATCTCGATTGTACCATCAAAAACTGCAGCAGCCCTGAGAAGCAACTGCAGGCAGATGATCAGTGGGTAACAAAAATAAACAATCGGAAGAAACATAGTAATATTGATGGTAGGCAAACGTCTGTCATCTGTAGCCAGGCTGCATCAATAGTGGTGAGAAAAGACGTAGCCACTGCTAAATACATCAAGCTCTCCTTAGACTCTAACATAATTGTTGGCAATTTAGAAGAGTCCAAAGAATCTGATCCCGTGAAAAAGGCACGATCACGACCTTAAATTAGTGAGTAGTATTATATATGCGTCGGTGGCACAGTGGTTAGGACTCTCGCCGACCATGCACATGGTCCGGGGTTCGATCCCCTGCCGGCGCACACCCGATATCTATGGTATGCCTGAATTTGGGCAACCGATATCCATGCTGAAAATTCCATACTTGTACTGAAAATACGGTGTGGAATCAAGCTGTAAATCAAATAAATAAATAAATATGGAAGATGCTTCCAGCGAATTTCCCTGGAGTATCGATTAAAAAGCTGATTAGAATAGGCAAAAGAGATGATGAATGTTCTAATCAGCGTAGGTTGCTTAAAGTAGTCTTAGGTTCTCCTGATGAACGGAATCATCTACTGGCTAATGTACACAACCTTGCCGGGTCAGGAATTTCAGTCAGACCTGATTTATCTCTTGAAGACAGACTTAAACGAAAAGAAGTTTTGTCCCAGCTGGAAACAAAACTTAAAAATGGTGAGACTAACCTTAAACTGGTGGGTTTTCAAATAGTCAGGTCTTGGAAACGTATGCTTCCAAGACCTGTGTGGATAATCCGGACCACATAGGAAGCCTGAAGGTAGTGTACACTAATATACGTAGTATCGGGAACAAATTTCACGAGCTAGGTGTATTAGTGGAAGACCTTAGCCCAAGTATTGTGGCCATTACTGAAACATGGCTGGTTTCTGGATTAGATGACACACCTGAGCTATGCGGATTTAGTTGCTTGCGCAGCGACAGAGTTAAGGGTCGTAGAGGTGGCGGGGTTGCTCTGTACATCAACAACTCCCTACATGTTCGTTCCGTGAAATCTGAAGCGCATGACAGTGGGACAAGTGAGGTAATCAGCTGTGAAGTAAGCTTTGCAACTGGCACTCTACTCATTGGAGTTCTGTATAGAAGTCCCTATTGTCAGTGTGATGACTTTATTTAAGATCACCTCAAACAATGGAGTAAACACAGTAGCTGTCTTATTCTAGGTGATTTTAATACACCTCATATAGACTGGTTAGATGTCACATCTTCAGGATCCACTAATAAGTTTGACAGCCGGTTACTCTTGACTACCATGGAAAATGCCCTGACACAACATATCTTAGGTAGTACAAGATTCGGTTCTACCCAAGGATCTTCCTTGCTGGACTTGGTGCTTACTCATGACAACGACGACGTGGATGGTCTAGTTATTCATCCACCTCTAGCAAACAGTGATCATGGGGTGTTAGATTTTAACTTAAGGGCTGGCAATTTAGTCAGTTTTCAACCCAAATCCCGACCTAGTGTTTGGCATGCTGACATAGTCACCATAAAGGAGCGTGCTTCAACTGCCGACTGGTCAGTCAATATTGTCTCATCCATTGAAGATGAGTGGGATATATTTAAGAATACACTTGAGAGGGTTACCACTGATTTCATTCCCTGGAGGGTTCCCAAAAGACCAACAAATCGGCCACCATGGATAAATAGACAAGCTGTAACACTCCTAAGACGGAGAAAAAGGTTCTGGAATCTCTTTATTTCTACTGGGCTACAGCAGTTCCGGCTGAAATACTGTGAAACCAGAAACCAGTGTAAAACTTTGATTCACCAGTCAAGGATAGCTTACGAAACCCAGTTAGTTAAAAGTTCACCAGGCTGCCCAAAAAGACTCTTCTCATATATCAAGAGAAGAACACGTAAGAGTGATGCTATCTCACCTCTTATGCTTGAAGATGACCAGAAAAACATGGCTGAGGATAACTTGACTAAGGCTGAGGCTTTGTCCAAGCACTTTGGTCAAGTATTTTCTGATAATACTGATACCAGCTTTGTATCTTTTCCAGAAGGTAACTTGAAAATGGCACCCTTATACATTGGAAAGGATACTGTCCTAAAGTGGCTTCTAAGGCTCAATCCTGGTAAGTCCAGTGGCCCTGATGAACTCCAACCACGTATATTAACAGCATTGGCTGAAAACATAGCCGAGCCATTGTCGGTAATCTTCAATATGTCTCTGGACCAGTCTAAATGTCCAAGAGACTGGAAAGATGCCATCATTAGTCCGGTCTTCAAAACCGGATCTAGAAACTTAGTTCAGAACTATCGTCCTGTTAGTTTGACCAGTATTGTTGTTAAACTACTAGAAAGAATAATTCGTGATGCTATCATTCAGTTCATTGAAGGGAACAAACTTTTCGCTGTGGAACGGCATGGTTTTAGAGCAGGTCATTCTTGCTTGACCAACCTTCTTTTGGCCAGAGAAAGTTGGGCAAGCTCAGCTGATGCTAATATACCGGTGGATGCCATATTCATTGACCTTAGCAAGGCGTTTGACAGGGTTTCTCATTCAGGTCTTCTAGTAAAGTTAGGTAGTCTGGGAATCAATAAAGTGGTTGCCGACTGGATTCAAGACTTTCTAAAGGACAGAAGACAAAGAGTACGAGTTAACGGGGTTTTATCAACATGGGAATCGGTTAAGAGTGGCGTTCCTCAGGGTACAATTCTAGGCCCACTTCTTTTCCTGATTTATGTTAATGAGATTCCATCGGTAGTTAAGTCATCCTGCTTACTGTTTGCTGATGACATCAAGATATGGAGGGCTTTACACGATGACAGTGACCAACTTGCTTTGCAGGAAGATTTAAACTTGTTAAGTGATTCGTGTAAGCACTGGGCCTTGGAGATTAACTTAAGCAAGAGTGTAGTTATGCATGTATCTCATAGTCACGTGCACAATTACTCAATGAACGGCATTACTCTCCCAGTGGTCACTGAGTACAAGGAGTTGGGAGTGGTTGTGCAACATGACTTGAAAACAGCAACAAACTGTAGAGTTGCAGCCACTAAGGGTTTTCGAATATTATTGGCCATACGCAAGGCTTTTGCGAACTTTGACGCTGATATATTTCGTATATTATATCCGACTTATATCAGACCTCATTTGGAATATGGGATCCAGGCAGCGAGCCCGTGTTTTAAATACGAAATAGACTGATTAGAAAGGGTGCAAAGAGTAGGAACTAAGCTAATGAAGGGTTTCTCAACCTTCTCATATGAGGAGAGGTTAAGTCGACTGGGTTTATTTCCACTGTCGTACAGACGACTTAGGAGTTACCTAATCTAGCATACCGTATCCTAAGAAATGATTTTGGAGCTAATTTATCTAATTTATTTCTTCCCTCTAGTACCAACCAATTGCGAGGACATCACCTCAAGGTTCAAAAACCATGGTCGAATCGTCTGCGTCTGGAGATCTGTTTTTCGCATCGAATTGTGAACCATTGGAACTCCCTACCGGAACATGTCGTATCAGCGCCATCCGTTGATTCATTCAAGGCGAGATTGGACCTCCTGTGTGCAACAAATCGAAAGGATTAACACAGGCATATAGCCTACTATCCTAAATAAATTGTAAACTGTAATTAATTCGAGTTATCACATGCAGGACAGTTGTTCGGTATTCAAAATTTGGATAAAAAACCAGTGAAGTTATCTGGTTATGCGACGTACTAACTGTAACAAAAATAAGAATTTCATGATTTTTGTGGATAATTTCATTGCAGTCTCATTTATCCTATCTCAAATATGGTGATTAGAATACTTTTAAATTTCTTTTACTTCATATACTGTTAGCTTATAGGAAATCCCTCCCTGAAGGAAATGAATTATTTGAAATATGATAAAAGTTTAACTGTTGTTGATATGTCCATTACACTTTTTTTCCGGAGAAAAAATTTCACAGTTGTACACTTCAATTGCTAATTTGCATAGTAAAGTGTATGTTAACTTACCCAATTTTTTGTGTACATCTCTTCTTTGTGGCAAACATTCACCATCAAGAAGTCTTTCGTAATGATAATGATGTACCATAACATCATCACCAAAGCATGTTTTAGTATTATACTTCTTGGTACATCGACACCGGACAATTTTATCTGTTTGTTGAGTCTAAAATGGTAGAAAACAAATCAGTGCATGATGCCAAAATGTTATTCTCTTCGTAAGAAGGCATACTTTTTTAAAAACCACGTACTAGTTATACTGAAAAGCCATTCCATAATGAAATTGTAAAATAATATACCACACTACAGTGTAAAACATTCAAATAAAGTATGCCAAGAGGTTATCCTTAATAAAACACTCAAATGAAATGAATGAGAAGTTTCTGACAGTCAAGCTTAGCAAGGTTTCAAACTATTAGCCAGACTTAGTGTCATAATTTAACGAAGTGAATATTATTTTTGTTAACTAAAGAAGAGATGACTACCTCACATATTTCGTGTGTGTATACAAAATAATCAACGCCGAAGTAAACTGCATGAATATTATAAAAAGTTTAAAGAACAAAAGCACTAACCATGCATCTACAGTTCTTCAGGTAACGATGAATTGTCACTTGAACCGCTTCGCCTCTTTCATTACATGTTTTGATGAAGGTTTGATTTGCTGGAGTACATTCTAAACGGAAATATTTCATTTAACAGTGTTTAAGCAGAACAATAGGTTTGATTACAAATAAAAAAAGAAATGAATATTGCATTCATCGTAGATAGGTGAATTTTTTTTTCTAAGACTATTTGGAAAGTGATTAAAATAACTATAAAGCAATACTATGAAAGATCACTTTCAATGCTACAAAATAACTGTCTAGAAACGAATGGAACTTCAATGCATATTTTTTTAAAATAATTTTGAGAGTAACGTAGAAGATTTTGGTGAAATGTTTATTACATTAATGCCTAATACATCTATACTTCTGTTATCCAGCAGTGGTGAAGATGAGTGCTAACAACAGGATTGTGCTTTTGTGCATTCAACACAAGTACAATAAATTATTTAACATAATTACGTTGCTTTGATACTATAGATTATATCTTAATATATTCACTATTAACACAATCCAGTACGATGAATAGAAAAAACTAATGCACTCTTTTGTAATTCATCTCAAACAGTGAACAGATTTTGATTTTAACTACTTAAACACTTTCCTGTGACATAGGAGTTCCAATTCTTTCAACTCTCCTCAAGGTAACAAAAGAAACTAAAGCATTACTAAGGGTTTCAAGATTAACTCAGATGTATCAATAAAGTAGTAAGATGCTGTGTCCTGTCAAAGTTTATTTATTTTTTTATATTTTTTCCTTCACGTTCCCCAGTGGAACATAGGGCTTCAAGCTAGTGGCTTGAAGTTTCTGTAGCAGTGTTTATTTTACAGGGTGGGGTTGCTAGCCTCATGCCCAACCTTTCCACTTTACCAGCATTATTTCTGGCCTAGCGAGGTAAAGGAATGCGTTGGCCGGGGATCGAACCCCGGATCATGTGCATGGTTGACGAGCGTCTTTACCGCTATGCCACCGACGCATATCAAAGTTTATGCACTCGTTAAATACCTCCTAGGCTTCATTCTGAATAAATATCGCAAGTTTGTACTGTTGAGGATTTTTAAGCTAAAACAAAACGTATAATCAACCCTTTTTTCTTATCGAAGTATTTAAATACCAGTGTGATTAAACTATTTTTGCCAGTTTGCAGCTGTTCATTGTCTTTTACGACACGTACAGTTTGTTTATTCTAAAAGGGATTGGTAAATAGTGAAGAGCCAGAAGCACTTAATCTCAGTCTATTATGCGCAGTTCTGGACTTCTTGTAGAAGATTACTACACAAGCAGTCAAATGATGCCTAATAGCAAAACCTGGAATTTTTCAGGGGTATGAATATTCTAGAAAATTGAAAAGTTTCCAAAAAGACTACCGGTAACTGCCTACTAACTGAGAAATTAACAGTAGTAAATAAGATGCTCATGATGCCCAAGAATACAAAAAAATTGTAATAAAAACAAAAATTCATATAAATATATGTATCATTAAAATTGCTTACGACTTATTGCTAATCCTGTAACGTCTCTTCTGGTAATGTACTTTTCACAGAAACCTTGAGACGTTAGCTGCCAATTTATAGTATCCAGGAATAAATGATTATTTTCACACACACTCCTTCGTCGAACCTGTTGCATGCAACCTAGAAGGTGGTGTTTCAGTACAACGTCGAGTAACGGAGTTAACAATGTAAACACACACAGCAGACGTATGAAACACGTTTGTAACATTATGGGTGAAAATTGTTTTGATAGTCACAGAGTTTTACACATTAATGATTAGTGATGGCGTTTCGAGCACAATTTATTGCTCATAATCATATCAAGGTAATCACATGACTTCCTAAATTCATTTATATAGTTCCATTGTTTTTCACTTGATTTGATTGGTAGTAATATTTTCCATATTTCGAGTATGAGTGATGAGTCATTCCTATTGCATGTGTTGGGTGTATATTCGATGAACAAGGATTCAGTAATCAACCTCTCTCGCTCTCCACCTACCTAGATTACTTTTTAGAATTTTAACCGTCTCCCACCCTGTTGTGTGGTTGTGTGCTAATGCATGCATTGCAATTGCTGACCTTTTTTTCGAAATTACTCATCTTCTCTGGGTCAACCATTCTTACCTTAGCTAAATTCTTATGTTCTGGCAATCTGACTACCCCTGACCTACTAGTTTGACCTATGTAGTTGACCTCACTTACAGTCATTGCAGGGTATTTTGTAAATTATATTATTTTGTCTAATTGGGTCAACTGGGTCCTTTAACCTACAGAGCTTCTCTCTGAGTGAGTTTGTAGGTTTAAATGTCACCCTAATTCCTGCTTTATTTAGAATCCTACGTAGGGTCTCAGATGTCCCGTCTTTATATGGTATAACTGTAGATGACTTATATTCTCTCTTATTTATGTTATTATTACTAGTTTCACAATTCTTTTTCTCTTTCTTTTGGCCTTTCTCAATCTTCCTAATGAATTTTATAGGATAGTTATTTAACACCAACGCTTCTTCTATCTGTTTTATCTCATCAATTAGGTCTATTTTTGTGCTACTTAGTGCCATTGCTCGGTTTGTTAAACACTTAACTAAGCCTGCCTTCACAGTTAAAGGATGAGATGAATTAAAGTCTAAATATCTATAAGAATGCGTTGGTTTTCTATAAACACTAGTGTGTAGTTTGCCTTCTTCTATTCGTTTTATTTTACAATCTAACATAGCTAATTCTCCTTGCTCATTTTCGGTTTCAAATGTGGATTTTATTCCCTCCACTAGTGAGTTTATGTGTGTCAAGAAGCTAGAGATATGTTCTGTTTTTAACACTGTGAAAGTGTCATCCACATATCTCCACCATATTTTTGGAGTAGGATTAAACGTATTAAGAGCCATATTTTCCCAGCTGTCCATAAATATATCTGCTACGATAGGGGATATTGGTGATCCCATTGCTACACCTTCTGTTTGTCTATATATTTTGCCTTGGAATTTAAAGATAGTAGATTTGAGGCACAACTGAATTCCTAAAATAATTCCATCAATGGGTAGTTTCGTCCTATAAGTGAGTTCAGGGTCTGCAGTTAATTCTTTTTTAACTGTTTCTAAGGCCATATTGATTGGTATGTTAGTATAAAGACTGGTTATATCAAAGCTAACCATTGTTTCATCATTATCTAGTTGAATGTCATTTAGTTTATTTTTCATCTCAAATGAAGTAGCTTGTCTAGAGTTTGAGCGATTTCTAATGGGGCATAATATTAGAGCTAAGTGTTTTGATAATTCATAAGTAGCAGTATTCCTAAAATCCATTATTGGTCGTATGGGGCACCCTGGTTTATGTATTTTAATAGTGCCATACATTCTACTAGCATTATTAGTTTTAGGCATTAAGTTGAACCATTCAGACTCACGCAGTGACGGCTTTATTCTGCGAATTAATTCCGCCGTGGATTTTTTAACCTTATTCATTATTGTATCTACGGGCTTCTTCATTTCCTCATATGGACCCATCTCAATATGTTCACTGACTTTCTTGATATAGTCAGACTTATCCAAGACTACTGTCGAGTTTCCTTTGTCCGCCTTTGTAATGACGATGTTTTTATCTTGTTTTAGACTAATTAAAGCTAGTCTTTCCGATGTTGTTAAGTTTGATTTTGCCTTCTTTTGATTTTTCAGGGTTAATGCACATTGTGCTCGAACCTCTTCTGCTGTTGTCTTATCTATTGAGCTTAGTGCTACTTCTATGTTAGGAATGACATCCTCTGGTTTTAATTTATTAACTGTCACGTTGAAATTTAGTCCTTTTTCAAGTACTTTTATCTCACTAGAGCTTAGTTCCCTTGATGAGAGGTTGATCACCCACTTTGTT
Organism: Trichobilharzia szidati; assembly: GCA_944472155.2. Classification (NCBI taxonomy): domain Eukaryota; kingdom Metazoa; phylum Platyhelminthes; class Trematoda; order Strigeidida; family Schistosomatidae; genus Trichobilharzia; species Trichobilharzia szidati. Next base: position 132,228,765 of record OX235279.1, on the reverse strand, counting down.
CTGTCGAGAGAGGATGAAGCGTTGACATCAGTTTCATTTGTTGTGTTCTTTTCTTCAATTAGTTTGTTGAATTTTTTTGATTTGTGTGATTTTTGATTTCCTTAATGCTGATTCTCTAGCTTTTTTGGATGCTTCATCAACAGGGAGTACAGCATCGAAGCCACTCAATGATACAGATGGGTATCTGTCTCTGCGCCAACTTAAGATAACTTTTCATTAAAACGTAGGGAAATTTATCCTAAAGGTAGTCCTAAATGGGCAGTAGTTTAATGTCCGGATGCTGTGTTTGTGGGGTTTTGATTGATTTTAAGGTATTCTTCCTCATGTACTAAAATCACCTGTCCTGTGCAACCTTGTCATTAATTTGGAATCGATCTTAGACATTTACAAATGTTCAGTTTATGTTAAACATTGTGCTGTACTATTTTTAAAAATTTAAAATGAACTTGCAATTAAAGAAAGAAGAACGTTCTTCATTTGTGTGTTATCACTTAGATTATGAAAAAGAAAAAGTAACTACTAAACTGGAACATTTTTCAGAATTAGATGATTATATTATTAACTAGAACCTGTTGAGGAGATCTTCCATCAGAAACTATTCATTATACGAGACAAAGAGGATATATGGTAAATTTGGTTCGCCATTAAGATGGTAAAATTAAGAAAACTGGAACTTACAGCATTGTTTGTGTCTCAAGATCGTCCTCCCAACACATTGACCTTTGACTGGATCGAAGCGGTACATAAAAATGTAAGTACGTCCAATACAGTTTGTATCATAAGAACATTCACTTTCCCTCTGATAATTTAATGGACAGGCTGAAGGCGAACAATTGATAAGCAAAACATAGAATGGTAAGCGCTTTCATTCAAGATACGTAGTGAGACTTGCTAATCTGCTCAATGTTGGTTATGGTTACACATATTTCTAGGATGAAATTCAGATAGCTTTCGTGCTTTTATTAAAAAACCGAAATCGGATGTAGTGAATCACGTGTTAATACACTATTATTAATGTATTTCTTTTGTGCCATATGTGGAATTATTTCCGAAAATAATACTAAAGTAATCTATCATTTAAACAGCTGCGAAAAGGCGAGCATATTGAATACTGCTATGTAATTCATCGACATTAAATGACCGATATTATCTTCTAAGAGTTTATGCTTACCTTTTTTACAAAATGTGTCCGCTATTCTGCTTAAATTACGTGAAAACTGATCAGAATCGGTTTTTAATTCAACTAAATGAAGCGAACTTGGCGGAGAGACTAATTGTTTGAAGAAGTTTGAGTCATAAGCTTTCTCCGATGATGTAAGCAGCAAGGCATTTATTTGCACATTATGTGATTTTAGGTAGTCAGTCAGGAGTCTAACAGCTGGCATTTGGTTTCCAAACCCATCAGTTATTATATAAATGAAAAGTGGTGCTCCAGGACGCGTTTGAGGCATAATCTGCACAGTGATAAAATGAAATAGAATTACAGATTTTAAAAAATCCTATCACTAGCATGAAAATAATTGAAAAGCTACGAATAAATTTAGCGAAAAAAAGATCTTTTTAGATTATTTGACTTCAAAACGTTTAGTTAACAAAATTCAATGAAGTTCACTTTTAAGCTCCAACTCTTAAAAAGACTAACATGGCTGTTTTTCCAACCATTTGAATGTTTTGAAATGGGCGTAATTTAATGTAGATTGTTATGGGATAGCTCACTTCATTTGCTATTCAGAGTGTCAGTGACTAGAATTATCCACAAAGTCTCAAAATAACAAAAGTTTCTCAGTGTGATGGGTAGCGATCCCTCGTCTTTTGTATGTATGAAAACATTGGTTTTAAAATTTCAACCCGTTTAATGATTTCTCAATTAAGTACGTAGTGTCTAGAATTATTTTTAACTTCTCACAAGGGAGAAGTAAACACATCTTGCTTTGCGGATGAACGAGGTCTTATTGTCACTGTTGACTTCAAGTGTATTAGAATACCTTAATGCGTGCGCTTTATTGTTTATCTCATATCAAAATCAGAACAAAAAATTATTTGAAACAAATCTTAGAAGTAAAAACAGCAAAGCCAATAATATGTTGTTTTTATTATTGAGTAGAATAAACACATCTGAGCTGCACTGCGAAGGTAATCGCAATGCCATTCATAAGTTAATGAAAAAAGTGTACATGATTTTATTTTTTCAGACAAGTATCCTTACATTTTCCCACAGTTAACTGATAGCTTCATATTTTTCTCAGACACTGTTTAGCATGTGCTCCACTCAATGAAGCACTATGGTCAGTGAATGTCACTTAATCAAAGAGTTGATTTATGATCTGATTTGACTAATAGTTTTCAAAATATGATCTGAAAATGCATGCTGCCTATTTTGTTTAAGTTTTCATTGTGAACAGATCACTACTTGAGTAAAAAGTGTGTCATTAATTCAATTAGCGGTCAATGCATAAAAGTATCAAGAAATTATGGAAGAGATAACTGTGTATGCAAGCAGCCGATACCTGTTTATGATTTCATTTTATCCTTTACACTGTCATTTTTCTCTGATTATTCTTCAACATAAATGAAGCCAGTTTTGATCAAAAATTTTATATAAAAGGTGTATGCGCACGTCAAACTATATATTTACCTTGCTCTTCACAAAGTTTAATGCCAGCTTCAAATCAGATTGTTTTCCATTATTTAGTATTAGTTTCTTCAACTCGGAGTAGACTTTGTGTAGACGACCATAACTTTTCAAATCAAAAACAATTTTTGTTTTTAGTGAATACTTAAGTAAACCAAAACGTAATGACTCATCCATATTGGTCGATTGAGACGATTCATAGAAGGCATTTATTGTATGTTTCATTACTTTATGAACATTTGTTAAATAATCAGCTTGTCTACTGTCCACGGACTCGTCTACAAGGAAGACAACATCCGCATTGCCAAGCGGATCGCAAGCTGGAAACATGTAAAATTTTCATTTAGTAACATGATAATGACAACAATACAAAAGTAGGCATTAGATTAAGAAGAATGTTTGAGGTAGTTACTTAATGAATATCAATATCAGAAAATGAATCTTTTGTGTTTATCCATTTAAAACAAACCCAGATTGTACTACTGTATGTTCATTATCTAATAGTTGCATGTGGTAAGTTAATGGCTTAATAAGATCAGTTTTACTGTTACAGCACATTATACCTACAAAATGTTGCAGTTCAAGTTTTTAAAAACTAGAAAAATTCAAGATTTCATTACGCATATTTTTGGACCAGTAATGGATGGATGGTACAGTAAATCTTCTTCACCGCATATACATTAAAATGTACTAATGAAGGAGTACGGATAAATTTCATCAGTTTCAAAGGTTAAAACTGACGCAAACCATAGTTTAAATTCTACGTATATACAGATATGTTGCATATTTTATAACTCCAGTAAAGAGTAATGATTGTCGATATATGAGTGAAGTCAATCATTCAGTGATGATTCCATTTCACTTTTTGAAGATAGTTTCAATGATACAGATTTTTACACCTAAATGATGCAGATTGCATTAATCTTATGTTTTTTTTCGTGATAAATACTCAAAAATGTTTTTAACACGTAAAAGTAAGAAAACTAGAATTAAAATCCTAAAGGAGTCGAACACCTACAAATATATTTGCTCGATGTTTGGATATGAAAAGAGTCATTTTGCCGTCTAATGAATTGTGGCTAACAGTCAAATCCATAGCGCGAGTTTCGTCCTACTTGGAATTCGTCATCAGGATGTATTTAAATCTCAATGAATTATGGTAATCCTAATGAGGTTTTAATCCAGAAACCATTGCATTTCCATAATTTACTGGACTAAATAGGTTCATTTACCAATAACATTTTATATCAGTAGCATGTATGCACATTTTGAACCAGCTGCCAGGGTGTTTGATTACAAGTACACAAAATGAAGTGAATGCATTTCACCTTATTTTCGTTTTACAATAACTGCAGTCAATTAACCAAGTGCATTCAGAGTAGGATGTATGATCAGTTGTTAGTAGTATATAATTTAAAATAGTCTTGAAAAAATTCATTAAATTGTAACTATGATGAAATTTGTGGTTGTTTAAGGCAAATGTATGAGAATAGCAGCATAATATAAAACAGTTTCAGTAAACAATCAAAACTAAGAACAGATATTAATACTCTTCTACGTAAAAAGTGAACTTCACAACAGATTGTACCAAAAAATTCTCCGCTGTATTATAATTTATGATTGTTTAGGAAAGTATGACAATAGTAATGAAACTTTTTAATGCTTTTGTATGTATCGTAACATTAGGCTTTAACTCATTGGAAGGTATCAGAAAGTTTAAAAAAACATTAATAAATTCGTTGGTAAGTAGGTGGACTACTATTCATTTTGCGAATCATTGTTGAACACCGTCATTTTGGCCAGAGAAAAGTGCTTGGTTTTTGACGGGTTAGTCAGGCCAGATCGCCTAACTCTTTATTTATAATAGAAAGACGAAATAAATAACTGGTGCGAAAGTGAATATGGTTTTTATATGAGGTATATCGAAAAAGGTGTACATACGGAATCACCAGTTGATGCAGTTGATCTTAGTCAGGTTATGATCAAATGTAAAATGAGATCATGTCTATTCAAGTTAAACACCAGAAATAGATGGGAACTTGACATAAAAAAAAAATGAGTTTATTTTATACTAAGACCTGAACTGAAGATGTTGTCCAGAGAGACGACAAAAGTTTCGCAGTTAAATCAACCAGCTCAGAAAACATAACTAATTCAAAGTAGAGTTTAAAAGATAATTATTCTGAACTGCTGCGTTGTTCCATAAGTGAATGCGCTAGATTGTACGTCACAGTTATTTTGAATCAAAGCACAACAGATAGTATTTTTAAACATTAATGTAGTCATATTCAGGTTATTCTTCTCTAGGAAATTCTTGGTTGGTTTGTTGAAATATTGGTTCACTTTAATTTAAATAATTTACTTTAAATGCAGATATAGAATTACAGCTTGAAACTGGAATTTTCCTGTATATCTATAAGGTTTACAGTAAAGGTGTCTTTATCTACGGTGTCCAAAGCATAGTGACTTCATTAAGAATTTAGAAAGGGTAACAGACTATTTAAAAGAGGGTATTTCACTCGGTTCATACGGTTTGTCCCAATATATTCCGTGATACCGATCATATTCAATGCATAGGTGACTGATAGTTAATACGTGTTTGCAACAGTTATTGAATACCAGTAGTATGTTTAAAATAATTCTTCAGTATGTATTCTGAACGCTGTCTTAGCTGTATCAGTCTCAAATGCAAAGGACATGAATCATAGTTTTAGTAACAGAAGCTGATGGATGCAGTAGCGGTTATTTGTAATGACATTTTGTTGAATACTATAATGCTCAATAAGTAAAGACATCATTTAAGTTACACTGCACATGCTAAAGTAGTTTAAATATTGTCAACTTACCACATGGCATCATGACAACACGTTTATCCAGTCGACATTCGCATCCAACTCTTATCTCACGTTGATGTAAATGTTTCTGTTGACCAGAACGACAAAAGCCGATTGGCTTGAAAGATTCTTTTCTACTACAAACTTCAATATTGAAAATAAATAACAACAGTAGTGAAAAATTATTTATAGGATAGTAATTACTGTTTGTAATAAAACATCATTTACATAATACTAGTATGCAAAAAACTAACACTTGAATTGTATTTGAATATTTTTTACGTTCAGGAGAAATAAGTGGAATCCAAATGAAGAGCATTTACCTAAAAATATACCTCTAAACTGAATTAAGTGCGAAGAGTTTTTGCAGTAATAAATATTTTTAGAAGAATTTGCTTCTAGGAGTAAGTTTACACCGTCATTTTAAAAGTAGTTGTATGTATTCATTAAATCACTATGTTAATTTGAACTTATTCTTCATAAAAATTTATTTTAATTGATATGGGGATAAAAGTGTGCAGGACAGACGCAGTCTTAACTGTTGTCACGCAAGAATTATTTGGGTATTGATAAATTTGCAGGGCAATACAAGTACCTGAGCTTTATCGAGATTATGAATAAGACTTAACCAGTAGTAAAGGAAATGTCAGCTGTCATGCTGTAAAATCTTAGCAATTTTCATAATTTTTCTCGGCAAATATCTCTTTTTATTATATTTTAACAAAGTTCTCGTAATATTAATCAGCAAAATGTCATCTGACCCGTTTTTATCCAGCCAGTGTAAGTTGTTATACAACTTATTTTTTTTATCAGTCGAACTATTTAAGAACTGTTATTATTATATTGTTAGGTTCCGAGTGATGCGGAGGACTTCATCAGCATATCGACATTTCATTAACTTCTCCAGAGTCTTTTTCAGCTCTCATCTTCTTCACATTCGATCTCCTCCCCATCACCCTTGGACCCACAACTCGCGGTTTCTACTCGAGTTCTGTTAAACCAACTATAATTTTCTCCCTTGAAATAAGGTGACACCACTAACAGATTCTACAAACTACGATTTTAAAAGAGACAGTACAGTATTTCATATTCCTAAGTAAAACATATGCAATTATTCTAAAGGTTTTGTTACTGTCCAAGAATTCGATATTTTGGTAGAATTTTCAGCATCAGTTTAGGCATCATTTTCGCCCAATTAACGAGGAAGGCAACTGTGAGCACTAAATACCTCACGTTAAAGCCGATTCCTCCTCCATATAATTATGATTCATACTTTCTATTTACTTACTTATAGGTTGAACGGTCCTATGTAAAACTGGCCAACATCTACCATGCTCGAGATTCCATTTAATTGTGTCAGTCAGTAGTTCGCCTTTGTTTGCATCACACCGTTTACTGAAAGAAACTTGTTGAGATAGATTAGATGATAATTGAAATTGATTCACATCTTTTTCTGTTGGACAGCAACATGCCTCTTTATATTGCCTTTTATCAATAATACATTTACATTTGTTATCTGTGTAAATCTTGTATTCACGTACTACACGTGAACAAGTTCCAGCTGAATTACACTTATGAATATGTTTTATAGTAAATCCACTTTGTTCAGCCTTGTAATTTGGTGACTCCTGAAGAAGTTCATCAGGTATTGGGCATTTGATATACTTATATTGTAATTTTTCTGATTTTGTGCATGTTCCTTTAGAGCTTAATTTATACGTTGTTGTATTTAGCTGTTGAATATTTTGCATTGAGCATCTGAAAGAACAGATATCGTTAAGTGTGTGAAACATGCACGAAATATAAATTGTTCCAATAATTTTTATTCTGTTTAAGTGCTAACACAATTTTTTGGATCCATATTTCAAAGGAGATTATTCAGTATTTGGGCAAACTATTATTTTCAGTGACTTCTTCAGAGTTAATAGCCGAACAAGGCAGACAGAATTGTTAAAGGGTGATGGTGAAGATTTATTTAAAAAAGCCTTATTAAGGCCAGATTCTATGCGAACGAAAAGCGGATCAGGCAGAATGATGTAGGTCGTTTGATTTGATGTTCACCAGGCTGGACAACGTCTGGAAATTGGGGTAAGCATCAACAGCTGTAGTGAATGATAAGCATTATCAGTTGGCTGGACTGAAAGTCTGAAAGTATGAACTAGAACCTTTCATCCCCAACTTAGCTAGTCTACTTCTTCAGTAAAACCTTTCTATATTGGCCACATCTGAATATTTGATCATTTTGATCGTTTATAAGGTTCTTGATAAACATTATTTTTTACACCGTTTAAATTACAGTAAGTAATTGTGCAGAAAAAATTTAAGAAGAAATAAGTATGTTTCATGTTCCTATTTTGTTGAAACAGTAACATTTTACCTAACAGAGAAGATGCAACTATCAACTATGAGCTATTTGAGCAGTACAGTGTAATTAGGTAAGTACTCCAGGAAGGACAGGACAGCTATCTATCGGACATTTATGAACACATATATATATATATATGTATATATATATATATGCACAGTCACTGTACAGTCACATAATCGAATTCGGACAGTACACACATATTTTTGACAAACATTTGAAGAATGCACGGTTTAGAATACTAGATTGTTCGCCGGTAAGAGCTGGTCAATGATATCACGTGAAGCAAGGGCGTGGGAAGTGTAAAAAGGTGGTTTCTCGAAACCACCTGTGTTATTTCAAGAACTGAGTTTGCTATCAAAGTCTACATAGCATAACATTTAGTGAAGAGAGAGAATAGATTTCAAAGTAGTGAAAAAGACAAACATTAAGGTGACGAGAGAATGAAGTGAAAATAAACACATGCTGGCGGTCAATTCTCACTTGGTATTCACACCGTGAAATCCGATGACATCTTGTATTTTCTGAAGGAGAAAAAGGGTTGACATTGCAAGACTGCCGAAAATCAGTTGCCATTGTTTTAAGCCACTCACAAGTATGACAGAACTTAGGTTTGGTCTTATTTATACTGTTATCTCCATTTACAGTATATAGTCTTTAACATAGATGTATGTCAACCTCAACTCCCCACGGTGAACTAATAGTTTGATTAGTAGTCTGAGCCAAACACCTTAATAGCATCACTTCATTTCAACAGTACGACATTGACCTATGATCCACACTTTAGAGTAAACAACCGACCAGTTCGGTACTTTCTGAGGCCATCTAATTTAAAGGCATCGTCAGTCTAGTCGAGTATGCTTTCTCTTAAGACTAGTTTGGAGTTGACATCTCGACTAGTTGCACAAGCTTTCTAGGGGAAAACTCAGGGCTTCTAGGCAAGGAAACCCTCAATTAAAATGATACATATTTCGTATGGCAAATTTTGTTCCCACTTTATTCAGGTTTTTCAAAAGACGGTATACTACGAAATTTCCCGCAATTAGTTTAAAGTAATTGGTGAAATATTTTTAAAGTTACTCCATGGGTACACGAAACACCTTTATTACTAATCGAATTGATATTTTGTACTTACAAGCTAAATTATTTTAATTATAAATTCGTTAATAATGTAGTAATATAAATATATATATAAATATTTCTGATAAATCTTCTAAACGATTGTCTGAGAGACCAGTTTAGACGTTCATCACTAGCATATGGCATACATTTACGATAAAAACCCAAAAATAGTGTTTTGACTTCAAAAGATTGTCTATTTAAATAGACAATCTTAAACTGAAAACTTTAAACTTACTTAAATTATCTATACAATCTAATAATCATTGATATTCTACAAAATAAGAATATGACCTACAACATTTGAACATATAAATCGATACTTCTCAAAAATTATTTAGGATAAAGAAAAATACAAACCTCATTTCAGTTGTTGGTTTGGGACATTTGCATTTCCCAGGAATACGTAGTTCATTTTTCACACACTTACAACCAACTCGTTTACTTTCTTCGTATAAGTGGTAAAAGTTGCCCGTCTTAGGATCACATTGTGTCCTACCTTTATACTGTGGACCTATCGGTGAACATGCAACTTTAAACACTTGACGAGTTCGACGTGGAATACAACGTGATTTATCTCCAGAGACTTCATAATGAACATTTTGGTAGGTTAAAATGCCTTCCGAGCTAATATGCAGAAACAGAAGAAAATAATTTGTTCAGACTTTAAATACATCCATTTATTTTAAATTTTTCGCAAAATGAAAAATCTTCTATGTTATGTATTCATTTTCATTTCTGTTTTCGAATTTATTAGATATCAGAATACTGGGTGAAATATAAAGGTGCTGTATGCAATTTTTAGTGTTTATGCATAGCAGTAGTATCTGTTCAGTACTTTTTAGCTTGCTCAATTTATTTCTAGATGTACCACAGAAATAGCTTCTGAGGTGCATAAACATCATTAGGGAGCCACTGTGAACCAAATACCAGTTTAGTCTTTTTTATCATTTTACTACCGATTTTTTGCTTTACGTTCTCAGTGGAACATAAGGCTTCAAGCTAAAGGCTTGAAGTTTCATTAGCGGTGGTAGTCATTTTTACGGGATGAGGTTGCTAGCTTCAGGCCCAACCTTCTCTGTTTTCCAGTCTTATTAATGGCTTAGTGAGGTAAAGGAGTGTGTCAGCCGGGGATCGAACCCCAAACCATATGCGTGGTTGGTGAGAATTCTACCTCTGTGCCACCGACGCTAAGCCAGCTAGTTTTATCCAACTTGAGTCTCTTCAGTAATGTTCAAACTCAGATTTGTTAATCTGCACAGATGAAACATAGTAATAGCGATATCGTAAAAGAACGGGACTGATGATACGTACTAAAGTAATTAAGTATTTATTAATTAAATATATGACCATCAGAACTGACTGAAATGCCATATAGTGGCCCTAACAGGTCGGCATTATGCGTTAGTGATTCAATGGTAGAATGAACTCCAAACACTAACGTGGTTTGAGTTCGATTCCCAGCCGGAGTACACCTAAACTATTAGTAAGCCCGGAAAAGAGGGAGACTTCTGCATGAGGCTGGCAACCCTCCTTTGTAAAAACAACAAAATCACCGTCAATTAAACCTCAAAACTTGAGGCCTTATGCTCCACTCGTAAAGCAAGGAATGAAAGAATCATGGCAGCATACTCATTCAGTATAACTGATACAATGCTATATTGTATCACATTTTAATTGGTATGTTAAAATATAAGACAGAAGAGATTAACGAAGACATGGCTTTCAAAAAAACTAAGATGTAATAAAAGAAAACTTTCTACAAAGCGTCTTATTTCCATAACCTGATCATTTTATAAATATGACCGAAAAAACACCACAGTAATTCACTGCCAGCTAAACTAAAAGTTCATGCAAACTTAAGCGACTTTTCTTGAACACCTGGGTTCAGATCTGATGGAGACAAAAAGCTCATAGCATCAGAATCATCTTTTTAAACTCTGAGTAGTAAATTTATCTATACATCTAAGCGCAAATGACATGTATTTTTTTTCTAAACAGTATAGAAAATCATGAAAATTTATGACGCCTGAAGCGATAATTCAGTTGTATCTCCAGATCTACAACATTATAGCAAGACGACAACAGTACTGCCTTTAGGAATTCATCCTTATTTCTTTTGAAGTCAATAATAATAAAAAGCATAAAGAACTCCTTGTAGTTAACATCAGTTACCTGAATGTCTGATTTTGTGTTCGGGTAGTAACAGATAAACTCAACTATAAGAAAAACTTTAAATTGTGGAGCATATCTGCATCTCTTAAATATTCACATAAAGTTCAATCGAATGTCAAGTTAGCAGATTTTAGGTACTAACTCTAAAAATGTAGGAATAATGTTTCAAAGTCTCCCAGTGGAGAATTCAACCTACCGTACGAAGAAATGAGGTGAAGAATTAAGACTATAAGAACGAGATTTCAAAGCTATGATTTTACACTTGATGTTACTATCATTAGTCCCTTGGGTTTTGAGTGCAACATAGGTCTTCAGTGGCACATCTCCATTGCATCCTGTTATCTGCAATTGTCTTTAGCTGACTACACGTTTGTCAGTAAGCTTCCATCTCCTCCATATCACTTTTGATCGCCCAACTCACCGTTTCCCAGAGTTCCTTTTTGCTAATTCTTTGTGGTTGGTCATTCTAATCTTCAGTATGGAGCGAAGGCAGTTGTTGGTGAAACTCTACAGTAGGCTGTTGAAAAGGCTTTACGTGACGCGCATATCAAGTTTCTGACCTATACAAAAGAACCGACAGACTTAACATTGGTGTTGAAAATCCCAATTTTGTTCTTGATACTGAGTGCAGAAGATTTCCAAACTGATTTCAGAATGATGAGGTTCTGTTTTGTTTTTTTGATTCTGATTTTGATATCCTCATCCGTATCGACTGCCAGTAGTTGGAATGATGCTGCCTAGATAAGTGAAGGAAGTGACCTCTTACAAATTTACCCTGCTGATAGCGATTAATGTTCGATGGTTGGTCATCTTCATCACCTCCATCTTCTCTATGTTCACTCCAAGTCTTGTCTTTGCTGCTTCTCCTACCAGCCTACTAGTTTCCGCCTGTAGGTCTTCAAGTTTACGTGACATGAAAATGAGTTCACAACTTCTAGAGCCTTCTTGTCAGTCCAAAATATGGTAGTCTGCTTGCTGTCAACGGTTTGCCGTATGATCCAGCCTACCACAATCAAGAATATTATTTGTGCTTGACAAGTAATCCAAAAATTAAAACTGCTTCATTAGTTTATATATATATAGTAATTAAAATAAAATAAAATCTAGAAATATTATAAAACTTAAAACATGATTTATATTTTTAAGTAGCATGCGGAATATCAATATAACTTACTAAAGACAAGATTTTTCTTTATGTGGACGTATACATTTACAGACAGTGAACTCTTGGCGAACATTATTTTCAATACATCGACAACCGTCCGCATGAAATGTAGTCACCTGATCAACGCGCACAAAAGCGTGACGACCCAAATTTAGTACACATTTATCCGATTTATTTACATATTCCTCTGAGCAATCAACTGGAACTCTATTAATAATTGTATCTAAACGTGAACAAATTGGTTTACTGTCAGACAACTTCCATTTGGTGGAAACAGTTTCCAGGACAAATTGTTCACTATTTGTTTGGATACATCGACGTTTTGTTACTGGTGCAGGACAGTCTGTATCGTCAGAAAAAAAATCTTAAATTTTACCTGTCTTTTCAACTAGGTAGTATTAAAGCAATAAGATTTTAAAACAAGGTCACAGAAGTAATGAAGAATGATCAGTGTCTTTTATTTTGTACTGAATTCTGTAGATTAAGATATTTGGTATATCTGTGTGGTAAAGTAACTCTGTATTACAATAGACTGTATCGGACTATAAATGAAGATTGTATAATTCAGGCTTCTATTAATTGACACTCATGAGTGTTATGTATCAGAAGTCGAATTTCGGTCTATGCACACTTAACCTTAGAGAATTCTTTCCTGGTTTAATGGCTATTCAGGTGAAAGGAATTCACTGTCTTGTAAAACTCTCCAATGTAATACAATTCTTGAAGCTGAGATAATCACTTTAGTGAAAAATCAAAGGGTGTTTTTAATATTACGACCACTTAGAGTAAGAAAAGATATCTCGTCTTAATAAGTAGGCTGAATGAATTTTATCTTGTACATTAAAAACCATGAAACATGTGCCTGAAGTATTACGGCAGGTCTCAACGAAATAATTGTCATAAACATGAGATTCAGCGATAAATTAAGACAGAAATTAAGGAAGGATTATACCCTGCATAAGTTTGACAAAAGTGAGAGCAGATCAATATAAGAAGAAGTGACATTCATCGCACAACTAGTTCAGGAGTCTAATGCACAAAATTTGGGACAACTTGTTTTTGTATCCTTATTGGTACTATCACAATGGGTAAAGATGAAGAGTTTTAGTTAGGGTGAAACGTCTAAAGTGCTTATTAAAAGCAATAAGTAGCATCAGTGATGTTTGTCATTTTCTACATGTTTTAGCTTGATTTGAAATTTTCTATTTGTCTTCCACATTCATTCATTAAATATATAACTTCATTACTATTGAAAGCAAAGCAGTCTCAGGAGTACGTTGGTTAGTGTGAGGCGAGGTGGTATTTCCTGCGTCATTCAGGGAAACGAAACGAATATTCAGTAGTCGAAACATAAGCATAACATCATAGTGAAAAACTAATCAATAAGTTTATTGAAATTACTCAGTGTGAAGATCTGGAAATAGTCTGCCTTTGTGAACAGCTGAAGTACAAAGCTTCTGCTCTAAATTATGTGTATACCAGCATCTGCATAAACATTTGTATGTGCGTCGGAAGCACAGTGGTTAGAACTCTCAGCGGCCATTAACATGGTCCAGGGTTCGATACCCTGCCAACGCATACCCGATATCCACGGTCGGCTTGCAAAATTTGGGCTACCGATATCACATGCTGAAAATTCCATACTTGTGCCAAAAATACAGTGTGGAATCAAGCTATAATCAAAAAAAAGCTATCTGCCAAACAGTTCATCATTTAGATTATGTAATTTAGACAATGGTCTCATGTTAGATCACGAACTGTCGTGATTTAGAGGACCATTGAAACCCAAAGAGTTGTGATGTCACTTCATGATCTAAAGTGAAACCGACCAAATTCCAACACCTAGAAGAAAATGGTCGGTTTACTCAGTTTTTCTTGGTTAATTATCACCTGTTTGACATGTTCAAATTGATTAATTATTGTTAGCACGCTTATGGCCACCAGATTGGTAATTAAAACTTACGCAAACATATACATACCCTAAGTTCAATGAAATTTAATCATATAATAATGGCAAGGTTCCCATCTTTTAAAAAAGGCTAGCAACTCTAGAGATTAAATAAGTAACTTGTTGTGTTTCGCTGAGAAGACTGCTACCCTCAGAATGCAACATATTTAGATGTGCATTGACAATATGTGCAACAGATAAACCTTAAAATAAAGAGATACTTCTAATAATACAGATATATCATCAAACAGACAGTTATTTGCCACGTGGGCGCTGTAAAGGTAATAGAAATTTTACTAATACTTACTCCATTTGTCGTAATCTACTGTGAATTTCTGAACACAGGTGCAGCCATCACGGATATAAAATTGTTTTTCGATTCTTACCCATCCATTTGGTTGTTGGTGTCGTACAATTTTCTCATTTCTCTTACAAACTGAATAGAAGAAATGGTATTTATTAGTAAATATATATATTCAGTGAGCATAAACAAGGAGTTTAAAGATTCAGAAGACTTATCGGTTTAGAAAGACTTTACGTTACTAACTTTACATTTTTGTCGCAATTTCGTGAGTTAAAAACTTATTTAAGCAGGGATTTAAGGAAGGATAAGCAGTGATTATAGACCTATTTCACTCGCCATTATTCTAATCACTTGTTCAATCTAAAAAATTTCCCAGATCAGCTTACTTTTCATTGTATAATTCTTTTAATTGTCTTAATAATTACACTTACACAGAATTCTCTCCTTTCTTATTTCTGATTGACAAGGATCACAGAAACACCAGGTCTTAACAACAACCAGCTGTTAACTAATTATGCAGATAACTAAAGTTTCAAAAGTCTTTGAGAAGCTTTCGTTACAAAAAGAAAGCAGCCAAAGTAGCAAAATTTGGGCGATTCTTTAATATCCGTATTGGATCATTTCTCGGTTAGTTTAGAGAAAATCAAATACTCAAGACGCATTTAAGTTCATTTTGGTAGTTATTAACCCATCGCCATCTGAAGATGATCACAAATAATATTCTTTATCCGAATTACTCATTGAAATGTTTGTCTATACTACTGCTTTTCGAAAATATGAAGTTAATAAATGCTTATGTTTCTAACAATACCTGAATGACAAGTACTGAGTCGAATTCAAGTCTACTGCTCAAGTAGAGTACAGAGTTAGATTCTGTGTCAGTAAGTAAACTTTTATAAATAGATATTTGATAAAGATTTAGATAAAGGAATTTTATTTCTTTCCAAATATGAGCAGACCATAGGTAAAATACGTGGAAAAGAGTAACACCCTCTGAGGAGTTACATCTTGAAGTGTCCGAGGATAGTGATTAGAGAATTATATTGAGAATATTCGATATGCTAATTGAAAAGATGATGGTCAAATATGATTCTTTGATTTATTTTCTTATCACGCCGCAATAACTGACTCACTGAATTTACTGTATATATTAGACTGAAATTGTTGTACGATTGCAACTGTGTATCTACATTAGAACATAACTTTTACTGACATCTCACTTTAATGAAAGCTTTCTTCGGGCATTCAGTAAATTGTAATCTGTGTTTATTTCATGTAGTCAACACTCTTCACTACTATTTTGAGTGTATCTTCGAGAAAAATATTTTCGTATGGCAAATTCATGGACATTTTTTGAAAAAGCATCATTAGTAGAAGTTAATTCGGTAAGAATCATTCTTTTTAAGTGACATGGTGAGGTTTCAAATACTTTTCGTAGCATTGTTTTAAATATATAAAGTGTTTCCTACCCCCAAAGTGATAATTATTACTTGAAAAATACTTTGGACTAGGATGGTGCAAAAATAGGAGTGAAGTTACTGGACAGTGGTAGATTGTTTATTTTCTTAAACACTTCCTGTTTCACCTGTTAGTAGATTGATGACCGAAAACACCTTGGAACGGAAATCGCAGGCTTAGCTGACACAGGAGAGGTTCAAAATACTTATTAAGAATTCAGGTTACTGCTAAATAATCTGTCTTCTTGAATCATAATGTAGTTTATCCTAGCTTAAGGTACAATTATCTTGTATTTCGTGCCTTTACAAGTTAGCCTGACTTTGGCTAAATCACCGTATAATGAACAAAACAACGTGTAATACAAACTGATTAAGATGTTAACTTGAAACATAGGTTGCATATTTGTAGGCACAGAATACGTAAATAAGTTATTTACATTCACGATGACGTTTCCCAAATATTAGGATACAAAATGTTAGAATCTGAAATTATGTAAGTGGTATTCCACATTTTTTGTGGGTTGAATCATTCTGTAAAATTCCCTTAAAAAGAAGTAAACTTTAAAATTCATAGATAAATAAGAAACAAGTATTTTGCATTGACATTAACTGAAAGCAAACTAACTTATTTGTTTTCCAACGAATCTATCCTTAGGTACACATCTCCCGTTAACTAGATTGAAGCTTCTGTACCCGATATCAAGCATACCATTTGTACGATTGCAAAACGAGCCAATTTTCTTCTCTGAAGGACAACAGCAGTCATTCTCTTTAACACGATAATAATATTTACATTTGCCATCCAAAGTCATTCTTTCCATTATCCATGTTAAACGTACTTTGCAGTTGGACGAACACTCGGACTGACGAATTAAGCGTGGTTGTGTTTTACATTCTTCAATTTAGGATGAAGTGTATACAACAGATTAGTGTTATAAAGCGTTTGAAAGTTTAATACATAAATGTGAATTGTAGGAAAAAACTAAAATCTGCCCAAAATTAGCGTACACTCCAGTGATTAAAACTGGTTCATGAGATTGACTTCAACCACCTGGGCTAGGTGATTCAGATACTGATTTCGCTTTTATTATATTCGTCATTCAATGTAATCAGACCTATGGAATTAAAATGAAACTGTGAAATGCAATAGTATTTGACACTCAAGAGTCCTGATTCATTTACAGCTGTCCGAAACTTCTATCCAGTCAGCTGAAGCTTGAAAACCACTTTGCACATGATTTCAGTGTGAAAAATTTGGTATCTCACACGGTTCAGAAAATCATTTGTCATAGAATTTAACTTCTAGCTTTTGTCTTTAGAAAACTACCTGAGACGGTTTTTTGAACGTGTTCATTTGAGATATAAAAGTGTTTTAATTAGTAAATATAAAAAAACCTCACAAAGCTGTTATGCTTTAGGCACTTATATCTCATGTTCGATTTGGTGTGCCTATATATTCGCCAATTTAATCCCTTTACCCCAACATGTTGTATTTAAAACAAAACCTTTTTTCAACTTAATTACCCTGCACTGATCTTTCATCCATCAGATTTAGAACCATACATACCATATGAGGGCTAGTGATACTGCCCATTTACTCAGGCTTAAGCAGGCGGAATAGGACTTGAACTAGTTAATTACTGGTTAAAAACGAAGTGCTTAAGCCAGACAATCACATCCCCGTTTCTAAGTCACATTTTTCTATTCTGAATCTTTGGTATTTTATGTTCGACTAATTCTTTCATTTTGGTGGATTTAATAAATGAATTAATTTTAACCTTTCGGTGTTTTACCCGCAGCAAGAATATATTGTTATTCCTTCATTGTGCCATTTAAAGACTTGCTTTTTGGCTGTTCGTTCCACTTCAACATTTCTGTGAGATCTATCTGGAAAATCAGAGGATTTTTCTCAGGGAAGCAATACAGTCAAAGGTAATGAGTACAGTATAGCTACATAACCACCTAGACAGCAAACCTTGTAAATTTTCACTCTAAAATGTTGAGGTTTCTCATGCAGATGTTTATTTCGGTTATTGCTATTAATTACTGGAAATTCCATGTTTTATACTGTCTTGCTTGAAAATTGAGGTAGCTAAATTTTCACTGCCATTGTAGGCTTTTCTCTCTAATTAAAGTCATGCAACACTATTCATTTAAGACTGTGCATAAAAATTGTGCCGTTACTCATAACAACAATAATAATAATAGACAGAAAACAAGTAGTTCAGCGAAGTCTCTTTTCGGCGAATTCATTTTCATAGCTGTACAATCGCAAATATATATGGTTTTTTTGTATGTGTGTGTACATTAAATTTGTCAAACGAAAATACAATTAGTAAGTTCAGACGAATTGGATGTTGATATAAGAGGGTGGTAACAAAAGTGACGAGTTTTCACAAACGACTGTTAAAGAAGAGTTACGTAATAAAACGAAATTACAATTATTAAGTTCAGGTGAATTAAGTGTTGATATAAAAGGGTAGTAACAAAAGTGACGAGTTGTCACAAACGATTGTTAAAGAAGAGTGACGTAATAACATGAATAGTTCAACGAAAGAGTTTTACTCAGGGTGTACATGGGAACAAAATATACGGAATTACACAAGGGTTTTAAGTAGAAAAATAAGCATACAAACAAAAGTCAAGTCAAATCAAACAAACAAACAAAGAAAAGTTAAGTCAAATCAACAGAGTTGTTACCATGGGAGTAGAAGTGGTTGAATAATTTTCTTTTGTATGCACAGTTCTGGTTCCTATAGCTTAATGGTTAGGTCTTCTGGGATGCAAAGAAGACGGAATCGTACTGTCTTTGGAAGGTTGATCTTCACTTTGTAGGTTACTTTATAACTCAAACATTAAAGTATGTTATTATCATTTATATAACCATTGTAATTTCAGGTTGTCTGCAGCTGATGAGAACCTGTGAAATAGAATGATATCATTTTATACTGCAAATTTCGTCTTCTTTTCTGTATCGAAATTGTAATTTCATTTTATTACGTAACTCTTCTTTAACAGTCGTTTGTGACAACTCATCACTTTTGTTACCACCCTCTTATATCAACATCCAATTCATCTGAACTTACTAATTGTATTTTCGTTTGACAAATTTAATTTACACACACATACAAAACAACCATATATATTTGCGATTGTACAGCTATGAAAATGAATTCGCCGAAAAGAGACTCTTCTCTGAACTACTTGTCTTCTGTCTATTAATGTTCGAATGCGAATTTTTGATGAACAATAATAATGACGATAATAATGATGATTCTGTTGACAACATGGATGAAAAAGTGGAACGACCTTTGATAACAGGAATAATGAAGAACAGCATGATTAAATAAACAAATATTCATTGTTTGTGATGATATGAGATGGTTGGAGGCAGTCGGCAGGAAGCCTTGGACCTAGGTTTCGTGTTGGTTGGCACTCGTCAGCTAGGCGTATCTGCGACCTTTAAGGAACTCATGTCCCTTCTGAGATTCGAACCCGCGTCACCCAGTGAGTTCTGCAGTCAGAGACGTTACCACTGAGCTATTCGGGCTCGCGATTGACCTCCTGTAGGACTGTAGTGGATATTTTGATTTGACACTAGTAACTAGTGTGATGCGTCTAGTCCTCTCTTTGGTGGAGACTGAATTCCATCAGTCAGGTTGTAATGTGACCACCATTCTAGGTAGCTTGCCGACTGCCTCCAACCATCTCATATCATCACAAACAATGTACACTGTGATGGCGAGCTACCTAGAATGGTGGTCACATTACAACCTGACTGATAGAATTCAGTCTGCACCAAAGAGAGGACTAGACGCATCACACTAGTTACTAGTGTCAAATCAGAATAAACAAATATTCACACAGAAATGGTCGATACTAATTAAACCAGTTACTTCGGAAAGCTGAGTTTCGCCAATACTTAAGTGATTTTGTTGCAAGTGAAAATAACACTGGGTAAAAATTCCAGTTTTACTTACTGCATTTACGGTATTGCACATTTACACGATAACGTAGTTTGCAGTTTTCAACAAATGGTAACTTCTGCCTAACTGTTTCAATACCAGTCTTAGGATTACATCTTTTATCATATTCAGGTTTTCCAAGATCTGCAAAGATTGGTAAAAATAAGAGTTGTTTTATTATATTTTGTTTTTATATTATTATCTTTTATGCTACTATTTTTGAGTTAGAAGAACAGTTTTATCAGTTTGTGTTGTCACACTGACACATTTACCAGAGTATATATATGTATAGACATAAGATAATAAGTTCATGAGACAGATAAAATATACATATTTACTCCAAGTCCCGACTGCTAATGGATGTCGTTATAGGGTTTTCCAAGTGTTTAGGTGTTTCTTATGATTCTTTTTAAAGAGATGCAGCAACAACTTATTTGACTAGGTAAGTTTGGTGAGCATCAGCTATGTCTGTTTTTGACAGAGAATTTATTCAGTTACTAATTCAGATGTCTGTTGTTAGTTGTGTAACAGACACCTTAATATTTGTTGATTAATTCTATTATATAAGTAAGGGAATATTTAACCATACAATATTTAATCTAGTAAAAATAACTACACACCCACAGGCAATCCTAAGAACGCCAATTCTGACAACTGCTCATTTTGTTGTCACTTACCCGGCAAGGTAATAATTATTTCCCATATCTAGAATGTCATTCAGCATGTTTAATATTTTATAACAATATTTACAGGTATTACATGAAATTTACTCACATATAAGTCTACGAACTTTCGAAATAATCACTCGTACGCACTGTTTCTTGTCTTCGCTTATTTTTCTTTCAGTTTTTCTAATTTCCAATATCTTGTCATCAACGCAGTACTTTTCTTCTTTGACATCAGGTGAACAATCTGTGAAAAAAGACCAAAACTTTAATAAAATATTGTATCAAATTGCCTAGAATTTCCAGAATGTTTAAGGCCTTATTTAGAAGTTTGATATGCTATCAGAGTGATTCTGAGAATAAACAAGGAAGGTTTTCCGCAGTAGAATTATGTGAGTTGTATTTATATCTTGGATTGCTTCAGTAGTGAAGTTTTACCCTGTTCATAAGTCATGATGGACAGTCTATTTCCTTTCACAACGGTATGCTAATTGAGTGATTAAATTACATGTAGTGCTTTAAAGGTTGAATACAGTAATCAAATTTAGTTAGCTCTGTGATGTAGTTTGTAAAAGAAATACTTCACCTGAGTTGATACCTTTAAAGTAATAATTAGTAAGTCGTACTAGGCCAATAAGAGTATGAGAACATAAGGTCACATGCAGTGTAGGATAGTGGAACATAATAAAGTAACTGAGTTTACCTGATGTTAGGTACTAAGTTTCGTAAATAACTAATATTTTTGGTGTTATATGCTGGCACATTAACATCCACGAACAATACTTTTTTTGTTAGTAGCATAAATTAGGATGAATCCTGTCAGTACTTAAGTTAAGTACTGCATTAAAAGGTCAAAGGACTTCGTGTGCAATTGGATTTTGTAACGCCTAGTTGTTATAACTGTTTGAACATTTAAAAGCTACCGTATATAATCACTTAAGAAGAAATGAAATGTTATGTACTATCAAGCCTTCTTTATCATACTATTCATAATAGCAAATTTTCCGACATTACACAATCAGTATTATCTCATGCAATGATAAGAAGAGTGAATAAGTAAGAACGTGCATGGCGATATTTTCAGATTATATGTGTCTATAATTTACAACAATTTGTTTAGAATAGATTTTTTGTGCACAAACTTTCACACGAATATATAAATTAACTATTGAAATCCTTTGAAAGAGAAAAAACTTCAGTCACTTTTGGTTTTTGACTTACAGCAGGGTATCTGTTCCATGAATCGTTTGTACTGACATTGACATCCTACTCTATGCAATTTCATCCAAAATATGTTTCTGTAGAGATCGTTTTTATTCACGTATTCTGATTCATTTTGTGGCAGTTTATGACATTGACCAATCTTAATTAACTTAGGTGGTTCATTACAGCGTACACGCGATGACTGAACATAATATTTGGCTTTACAAGTACACTGATCTTCTGTAAATTCATGGACTACTTTAATTTTTCGCAATAAACCATCTCGACTTTGGCAAACTGAATTATTCTTTGGTTTTGGACAACTACAACGACAACGACGTTTAAATAATTTTTGATGACACTGACAGCCATCCAGATAAGTATCTATTCTAGTTTCAATTCGTTCATTTGTGATTGGATCACACTGAGATCTGAAATGAGTTGGCAGGAAAAATATTTTTACATAATGGCAGTAAATAATAGTAATAATAATGCATATCACCTATGTGATAATTCTCATGTACTTAACTTATTACGGTACACCTTTGACATATACAGATCATTAATGTCTAAAGAAATAAAAGGATGATTTTTACTAAGAAAAATTAAATAAAGCACCACGATAAATTGTTTGTGAGTAAACTGATAATTTGTGGGAGTATCCAGTCTCACATTATCGGACTACAGAATGCATGGAACAGTATATCCCCTTATTATGAAGATTATTTCCGATTAGTTTGTGCATAGAGACGCTTCGGCCTTTAAACAGCCTTTATTTCTTTGAACATTATCTGACCGTTATTTATTATTTATGAAATTTAAATGATTTAAATGTAACACTTTCTGGAAAGTAGATGAAGGTCAGTATTTGAATGGAGAATAGATTTGTTGCAAAAACGGTAGAATAAGATAACACTTAGAGTTATTCAGCGGAGGCCATCTTCAACAAACAAGTTAACCGCAACCCCACTTTTGGATATGTCCAATACAGCATCTGCCATATTCTTAAGGAGTACCTGAAATGTTTCATTGCTCTAGTTCATGGCTTTCTATTCATAGAAAGAATTGTTATTAGCGCATCTAGGATACACCAGCCTGAGGAATGATAAGCAGAAAAAGATCAGCCCTGGTGAAGTCGTAAAAGTACTCAAACATCACTTTTACTATAATTTCTGATACTTACTGCGTTCTGAATCCTAATGCTGCCTTAAGATCTTTTAGAAACTGCTACTTTCAAATAGTTTTTGGCTAGGGTATTTAAACTCTCCATAAAGGTGCACAAACTGATTCCAACACATTCTTAACTAAGACACATTCGTAAAGAATGACAGCTTAAAGGAATTCATTCTTTATAATACGAGAAAATTCCTTGAATTGTCAGTTAATCGTGCTTCTTTCGTTATTTATCATCAAATATTAAATAATTCATAGCTTTTTGTAAAGCAGCTTACTACTGACATATTACAGTTTACAATGAAGATATGGAAACTTGGATGGGATATAGAAAAAATGTGTTACGCAGTATTCAGGAGAACCAGTAAACATACTTACCTTTCTATTCGGTTGCCGGGTTGACAAACTATAGGTTTCTTCTCAACTTTACGATAAATATGACATTCACCTTGTTGAATAGCATACTTAAAGTACATTCTAATTAAATGGGCTGTATTATTGAATTCACTTGGCTGGCATCGTTTAACCATGAAATTACGGTGACATCGACATGCTTCAGATGTTTTCAACTTCAGCTTTTTAACCTCAATATCTGTAAGCCGTTGCCATATACACTGACAGTTTTTAGGACGTTGTTGTAGATAGATCAGTGCTAGACGTCCAGTTCTATCTTTGTCACACTGGCCTCTAATAATTTTCAAATTCGTTGGACATTCTGTGTATAACAATTATAAATAGCGAAGAAAATATTTAGTCCAAATGCCAGAGAACTATTCACAAATCTTAATTTAATTCACAGAAAGCATTATAACAATATAATGTAGTATGAAACATTCGGAAAACAGGAATAATTAAATTTTCTTTAAAGTTGAGAATTGTTTAAGCAGTAACTACCATCGACATCTATAAAACTGCCACAATAAATTAAAATAAGAAATATTTATTTAGTCTATTGAAACGTTCATTTCGGATATCCAGTTGACGGATTTTTATCGAACCAAAATATACAGTATCTGTCGATATGTTGGCTCCACCGATACCATTAGGTTAACATAATATTATACAGTTAATAGTGGTTAGCAGCGGAATTCTGTATACGAGTTTCTTCATATTCGGCATTCACCAGCTCCATCGAATGACACTGTTTCCGCAGAGTCTCGTACGTAGGACAAACAGTCTTATTTTCATTATCTACCACGTTACTCAACCATTATTACCATATCTTTTGCAACAGTGTTGGTTATTGTTCATAGAAATTATTGTCTTGATATTTCAACAAAGACTAAACATTTTGGTCCAGTAAAATCAATTAGTCGTAGATTAAAAATAACAATTAATACCACTACACAAGAGGAAATTTTGTTGGCCAGTCGCCTTTTGGATAGGCTTTTAACGTTTACAACGGTATGTTTTAGGTTTGCGTCTCAACATGAACACCATCATTCACTTCAGGTGCAGGTGCATTCATCTAACAAATCCTAAATAGGGCAAAACGCATATCCGGGATTCAACTCCTCATGTCTTCTTAATTTGCGATATGGTGAGAGTTGAATAAACCTACACACGGACACCTTTTGATGACTTTCAGATATTTATATCTAAAACTGGAATGTTCAGAATGCCTATCTGACAGCTGCGTTGCGTACCGATAACGTAGTTACCACAATGTGAGAGTCGATGCAGGAGGCGCTGGCTGATAAGTTGACATAAAGCTAATCATTCATATCATTGTGTGACTGGACAGATTGAAAAATGACAACGACTGCTGTCGAGGAAATGATCTATATTTACGTTCCCATTCTTCGATGGTTTGATTAGGCTGCTTACACATTTCGTGTTTTCTACGTCCATCATGCACCTTTTTTTACAACATAACCATTAATTATGGACCAGCGCCATGAAATTATCTTCTTTTTGAGTCAGACTGGCTCAGCAGCAGCCAGTTTGGTAATTATCTCAATCCATTAATCATAGGATCAAAGAAGAAAGTTCTACCAGCAACAGCAGTCACCACACAGTATGTAAAAACTTACCTAACTACATCCTCTACTTCAAGCTGTTTATTTTCATTCTTAAATTAAATACTAAAAAATTAATCGCATTTTAGCGATATATTGGAATAAACTCCCTCGGAATCAGTCAAAACAGCAACATAATTCCTAGATTAGCCAATAGTGTGTATAGGCCAAATTAGTAACCTCGGTTAATCAAACTACTGGAGCACAAAAACTTAGCGAAATCCCGATTAGCATAAAATCAGGAAATCTTTGCTTTAGTAATACATCAAGCTACGTTAAAAACCGTATAATATTACGGAATAAAATGACACAACACTTATTATTACAGTCAGCTTTAATTCCCAGCATTTCACCTCTTGTTGAAATGCATCTTTCCTAAGTGAATTTTCCTAAAGATACTATTTAAAAAGCCTAAATCAGATTCACTGAATCGACATACTGATTTGTTCCACTTGTCTCTCTGTTTTATTCACGCATCTTCTTCCTTGATTATGCCATGTTGTTTTCAGAGAAAGTAGTTGATATCCATTTGGCAGACATTTCTTTACGACGTGTTTCGGATAACGTGCATGACAATTGCACACCCATTTCTTCTTGATCACCTTTAATAAGCATCTGCATTGATCAGCATACCATAATTTGACTACTTCATGTTGTTCATAGTTTTCTAGTTTACTACCGCATGGAGTTTGTGTTATTTGAGTTTTGGGACAAACTGTAAATAAGAGAAAAGAAAATCATAATCACAGAGATGTTATTTCCATAGAATGAGTAGGCATAAAGTGCTGTCACACATGATTACGTTTAGTTCAGATTACCAGCCATTTTCCCTACCCATGATAAAAAGGATTACATGTCACAGTATGAATTCAGTTTGATTTGCATTTCTGTTAAAATGTTCATATGAGATTTTTCCTATGAAATTTAACTTTTTAGAATGCTTTGGAATAAAGCAAATTATTATTGTTTTATCATAATGTCAGTTTTATTCTCGAAAATATGTGTAAACACAGTACACGATTCTCTCAGTAATTTCTTGCAAAATATTTACACCACGTATAGAATCCTCATCTGGGTTTGGACACCGGCTTACGTACTCCTTTACCTGGCTTAGCCAGTAGGAAGCCTGGTAAAGAGAGGAGGTCGGAAATGAAGCTGTCAACTCCACCCCTTACAAATAAAACCTCTGCTCCCGAAAATTCAAAGTTCTGAAGATCTATTTTCCTTCAGAATGCAAAGGTATACAAAAATAAAAATTGAATCTCTAAGTAAACATTCATTGACAGTATGTCGTATGATGTAACCATATTCAATCCTATACGACATTTTCCCCTCATTCTCTTTTTGAAGTGTGCAGCGATACGTTGGAAGCCAATTATAAATTTGCCTGAGTTCATGTCGCGATCCAAGAAGATAATTGGGTGATTGAAACAACAAGAAACGGTGGAAAGTAGTTGCAGTGTGTTGCATGGAGATTTAAATAGTCCGATGGTTTAAGCAGGCCGGAATAAGAGTTTAGATTTCACAGTAGCATTCACTTACTGGAACTAAGTGCAGATTTTAAAATTACTTTTAATTTACAGTATGTCTTAAAGATTTTGTTGGCATTCTTAGCTATGTTGGTAAATAGTTGAAAAAACTTGGAAATCATTACACAATAGATTCCTACTTAATGGATAAATTTATTTTGAAGCCTTCTTTGAAATGAAATAAGAAACTAGCGGAGTAAATAATTTTGTTCCTAGTAGGAAAACCTAATTGAATTGAGGTTTTACTTTCAATGCAGTTAGATCACTAAGAGCTGTTTCTAAGCTGGGATTAACTAACTCAAAAATCTCATGTGGTTCCAGTCACTGTCATACTGGAGAAGTATGACACTGGACATTCATGAATACATCCATGCTTATAACAATAAGCATCAGCAAATGAACATGGTAAGATTATATTGCTTACTTTGAACGCTAATATTTTACTGAATGTAAACGTTGTATGGTCAAGGTAGATTAGGGACAAGCAGTTCAAAATAGAGGATAATGTCTTTTTTTTAATCAAAATTTGGTATTATGAGAATGAACTTACTCAGTTTCTTGAATTCTTTTGTTTTGTACATTTCACAGTTATTCAGTCTTTGGTTCAATTTATAGTTAACACGTTGAATGGATAACAATTTGTGTTTAAAGCACTTTTTAAACACTTGTACAGGTGGGCATGCACATCGAATGCGTCTTTGTTCAAGTATTTCAGGCTTACAAGATTTCTCCATCACTTGATAGGGATTTTCACCTCCAGTAGCAACACTTTTTAATCCAACCCACTTATGTAGGGCCCACTGGTTTATGCATGCTCCAGGAATATGACGTACGACGGTTGGACAACCTTTAATTTATATAAAAATCGGTTATTTTGAAAATTACAAGTTTTTGTCTTTACATGGACACTAGACTGATCAAATTAAACTAAACTATGCAAACGTATAGCGACTTTACCACAATGAGGGTTGATCTCATTTCATATGTTTGGTGAAATATATAAATAAGAAGATACCATCACTTCGAAAGTGAACACATTTTTTCACACCAATAAGGGGAGTTTCGAAAGCTGTTTGTCTACTTTTCGTATTTTCCTATTTTTACTCTGTCGCGCTTCATACCACCTTGTGTTTATGCTGTGAATTGTTTCAATAAATAATAGAATCTATCAAGATCAGTTAGAGTTTCTATGATCATACAATAATAAATAATTTATTTCTGTTTATAATTAGACAAATGGATAAACGACTAAATCTGTTGCACACAGTTGAAGTGCTAGAAAGTCTAACTTATGAGTGAGGATATAATTTATTGCAACTGGAACTTGATGCACTAGCGTCTCATTATACTTTTGCAGATAGAACCGAGGCGGTAGCTGATTTTGAATTACGTGCCTAAAGGAATTCTGTAATCTTTTCATATGTTACCTCTGGCTATTTCAAAGGTTTCACATCAACTTTTTACACAACTGGAATATCTGCTATACTCTAAATGGGAGAATACTTTATAATAGTTTTTATCCTCATCGCTAACTTCTATTTCGAAAAAAAATATATATCCCAACTATCTTCATCTTGTGGCTCATAGCAGAAATGACCTTTACTTAATCATCTTTATTTATAGTCTTACCATTTATTTTGATACATTGATAAGGATGCATATAATGTTCTCAAATAATAACTATATTTTGTTATTAAATCGACTTGAAATGGTAGTCCTTGTGTGGTGGTGTGATACATACAATGTGTGACAACGGAGTACTAGTCTCACATATTCCCACAGTTCAATACGGCATTAGCAACAGAATATGATATATCTACTTGAACATTCTATTTGATGTTAGAGTCGGAATGTTATTCCCACTGTACACAACATATCTATTTGAACACTTTATTTAATGTTAGAGACAGAATACTTTCCGACAGTTCAATATGGCATTGGCAATAGAATACTATGCATATTTGAACATTCTATTTCATGTCGTTTGATGAAAGCCGAAATCACACGCTCAGTCATTAGTGAACGAATATAAACTGTAGATATATAAACAGTGGTTTGCTCAATGGAAAACATACCTTGGCTTCCATGTCTTGCCTTCTATTGTTACAATAGTTAGTGTTATCGCCTGTGTCTTATTAATTAGTTCAATGAAGAATGAAAATTTATTTACCTCTTACGTATATTGCAACTGAGTAAAGATGTCACAGTCACACTTAAGTTCAAGATAGTAACCAGCTCTCATAGCTGACTCAGTATGGAAGAATTTGGCATACAGTTAGGGCAGTCCTCAGATCAGATAAGGTTTCAACTTCAGTATATATATATATATATCATTTCAGCATAAAATATATCAGCAAAATTTAATGTGCAAAATGATAGATGTTGAGGGCGTATGCAATCCAACAGTAGTTCTTTATGGAAAATAAATTAAATGACAGTCTGTGAGAATAAGGGTTTTAAAGGGATTGTCTGAGAAACTGTCCACTCATAAATTCATTTTTTTTCGTTTTAAAGAAGAGCTTATCATTTTAAGTGCAAACTAAGTTATGATGATATCTGAATAAATGAGGTAAAATTAATTAAGAGACTAAGATAGTAATGAGACCTAAATCAGTGGCCTTTGGATAACTGTCTCAATGATTTACTCAGAAAGCAAATAAGCATCGCAATTCATCTACTTTATTGTCCACTCAGCTGTGTCACAGTCACTCCCAACTTTTGCTGAAGAAAAAGAAGAAAAAGACTACCGTTTGGTTATTGACAGTCAAGCAGTTTCAAGTGCTCCCTGCTCTGAAGGCTAATACCAAAACAGAATTCGGGTTCTGTTGTAGGGTGCAGTTTCCTAAACGGGTTATTTTGTGCCTGTGTGCTACACTAAACATAGTCATTCTGTTATGAAATAAATGGGCCGAATAAGGGAAAAACGCACAACTCACCACATCTTATTTTCAGGTTTTGTAGAATTTTCTGTCTACAAGTGCAGTTTTCAACTATTGGCTTCAATACAGTTATATGATGGAATTCACCGTCACACGGTTTAACCCGAATTCTCTGAAACTTTTGACCACACTTCACTTGGATAGAAATCTGTGAAGATTTCGGTTGACAATATGATTTAAATGATTGTGTATTGTTGGTTGGAGTAATAAGTGAAAAATGGGTTTGTTTCTGTACAATTATGTTCTTCTGGTGATTACAAACAGGTTGTTTTTTTAGTGGTTTTGGGCAACAGCATATTTCATCAGTCACCTTTCTGTAAACATATGAAACAAAATATAAAGAAGTGCAAATTTTAAAAAAGACTCTTCAGTTACTTTACCACTGCTTTTTACTATTGTATTATTTACTATCGCATATGTATGGGTAATTGATTGACAATATTTAATTAGAAGAGGCCACATAACAGGCATAAACTGTACGAAATCCATAACACCTAAGTGGTTGAAAAAATAATCAGCTTAATTTTGGTGAATGAATCAAAGAAATCTATTATTATTATTGTTCCCTTGGGTTCCTAGTGGAACATAGGGCTTCAACTGCACGTCTCCACTTGCTTCTGTCTTCTGCTGTCAAAGAAATCTACGTGGTATTAAAAGACTGAATTAACTACATTTGAAAATAATGTTGACAGTCATGATAAACTGATGTGCAGTTGGATGACAAACTTGAACTGTTATCTATTCTGAAAATCAGAATAGGTATGGTGTGTTTAATTATCATTGGGTGTTAATCCTGAAAAGTGGTTATTTCAACCTCAGCAGAATTCTCTGCTTAGTATATGAATGACCTTCTATCTCGTGTTTCAGCTGACACTTCAGTAAGAGATGCTTAGTATATTTAAACGTATGACGTATACTGTTCATTACTATTCTAATATATTATTAAGTTGCTTGAAAAATGTAACGTGCCAATAAACTTGTAATCTAAGCGGGGTTTTAGGTACCATTTTAAGTGCACTTCCATTTCCATAGAATTAGCACTTGAAAAACATGTAATTTGATCTCGAACACGTCAATGGCATGAAACTCCACAGCTTTTGTTTCATTAAAATAACCACCAAGTAACACAAACTTAGAGTAAGACGATTACATATTCTTGTCTGTAATTAACCCTTGAAGGTAGATTGGGTGAGTGACCAGACAATTAAATAAATACTCAAGGGATTTTAGTCACTCACATTTAATCCCTATAGTCTACCCTACGAAAGTTATGTAAGCAAAAAATAGTGCCACAGAAAACCCATCGGAAGCTAGCTTCATCACTAAACTTCATTTATAACTATAAGAATGATGTGAACACGATGTAGTTTGTTTTAGGTAAACGATTTATCCGTAAGATTTATTAAATTTTTTAATGATTTCGTCCTATTTGTGCACATCTGTCTTTAAGACTGAGTTGCATTAATCTCGATTGGTAGCTTTTACTTGCTAACAGGCTTTGACGAGCGGCCAAGAGTTAATGAAAACGTATTTCTATCACAGGTAAATAAAAGGAAATAAACAAAATTATTCTTGGAATAAAAATGGCTGAGCGATTTTACTTACTGTAAGATTTGACACTGACAGTTTTTAACACTGAAACGGTAGTCCGAACGTTTTGCTTTACAAGTAGTTGGATCACATTTTCCAATGTGAAATAGAGGTCTTCTACTGAAATCTTTTCTAATGTGAGCACATGGATCCACTTCTATTTCTTGCTGAGATGCTTTGCATTTATCTCCCTCCAGATTAAATGTTGTAATAATATGCATCAGCTGCTGTCCATTGTTAATACAACGTTGTTTTTTCACGGGATTTGGACATTCTGAAAACATTAGCATATTTTAGGAACTTTCATGATTAAAGGCCAACATAATATATAAAGATCACTATAAAATGTGTGAAGGAAATGTTGTATGTATTCTTTCAAAATAGTTTTTCTAAGTGCTCCTTTATGCTTATTTTCCAAGTGGCTGATCTGATGCTGAAGTGTATTCTTCCCTAAATTACCTTGTTTTACATAACAATATGCAGGCTACTAGGGATTCTAAAATGAAACTGATTTTTCTGCAAGCCTATACAGGAATTCGGTCACAAAGAATATTTCCAACAGGTTGCAGACCTTTATCAAAAACTGTCTTCGTTCTATACTCAAGATCAGATGGCCGGAAAGAATCACCAACAAGAAACTATGGGAACAAACAAAACAAGAACCAATCGCCCAACAAATATGCAGGAGAAAAAGGAGATGGATTGGACACTCGCTGAGGAGGCCGTTGGGTGACATCGCGCGTCAGGCCATAGCTCGAGTGGAACCCGAAAGGGAAGCGGCGAGTGGGACGTCCAAGGGTGACATGGAGGAGATCGTGTGAGGAGGAGATGAAACAGTATGGACTAACATGGATGCAGGTGAGAAGTACAGCAGAAGACAGAAGCAAGTGGAGACGTGCAGTTGAAGCCCTATGTTCCACTAGGAACCCAAGGGAACAATAATAATAATAATAATACAATACGGGAAGTTGGAATGCTTTCGAGATTTAATCTACAGTATATAATCTTAAGCTATTTTTCGCAAATAAAAAATGGAATTTATTCAATTTTTTTATTAAAAGATAAAAATATTCTTCATCATCAAAAAAATCAACAGAATTAGTGAGTACAAGTAATCAATATTTTCCTCCACGTGACAAATATGTGAATGACTTTCAAGCGTAGCTACTTCGGTTACAATATTGCTGACAAACCTTTTTGGTTTATTCACTTTTAAGGACGGATTGTTGTTTACTGTTTTTCTTTATGAGGTTTATTAACTTACTCCACATATTTTGTTGTTTGTTTTTATACAACATGTTCAAATATTCATCAGTTGATTATAATATGTTGGCTTCATGGAACAATATGTGCATCCACTTACCGCTTAAAAGTTGTAAATTCAGATTATGTTTGAGCAGTGTAACTGAATTTAGGACTAGTAGTTAATAAATTATATTGATATTTTTGAGTGTTGACTGGTACATAAATAAAATGAAATAAAATCCAATGATTAGGTAGTATAACGCTTTGCATCAATCTGCGCTGAGGTATAGACACAGGTGTGTAACTAGAATGTCGGATTCACTTAGAAGCATTTGATTAGATGAAACTTTTATAAGGAAATATAATAATAATAATTTCATTCATCATATCATTCCTTATCTTCGGAAAATGTATGTATAACTTACTACAAATTTTCTTCTCGGAATGTTTAACTCTCCAAACACATTGACAGTTTACTGCTGTAAGGATTAATTCATCTATCTTCTGCGTCCAAATGGAATCTGGACCGATTTGGCATTTTCCAACATTGATTCGTTTCAACGGTTTACAATCTATGAATTAGGTTGAAGAAAGTTTGTTTTGAGTAAAAATTAGTAATATTACATGCAGTAACCATGCTTTCATATAGTTATCATGCACGCCCTTATATTCACGGAAGCTACTATGGGTAGGCAGAATGCTAAATTAATTTTAGAAACTTGAGTACTTAGTGTATACTAGTAAACACAAACTAACTGATAAAGAATATTTCTTGATGTCGAGTTTTCTTTACATTCAACAAAACACTATGTTCACTAACTTCGCAGTTAAATTACTGGTGAATGGCTTCATATTAAACTTGATCCTTATGATGTGGTTTTAAATGACAATGGGAGCTTAACAGTCAAACTGTATGCATACTAGAATACAGAGGAATTGAAAAGGTTTATCATACAGTAATTTGAAAGCATGACGACAGAACTTTTTAGAATTATTTTAGTGGATGGAGGATTTCATCATGAGCTGACATCAGTTAGATAACCTCCGGAAAACATGGAAGCACTGGACATTTGTTTCGTCCTAGTTTGGGACGCACCCGCTGCCAGAATTCAAACCCAAGACCTTCTGGTTACAAGGCGAGCTCATAGACCATTAAAGGTACAGCAGGTACCCTACTGGTCCCCACAAAACCAATACTTGAAAATTAATCTGATGCGCACTAGCGACTGGCTCTATTCACGCAGTGACCTGGGGTTCTAGTGGGAAGCCGTGACCAGTAGGGTACAGCAGGTTGATGATAAGGCAGTAACTCATTGAAGAAGACATTGCGAAATGGTTGCGCTATGTCATGAATTGGCAGAAGTTAGAATTCATGGGCCATTGGATCGGCTCCCAGTGGCTGCGTAATGGTCTATGAGCTCACCTTGTAACCAGAAGGTCCTAGGTTTTGAACTCTGATGAAGAGTCCCAAACTAGGACGAAACAGATGTCCAGTACTCCCGGGTTTTCCAGTGGTTCTGTAACCGATGTCAGCTCATGATGAAATTCTCCATCCAATCAAACAAAATTCCCCCCACCATTACTTGAAGATTATTTTAGTGTTATAATAATGCTACTCAAAAAATATTAGAGTAGTAATTTATCTAACAAAAAAATAATGATAATAAAGATGAAAGGTATCCACAGTAGCTTTGTCCTATTTTTAAAACTCAAATATGTGTATAGACTTACTTATTGGTTTCTTGTATACAGCTTCACTGTGCAAACATTTATCTCTCATCAGGGTTGAAAATCTCCGTCTCATTAATAAAAGATTGTTGTTTTCGCATCGTTTTGAAACAACTTGTGGGTGTATTAAACTGCAATCTATATAATAAAAGTTACATTATAACAATGCGGTTAATGACATGAATCGATGTCATTTATTTAGACACTAAAATCATAAAAACTTATGCGTTTATTTAGATTATCTTTAGCAACTTTGTTATCAAGCACTGTTTTTAGTGAACATGAATTTCCTCTGAGAACATAGTGTAGGAGTATTACCAATGATATACTTACGGAGATATCATGCCGGATCGGCCGTGGCCCGGATTAACAACGACCGCGCTCTCTGCTGCCGTGTCACAGGGCAGAAGTGATAAGTACACTACTGAGACACACCAGGCCGTGTGTGACCGGCCTCAAGCAGATGTCCCCTGGGCTCTGCGGTCACGCACCACTAACCTTTCTTCTATTTCAGGTACCCAAAGACTAAACTCAGGCGTGAGGCCAGCAACCCCACCCTGTAAACAAACCTGCTACAGAAACTTCAGCGTGAACAATCTCCTTGCGTCAAAAGAAGAAGTCTGTGTGGGGACATGGAATGTCCGTACCATGTACGAAATTGGCAAAGCTGCCCAGATCGCAAACGAAATGAAAAGATACAAAATTCAAGTACTCGGAATATGTGAAAGCAGATGGAACGGGAATGGACTCACCAAATTGTCAACGGGTGAGTCAGTGATTTACTCCGGACACCCAGAAGACAACCACACACACACCGAGGGCGTGGCTATCATGATGTCACCAACGGAAACCAAGGCTCTGATACAGTGGGAGGCGATCTCACCAAGAATAATGAGCGCCAGATTCAACTCCAAAGGAAGAAAAGTGTCAATTATACAATGCTATGCACCCACAAACAACGCAGACCTCGAAAAGAAAGAAGAATTCTACAGACAACTACAGGCAGCAATAGACAATACTCCAGCCGGTGACATTAAAATACTAGTGGGAGACATGAACGCCAAACTTGGACCAGACAACACAGGAAGGGAACTCATCATGGGTAAAGAAGCTCTGGGAGAGATGAATGAAAATGGAGAACTCTTCGCCGGCTTCTGCGCCTTCAATGAACTAGTGATTGGTGGCAGCGTATACAAACACAAGGATATTCACAAGGCTACATGGGTGTCACCAGATGGGCGAACCAAAAACCAAATTGACTTCATCACAATCTCGAGGAAGTGGCGGCGCAGCCTACTGGACACAAAAGCAAGAAGAGGAGCAGACGTTGGCTCAGACCACTACCTCGTACAAGGAACAATCCAACTCAAATTAAAAGCTTTTAGAGAATCAGGAGCTGCAGATAGACCACAAGCCAAGTTCAACACTCAAAAACTGAAGGACCAGGATACAAAGGATATCTTTACTGCAAGTATAAAGGACAAAGCTGAGACACAAATCAACATTAGTGAAGAGGTCAGCGTCGAAAAACACTGGGACAACCTGAAAACAGTATGGAGCGAAACCTGCATGGAAGTTCTGGGCAGAAAGAAGAGACAGGACAAACCGTGGCTCACTACGGACACTTGGAGGCTAATAGAAGAGAGGAGGATGGTGAAACAAAAGATTCTCCAGTGCACCGACGAGCAACAGAAACAGGAGTTGAATGCAAGCTACAATACACTGACCAAAGGAGTAAAGAAGAGTGCCAGAGAAGACAAAAGAAAGTATTATGAAGCCATGGCTAATGAAGCAGAACAAGCAGCAGGCAAAGGAGACCTCGCAATACCCTACCAAACAACTAGGTACCTCTCAGGCAGAAACTCGTCACAAATTAAGCCAGTGAAGGATGAAAATGGAAAGTCAATCACCAAAGAAGTGGAGCAAAGGAAACACTGGGCTGAACACTTCAAAAGACTACTAAACCGATGGCCACCTACAACGCGCCCAACAATACCAACAATGGAAGCAGAATTACCAGTGAACATCAACCCCCCGAGGAGAACAGAAGTCCTGAAGGCAATCAAGATGCTGAAAGCTGGAAAAGCAGCAGGACCAGATGGAATCCCAGCAGAGGCATTGAAAATGGACCCAGAGACAACAGCAAACCTGATGACGCCACTACTGGAGAAGGTGTGGAAAGAAGGCAAAGTACCCGAGGATTGGAAGAAAGGATACTTATTCAAACTACCAAAGAAAGGAGACTTAAGTCAATGCAAGAACTGGCGCGGAATTATGCTCCTGTCCATCCCAAGCAAAATACTAAGCCGCATCATCCTGGAAAGGATCAAACAAGCCCTGGATGAAAAACTTCGACCAGAACAAGATGGATTCAGGAGAAACAAGTCATGTATTGATCAAATCGCCACACTACGGATCATCATTGAACAAAGTTTGGAATGGCAGTCACCTCTCTATCTTAACTTCATCAACTTTGAAAAGGCCTTCACCAGACAGCGTCGATCGAGAGGTGATTTGGCAACTACTTCGCTACTACGGGGTGCCACCGACAATTATACATCTCATCCAACAGTTGTATGACAACGCTGCATGCCAAGTAATCCACAACGAGAAGCCCACGGAATCCTTCGAAGTGAAGACAGGAGTAAGACAGGATTGCCTACTATCGCCAATGATTTTCCTGATTGCGGTAGATTGGATAATGCGACAAACAGCGAGCAATGAGGAAACAGGCATAAAATGGACTCACACAAAGAACTTGGAGGATCTGGACTTCGCCGATGATATATGTCTGATTTCCCACAAACTGGAAGATATGCAAGTGAAAAGTAACAAGTTGGCAGAAGAAGCATCCAGAGAAGATAGGACTCCAGGTGAACATAGAGAAAACGGAGGTGATGAAGATCCCTGGCCAACACCAACAACAACAGACAGCAATCAGTATAAATGGAAAGAACCTGAAAGAAACTACCTCCTTTACCTAATTGGGAAGCATTGTTTCAACTACAGGCGGAACTGACGAGGATATCAAAGCAAGGATCGGGAAAGCAAGGCAAGCTTTCATTACTCTCAAGTCTGTGTGGAGATCAACATCATTCAGCGTCAAAAATAACATCCGGATTTTCAACTCCAATGTGAAGTCAGTACTACTATACGGATCAGAGACTTGGCGTGTCACAAAAAGCACCTCAAACAAGCTACAGACCTTCATTAACAGATGTCTTCGCTCAATACTCAAGATCAGATGGCCGGAAAGGATCAGCAACAAAGATCTCTGGGAGCGAACCAACCAGGAACCGATTGTGAAACAAATATGCAGGAAGAAATGGAGATGGATTGGCCACACTCTGAGGAAACCATCAAGTGACATCACTAGACAAGCCATTGCTCGAGTGGAACCCGAAAGGGAGGCGACGAGTTGGTCGTCCAAGGGTGACCTGGAGGAGATCATGTGAAGAGGAGATGAAAGCATGTGGGCAGACCTGGAGCCAGGTGAAAACTCTAGCAGAGAACCGAACGCAATGGAGACGCATGGCTGAAGCCCTATGTTCCTCTAGGAACTAAAGGAAATCATAATAATATAATACTTACGGAGAAGGATCAAGAGAAGGATCACATCTTCTCTGAGAAGAACTTTCTTTACAGCAGCGCTAAGAATAGTGTTCTCCAGTCACCCACTGATCTGCAGAAGCCTCAAGGACAAGATCCCGTATCTGATCACTTCTATGTGCATATATCAGTTCACCTGCTGCTGTGGAGCCAGGTGCATCGGTCGTTCGACGCGCACCCTGTCCAAGAGGATTCAAGAACACTATCCAGCGCGGTTGCGAAAAGGTAATACTGGTGCAATAAGGAGTGCGATAATTGAACACCTGGTTAACACTGATCATTCCATTTCAACAAACGTCTCCTTCAAAGTAATCTACAGAGTCAAGAATAACCTGCCAAAAGCAATACAGTTTCGTCTTCTTTGTATAACTGAAGCTCTGGCCATTCACATAGAAAACCCGGAGCTGTGCATACAAAAAAGGATTACTCAACCACTTCTACTGTCTTGGTTTTTTGATTTTGATGACTTAATTTTGTTTCTTTGCCTGTTCTTTAATTGCTTATGATTCTTGTATTCATTTAGAACTCTTACGTAATTTTGTATTATCTACTTTGTTTCTATGTGCATCCTGAGTGAAACTCACTCATCAAACTATTCATATTATTACATAACTTCTTTTAACAATTGTTTGTGACAACTCATCACCTTTGTTACTACCCTAATTTCACTAACACCTAATTTTCTTGACTGATTTCGTATTACGTAACTCCAACTACCAATATTCACCTGTTTAGTTTAAATAACTATGACCAATTGTATTTTTGTTTGATAAGCTTATTGTACACATGCATACAAAATAAAACATAGATATTTTAATTGATTAAGAATGCCCATTAAAATTTTCAAAAGAATAGACACTGAACAAAGAGAACTCTTTTCGATAAATTCATCATCAGGTTCTACAATTATATATACATTATAATGAATGAATGAATTAGTCTTATGAACGACATTAATGTTTAAATAACATCAAATCAATAATATTGATAAATTACAGCTGAACAGCATCAACATCAAATAAACATAGATACTTGCGATTGTACAGCTAAGAAAATGAATTCGCCGAAAAGAGACTCTTCGCTGATCTACGTGTTTTGTTTTCACTTACGGAATCCTTAGATAATCAGTTATTTACTGGCAGTTACAATATCTTACATGAATAAGAGTCTTAGCAAATTTTCCAAACTAATTCGAGACAGTGGTGCTAACACTTTGGGTATAATAGTAAAACGTTACTGATGGAATGTAGTGTCATCTTGAGCAACACTTCTGACATCCGTAGGTCCCCTTTATCTTAACTGCTCCGAAATATCTTTGATGACTACTTATATTCCTAGGAAATCAGATAGAAGCTGAGGGAAATATCCGCTTTTTCGGCTTTAAAACTACCCTCAGTAATCTAGGTTTCTAGAAACTCATCACTAAATTCTTATAGTCAATAATGTGCCAGTTTAAAACCTGCAATAGATCTGGTGAAATTTTACGAGAAAAAAAATATATATATAATCACACTAGTCATGCCTCCATCTTCTTGGCCTGGGCAGAAAATAAATTCCAATAGCTGCTGTCCAGTCAGCTTCAAGAAAGCTGTGGGTAGAACACTGTTTACCCTTACTGAAAGGATGTGCTTAAAGGAAAGAAGACTTCGCCATTGCTGAAAGGTGCCTACGAGAAAATGGGTATCGTCAAAAATTTACTGATAAATACAAAATTGTGCTAAGTGGGAAGATGAAATCAGACACAGTGAGAAAAAAGCCTGTCTTCTTGAAACTTGGACTTATAGGTGATAAATTGTCTGGAAAATGAAGTGCAGAATAGAAGCAGTTCCGTAGAGGACCTATCCAGCTGCCGAAGCAGTTACACTTTACGGATTAAGTTGCTCACTAAAACAATCCAAGGTTAACTAATCCACCATTCCATGTCACCCATAGTTGCATCTGTCAGCTTACATGTACCTGTTAAAGTACATGTATTAAACGAATAGAAAAAAAGATTTGTGACAAAAAATCTGAACAAATTCGGAAATTCATCAAGGGAGCCAAATGTATGAAACTTGCATCGGAAAGGCATGAAAGTCTTCAGCAGTGCAAGCACTCTCCCCATGATGTATCGTATCGATAAAATTGAGGCTTAAAACCATTTAAGCGAAGTTACAGTTCAAAATACATCGCTGAAGCGGTAACCATTAGACAATTAAAATCGGACCTGTACAATCAAAGAGACACTGTTATTAGTCTTGTGAACATAAATTTATGATGTTTCTGCTATTTTAGGTTTTTTTTGTCACCTTTAATTCTGTCTTTATCCACACTCGACCTGATTTGTTTTGTCTCTGCTCAACTTTTACGTAACCAATGTTGTTAGTCTTACATCTGCATTCAATTTGCAGCATCATTCAGCCTCTTTTCAATTTATCATTAGCTATCTTGCCTTCATTCTGATGGTCAGATGGCCA
Organism: Trichobilharzia szidati; assembly: GCA_944472155.2. Taxonomy (NCBI): domain Eukaryota; kingdom Metazoa; phylum Platyhelminthes; class Trematoda; order Strigeidida; family Schistosomatidae; genus Trichobilharzia; species Trichobilharzia szidati. The sequence continues at coordinate 132,188,646 of OX235279.1, read as the reverse complement.
GAACGGGCTAGTAACATGGAACTCTGGAAATGAACCTACAATGGATAATTATCTCTATGCACACCAACACGCTTATATTCTTTCCATTATGGTGTTTAATTAGGTAAATTTAATGTTTCAATAGTTAAAGCATGTGAGTATTTTATACACTGATGTCGACAGTGTTTTGGTCTGTGTATATTTGGAAAGAACCAACCAAAGAAGATGATAGTGCATTATCCTACTTAGACTTTGATTCTTGCTTTATTCAAGATTAATTTAATTTTTAAAAGCTTGGAGATGAGAATATAAGGGAAAACGTTGTTGTCCGATCGAAAAACTTACGTACGGTTTATTGAAAATGACTATAAGGTGTATTAAATTTTTGAAACTGGCTTTTATTCATAATAATATTAGTTTTGTAAATTTTATTTTGACTATGAGTGAGTGAGATTTTATTGTGATGTGACTAAAGTGTATTACAGAATATGTAGGAAAGTCCACTGTGCGTTATGTTCATTGGGAGGTCTACAGTTGCCGAAATCTTGAGCGAAACACTTTATCTTTCCTATGTTAGTGATACTACCTTAGATACTGACTATGACACTCGGTTGCCACATATATCTTTACCATTTTAATCCAGAAAAAATAATGATTAAGGACAACTTACTGCAAATCTTTCGTTCTACTTTCACCTTTGGAATACAGCTGCAGTTTTGTCCAACGAAATGTTGAATTTTACTGACTTTGTAACCTCGATTCGGTGATTTGGGATCATTATCACATGGATAATTTTGCACAGTTGGCTTGGGACAGTCTGTTACGCAGAAAAGACATAAAGAACTTTAAACTATAACATAAGTGTTTATATAAACAAGTCACTATCCTTGTTAGTGTTGATATTAGTTTCCTAGAATAATCTATTTCGCTTACTCATTTGGCTAGTACAACACCTTATTGTACCATGGAGAAAATCTGACAGTTGGTAAGGGGTAACATAAAGTACTCATTTTCTGGTATTTATTAACGCAGCAAGTTATTCTGTCCTACGAACACTTCACATCTCTCGATTGTGATAGAGTTTTATTAATCTTAACAACGAGTTGGTAGTAGCAAGGATGTGAATGATTCAGTCGTCCGAAAATTATTATTTATTAGACAGTACTGTTTTAGCTTCCTTCATTACACTTACCTACGTAAATATAAGATATCAATTAGGACTAAGAAAATTTATTCTAACTATTAATTCGGGTGTCTAGATTTTGTAGACAGTCTAAGTTAAGCCGAGATTTCATTTACATAACCAATGAGTAAGAAAAAGCATCAAATCTAATACCACACCCCCAATATCCCACAAGAATCTAAACCAAACTAGAGCGTACTGTGATGGTGAATGTTTTAGGTTGACAGTCACAATTGAAAGTTAACTGATAGAAGTTAGATAGTTGTTCAACCTAGACAACAACTACTACCGACTCATTCATATAAACGAAAATTAATCACTTTTGTTACATTTATTATCCTACTGTAAGTGAGATAACTGGTTATGTACATTCTTGTCAGCAGGTATTGTGAAGGTTGAATTTTTGGGTTGGAATAAATTCCACTTACTTAGCCGCTTCGAATACTTCATACGTTTTGGTATGCAATCTCCTTTGACTAATTCATATTTCCAGTATCCAATAGTTGGGATAATGTTGTCACGACACTGGTAAACTTTTCTATTTAAATGGTCGCATCCTAAAACGTTAATGAACAAATAAGAAAGTATCTTTAACACACTGATACAAAAACTACAGTGGATATCACATTTGGTTACATACTACTATTCTCACATTAATGTAGACAGTTCTATTGAAGTCGAGTCAGTTTTTTACGCTGATAATAATACTTTCAATATCACTGAGTATTTTTCATCACAGTAATTACAGCGTATTTATCCTTATTGAAAAGTTGAACTTTCGTATTTACTACTGAGTACTTCATCAGTGTTGCAACTTTCCAGTAAACACAACACCGAGTTAGTACATACTGACCAACAGAAATAAACAGTCGGGTCAACTGGCTGAGATCTCAGATGAATGTATTTAAAATTCCACAACACAACAGGGATTCCTAAGGAAATACTTATCATCCCTATCATAACCTTGATGTTATACTAACGCTATACAACTCTGTATTTTGTATTTCAGTGACCTAGATAACTTTACCATATGATTATTTTATTCTATTCATCTTCACTATCAAGTCATTCCTTTTATTGCGTAACACGATTTCACTTACCTTCTACATATGCTGTAACCTTTGACCAAGAATTCATAAATGACACTTTATTTTTCAACTTGTGTGTTTACAAATGAACAGTTATGAAAGTTATTTTTTAGGAAGAAGTTATTTCTGCATTCATGTCTCTCTTTTCTCTGGCGTAATCAAAGACTGACAATCATTTGAGATGTTGAAATAAACAAATACTGAAATTCTAATTAATTTGCGAGGTATCTCAATTTTGTCCTTGAATTGATGGTGACGTAAAATAGAAGTTTAATATCTGAAGATGTTAGGGAGGTTTCTTTAAGTAGACAGAATTATTTAACGATGTTTCGGATGAGTAAATCCATTAGTGAGTGCAGGAGCATTTAAAATGTATTTACTTCACCCTAGCATTTTCTTGAATACGTGGTACTCATGTATTAAGAACCACTAATCAGATCTCATATAATGACTTTTGAAGCAATCATATATTGGTTTAGAGGGAAACTGTAAGCCAACGTTGTAACTGACCACCTACTTACTCATATTAATTCATTCTGGAGGCTATTAGCAAGTTGATTAGTGCACGAGAGATCACATAAATATGGTATATCACTTATCCAAAGCATTTGGTCACATCCTAATAACTGTAACAATAATAATATTTGTCTGAGATTTCTACAGAGATAAATATTCCTGTTAAGAAGTCTTACTAATATGATGTTACGATATTTAACCATCTTTATTCTATGTATTTTAAATTCAAATAATTATTTGTTTGACACTAGTATCATGAAATATGTCTGTTGTTCGGGGATTCGGAAAAAAGTAAGAAAAAGAATACATTCAGGATTTAAGACTACATTTTTTGCTTACCACAGAACTCCGTCCATTCATTTTTGACTACAGCAACACATTTACAACTAGTTTCGTTCCTCACAAAATTAACATATTGTATTACATGTTTAAATTGAGTCTTTGCACTGCACTGTGAAACAATACGATTTGTTGGGCGAGGGCACTCATCATACCAGCGTACACAATGTTTTAACAGTCGACAAACGTGCGTTTTAGGATTATATACATACTGTGTATTACATTTGACCCAACGTCCATTACCATCACAGTAGATACGGTTTATAGGCTGTGGACAACCACAACGTTGTTTACCAATTTTCTCTTGTCGAACGCATGTTCCATTGACAAATTTAAAGGTAATTGTTCGTTGATAACGGAAATTCTGTTTGCACTCAGATATCCATCGTCGAGTTGGTGGACAACCTTAGACAGTATCAATTGATTAAGTTAGACACTGGTATTTATAAATAAAATTCTAATATTTTATTTAAGAATGGATTTATTTATAAGGGATCCAAATGTTTTAGTTCTCAAACTGACCTCAAAATATTTACTCAATAATCTGTTGTTGTTGTTACTGCATTTTTGAACAGGTAAAAGATATCTAATAATTGTAGTGATTATACTGTGACTGTTGCTTGAAATTAAGTCAAATAAATATTTTTTTAGTGAAAACAGGAAGTTGGTTCAACTTGGCAGAATCACATTGCTGATTCTTAATGAATCACACTCTTTTTAAGCAGGTAAATATACGTTATGCCAAGCCATTACTTTCACATTTTGCTTGTTTGTATTTCACTGAGTCCCTTACTCAGTCGTTTTTATCCACTACCTTGGAAACTTCAGAAGAACAAGTTTGTCAGTCACTTTCGGTTTCCCTCTCTCTCCTTCGCTATACATATATATATCATTGGTTTTCCAAATATCTTCCTGCATGGTTAAGCAAGGGACAAACAAGATCCATTCTTAACTCTGTTTTAGCACACCTTGTTTATGCTAATCAAGCATTCGAAATTATGTGTCGCACTTAGACTAATATTAATTTTACTTGACGACTTCGTCTTCCACATACAGCTGAGGCCATCGGAATTCAACTGAAGAAGATAGGCTTGTGTACTAAGAAAAAATTCGTCCAGTAACTTTACTTACCTTGGTCACCATTACATGAATCTAAAAAAATTGATGATTTCTGCCCCCCCCATCCCTTAAACCTTTTACGAGTTGTCATTTTAGTAAATATCTTATTATTCTGACAACTTCACCTCCAGTCGTTTATTGCGTGATCAGTTCGAACACTCCACTTATTTTTTTTTCGAAATTATGCATTATGTATTCCACTTGTCTAACTGTTGCAATTATTTCCACCCTTTAATCATTGCATTAATTTTCTATCATCCCCCTGACATGCTGATATTGATTTTTGATTATTGTTAAATAAACTTACGATGATTGGATTCATATAATTTTGTATTACATTAAAAATGATACATTTGTATTAGAGTACAGCCATATATGAAGATATAATGGATGAGTTGATATTTTCTATTCTGATTCCTTATGTCTTCTTAATATATATTATGATTCAAATCTGTTAAAGCACTGCATTTCAAAAGTTATCTCTTTGTAACCTTTCTTCCGAAAAATCCATATCTGATGATAAGAAAACACCAATAAATTCTCAATAATCCAAAAGTTAACTGCTTTTACTCTATACATTATGCTTCACTTCCACTGCTCAATGTACTTCGAAAATAATAACAAGTGAAGCGCTACAATTGAAATAAGTCTTGTTTTATTGTTGAAAAAACTATAACTGATAGGGTACAAACGCTTTCTAGTGGGACAATAATGACTATTTAAACAGATTCAGCAAGTTTACATGAAAACTGAATTATTATTACATCATAGTAGCCATCTGAACTGAAATATTTCACAACACGTACCTCTCCGTCATATCACTTTAACGAATAAAATGTACACGTAACAGACAGAACTTTAAAGATCAGCAATGTTGCTTACGAAAAATTCAAAATCTGTAATGTTAAAAGAACTTTTCAACTAACCACATTTCCCCCTTGTCACCTGCTTTATCGGTCTGCATTCACATCCGACTTGTTTATAATGTGTATTAACTCTGGTGAGTAGGCCAGTTTTCTTATCACAGTTTTCATAACTAACTGGTTGTGGACAAACAACAGTTTGGTCTTGTTGTTCACTAGTCACCTTTTCTATCTGATCATAGACAACTAGGTCATCTCTCTTGAATAATACCTAAATGTTACATAAATGAATAAATAGAAGTTAGACACTGTCTGAAAATCTAAAGCACAAGTAAATATCAGTCTAAAGAAGGGAAAATTATGAAACAGCATAGTTGGTTACAAACTGTTACAAAAGAAAATCGTTCTCTTTCCACTCTACATCTTTGCTGTCAACTTGATAAATCACTAAGATCTCCATCTAGTCTGTTGCATAATTAGACTAAAATCTGTAAATGTTACATTTAACTTATATTATTATAATAAGTGTGCGTTGGTGCCATAGCGGTTAAGACGCTCGCCGACCACGCACATGGTCCGGGGTTCGATCCCCGGCCGACGCACTCCTTTACCTCGCTAAGCCAGAAATAATGCTGGTGAAGAGGAAAGGTTGGGCATGAGGCTAGCAACTCCATCCTGTAAAATAAACACTGCTACAGAAACTTCAAGCCACTAGCTTGAAGCCCTATGTTCCACTGGGGAACGTGAAGAAAAAAATTCAATTCAAAAAAAAAATTATAATAAGTGAAGTAAATTTCAGTCTACGGCTTGATCAATCGGTTAACATTTATTGGCTGCAATTATAGCAGAATTACAGATATATTTGAGACATAGCGCTTTATCTATCCATTAAACTTGATAACAGCTTAATGTCAAGTCTTTGTTTCGCACAAAGCGACAAATCACCAGACGGATGTGCAACAGACTCAGATGTAGAGGACGTTCTTTAAAAGAGATTCATTTCATAGCAGCAGGGTTAACTCCGACGTGGAAAGAGGCGAAAAACGTATTTTTCATAGAAACTTGCATATTTTACTCTAATGAATGTATGCAACAGATGCTAAACTTATAGTTTCCAAGATCATACGTTTTGTAAATGATCTATATGAAGTACTACCGAATCAGTCACTGTGTGAGTGCAGAAATTTCATCATGAATGCTAGAGAAGTAAACATACTCATCACTCTCTTTCAAATCTATATTAAGTGTTAGCCTCAAAATAAAATAATCATACGAAAGCTCTTATTATTGCTTCTAAAACCTAAATGATTGGCAGTAACTGTTGGTAGAAAACATACGTAAATTTGTCAGAAAAACTTTAGTCTATCACAGTGAAATAAATTTAACAAAATCTTGAAGCCCTTAAATAGACTTCACAGGTGCTAATTTGTGGCGCAAAAGTTGTGATATGCATTCATCGCATTCATAAGACTGAAAACTAATGCGTATAGTTACCTGTACAATGGATCTGATAAATTTTATTAACTTTCATATGGCAATTACAAGCACTGTTGTCTTTAATTATATATTAAGCTAAATATAAATACTAGGGAAACAATAGCAGAAGCGTTAAGAGGGAACATGCGTGAAACAATGGAAACTTCGTAACACTTCGTGTCAAACATTATTTTACACAGTGTGAAAAGTATCTATGAGCTTAATATGTTACCACATTTATTACAGACATTTTCGCAGCAAGTATACTGAATTGTTTATTTGGTTACCACATACTGCCCATTATATTTTTTTTATTATTCTCAAGAAGTGAAACTCTTTGCAACACTAACATGTTGATGAAAACTAGCGAATTTCCCTGCTCATACAAACGATTTTCAGAAAATAAACTAGAATTTTAATCATCCTGATTCAGCTTTTACCAAAATAATGTGGAAATAATTGACAACAAACTCGTTAGCGGTGAACTTATCAATAAATTATATTGAAGACATCATTCTTATTTCCCTAAAAATTCAAGCATTCATTACTTCCCAGTCACTATTTGTAAATTTAATACTACAATAAGTCTACCAGCTAAATGTTCATAAATAACATGAATGCTTTCTATAATTGTCTTGAAATGTTTTACATTCTTATAATCTACGAATTTATTAAATAAGTAGACAACGTACTGGAGAGTGGTATCTCTTTAACGGCGATATTTTCAATTCAGATGAAGTAATTAATTGATAATTACATATCCCAACAGTGTTGGGTCACTGGACTTAAGGGTCTAACTTGGCAGAAATTGATCGACACACTTAGGACTGAACACATTTACCGGATACCATTCAGCATATAATTCGCATAAATCATCTTGTAGTACAGACCTAACTTTTTGTCCGAATAGTAAAATATTTCACTCTGCAACTTTTTCAACGGAAGGTGAAAGTTTATAACACAATGGGCCTGGAATTTAGGCTCAGTGTCTTCAGTCTTTTAGTTCCCCTTTAAAACTGATAGTTTAATATTCTGTATTAATATTTCTAAAATTTTCATTAGACTACAATAAATGTGATATTAAGTTGAAATTATTTTCTCCTATGAGCTTAATTACTTACTGATCCAGGAGCAAGTACGTAGTTTTCAATCATTTTTACCCATCGACCTTTAACTGGATCACAAATCTGTTTCACTTTTGGTTCACTTGTACAACATCGACGTTGCACTTGTACAATTTTCATTTGACATTTACAATCAACTACAGTTGGTACACTTATCTTCAATGTTTCGAAGCAGTTGGGTGTATTCGTATTTATTTTATTTATTGGTTGTTTCTCACATGTTGACTTTTCAATTATTCGAGCTTTTTCTTGACAACCTGTTGATAAGAATGGACATGTGAAAACAGTTAGTGTGAAGAGCTTATTTATCAACCAGAATATGATAGAATAAGATGATATAGATGACTGACATTTCAAAATACGCATAAACATCAAGTAATGGGAAATAGAAGGGATATGATAAACTCTTTATCACCACAATAAATCTGGATTTTAGACTTGATGATTGACTGGAGTTAACAGGTCTGTTCTCATATTGTTATAAAGGTTGCTAAAAATCACTCTTTGTTGGCTCAGTAATTTTAAAGCATTTTAAGCATTGGTTAAAACTGCTGTATTCTCTTTCAAAGAGTAGATCATTCTAGTTGCATAAAATGATAAATGGTCCCCTAGACTTAGGATTGCTTAGAGGGTCTAGGAAAGGTTTCAAAGCTAAACTTCATCAAAAAAGTAAATTGTCCTGAATAAACAACTAAAATTAAGTGGCATCGAATAGCTGTCTCTTCACAGTTTACAACTCCTTTTGAACGTGCTTATTTTTGAGACAGCAGTAAGTAAACCAACTAGGACGAACTTAATAGTTATTTCAGCCTTGACATTTCAGAGCAGATGTGAGAAACTAAGCGTAGAAATATTGACAAAGAAAGGCCTTTATTCCCATATTCCTGTGATGAATATAAGTATTTATTTCCTCAGTTTTGGTTGTTTAACATAACTCATGGTTGTTAAATTGATGAATTAAAATGAAAAATTAACAAAAGAATTTTATGATACAAAGAAACTCTCACTTTAAAGATATATATATGCACTTTAGTTAAGCTAATATTCTTATCTACAGAAGTACGAAACTACTTAAGTATACACCTAATACGCAGACTTTCGACAGGCTGAGGTAACTTTTATGATACTGTGTTTCTCGCATGTACTTTATCGCTCAGATATCATTTGAAACAACTATCACATTGGTTACTGAATAAGCAACTCGTGTATAAAAGATAAGTACATAAGAAAGACAGTTAACAGTCTAATTTAAACTTACGAGTTTCAGTAGTTATTACTTCTTGATCTGGCAAACACTGACCACCAATATGTATAAATGTATTTTTGTAGATTGCTAAATTGACAGTATCTAAACATTCTTTCTTAATTGATGGTTTAGGGCAGGCACAAAGACGTAGTATTTGGCGACGTTTTATAACACATTTACAATTCACTACTTGTTCCCATCGTATTTCTTCTGAATAATAGATTCCATCTGGACGTTCAATGTTGCAACCACTAGATTTGATTACTTGATGCTTAGTTGCGCATACTGAAAAATATACTCCAAAACTTAGTGTTTAAATAACAAAACATCTGTTCACTTTTTAATTTAAATGATTAGGTCCACAAAGTTAGTTTCGTCATGAATGTTAATCAGATAGAATAAGCGCCAAATGCCAAAAATTATTAGACCCCTGATGAACAAGGTGAGTATATTGTCTTTCAGTTCACCAAAATAGCTGAACAGAACTAGAGTGAACTAAGTCGAACCTCCTACACCGCTAATGAGGTCCCCCTAGAATGGTTGAGACTGTTTACAGCACTTTGATCTAGCTAGCTGCGTCGGTGGCACCGTGGTTAGGACTCTCGGCGACCATGCACATGGTCCGGGGTTAGATCCCCTGCCGACGCACACCCGATATCTATGGTCAGCCTGCAAAATTTGGGCTACCGATATCCATGCTGAAAATTCCATACCTGTACCAAAAATACGGTGTGGAATCAAGCTGTAATCAAAATTTAAAAAATAAAATAAAAAAATAAAAAATGGCAATCACCACTGTTTGATATGAGTTGTTTCTAACCCCTCATATCAGTCGGGCAATAGTACTTATTATTTAAGTCACCTTATTTATTGACTTGTGAATTCATATTTTGTTTTCATTTAATGTATTCAACAAAACACTTTTAAAAGCTTCCAAAGATGTTCATGTAAAAAGCCTACTGTTTCACTCATAAAATTTGTATCAGAACTAAAATTTTCTGAACGTGAACTTTTGATTTCTGTCTGATAGCTATTAATCGTCTTTATCTCCTGTAGAGATGGCTTATTCCTACTACTGGAATGATAATTTCGTTTCTGTTGTCTGCAAATGATCTCTACTTACAGGATTTTCATCATGAACTGACATTAGTTAGAGAACCATTGGAAAACCTGGGAGTACTGGACAGCTGTTTCGTCCTAGTTTGGGACTCTTCATCAGTCTGAATTCAAACTACTTCAATACAGTTGTTGCTTTATACAATCTAGTATTCTTTTCATTTGGTTGATAGTGGCTACTAGTGGAATCCAGAATGTACACTTTGTCCTACTTGGAATTCGTCAGCAGTGCCTGTATCGGGAGTGATTAATGGTGTTTCTAATGAAACTCGAACCCAGAATCCATCGTCCGAAATGCCAAAGAGTTACCCTTTAAATAAACACTGATGGTAAGTATTTGATGTGAAATGACCTATTATCAGATACTGAATAATTAGTGTTTTGGGTTGTCTATCGACATAAATAAACACAAATATTACTTTTCTTTATCATAGGCACTTAAGGTTGTCTGCAACCTATTCCAACACTAATGTTTGGACTGAATCAGTCAATATGACCATTCGCAAACATAGTTTTACGTTATGATGCATTGCATTTCGCCATTAGATAATAAGTAGCCAAAAACCAAATTTCTAGTGTAGTGAAGACAGTCGTTTTGAAAAGGCCATGGTTAGTTAGTAATAGTATCACAGTTGTCATACAAATAAAATGGAAAAGAAAAGTATTTTTATGCTTACCGACAGGATGTACACTTCGTACATTCGATTTTACGCATCTTCTTAAAGCTTGACTGAATACATGAATTTCTTTGTTTATCACACGAACTCCATTTTGACAAGATTCTGTGGTACGATTATTTCTTCCACAATCTATTAAAGGTCATTAAAATGTTGTTAGAAAGCACTACTTAGTTTTATTTTAAATGAGTGTTAAACATATCGAACTTTTATCATATCATGACTGTATTCTGAATCGAGTTATCAAAGTAGCTGTAACTGTTCAGTTACCTTTCAGTATAAATGATAGGAAGTATATGAAAAATATCAAGCTGTTTGAGTGACTTGAAATGTCTCTGATGTGATGCCCTTTCTCTCAAAGTGTTAGGACAGAGCATTATCAAAACAAATATTTCAGTTTCGTGACGTGATATATCATCGTCTGTGTTAAAGATGAAGAGTGATATCTAAATTTTGCGGCTCATTCATTTCAACCCGAAATCGTTTCATGTAAATTAGTAGATCAACTGGACAAATTCGTTTCCAGAACTAATGATAAATCCAGGCCCAAGGCTTCCTGTCAATTACCTCCAACCATCTAGTATTTATTCGTCGAATTCCCCGTGAACGTGTAAATACATGCATACTAAACCATTTCCAATATTTAGTTTTTTTATATTTTACTTGCGAATTTCAAACTAGCCGTTACTTATATCTATATGAACTCAAATAAACCTTATAATTATTTACATCATGGTGATAAGTATCAGTAGAGTTTATCACAGGTTTGTATAAGAACTTCAATATATTCAAATCTGATCAACTGGTGTAATATCAAGAGTGTTCTCCATTGAACTGAAGCGTATTAGTACATACATATATGTTTTTCTTAAAGAAACATCTTGTGAAAGTATCCCCTTATTATTTATCATCTCATTGAATAACTTAATGGATTCATAAGTGTAGGATCTGGGGTTAAAGTAGCGAGAAAGAATATTTTTCACCAGTTAAAGGAAAAGCTAAGAAACATCTTACCACATTTCTCGTGTTCGACTTTCACTTGATTTTTACATTCACATGTTTGTTTATCCAAAGTTTCCTGCATAAACGTAACACGTTTCACCTCGTTTATGCACGGTTCTTCTTTAATGCGTACAGCATTTATCCGACAAGTAACTGGAACTTTCTTCATATAGTGACGAACTGCACAAAATATTCTATCGTTTCGGTTGACAAGATATTCCGCTTCTTTTATATAAATAATATTACCCGCTTGACATTTTCTCACAACTTTAGGTGATTTACAGCCTAGAAAATAAATAAATTTTGAAACCTGTATTAGATCACTAATAAATTTATGATGGATACTATTTATACCAAGGGAATTTTTCTGGATATGAACAGTCATTCTGATAGATTAAATTCGCAAATTGTTTGATGTTGCGTTTCAGGTTTTCAAAGAAGTGTTTATTTTCTTTTTCATCCACCTTTGAATAAGGATGAATAGGAATCCTGAGATCAAGCGGCTTCAGTAGACCATATAACTTGTTTCTAGTTTGTATGAGAACAGAAGAATGTCAGCTGAACTCTTATTATTATTATCTATGTGGCAGCTTTATTTGACTTGTGTTACTAAATTTGTTACCAGAATTTTCTGTTTCGCAAGATCGAGTGCATAAAAAACAATTCTTTTGATAATTTCGTGAGATAAAGGTAATAGAAATTTTGTTGTTATTTAAGCTCAGGTTTTTGTCTACTGGCTCGTTAAACGTAATCCAGATTTCTCTATCAGTGCACTTTTTTACTGGTGATATCTTCTGCTTAGACAGAGACATAATTGTCAAAACACTTATTACCTGAGTAGCGAATATTCACCACTACACTAACGGTCTACTCGCCTAAGTTAATTAAGATAATTCAAACAACTTTTCTTGGAAAAGGAAACTTTTTAACAGGAGTCTCGAGGACAGTGCGATGTTAACCCGAAACAAAATATTAACTAATAATATATTCATATCGATTTTTTCCAGTTAACGAGTACAACTAAATATTTTCAAACCAATAGAGGCCTTGGTACTGACTACTTCAGCCACTAATACTACAAGTTATAAGTTATAAATAAAAGTATCGCTTTTAGAATATATGTCAGTACTATGAAGAAACGAAATCAAGCAAAAGTGAATGTGTTACATGTACGTGAGCTGAACCAATGCCTACAACTACATGTAACAGGGCACAAGTATACATTACTTATTTAATTATGAGCTTAGAGTTCTACCTTAAGATAAGCTATGCTAGAAAAATATAAAATAATATTTTAATGAATTGTTTTAGTAATTAACAATAAATAAGTCTACTTACGACACGGTTCTTCAAATACATATTCTTTTTCTTGTTCACAGGCAACTTTACCCGACTCATCATTCTTTCTTAGTGCATACGATATTCGCCACACTCTGCGAGAAGTCTTCCCATCTGTACAATTTTCTTTCAGTAATACTGGTAATGGACATGCTGGAACATCAAAAGTTGTAAAATAACACAACAATTACTTTTCTAAAAACGAAGTGAAGAAAATTAAAATTTTAACCGTTTCGATTTTCATGCATTATACATTTTTTAGAAATATGAATCCATTTGATTCTACTGATTCCTGTCAGTTGCGTAAAACCTACAGTACTAGGTATATGTAAATATACATGTATAACGTCAGCAGAATTTGGCTGCATAACACAATCTCAATGTTCATAGACGGTGTTCACCAAAGTAAAAGTACCTGACATAAATATTCATTTTCTTCCAAAAGATATTTAGAGTTGTGCAGTTAGTCATAAGGTACGTTAATTCTAACGAAAAATGCATTGCAAGAAAAAAAATAAACACTTGATTTTAAAGTGGATAACAAATTGTTAAAATGAAAATAATGCGCTGTTGGTTTTGTTTTTGAATCTTGAATTAACGTAGGTTAACGACACTCCAAGACATACTTCAGAGGGATTTGCACCTAAAAGACTATTTCCATACCAACTATTTAAGGAACTATGTATAATGCGACCTCAAGAGACGGTTATACAGTATGGTAAATAGTCCTGCTTCTGAAAAGGCCTCTGAATATTTACCCAAATACCAACGGTTGTGCTCGCAAGTTTAATAAGAATCATGTACAGAAATATTAGGACAGCAATTTCGAACATGGATTCCTTACTCCGAAGTGTCAGAAGAAAATGTACACCTTATAGTTTAACTAAAAAGACAGCATAAAGGGTCTATTATAATAAACTGTGAATCGTGCTCAGCTACATCTCAGCTGTTGAAGTTCAATCAGTAGTATACTACAATGGAACATGAAGTATAGTACTTCACACAAACTAAATATTACAGATCTCATTTTGGGGAAATCAGATGAAATTTTATCAATCATTAACTTACTGCATGGTTCCACTTTGTTCTCGACCTTCAATTGACATTTACAAGCAGTGAGGAGATAGAAACGTCTCTGAACAGATCTTAGCTTTGTATTTAAATCACATTGGCCCCGTGTGACTTTTTCTTCAGGACACACTAAAGTTTAATTAACAGACAGAAAACATGGTAGTGACTTCACAAGAGTATATCGTTTGAGGAAAGAATATCTGAAGTACAGAACTATTGTACTGATACACCCAGAAGTAGCTATAATAGACAACAATATTTTGAATACCTTAGTGTTTTGTAATTTATACGCTCTATTTTACCTTTTCTCAAACATTGTCGAATTTTTCATTTACATTGATTGTAAAATACTGTTCTGGTTTATTGTTAATGATATTATTTCATTTCTCAATATGTGACTCCACCTCACCAACTCCACATACTGATCATTTCATGACAAACCATTCACCACAGTTTTACTATCTCCTCTTTAATGCATATTTTGCACTGGTCACCTAACAAACGCGGTTTTTAACCTTGAACTAACTTGTCAGTTTTCATTCTCCACATTGCATTTCACAAAATTTATGGATGCATTCTGCCCAGCACTCATCTCTCATAAGTCTTCCTATAACTAATCTGTTATTCCATATGAAAACATACCTGTCAAATAATTGGCTGTTATTGTAGTGACAACAAATATTTTATTTTATAACTGTAAGCATCTAAACAGAATTTATTGAAAGGATCGACTTTTAACAGTATTATCCCTTTATTTACAAGATGTCAGCTAGAATCGAGAAACAGTTACTGTTAACTATATATGTCATTACTATGAGACATTTCTTTTTAATACTTTGGGAAAATTATTTTCCAGTGTTGAAAACGGAGGTCTTTGTTATACGCAAGATAAAAATATAGAGATAGTGAATACAAATCAGTATACGCCCTATCAACGAAGGATCAACTATATGCAAGGCAATGCATTATTTACTCCATTGAGTTAATTTAGCTTCTATGTGTATATTTGGTATCTTTGCGTGTTCCACAATAGGTCGTTATCAAGTATGCTAAGCTGCAAAACTGTGTAATGTTTAGTTAATTCGCACTAGGTGTCCACCTTGGTTAACAAGGTAAGTAACACAGCAATGCTATGAAATGTGACGCACTGTAATTCATATCAACATAAACCAATGTCAAATAAGTTTTTACTGTGGTATTACTAGTGCGGAAACAATTGACAAAAGTATCACTACAAAGCTTAGCCTAGCAGCTACAGGCGTCACTTATCACAAGTACGAATTTTGCTCATGAGACTAAAGTAGCAAGTAAAAAGTAATAATATTGACGCCTGACTTTTTTATATGATTACTGGATAAGACGACATTCACCTTTTTGTATGGCACAGTTAAAAATAATATATCTGCTGATAACGGTTCGCTTTCTCAAAAACTATTATACTAGTTGTATAATAACAGATTTCAACTATTCTAAAAATTGCATCACTTGTTTCTTTTTCGTTGGTAATTACCATATGGATGTTAATTTTCTATAGACTGCAGTAAATACTTCAAATCTGGAAGGCTTCAATGGTGACTTTTTGGCCAGTTTTTCTCTGCCTTCATCTACATTATTTATTGTACAGGTGAACTGAATTCTAACGAATATTTAATCAAGCGCTGCATGAATGACATCAGACAGATACCATGAAAACTTTGAAGATCCTCAAAGTCTATTTTTTGTCTGTTAGTTGCCCGCCTAAGCTACTGAAACGAGAGTATTTTTCGACTCTTTACCTAGAGGCCTATTGTTTAACAAGCTTAGCCTTACACAAACTGAGCCCTGGGCTATCAACTGGCTACACTCTTACTTCTCTAATAGGATGCAGTACACGGTATGTAATGGTGTATCTTCCTCTCCTTTGCTTACTGAAGCTGGAGTTCCTCAGGGTGCTGTTCTTTCTCCGTTTCTCTTTTCCTTCCTCTTACATGATTTACCTCTCTCAGATGAAATCAACTTCGTCAAATATGCAGATGACCTGTCTGTATCGTTTCCCATTAAGTCTCAGTCAGACTGTCTCAAATTAAATAGCTTCCTGTCGGACATCAGTGAGTGGTCCAAACTAAATAGTGTCATGCTGAATCCCTCAAAATGCCAGACTATCGACTTCTCCCTTAGGCATAAACGAGATCTACAAACACTAGTATGTTATCATGAAGCCTGTTGCATTGAGGGGACTAAAATTGAAACTAAGTCTACTGCAAAATACCTTGGTCTAGTTCTATCTTCCGACCTTACCTGGACATCTCATGTTCTAATGATTTCTAAGAAAGTCTTCTGTCTTACCTACTACATTAAGAAACTTAGACAGTCTGGAATCACCCAACCTGTACTTTCACAATTTGTCAACACTTGTGTCTTACCTATTCTACCTATCTACTGCTACTGAAAAAGGACTACACCATCCTGAGAAAGATGTTGAAGGTAGTCAGTAGGACTAGTGGTGTAAAACTCAGTCAGCTCGTCACTACATTAGTTGAAAGACATCTAAATACATGCGAAAAGTGGTCTAAAACCACACTCTCCGACCCCGAACACCCCCTCTATTCCCAACTCTCGCCTTGTATCTCATCAAGTAGAACCAGAAATCAGTATAAAATCATTTATGCTCGTAAAACCAAGTACAGGAACTCAACGATACCATATTTGGCCCGTGTTCTAAGTGACAGAGATAATGTTAAGCGCGAAACCTATGACTTTCTTTATTGTTAATAGCATAATTTTGGGCTCTTTTATTTTGTATTCTATAGTGAACTCCTTCTTAAACATACTTCGCTACCTAAATTATTAATATTGGCTTCCTTTTTTGTACTTTACTCTATTCCTTCTTTTGTGAATCTTCTGGTTCCGACTATATTAGCACTACGAGTACTACAAAATTGTCCTGTCATTAACCATCATGTAATTATTAGTTTTGTGGTTGTTTTTCTTAATTTCTATACTTTTCGGCAATATTGAAATGACAATCATTGGTTGTGAACGCCATAATCACCACCTTAAAAAATTTTGTATTATTCAGGATTACTCACACTATCACTACAAACACTGCATTAGACCTGACAATAAAAAACAAAACAACAACCCTGAAATGTTATTTTATGATTGTTTAGAGTTGTTTCAATCAAATTAACTGACCATATTGGCGATAAACATTCTTAAATATCATTTCATAACTTCTTGTATGACTATAGCTTTACTGTCACCATGCATAATCATATCATAGCTTCCACTACCCAATACTGAGTTATTATTATATGATGTTTATTTTCCTTTCTACTTATTGGTACTTTTTCGCATTTATAATTATTTTGTGTTTATCCTGTTGTTGTTTTTTTGCTGTGGTGTCTTTAGGTTTATTTTTTTGTTTGTTTAATACTCCTTTTAAATTTTTGTAAAATTAGATGCAAATATTGTAGATATGTGCTGAAAATTCCACACTGTACCACTGGTACTTTTTCTGGAATAAAGCAAATTATTATTATTATTATTCTACCTCCCGTGAAAATCCAATATGATCTCGTATAGTACTGTGTAGATAGAGTAAAACTTTTACGATAAGCTGTATTATAAATGGGTTGAATTTTATTTATCTTAACCAGGTTTTTCTTCCGATTGCAATCAGCTAGTAAACTGTAATACAAAATACACCTCAATATAATTATTGGAACGAATTTCTGAAGAGTTGTGCCATGAATGTATAATACTGTCAGGTATTATCTTTTAAATTAAGATTACAAAACTTACCGACTTTATTTTGGTCAACAAACTTTCTTGTAATACACTGTTTTCTAAACAGTTCATAGCGATAAGTAACACGTGATATAATACCATGATCTTCATGACATTTTTCCTGAAATCTTGGGTTTGAGCAACAACATCGTATATCTCGATGAACAATTTTTTTAATCATTCTGTGACACTGACAATTTCGTAAAACTGTTTTCAGTAGAATTGTAACTAAATGACAGGTTTTTCTATCGCATATGCGTTTTAAAAATCGCGGGCCGTGCACACCACATACTAGTAAAACAACATTTTTTAAAGATAAGGAAATTAATTACACGGATAAATGGATATGAAATTTTATTACATGGAACTAAGTGATTATATCTAAACAGTCTTCGTTACATTTCCACCTCAGACTAGTTGAAAAGACAGTTTATGACATAAATTATGCTAGTGGACAGCACTTTACAGTTTGAAACGATTGCTTCTCGGTTCAAGTTTTACTGGGAACACTATCACTCACTGAGAATCAGTTCTCTCCAAATGAAAAGTTTCAAATAAGACGAAACTCCCCTCCTGGATTCCACTATCAACCAATATTATAATTCTTCCACCACAAAATGCTTTTTAACAACCAAGAGCTGAGCGGAATACTGTATCTCATTAGATAAATTAAATTCCACAGCTGCTACCGATATTAAAATGCAGGATATAGCACTAAAAGCTTGAATTCCATAGACTTACATGATGATTGCTATTCTTAGTTTCTTGGTTCAAAAGGAGCTTTTCCAGACACTTGACAAATATGATACACCCTTATCTACCTTACACTGATATATATCCATTATTATAACAGTGTTTACCAGTGATATATTGAAACAATCCATGGATAATAAAACGAATTGTAACTTTCATGAGGTTTATTCTGTCTTTCTAATGCGCGACAAAAAGATCTACATTCTACAATGCAATTGTTGCAGTCAGATGCAAAATTGTAAAAATATCCTGTAAATTCTAACATATTTGTCAGACTTGAACACTGTGGTAGTATGTAATTTCATACTAATTTCTTATTGGATAAATAATACAGTGAAACAGTGTTATGTATTAGATGTCAAACACAACTTATCGTTCATAACCGCATCAGTTGTGCTTACAACTTCGAAGAAAATTTGCTCAAGCTGTAGACTTACAGTGAAATGTTAAATATATCAGCGTAACTGCCTGCTACACCTGATTTTGTAGTAAAATATGCTAACTATTGTGATGTATTTTTGAAAACGACTAAATTACACATATAAGTGCATGTAACTTCGTCATAATTATTTCGGTTTATTGAGTGTATGAAAATGTGGAAGGGGTTCAATAACATATCTTAGTAATTTATAGTATTTTTGTTAGCACACTAACTTACCTACGTCTTTTCGCAATAAATCAGTCTGACTAATGCATTGTCCTTTCTCTTCATCCAGATTATAGGAAATCTTTTTGATGAGTAACAAACTTCCTCCTCGCTGGCATTCAAGATGCTCCACAGGTTTAGGGCAACAACACTTTGACTGAATATACTCCTCTTTCTTCACACACTGACATCCAACTTTATTAAACCAACGTATTGTTGTTGTCTGATTACATGTGACAGGATCACATTTAACGTCCACATTCTTATCACTCGGACAAACTGATTAAAAAGGCAATGAAAAGGAAGCAAAATCAGAGTCAAATTCGCTTTGGAATAGATGGTAATTCTACAGGATATTATTTTACTTTGATCACAAGAAACCATTTAATTCTTTGTTTGACTGAACGGTTGACTAACATAAACACTCATTAAGTCAGTAGCCTTCTTGATATCAGCCTAACGGTCCACTGATCGAGGTAAGCAGTCCAAACAAATATGAAACGTTACATATCAGGTATTAAGACGAGTCAGCTTATAGAAAGCTCTGTTCCTTGTTACTTGACCTACTGACTACATTAAAAACGACCCAAGAATCAAAATAATAAATCAACTACCAGCTGGTTATTTAATTTGCCTAAAGTTGAAACAATTGTAATTATTATTCTATTGTTCTTACAGATCCACATGTTGACGCTGATGCAAAGGAAATCGTTACAAACATTCTGAATTCCACACATGTCTTATGTTTCATCTGTTACCAGGACAATGTCATGTAAAAGGAGAGCGACGCTGATGCATCTGCAATACTTGTAAATGCATACTACTTGTTTGTTACTTACCTACAACTTTTTTCATCCATATTATTTTCGGTTGGCATACTCCATCTTGCAGCGTATGTACTATTTTCTTCTTCACCAACATGCCTTGTCGTTCGGAACAGATAGGACTCTTCATCGTTTTGTCCAGATGTTTACAAGCTTTGAAGGTAAATCACGTAGAATTATCACTTGTCAATAATAAAGACACATTAAAGAAGAAACACTGAAAAGGGTTAATAATTTTTAGCCTTAAGAAGCCGTCAAGTGTTCAATCTCTTTAATCCTCTCTGTTATCTAGAATGGTGCATGATAACAATATCTGATGGGACTGTAAAGTGACAAAATATGACACTCCTGTCAAGAAGTTATCTTCGTATTTATTTCACTTCCGGCCTGTATATTTATTTATCTGTCAGATGTCAAAACTACTTCAGATGGACAGTCAGAGTTGAAATGTCAACAGTTATTGCTGGTCATTCTCATTCAAAGAATTTCGACGTCAAAATAATTGGAAATTGACCGAACATCACTACAAACGATAAGACGATATCAGTCATAAGTTTTTTTTTCGATTCGTTGATTGATAAGAAAATTTATGACAAGAAAGCTTTAAAAGAAACAATTATTCCTCGAAAAACTGACCAAGAGGAACAGTATAATTGAATCAGATCTCTAAAGATCCGAAACATTTCCCACAGAAAATAAATCAAGTTCGTCTACCAGTGAAAACAAAACTAAAATTGATGTCGAAATCAATGCTGTTACCTGTCTGAGTGTGTATGCATAAAATCAAGACTCTTAAAACAGGAAAACGTTCAGGCGTAATAAATAATTTTGATAGAATCAGATCAGTGTTCAGTTAGATTATTCAGAACACAGATTAATAGCATAAATTTCTGAAAAAACAACACAGAAGTGAGGAGACTGATGAGACGGTTACTACACAATAAGATAGAAATTTTCAGACTCTTTCTTTGTATTTAAGTGAACGCAGTGGCATATGATCTAATTCAGTCAAATAACTCCATATAATTCTCCCCTTTGAGGAATTTGAACAAATCGAGAAGAATAAATGTACTCAGATAATATAGTTTCGTTTGTTATGGTTTCGCGGAATGTTTCCAAATGCTTACAACCTAAACAGTGATAAACGATATTAATAATAGAAGATATGAACATGAATTGACACGTTTACAATGAGTTACTGTTAAGAATTATGTGTGGCACTCGTCTAGAATGATGTGAGAGATGTGATGGGATAGGGCTACAGAACTTTGTTTTGTAAATGCAATCACCAATGTACTGCGAGGTTGACCATTGTCTCTTTCTGTGTGTACATATTGGCTGCAGCCATCTGATGGCGATCGCTTCAGCAAAACGTAGCAAACTTTAGTTGCTGGGATCATTTTCAGTCTTTCCACAAAATGATGTGTCAAAACAAATTACATGTAAACGCACTACATAATATCTGTGAGCTCTATTATCTTAAGTTCAGTGTCCACCGTATCCTACCAGCAATATCATCACTGCTGTAAGGTGTACAAGAATCCACAAAATAACAGAAATAATCTTACGTTATCCTGTTATATTTATTCTTATTCATTTACTCAGGTTTCTGAGTCTACTAATTGTAATCTTATTTAGCTTTATGAAAACGTTGTTTTAGAATTATCTTTAATTTCGTGATCACATTAACGATTATTTTTCAAATAGTTATTCAGAAAACTTACAACAAATCCTTTTTTGATATTTAGTTTTTTGAGCACAATTACACTGAGATGTTATTTTATCCCATGATGTAATAGTGTCCAGAGCTATTCCATTGACTAGATTGCAAACACCTTTAATAATATTTGTTTCAGTTGGACAAGCTGTAAATAAACAACAAATTATGAACAAAATTCTCCGAAAACTTTTAATTGAATTTATTTATTATTTTCTTTTATTCCTTTAATTTCCCATCGGAACATGGAGCTTCAAGCTAGATCGTTTCTGAAGTTTCGGTAGCAGTGGTGTTTATTTTTACGGGATGGTGGTACTATCCTCATGCCCAGCCTTTCCTTTTTACCAGTTTTATTGCTGACTTAGCGAGGTAAAAGAGTGTGTCGGCCGGTATCGAACCCCTAAACACGTGTGTAGTTGGCGAGCATTCTACCGCTGTGCCACCGACGTTTTATTCAAGCTCTTAGGCATGTCTTATGTATATTTGCCTTTTTTGAGTTCTGTAAACATTTCATTTAGGATGCTGTTATACATACTCATTCTTTTCAAAGAAAATGTTTTGGGTTTTTAATTTCGTCGTTTCAGTCTTGCTAAAATCAAGAAATTGTCAATACACACTAATTATTCAACGGATAATATGCATACACAACTGTAACAATATGCAGCCAGGATTCAAATCCTGGACCACTCACAACCGAAGCGAGTATCATACCCCTAGACCACCAGGCCACGCCTCATTATAAACAAAATTACTCTTCACACTATCTGGGATTGATCAGTTGAGCTCAGTGACAGTAGGGAAAGGTATATGTAAGGTGTTAAATTAAAGAAATGTGGTAAAACGTGACTGCATAGCTGAACGGTTTTCGACACTAACAAAAGTAACGGAGAAATACCAATTATCCATAATCGTATTACAAATAACCTTACCACTAAAGGAGGCACGTTCGAATCAAAGAGAAAATGAGTTTTTTCATGGCTTAAGGAGCTAAAGATGAACCTTGCTGATGAAGGCCAGAAAAGTCTAAGTATAGAGTGTTTCCTGTTTACTGGGAGCCTTGGGAGTTCATCTTTAAGTGGATTCAAATCAGAAATATTAGAGTGTAAACAGGAACCAATGACTGATTGACTTGTACATATAAAATAATCTACTTACACAAATCAATATGTTTCTTTACATCTTTGAATTCACAGATTCTCCTCTCTTCATTAAAATGATACGTTCGATTAATAACTTCAATTCTTCCACTAGTTGGAATGCACTTTTTAATTATATTGTTCTTCACTGCCTCACGTCGACAACAACATGGACGCATTTCGATAATTGGATGTAGACGATGACACTTCTTATCCTTTGCCTCAATGGCCCAGCGCGTTGTCGTTGTTTGCTGGAGACATGTGATTGGATCACACGGTTTGACATGAATTGAAGGGGATGGGCAAGCTGTAACGGAAAATAGACTGTGGGTTTATATGAACTAACTGAAAATGAAGCACTTTCAGTATATAACGTTTGAAATAGAATGGTATGGATGGAGAAACCGTAAGTTAGATTAGACAACCTTTAGACATTTGTTATGTTAATAAGTATGAATTCAAGGAAGATTTACGTTTAACACCAGTTATCTGAGACTTCTATATTTAAATAATGATTTGCAGTTAGTTATGTTCACTGAGCTGGTTGGTTTAGTTGCGGAACTTTCGTAGTCTTTCTGGACAACATCTTCAACATCTTTTAGCAAAACATGAAGTGATTTAAATTCACCATGGGGAATTTGTTTATTAGATAAATCACATAGTGAAACAGTATTATTTACTGGATTAAGTTTCGAGCACAATTGATTGTTCATAATCATATCAGTTCGAGACTTCTTTAGTGTTCAAGTGTAAATGACTCATGTGTGTCAAGAAAGCTTCGTTATTACCTCTTCGCAACTTGGTTTACAAGTAAGTGAGGTTTGGCAGTCATAAATAGTTCACATAATCTATTTCAGTCTGATCAACTTGATACAACATAATTCAAGAAGTTCAGAGTCCACAACAGTGCAACAGCGGAGCTGCATTGGGTTAATGACCGCTAGGAAACTTAGAAATCAGTTGTTGTTTGGATTTTATACCAAAAACTGACGTTTCAATGTCTGGTATAAATTGACTTTTATATCAACTTTAATTCTTACCTACATCTTAGGAAAAGACATAAAGATTAGTATATATTAACATGTAAATAAACTGTTTACAGTAAAATTTATATTAATTGTACTGCATACCACATATTCTATCGCGTTTCTCTCGATAAACGACTTTGCATTCACATTCTTCAATAACAGATCGCGTAACCAATATAGGCTGTTTTCCGGATTGTTTATCACATGGACCAATAGGTATTACATCTTGAGCTTTACATACTGGAGGCGGTAAATTCTTCACAGAATTGACTTTGACACATTGCCCATTGTCGAAATTCCATCGTTCAGTTGTCTACAAGTTCAACCAATTTGGCAAGTTAGATGTCTGTTTACTTCATTACTTATTACTTCAAATATATATATATATAATTATCATCCTGAATATCACTCAGTTTGCCATCATCACTCCAACAGTGATGAGACCCATAATAACAGTAAGTTCGTTTTGCAGTAAAAGCAAATAATAATATTAATAATGCATGTTTGTCATATAAACTGCTTTGGTAGCAATAATACTACAAGTAAATATGTTTTTTCTCAACAATCAAAACAAAGTGATCTAAAAACTTAGAATAACTCTAAACTCTAAACCCTAGTAATAACTACAACGAGATTTCAAGATTTCAGAAAAATATGATGGTCATTATAAAATAATTTAATATGAACTCCGTGTATTTAGAATATCAGAAGATTTCTCTAAATATTTCAGCAAAGAGTTTTGGATTTTGATTAAAAAATCAGTATGTATAATCAAATAACAACGGATACATTAATCTTGACAAGAATACAAATGAAGACAATATAAACAAGCTTACCAGTGTTATACTTCCACTCGGCGAACAGTGTTTTTTACTTCCAGCTATACGATTTGTACAACAGCATAATTGTGGTACAGTGACCAACTCTCTGACACATTTACATCCTATTTTATTCCATTTATAACTTCTTACAATTTTTAAACATGAATTTGGATCACAATACTGATTATCAGTTGACAAATTTTGTTCAATCTTCTGTGGACAAATTACTTGCTTCTCTTCAATCTTAACTTGTTTTACACAGCGACCATTTTCTAATCTATTTATTTAAAGAATGCTTGGTTTTAGTAAAATTGCATTATTAAAATGATTAGTAGTATGTGTATTAACCATCAGATACCATCTTAACAACTGACGTAATGTAAAATATATTATAGTAGAGGGGTGTTTTCAAATAAGGTGTTTTTTTAACACAAAATGATATCAAAACGGTTGCAAACAAATTGTTGAACATTCTTCAAAACTTTTCACTAAGCACTAATCTATGACACCAAAATTCAAGACTTGGAGTAATCTCCTGGCTGAAGCTGACCTATGACTTTTTACATCATAATTCATGATAATACACGCTACTTAACAAGTGTTATTTCAAAATAGCCCTTAGTTAAAAAATATTCAGCTAAAAAGAATTAATGATGGAACAGTCATTTTAACAAATAAATAGGCAAACTTTTGTACATCAGTGTTTGTGTTCACTTAATGGATATTCATAGCCTAATGACATCTTTATTTAGGAGCCTAAGGAAAAAGTGGTTGATTAATTGGAGCTCTGTTACTCATTTTAAAACCTGACTGAAGATTTTTAACAGAGGATACATCAAACTAAGAATACAAATGAAATTATTACAGTTTAAGTATTTTGCTAGCACATTAGTAGTTAAAGCATCTACTGATTCATTTCTATAGATTATTTTTATTTATTTACTCACCAAACTCAAAGAAAGTACCAGACATTCTCTCGTCAAATATCAACATGTATTGTATTTCACATTGTTTCTCGAGAGAATGTAATACACATTTGGATCTTAATTCTCTGGAGCTACCACACAATTCCCTTTATTCATATTAGACACTTTGACTGAATGATTTAAACAGCTGAATTTCATCCAATAGGTAACGAGTTCAGTCTGCGTTACATCTAGTGAAGTTTCAACACTCAATTATTACCATAACTTCACACGATAATAAACTGAAAACTGTTGGGTTACGAGGTGACCACGCTATAATTTATCAGCCAGATTGTGATTCAGTGGCCTGTGTTTCCTAGCCTCTGTCAATGTTTGAATAAATTTTATTCCACTACTGAGTAGTGACTATTTGCAAGATGAATTTCTTGAAGTTTTGATAAGAAATAAATACGTATACCATCCTCTAAGCTGGATATCAGAACATCTACTCACCAATGACGTTGGTTGGCAGTGAGTAAATAGTATGAGTTGTGGAAGCTGAAAGTCAAAGCTACTGAATTATAATCTAGTAGTTAGGAAACAAAACGTCTACCTCGAAACCTAACTGTACTGCTCTACACATCTTATGAAGAAGTATACGGGTGCTACTGGGGAATTTCAAAATATGACATAAAAGAAAGTCGATGTTTTTTAATTTTTATTGACTTTCTACCCAAGTACAAGTAGGTTTCACGTCATTTTTGTAGAGTGACAACTACTTAAAGTGTATTGACTCTTAGTTCTCAAAGCAACTATTTTAAGGTTTAGTGCGATAGCTATTGATCACTATGTTCATGTAACAATTAATTAATTAATGTTGTAATAGATTCCCGCCCTATGCAAATAAGTATTATCCCTACTATCATGTGAAAGAGATACTGGGGCCCGCTTATTGTTCATCTTGGATAGACGTCTACAAATGTTCCTAAATTTAATATCACTGCTATATATTGCTTTTCTAACTGAGTACTACAAGTCTGACTTCACTCCTCTGAAATCATAACAATTCACTGAAGAAATCCTTCTAAATAAAAACAATTTGTATACATTTTTAGATAAATCATGCACGAAGAGTTAAGATGGTCTCCTAAATTTCAGATCATCATACGCTGAAGTCTCAATCATCTTTTTTTCTCAGCAAGCCCCTCAGATATCTTATTTTTCATTTACCTACTATTGAATTTATAAATTAAGTTTTCCAATTAATTCCATTTGTTCTCAGTAACCACTAAGTTTCAGAGTGACTACATCGTCATCATACTGCGATTGTACAAGTGGTATTCTGCATTTCTTATAGAAGGTTAGTTTATAATTAAGTCCATATTTTGATTTGCGCCGGAGAACTATACATTTCGGGGTCTAAGGCTATACTTTTAATTGATCCATGGCTGAACACTTGGTCATCGCCTTAATTGCACTTCATTAAGAAATGTCCTAATGTAATCTGCATTTCACTTCATTTGATTTATTCGATTTAAAACTGTGTCTAGATTATCAGGAAGGGTGCTTCCGTGAACCCTTTCTGTAAATGGAGCGATAAAATTGCTTTGTAGCATTCAGGTGAGTAGCAGCCATTCTAACTTACTGATAAGTGTGGTATATATTCCCGAAATGTGTAAAAATAAATGTAAATTGAACCTCTGTAAAATTTAAAAAGAACAATGGTAAACCAAGATGAAAATTCAACATTTCAACTCACTCAAAGTAAATATTCTTATTTTCAATAATTCCTTTGTCTGTTAGACACCTGCTTCCCAATTGTTTTGGAGCCGGACAGCAACAACGTACGTACTGAATTCGTTCTACACGTTGACACTCACATTCTTTGATCACATAGCTAATATGACGTATTGCTTTTAAGCAGCTACCAGTTGTATCACATGTACCCTCAAGTACATAAGGACTTGGACATTCTAGACAGACAAATTATTTTAGTAAATATAATTTAGAGGAGCATATATTTCTAATCACATTCCACTGTTGGTTAACAGTAAAAATCTAAATTTCCATAGGTCTAATCAGTACTTATGCTTAATGATAACGCAGTAACGTCAGTATATATATATATATATATATATATATTAAGCCAGTACATAAGACCTTATGTTGGAAAATCGGCATCACTTTAGTGCTTTGAGATGCAGCTGTAAACTAACAGAATCTTCTCAGTTTTCACAACTCACTTAAAATCGCACTGGATAAGTACGTCATACATTTTGGATAAAAGATAAGAGAATATTTACGTTTCTGCTAGTAATCTAACATACAGTAAAATGATAAAAAGTCTACTGTCCACATGTACTCAGTTTCCAAGGTTTAAATTACTGTCTACGCAGATTACTTTCAGGTTTGGCCACGACTGATATAATCATGACATGAGTCAACAACCTGATGCATGAAAATTGACAGTAATGCTAATGTTTGAAAATATCACCTTACTTTCTCCTTTCTGTTAAATACCTGCTGTAAATTAAAACACTGAACATTGTACAAAAGATATTCTTTCTGATAGCTCATTCCCTAGGTTCTGCAGTTATGTGAACATATTAGTTAGGGAATAATTGCTACTGGTCATTTTAAGGCTTTTACTAACGGTGAATCGGAGGATTTACGTCCCCAAAATTTGTGTGTGAGTAAAATTTTACTGTTCACTAATGTTAGGTTGTATAAATAAAACACGAAATTGAATTCAGAAAGCAAAAGGTTTGTTCTTCAGACTATAAGTGAGTCAGCTAAATTTTGTTGGAAAAAAGAGGGAATATATACATACAGGACGAAAGGTCTCACCTAAAATTAATCACGTAGTACATTATTTTGAAATCTACTTATTGCATGACAGGCCAGGGTTTTCGTTAACACAGTTTCCAAAATTTAAAACGAATTGGTATGGTTTCTTTGGTTTGGAATTTTCCGTACCTGGTGGCTTTCAGCAGTTTATTAGGTACACCACAGGAAATAATTATTCAATACTTAGCTTGTGATATGTTAATAACAGTTATTCCTTAACTAATGTGGGCATAAAATACTAGGACCCGTAGGAGCTATCAAAAAGAATGTTTTTTATTCACTACTGCGTTTCTTTTAGCTGTCTAATAGTCATAGTGAACCAAACCTCTAACAGAACAAGCCATCGGAAAAATGCTGTTAAATATATAACGGAAACCTTCCCTGTACTTAATCCGATGATACACAACGAAATAGAGAATCACTGAATTCATAGTGTGTACTATGAATAGCAATACATGGAATGAAGACATTATTGACAAATCTAAGCTATCTCCCAAGTATTTGTTCTGTTTAAAATACTGTAGTTAGCTACTTGAAAGCATGTACAGAGAATAAGAGCCAGAAAATACTATCTGATTTTGGCTAACAATTCAACAAACAAGGAGAATACAACCACAGAAAAACAATTATTCAAATGAAATAACATACTTGGACATTTACGACGGATTAGATTCTCTTTAACACATCGTTCACTGACATTATCAAACTTATAAATTTGCTGTATAACTATTTTGCAGTTTCCAACACACAGAAGCCGTTGGTGTGACCGACTAAGGCAGCCTGTAATTTCAAGAAATGATTAATTAAATATGTGTAAAAGGACAGTAGTAATAATTAATTGCTTTAGTTGAAAGTAGCACTCTTAATTCACCAGTCATATTCTGTATAAAAATCGATTTATAGTGAATGTAAGGAAGATAATATGTAGAATGACTGCATTTGCTTGTAGAACGAAGGTAAACTAAAGGCTGATATTTATTGTAAATTCTAACAGATATGAAAAAGGATGATTTCTTTATTCAGTGATCAGGTCAGATTATCATCATCGCCATCATCAAATCAGTCTCGCTAGTCACGATAATAGAATCCAACTGCGGCCGTTTTGTCCTGAATTCTGGTGCCAGCCACCACCTATCAAATAACATCAAAGTTGAAGTTGAAGGCATCATTAAAGAGTCCTTAGTTCAAAAAAACATTTTGTGTGTTGGAAGTCGTAAGTTATTGGGTCAAGGTAACCTTGTGAGTGGAGCAGAGACTTTGTACTCCTGAACAGACTGAAACTACTATAGTTGATTCTCTGTTTAGAATACCTGCCATGTAAAACAAAATTGTTGTTTGTAACATATTTCCTCCATTGCTTTCTGAATTTAATTGTTTAAAAATATGAAACTGATTGACTTTTCGGAGGGAAATACAAATTGCACAATCAGATTTCCAAAAGAGTAATAATTATTACTTAGCTTTGGTATGAGAACGTATACTTGAAAACAGTATTCAACACAATACAAAATATGTTGAAGGAGGGAGCATTAATAGCTTGTTAACTTATTAACTCATTAACTTACAGCATTCACGTTCCTCTTTCACAATCTGATGTTGTTTACATTTACAGTCATTTGGATCAACTATTGATTTAATCAAAAATATGGGTCGTCGACAGGTTTGAGGTCTACACTCACCAGGTTTGATCTTCACTAACTTTGAACAGCCTATAAAACAGAGAAAATGTTTTGCAGAGACGTTAAGTTATTCAAAAGCCTCAGCAAAAAATAGTCGGTTTTATGATGTGAAAACATTCATAGGGTCAGGGAACCCATTCGTTTTCTCCAAACACATGTCCAATAAAGACACAGGAAATTCCATGTTAGATAATTATCTCTCTTTTGACTACTGATTGCAACTTAAAACAAAAATTGTGCATAATTGATTAAAGACTTCTATAACAAAATTTAGAACAACACGTGTAAGTGAACAACATTGTTTTCAATAAGATTCCTCCAAGATTTAGTCTAATATTCATAACTTTACGATTAGATATTGAATCATCCCTTAAATCTTATCACATCTTCATTGAGTGGACTTTTCGTTTTTCTTAGCCTCTATCTACTACTTCTACCTGAACAGTTGTTTGTTTAATCATACTGTTTTTCACTATTCTTGTTATCACAGATCGTTACGCCTTTTCATTTTTGTTATTAATAGAATCATTATTATTATTATTATATTACATTATTGTTTCCTTTATTAATAATAATTATTATGACTAATTGCACAGTTTATCTGCACAATCTTATTATCCTTTGACAAAACACCGTGATTGGTTTATATTTGAATTTTTATTTGTAAAGTCATGTATGTTATAGTAAAGCCTGGTGAGATCTAATTGAAAACTGTGCTGTTCGATTAAATGTGTTCTGAATTTTACGATGGGAGTAATCAATATTTTGAGATCTAAACAGACAATGATAACTTGTCGATAGGATAATAAGAATGTGCATATAAGTTGTGTAGTTGATCACCATTATGAAAATACTAATAATAGTTCATTCGCTAGGGGACAAATAATGACTGAATGAATAGTTTAGACTTCGTATCTCTCCTCAGCCATCTTCAGTAAACCAAATACAAAGACCATTAGTGAAGGTTCGATGGAATGCGACACATCACTATGCGTGCATTCGTTTCGTCTACCGAGTGGCTGCTATAAACTAAACGCGACAAATTAGAGCTTCTCATGGTGTTCTATCTACTCCTTACTAAACCATTATTATGGATTGTCCGTGACACGTTGGCTAAGCTGTCTATGGTAAACCCAACACAACTGTCTCCACAGGAGTAACTGAAATGATAAATACATTTAGATGCGGCTAAACTAGTTAACTCCTTCGTTTGAGTCACAATCATTCTCTGAATAGAAAAACAACAGGTTTACCGAATGAAGTGTTCTCCGTATGATTTTGGCTAGTCTCTGGAACAGAATTTCACAGAACTGGACAAATCACTGTCAAATAGTCACCTGATAAACAAAAGTTTCTTACCTTCCGTTATCGTATCTGGTTTTCCATTTAATTTATTCACGTTTATTAGTGATATCCCATCAGATATCCATCTCCACTAAGGAGTGGTAAACATATTCAAATTTTTTTTCGTAAACGATATTTGAAACTTAATTTTTCACTCAGCTCTTAAGACATTAAGCAATATTTCTTTAATATTTAGTGCACAAATAACCACGGAAGCTCAAGTATTTTCCTGAGAATGTTTCTTTTCAAAAACAAAATCCAATTGCCTATGCATTCTAACTTCTGTTAGTCCATGAATAAATCAGCATTCAAAATTCATAATTGTTTATGAATTCTTGTCGAAGAAATCCCAAAATAAATTGTCTGCATTGCTCTATTTATATTTGTATGGATGACATTCGACCAACTAATAAGTATCAAAATATTAGACACACCAATAAAGGTAAATGGAGTGAACCCTGGGTAACCAAACCTACTGTACTACCCCGTCAGTTCGTTATATTAACAACGTTGATAATGCAAGACACCTGCCATTACCAACTTAGAAGATCCGCTTAATTAATATTGGCTCACCTTTCTATTTATGACATCAGACCAAAAAAAATTTAACTTACCCACTGGGACAGTTTGTTTCTTGGTAGACCTTACACACTTCCAGTTCTCCAAATGTGATCGATGAACATAAATGTCTAATTGTCCGTTTCTGCAGAATGTCTCCTTCTCCTCTCTTTTCGGGCAGCCTGTACCAAAAAAAGTAGATGGTTGTGACTGATTATTATTTTTTTTAAAGAAGTGGTAAATAATATTATCATAAAAGCCTTAATTTTCCGTCTGGTGGTTTACACTTCCGGAAGAAATGGATTTGCTTACTTAAATCATTAACTGTGTATTTCAGTGAATTAAATTTCGTATTCAGATTTGTAAAGAACATCATCTGACTCTAAATTTAATCGTAAGCCTTTAGTTTACTGGGAAGGTGAAATAACTTCATATTAGATAATAGTAAAAACTGTATCATAATGAATTTTCTTATTATTATTATTTCCTTTAGTTCCGAATGGAACATTGGCCTTTAGCCCCACATCTTTAATGCACTCGGCTCTCTGCCATCCTTTCCAGCTGGCCCCATGACTGTTCACAAGCTTTCATCTCCTCTTCACATTATCTTCTCCACGTCTACCTCAGACCCAAGCCCAACTCATCAGTTCCTACTCACATTTCATTCTAGGGCCTACCTTCAGTGAATTATCACATGACGGCCTCCTCAAAGTAAATCCAAATCATTTCTGCTTCCTTCTGCATACTTGTTGAGAGATAGATTCTTCAGTATTTCACTACCCATCAGTTTCTTGTAGCTTAACTTTTCTGAGTTGTCATTTAATTTCATTACCCAGCAAAAGCAGATGCTGATGGAAGTCAGCAGCAGTTCGTTGGGAACCCCTGTCATTAATATTAAAAATAAGGATATTGTTCCATGTACTGAATACTGTGGATCTCCACACAGATTTCAGAGTACTAAACAATAACTAAGTAGTATATTCATGCTACATAATTCACAGATTAATAATGAACCTTCAAAGTCAGTCATTTAGAATTAAAGAAAAACATTTTTGGTCAAATTTTGGCACTGTAAAAATATTAAACGGTAAGCTACTTAAATAAAGATGTAAAATATCCAAAGAATTTTTTGAGTGAATTCAAAAAATATGCATTTTGTTTTAGTTATTGATATTTTTAACTGAAACTTGCTCTCTTAGACTGTTAGAGAGATAATTTTAAAAAGCAAATATCAGGCTGCGCAACTATACTGATAAGATATTCTTTCCTCGCTCATACGAAAGCTTGGTAAAGCCTTTGGTGAACGCAGTCGTCAGCCAGGCCTCGCAATTCAGTTGGTAATGTGTGGGTCTACCAACTCGTAATCTACTTGTTCAAATTCTGTCGTAAAACAAGTTTCCATTTCTTCTTTCACTAAACTTTAAATTTTGATAGTGTGAAATATTCTCATATCATGAATTAAAAGTCAATCTGAACGAAGAATACTCTTTTCAGTAATTTCTCTTCAGGTTCTTACAGTTATAAAATATAATATTTGTTGTCGTTACAATAAAAGCCAGTTATGCGGCAGATACATTTTTTACGTAGACTAACAGATTAGTTATGAGGTGTCAAAATAAATAGTCGTATTTGTGTGACGAACGTGCTAGGCTGAAATCGATTACAAAATATTGCAAAATAGGAGACAATGGTGGTGAATAGTCATCATAGATTCGTAGAATATGGGGTAGGAAAACTGACAAGTCAGTTCAAGGTTATAAAAGGTGTCAGATGAGTGGCTAGTACAAAGTGGTATTTTGACACCCCATAACTAATCTCTTAGTCTACGTAAAAAATATATCCGCCGCATAACTGGCCACTACTGTAACGACAACAAATATTATATATTTTACAATTGTAAGAACCTGAAGAGAACTCAAGTTTTGAAGTCATGTGTCTATAATTTATATGATTATTAACAATAAATTTTATTCGAAACGTCATCTAGTAAATAATACTGTTTCACTGTGTGATACATCTAATAAACAAACTAATATGATGAGAAATTATTGAAAAGAATATTCTTCATTCAGACTGACTTTTAAATTTTGAAGTATGGTTTGACCCATTATACTCTGTCACCTTTAATCACTGACCATAGAGAGCACTTCCTAAAGCGGACAAAAATGCTATTGGTCCGTGTTAACTTATTAGCCGTTCTGTCATCGCTAACTCAGATCAGAGGTCATATAAAAGAAATATTATTGGTCAGTTTTTCTCCATTGAGTGAGGAGACAATTTTCTCCGTCAAACTTGGTAGTTATCTCTCACACAAAACAATCACATTAGGCCACTGAAATAGTGGAAATTATATAAGTGGAATTACACTCTACCACAGTGCCCAAGTTTTATTCTTATATCAATGATACTCATATAAATGAAGAGTTTTGAGTTTAGAAACATTTTAACACCTTTATTCATGATCAGATTTTTCCTAGAGAATTAGATGACTTATAGCAAACCATATTTCCACTTGAATAATCTGCAATATTTTGTCCACGATATGGTGATTACTGTGAATGCGATTTAAATGAGATACTGAAGTGTCCAGCAGCAGTTCTGACTACATCTAGACTACAAACTACTGAAGGCATTTAATTTGCTCGAAATGAGGTTATCAGATATAGCTTAGCTCACACTGAACAAATTAAGTAGCTAGCATTCTTTACACCGTAGCTGTTGTGATTAAATTTGTATTTCCAATTAGGGTTTCGCAATGATCGGACTGAAGTTAAAGAATTATTGGGAAGCAATAGCCTTTTCGTTTTAGTTTAGAGCTCCTCAGAAGTGCACACCACTGATATTAGTCAAAATTCTTACGAATCCAAATCTTGATGTCTGTACTGTTTAGTTAAGAATTTCGTAAGGAAAACATTTTCTCCGAGGAAAAGGAAACGAAAAGGTTTGTTAACAGA
The DNA here is from genome assembly GCA_944472155.2 of Trichobilharzia szidati. Classification (NCBI taxonomy): domain Eukaryota; kingdom Metazoa; phylum Platyhelminthes; class Trematoda; order Strigeidida; family Schistosomatidae; genus Trichobilharzia; species Trichobilharzia szidati. Next base: position 132,153,529 of record OX235279.1, on the reverse strand, counting down.
ATCTACTAACTTACAGCAGGTTCGTGTGTGAATAACTTTTTGAGTTAATATACACCGACAGTTTTTAACTTCATACATTGAACTGATAAAGGATTGTTGACATGTTGTTCTATCACAATGCCCCCAGTAAGATTGTGGTGCTTGTGGATAATTACTACAACCTACAATATAATCAAAGCATGCATTATTGATAAAGAAATAAAAACAGTTGCAAGAAAACAACCACATTTGCATACATGTCAGTTATTTTAATGATAATAGCTCGTTCTCGTTTTGCACTGCATATTGGATTTAGCATCTGTTCTATTCTCCTTAATAGCAAACTATCTCAGGAGACTAAAGAATGTGTTAGGCTGATAACATTATCATACAAACACTTCCTGACTATTAGTGTTTTCTGCTAATGTCGGAAGCACACCGAATTATCAGAGACAGAGTGGATGATGACTAGCACTGGAATCGAGGATGCTCAGTTCGTCCTATTTTGGACTCGTCACTGGATGTACCTGCATTCTCCAGTGATTGATGGTGTTCCCACTAAGGCTGGATTCCACTGCTAGTCACCATTCACCAAACTAATTCAGATTATTCGTGAGACGACAGGTGCATGACAAATACAGTTCACCTTCATTTCATTTGAATACTTATAGTGACCATATAAAATATCTTGAAACCAGTGACAGGTCTTCGGAAGAAGCTTTATGATTAAAATCCAACAGTTTAGGCTCACTGAGCTAATAAAAGCGAAGATAAATACTCCACTAAAAAACTTGGAAAAGCTCACGCCATTATGTATTTTCCGTTTTTACAAAGCTGCTTTGAACCGTAATCGGATATCTGAATAGTGCTGTTCATGTAGTCACAGATACATAAACAGAATAGTAAAATATACTTTTATTATCTTCGTGCATATGAACACTAGAAACCTCTGAAAAACAGATGATTAATTTGCCGTTGAAACTCTAAGTTTTCAGCATTCTCACTGGTTATTACTAAGAATCGTTTAACCTTCATTACTTGAAGTTACACTTGAATTTCGCATTCACTTCGACGAGTCAGACAGAGTACCACAGGAACCTATGGAATGCTTTCCCTGTCAAGGGATATTGTCAGTTTTTTAAATTAATGAAAACAATCATTAGGATATTAGGGTGAAAACACATGAATTTTTTGTGTTTAATAGCACTTCTTTTTTTATACTTACAAGAAGCATTACTGCAAACATGGGTCCGTCCAAGAGAATATAGGTTAATAGTGAAAAACAGAACTAGAGCTTATGGTGAGTATGTAAACGACAACTTTTTAACATGTGAGACCTGTGTATAACAAGAGATAAGAATTCCCTGAAGTTATGATCCAGGTATATTTCAATTTTAATCGAATTCAAGATATTATCGAAGTCTAGCTATTTAAATGTTTGAGCGTGTAAATTTTCATTTCAGTGCAAAATTAACTTGATATCTAAGGTCGTTTTGTTAGATGTATTCCCTCTGATACGTATTTAGGTTGATACAAATTTTTTATTGTTCCTTCAAGGCACTCTCTTCTTAGTTTCTTACATTACTGCAGCTTTATAAATTGTCCTTACACTATGAATTTATGGCAAATACTTCATACTTTTGAGTTTACCTGAATCAATAAATTGAGGTTATCTTGAAGTGTTAATTGACAGTTGTGTAATATTATTCATTAATGATTGCATTAACTTACTCATCTGATGCCTGACAGTTCTCACACGTCTCATGCATTCATGACCACATCGATGTTGTTTTGTTGTATAATATGTGATATCAACAATTAATAAACGATCATTTTCACATGTGTAAGATAAACTCGGTTTTGGACAGCCTAGGAAAGATAAACAAAAATGACAATAAGTAGTCTTAACTTAAAATGTTCAATAAAACACCAAGCACTCAAAGTATTTTCCTGCAGATGAAATCATGGTGCTGTGACGTGAGTGCATGCTGGGCAAACAGGGAAAATGACGTTAGCAAGCTGATAGACAGAAAACCTATGGTCTTCCTTTGTCAAAATCTAAAGTGTTAGGGTAATAGAAGTCTAATGTTCGATTCATTGGTGGATTTCCGTTTGTGATTGGTACACAGGGAAAATGGAAGAATTAATACTACCCTTCAAAAACAACTTTTGTTAAAAGTAACACTCCAGTCTTTACTCTTTAACGGTGAAAAATTATAGTTTTTATCAGAAGTCTCATCAACTTTCTGATGTTCTATTTTGTTGAACTTTTAGACTCTGTTGGGTGATTATAAATATTATAGTCATTAAAGTCAACAGTGTGCGTCAGTGGCACAGCGGTTAGGACGCTCGCCGACCATGCACATGGCTGACTGACGCACTCCTTTACCTCACTAAGCCAGTAATAAGACTGGTAAAGAGGGAAGGTTGGGCATGATGCTAGCAACCCCATCCCGTAAAAATAAACTCTGCTACAGAAACTTCAAGCCTCTAGCCTGAAGCCCTATTTTCCACTGGGAACGTGAAGGAATGAAAAAAAGTCAACAGTGATTAATCTTTGTTCACCGATATACAAATGTGTTTATGCTAAATTATGTCGTGAATTTTCAGTATACTCTAAATACTGACAAACAGGGTTGTACACTAACTGCATCTTTTGCACTGTTTCACAAATTAAAGTGTTTTTTCAGATTTCCCAGTTAACTGACACTGACCACAGTAGACATATCACATGGCTATTTGGTTTATTTGGAGGAAGTGTCGACTCACAGTAAGATTTAACCTACAAGGCAGATCACCATATACCTTTGAATTGAAGCCATAAGTGGAGAGTGAGAACTTAGTGAGCATTTTGTAAATAGTCTAAACGATAGCCAATATATTTGTATTAAACATTCTACATGCATGCGACAACTTTTTGGTAACGATAGAATTATTGAATATTAGGAATATATTGTAAAGTAATTTTGAGACAATAGCTGATAAAAACCAACCAGATGAATTATAAGTTACTAGCAAATATACTGTGCATAGCGGATTAAGGAACACATATAAGATGGAGGATTTCATCATGAGCTGACGTCATTTAGAGAACCACTGGAAAACCTGAGGGTACTGGACAGCTGTTTCGTCCCAGTTTGGGACTCTTCATCAGTACGCACCCACTTCACTCACTTCAAAGGACTCTTGCACCAACCACCAGCTGCAACTCGTGCAGAAGTACCACCAGCAGCCACAGTACTGTCAAAGCAGAAGTGTTGAACACCGTGTAGCTATAGAAGACAGGATTGGACAGAATTCGTCAGAAAGCACTGAAAACTGATCTCGAGACCATAGCGGATATCCTCACACCACTATTGCAAAAATTTTGCGAGGAAGGAAAAGTACCTACTGGTTGGAAGAAAGACTAGCTTACCAAACTTCCAAAGACGGGCAACTTAGGCCTTTGCAAAAGGTGGCACAGATTCTTGCTGTAGTCCACCCCAACTAAAATGTTAGGCCAGGAGACAGTAAAAGATTCTCCGAATGCAGAACTCCGCTCGGAACAAGCTGGACTAGGGAGAAGCAAATCATGTACAGCTCAAACCGCAACGCTACGCATTGTAATCTAGCAGATCTTAGAATGGTAATTCAGAATAAATTTCTAGGCATTTACGGCATGCTTGTGATTTACCTTGAACACTTAAAGCAATCCACTGAAATTTATCACACTATTCCTTCATAAGAAGTCATTTGCTCTCCTTCACAAATATCACTAGTGTATTCTTACTTTTTAACTACCGTTGTGTTAACTTACCACAGCATGTACACCTTTTTTTACTGACTAACTTCCAACCACATTTACAAGTACTTGGATTGTATTCATTCGCATATGTTTCTAATCCTCTTGTACACGTGGAGCGATCACATTTAGTTTGAAGATGTCGATAGAACAATGTTTGATATTGTTTTGACTTTTCTAATCCGTCGGTTTCTTTACACACCGGTTTGTAGCGTGACTGACGAACAATTTGTTGACACACTGATTTGATTTTATTCAGTTTAAATGAAACCTCCTGAAATAATCATCACATTAATGTTTAAGTCAGACAAAAGTAGTGAGTACACTGATATAATTGACAATTTTTGACAACATAGTTGAGTATACTTCCTTAATAAATAATAAATTAATGCAATGTCTTTTACTGGAAAAAATACAGAGTACAATTCACTTCTCATAAACAACTCTAGAAATATACTTTATACATCTATAGCTTTCTATTCATTTAATGGACTTGAGAATAGGCTTCTCTAAACGTTTATCCTTGAAATCGAATCATCTGTGTTACATATATTTAGTGTTAGGGAAGTAAAAAAGGATTAAGAAGTTAACCTCTTTCTTCACCTAGCTGACTAAGAATTTGAATGCTGCAGTTGTGTTACAACGCTTTATAACTTTAAAAGGCGTTAGTAAACTGCAACAGACAAAATGTTTATCGAAGTCATTTATCTTAGTAATCGAACTGGGGTTAAACAATTGTATGTATTTAATTAGTTCTTCTGATACCGCAAGGTATTTGATATATTAGACTATTCGTTTTCAGTATTCTTCTTCTCTCAATCAAGTGGAATCATACAGTTCACAAAGTTTCTCTGTTAATGAGTTTAAAGGAATAGATGTCATTCTAATCACAGCTTCCTAAGAATCCAAGTCAGAGTTGTGCAGGTGTTTTCCTTGAATGAAGACAACACAGTGGCTACCAGCTGGTTCCTAACCATGTCTCATTTATAAGTTTCATTACTATTTATTTTTATTTATTTTTCGGTATCACAAATGTTTACATAAGCTGTGGATAATAGTTATTGACTGATAATAAACCTTCAGTATACTAAGCGGAAGCTCCAGATTCAATTCCCAGTCAGCAAACTCCTGAAACCTCGCCTAGTTTACCGGTCACTTGTAAGCTCAGAGAAAAAAGAAGGTTGCGAGTTGCACCATATAACCTTGAAAAGCCTAAAGTTGTACGCTGCACTTGTAACGCAGGGAATAAAAAACAATTAAGCAATTTATTTAATTCCTTTTGGATTGCCGAACAGGGTCGCAGTGTAATGCTTGCAATAAAAGCACATATTTTTACATTAAAATCTAGTATTAAAAGTCATGTAAATTTGTACAAACATGACCACATTTACTGTGAAACATGTAACTGTATAATCTGGTCCTATGGATAATTTATAAATTTTTTAAACTGGTCAATACAGAACCTTCCTAAAAATGTGTATTACATGAATTTTACACCACCACAAAATTGTAGTAAATTTGCCTTCGCACGGAGTCTTTTAAATCCAGACAAATATAAGAATAATCTGCAAACGCATAGCGTCAGTGTCATAAACATTTAATAAAGCTAAAATGTACGGTACCCCATTTTACACTTCCCTGTGTTAATGCGATAGATATTACTGATATACCGATTTCACAATGAATGAAATTCTGATTTTGTATCAATTCCCTTATTGAATGAAGTGATTTACTGAAGGTTACAAGTGCAAAGATTCTAGACAATGTATTTTAGCTTGAACCGATGCCACGACAATTAGATAACAGTACCAGAGAACCGAAAATATGTTCCTATCTATTTATATGACTAGTATCACCGCATGCTTTTTTAGTTGACGAAAATTATTCTGTCAACGAGAAAGATGAATAACCTACCGTTCGAATAACAACTCCGTTGTCACACTCTGTATTTACGGTTTTCGGAGGACACTGACAAAATCGTTTTGTTTTCACAGATTGTTTAATTACACACTTCTGCTCATGATCGTCCCATCTTCTTTCCAGTAATATTTCCTTCCAATAGGCACGATTCAAACTGCAATTTCCAATACGTATAATTTTAGTGGGGCAACCTATACATTTGTTAAAAGGCAAAGAAACAAAAAATTACTCGCTTGACTATTTGTTAATAAAAATATAAAAAATGCTGTGCACAAATACGAAGTACCTATTGCTGCAAACCGTTTATATATTTTTCATGAAAACTTACGACAGTCTCGGTTATATGTTCTTATTTGTTTTCTGCATGTACAGTTGTTAACATCGGGAATATTGTGAATCACTGTTTCAGACAAAGTACCATTTATGCATTTTCCACGTACAATGTTGGCTCTGGGTCGACATACTGAAATGAAACAATGAGAAATAACGGGTTCGTGTGCATTTCATACAAAGTGAGGATGTGGCTTATCTTATCAAGTAAAAATATTTACAAAGAACAGACTAAAAAGTAAGCGGTAGAATATGTTGCTAGTAAAATTCATTCAGACTCAACACACTCACTAGTTAATTGGAAATTTGGTGCTTGAATGTCAATAATTTTAGGCAATGTGCAGCCATGAGAAAGTGAAATGTGCCCGATTCTTAGTTGATGTGCATGATTAGACAGGATAATGAAGTGTGAGAAATTTATTTCTGTGTACTAAAAATGGGAACTTACCAACCGGTACAGTTTTTACAATATTGACTTTTACGCATTTATTGGATTTGTCATTCCACAGATATTTATACGTAATTGTCTGCAGAGTGCCTTGGATGGGATCACATTTTCTTATTGTCTGTGACTTCTTATCTGTACATCCACATGGCTTTGTTAGTATTTGTTTTTGTTTTATGCAGTGACAATGACTTCGTCGGTAGTACGTTAAAATTAGTGGTCTGAATCCAGTTTGGATATTGCAGGGTTTCCATTGTACGATAGACGGTGGACAAACTGTGTAGATTTATAAAAAAAAATATTAATAACAGGGTAAGTAAAATGGGAGCTGGCGGCTTATAGACTTTGATAATTATGTGAATATTACGGTTCTCGTAAATGTAACATTGGAAGACATAACAGAAATACAGAGTTAAGGAAAGATTATAATCAGGGTATTTTCAAATTAGTTCATCATATATGTCTAAGTAAAACGTTTAACAATCAGGAATTGTACTACGGCTCACATAAATGTAAAGATAATTTAAGGAAAATAAAAATCTGTCTGACATTCTAACAAAATGCATTCACTAGCGAAAAAATATAATTAGCATTACATTTAGCACTAATTTCGTACTTAAGTAACAGTCATGTTGTCTGAATTAAAAGAGAAAATTCATTTCCAGCCTTCTTGGGAATTCATCAATTCTTTCATCCTAATTGCATGACTATGATAAATTACACTAATGATATTCATTATTAGTGTAGCCGTATTTTCAAAAATCATCATGATAACTGGTCGATTTTGAAGAAAACCAAAATGTTTTAGCGATTTATGAATTTCCCAGATGAATTCAACCGTGCTCTCTAGACCAGTGGATGCTATGTTATTTTAACTGCTTTTCTTCCTTAGGTACTAAGTTTTCTTCATTCGGATTTCATCACAAACGGATATCATTTAGAGAGCCATTTAAAGTCCAGGAGAACCGGACGGATGTTTTATCCCAGTTTTGGACTCTTCAGTAGTTCACATCTTTGACCCAACTAGGTACCAAAATCAGGATCTTCAGATTATGAGGTGAGTACACTACTATACAGCCATTAACACATAGTCTATTACCTCATGATACCTTACTCCATCTAACTGAGCACAAAATCTACACTCTTGTCACACTCAGGGGTTAAAAAGCATTTTGGACTACTTACATGTTGGTTCAGATCTGTGGGTTACGTATTTCTGACAAATTAAATTCTCCGTGTCCAGTCGATAGTTGATAACTTTTCGAATCCATGAATTTGTTTCACTATCACAATGCATTAAAGTGTGCGTTTTGGGACATTCTGTAATGAATTGTAAATGGTCAGAAGAAGAACGTTTTAATATTCCTCTAAATGGATATCTGTCACCACAATTCAAGAATTTGCTTAATACTGTATTCACTTGTGCCCTAATAACTTGCAACTCAACGGTTGCAATTCAGTGGTGTAGTAAACCACTTTGGTTCTACGAAAGAAACGACAGGTAACATAAAATAGACGAAATTCACTATCGATAATTGCCAACAAATTAAAAATTTCAAACCCGTCTTTCTAATCAGATTTTAAATACCAAATAACAATCAACACTAAGAATAGTGTTCTCCAGTCGCTCACTGATCTGCAGAAGCCTTAAGGATAAGATCGCGCATCTGACCACTAGTATGTGCATATATCAGTTCACCTGCTGCTATGGAGCCAGGTACATCGGTCGTTTGACGCACATCCTGTCCAAGAGGATTCAAGTTTTCATTAAAAGTCTACCTAGCTTCATTTACTTGAGAAACTACTATGCACTGAAAAGTAGTCTCCTATTGTTCTGAAACTCGCCATTAGCAAACTAGAACGTTTCGCATGTCAGAAACATGAAATAGTTGAGTCTGACGAAAGATTCTTCAGCCCATTAGGGTTCTTAAGAGAAACAACGAGTCATTAAATTAGCAGTTGAGAGCACATACTTTATTTGGTGTTCAGAACGTATTCACAGCCTAGTGAGTTAATGTTCATTTGGTCAAATGAAAATATGGGCCAATAAATAGCTTGAACCAAGTGTCTTAGAATTGCTAGCCAACGGCTCTGCCCACCTGTTTATGAGATTCAGCTGTCGACCGGGTTTCCATTACATTACAGTGACTGGGAGCTTGTCCATTTACCATGTATGTAGTAATTAGACACTGGTGTGAATTATTTAACAAGTCAGCGATTCATTTCACCTTATGTCATCACACCATAATCGAAAATCAGTTTTCTAGCTTCCAGCTTCCTCAAATGGTTCACCAGTATTTTCTCAACGTCCACCACAACTTCTGTGAAATAAACTAGTTCATGTCTAACCCATAGCTGCTAAGATTAAATGATTTGAGGGATTAGAAATAGAGTGTTTGTGGAATAATTATGAACTTACTGCATAAACCCTCTCGAAGTATTTGTTTTACACGAACACATTTACAGTTTTTCGGTACCCATACGTAGGTAAAGACCTGAGCTTGGCCAGTGACACTATTACACAACAGCTTCTTGATTCTTCGACCATTATTCCGTTTTAATTCTCTCATCATAAAATCACCACAATTAACTGATTCTTCGATTACTTCTTTTTGAGGCAAACAAGCATTATCCAGAAGTTCATAACGCGTTCTTACAGAAATTAACTTGTTATTTAATGCATCGCATTGTTTATCACTGACACGGTCCTTTGGACAACCTAGTAAAAGTAAGATACTGTATTATTTAATATGAGTTCACAAATGTTATTCACTTTCAAAGACGGTTAGAAGATTTCACTGCTCTAAGTGTGAAAACTGTTCACATTCATATACTGTTCACAACAGATTATCAATTATACTTAAGATAAGGAAGAATCTTTGCTTACGGCTGTGAGAAAGTATTCTAAGCTGTTTTAGACAAATAAAATAATTAAAAGACAAAACTAAGGTCTAGAGCTATTTGTTGACTGCCTCTTCACTTCTAACTAGCCTGTGGTATTCCGATATCTCACAGATCAACGCCAATTATCTTAGTGGTCAAATAAAACATTTATTCAACGGATCCACTTGCATTCTCCAATAAGTGATTGTATTCTCAATAAGATAAATGAGTTTTCTGCCATCCGAGGACCGATTTTTGTGTACAAACAAGTCCTACAGCTGGTTAATGTTAACTGATATCGGTTGGTGACGGAATGTCATTTAAAAGCAGTGAAATAATAATGGTGATTTGCTTTATTCCCAAACAGTATTCATGATACAGAGTGGAATTGGTACAATATTGTATCTAATTTACTCAACAACAGCAAAAGTAATTAATCGCAGGGTATAGGTAACCAAAATTGATAATAGCAACTTTTTGGTGTTAGCAGTGACGATGAAGTCAAATATGTACAAAGAGTGTCAAATAATAATAGTAATGCTAATAATTAAGATAAGATAATTGAAATACTGTCATCATAAATTACAAATAGGAGGACACAAAAGACCTATTTATTATGCTAATTACATAATAAGTTTCTCGCTTAACATTATCTCTATCACACAGGATGCGAGCCAAATATGGTATCGCTTAGATTTTGTACTTGGTCGTAAGTATATACATATAACCTTTTATAATTACTTCTAGTTGTACCTTGTGGGATACAAGTGGAGAGTTGAGAATAGAGGGGGTGATGAGAGTCCAGGTGTCCATCAACTACAGTAGTAACAACCTAACTAATTGGCATACCACCTGCTCTACAGGTAACCTTTAATACCCTTCACAGTATGACGTAGTCCTTTTTAAGTAGCACAGTAAAGACTAAGGGAGCAGTAAAGCAAAATAGATAGAATTCAAGAGTTAACAAACTGTAAAAGCAGAAGTTGAGTGATTGCGGATTGTCTTAACTTCTTAATATAGAAGGTTAGACGGAACATTTTATTAGAAATCAACAAGAAATTGGATGACCAAGAAAGGTAAGAAGATGAAACTATTCTAAAATATTTCATGCTTGACTTGGCCTATATTTCACTGCCCTTCATGGTGCTAACATCTTATGAACGAAACGGTTCGTGTAAATCACATTTATCCCTAAAGGTGAAGTTAATAGTCTGACATTTAGAGGGATTTAAGGTAAGACCATTTAGCATAGACCACTGGCTAATATCCAACAAAAGGCTACTTAGTTTAAAACAGTCAGATCGGGACGCAACTGTCTGCGAGACAGTCAGATCACCAGCGTGTTTAACAAAGTTGATTTCATCCGAAAGAGGTAAGTCATGTGAGAAGAAAGAAAAAAGGAGAGGAGAGAGAACAGTGCCTTGTGAGACTCCAGCTTCAGTAAACAAGGCAAAGGAAGATTAATCTTTATATACCGTATACTTCATTCTGTTTGAGAAATAAGAATGCAACCAGTTAACAGCATAGGACTGGATTTGTGTCAGGGGAAGCCTACTTAACAAAAAGCATCTGGGTATGGAGTCGAAAGCAAAGGTGTAGTCTAGGAAGGCACATCGAACATATTTGGCTCCTCTGTCCTCACAGGAAACAATATTACGGTGCAAGACAGCAACACCGTCTAAAGTACTTCTGTGCTGTTTATATGCAAACTATTTAGGGTCATTAAAGCAAACTCTGAAATTGTATTTCTGATCATAAGTTAATTGGAGTCACTACTGGCTGTAATTCATGATTGTTTCACTCGTTATTTCTGCATTTCAGTCGGATTTAGTGAAAAGTCTTGAAATAAAATAAAATCTGAGTTCCTTAGTTGTGTAGCAAATACTTAACTCAAATGACTAAACAAATAAAGTAACATTGGAGATGGTGATTAAACTTAATAAAATAATTGAACCATCTAAATCGTATTGGGAACAATCTTCAGTATGTATATTATTCTTTTCATCAGATAATGACAGGGTGGGGGGAAGCACAACAAGAGAAAACAGTAAGAAAAGAAATACAATGATAACTGATAGATAAGCTTACCGCAACGCCTTGTTTTAATGGTAATGTTTTCTTTACATTCACATCCCTTCTGAAAATAAACTTTGTACGTTCTGGTTTCTATATTCGTCGTTGGAGAACAGTAGGATGAAATCAGATTTGTGTATTGAGGACAGACTTTTGCATTAAAAAAGTAAGGGAAAGAAAAATAATTTACAGTTTAGATCACATATATGACAGAATATGTTTGGTTTTCATATTATTAACACTGCTTCTTTAGACATTATGCAGGACCCTAAGCACACCATAATCAGAATATTCCACTAAACCCCCTGCGTCCGAGGTTCAGCAGTAGAATGTTCGTTAATCAGTCACGTAGTCCCGCCTATGCACCTCTAAACCTCAGCCTGTAGTAAGCCTGGTAAAGAGGTAAGCTTAGACATAAGGCTATTAATAAAGTGTAAGTAAGATGTCTCATTCATATAACTGAGGTGGATTATCAGTAGCTTATCTGACACTAGAATCTTAGCGCAAGCTATTATTCGATGGGCACGGAGACAGAGTTTACTGTTGCAGCATAGACTATCTGTTAAGGAAGATCAACTTTTTCTTCTTTCACCATAAAAGTACTTGTCAGATTCTCAAACCAACATATTTAAATTGTAAATGAAATGGAAAAAATAACTTTAAATCAACTTACAAACTTTGGTCCGTCTTTTATAAATTCTTGTTTCACAAGTGCAACCAATATTGACGTAATCTATCTGTTTGTGTAGCAATTCACGTGAAGCTGAATCACATTCAACAGCATAAACTGATTTTGGACAAGCTGGTAGAAAAATAAAACAATAAAAATTTCATGAAATGAATAATCAGGCTGAAAACTTTGAAAAACACCACAAAATCAGTGTTTTGTCTTTCAGGATCAAGTACGGAATAAAATAGTCTTAAAGTTTATAGAAATATAAACAAAGGAAGTATGCCGACAAAATGAAAAACCGTGAGCTTATCTCCTTATAAGACAAGTGCATTCCGAAAGTTGTATGTATGTATCTATAAGAAGACTGACCGAATAAGAAACAGTGTGTATTTACACTAGTTAAGATGCAATAATCTGCATAGTTTTAGGACTTGTGGACAACATACTATAAATCAGGGAATCAAAATCTGGGGGAATCTGCCATCCATTCGATAGTACCAGTGACTAGTACTAACCTTCTCAGTAGTAAGGAAGTCAATTATATTTTGTCCTTGCAAACAATTTTTGGATGACGTTTGTAATAGCTGATCCCAAAATGAAATGAATTGTAAGTCCAGTAGCTGTTCGTTAGGTGGCTTCAATCGCTGATAGAAACCAAACTGAAGCAATTCAGTCGCTATCAGAATTTTGAAATGAATAGCAATATTTTGTTACTTATAATAATAATAATGCCATTCACTATACTTCTCCGGTACGTGATCTGAAAAGAGCTTCATGTTATTATTCAGCTGAAAGAAATCTAAAGATTTAATGCCATTCTTGACTATCTGTCGTTTTTAAACGCACCAGTTAACTAATAAGGAAATAGTGCGAAAATTAGGCAATAAAGGTGTGCTGTTAATCTGTACTTCAGTTGAGACACGTTAAATACACATCTGCTAGTTGAATTTTACGAAGTTATGTATAAGTATATATGAAGCAGCATTACTTTCGTTGAACTACATCTTGCTAAGTTGTTCAAATAAATTAAAAAATCAACTAAAATAAATTCAAAATCTGACCCTAGTATGAAACGACCTATTCCCCATATTATGAATACTTTTTTGAAGTCTAAAAAGTACAGAAAAGTGACATATGGTACCAAACAGCTTACTTATTTGTTAGGTAATATAAATGTACGAAGAATAGTCACTTACATTGATTACATATCTTTTCTTCAACACGTATTTTACATTCACAGTTATTTCTATATCCAAACACTGACTGAACGTATCGCATACCATTTAATTGCATATTTGTCAGCTTTTCGCTTAAGAGTCCAATTTTACAGTGAACAGGTTTCTGAATTCGTTGAATTTTCTTTGTACATTGTCCGTTTTTCAATATACTATTCTCAACCTCAGTTATCATTTTCTCTCCATCTTTACTGCACATATTTCGGACTTGTTTTGAATTGCTGCAGCCTAAAAAGGGAAATATTAAAAATGCACAAAATGAATCTCCTAGAAGTACACAGAATCAATCTTAAACTTCGCTGAAATTCATGGATATTATCACAGAATCGCTATCAAAATGCTTAAATAAAATTGTGGATGGAATTGCAATAAAGTAGGCCAAATCAAATACAGTCGAATTAAAGGATGTAATAGTAAGCAATTAATGCTAACTGCAAGATAAATGAACATAAAATGAAGCTTCAGGTTGGACATGATAGCATACGGTTTGTGTTTGTTCTATTGTGCATTATAGTTACTTGAATGAGAAACCATTAAAACATATATGAAAGTAGGATAATGTAGGTTTAAACAACCAGAAAGTATTGTAGTTACTTAGTGTTAGTAATTAAAGTTAACCACATAGACTGTGATAGCAGAATGTTTTGTAGGGATTAAGAACGGGACAGAGACAACAAGATGAAGAACTTATGTAAGCACAATGTTGTATGATGGGGATTAAAATAAAAAGATGCAAGTGGCCAAAATTACTGTCTTTTTCATGATTTACACAGAACACATAAATCTATTGGTCAAACATTAAGCCGTTAGTGATAACTCACTGAATCAGCGATAGAAAAAATTAATGAAGTATTTATTTCCTTGCAATCTTTCACTAAATTAAGTCTTCATAAACATTAGCTCATTTTAAATTAACGTTAGTTCATTTGTCTTGTTCATCCATATGTATCTTTATCGAACTACGAGCATTACCCCTCCTGATTAGTGAGTCGTAGATATTTTTAAATATCAGAGTATATCCGCCTGTGCAATCGGAAGCTTTATTTATTCAATCAGCTGTCTTCTCTTGCAAAATATTTAACTGAATTTCTGTTCTATTAAATAAACCAGTGGATATCACTATATTATACACATCGCCACTACAGGAACCATAAATGTTGCAAGAAGTGTAATCTATCTTAGTGTCGCTCTCATCATTTAAAAACAAGAACAGCATCTAACTTATTAGATCCTGTTCTGATAAAATATAAAGTAGTATCTGACTTCGAAATAAATAAAATGGTGGCTTAAGTAAAATGTTCTTATTCTGAATATACAAATTCACTTTACCGTTGGTCAATAACTTCGCTTAATTTGTTCACAAGAATTAACTTTATAACTCATTGCTAAATAATCGCATTGCTTTTGCTGAACGTCAAGTGTCATCTGTAGAAAGTACAAGCATTTTGGGTGAAGATTAGTGAACACTCGCTTATCGATGTCGAAAATCCAGCGTTTAAATAACAGTCGAACTACTGCCGATTAAGAAAACAATTCTCCCTTGCTTCTAAAATAAATAAACAACAACTAATTACAACTCATAGCTGTGAATCAGTGTCTCACTTTTTACTCAAGATACCCGATTTTACAGTAAAACCCACAAAATTGCATGAAAACAATAATAGTTAGATGTAAAACTTACAACACGGTTTTACAATCTTTTTCAAAACCTCCACCTTACAATGTCCAGGATTCTGAAGGTCGTAAACAAGTGTTTGCCAGACAAAGACATCTTGACACCTGTCATCACAATTTTCACTAGTTGCGTTGTGACACCATGTCGGACACTTTTGAATTTGTTTCACTGGCAGAATTTTAGCTTCAGGACAATCACAAGCTTCCAGAAAAACTTTCGGTTTCGGTGGTGTACATTCACACTGCTGAATATTTGCTTGTGTGACCAGCAACTGACGATATAATCGACGGTCTTGTTCGTGCCTAATACTGCATTCGGAAATTCGACTTATTTTTTCGTCCATACAGTCTAATGAAAAAAGGAAGAGAAAGAAGCGTTATATACTGTGCATCAATACTATAATTTATTCAAACAGAAGATTAATCAGGGAGGGGGAACTTGAAATAATAATTTCAAAGCTTTATTTCAAACAATATATGAACATATAGTACAGAAAATCTCGGAGTATTTAGCTGCAAAATACTTCCTGTTCATACAAGATTTACACGTAAAGTAATAATGTGAAGTATATCTTGTGACGTGGCGTTGTTTTATACGAAGAGAAAACTAATTTTCCAAGCAAGAATTGTAAAGCGTTTAGTTGAAAGCTAATTAAATATGCTCGCAAACTCATGTAGTAGTCGTTTGATATAACTCTACGATTAAAACAATAAGAAATGCAGAAGAGTTTAGGCATTTTAATGGATGGAATTTCCTGTAGCCCAGTAAATTAAGCAGTTGATCGCCACCGACTGAAAGGTCTGGGAAGGATTACAACTACCACGTATTATTTTCATCCATAATCTGATGAGGCCACGGATAAAAGTATATCAAATATTTTCCGATTATTTTCTAAGACGTTCGACAAATATCTTTCTTCTAATGGAGAATACATGTCAAAAAAACTTTGTATTAACAAGTAGGTATCTTCCTGATATTAATCATCAAGTAGTACTATTAGAATTTTCATTTCAACACCTGGGGCGTGAGTTGACTATATCATAGTTTACGATATTCTTCTGTTTCTCCATTGATAATAGTTCATCGCTTTAGAACACCCGTCTTAACTCAGTTAATTTATTATAATTATCCATTTAGGTGGCTAGACAGTATTCATGAGCGCGTTTTTCAAGTTGGCGCATGGTGCAGTGGATGTATTCAGCTCCGCACGAGCAAGTAAACCGGAAATTATCCATTTCTTACTGACGATTTCATTCGGCTCCACGACTCCCCGAAAACATTCATTTCCTTTTCATAAAGTCTCCTCCACCTCATCTTCAGATACCCATACCACCACCCTCAATTCAAGTTCCGCCTAAGAGTCTGCCCAGAGTATGAATTTCCCGAGTAGACTCCTCAGAGTATTTTTAATGCTTCTTCATTTCCTCCTGCGTATTTGTCGGGCAATAAGTTCCTGGATAATTCACTGCACTGCTTATCCTCTCCAGAAAGCCGAGCGAAGATAGGTGTTGAAGAAAGTCTGTAGAAGCCTGTTGGAAACGGTTTTAGTGAGTGTATCACCAGACCTCTGGAGGCTGCAAAAGCAGTGACTTGACATTATTTTTAAATATTCGTAGGTTATTCATTGTGTAAATGACTTCACTGTGGACACTGTCAGAGGCCTTTTCAAACTAGACAGATGTGAGCTCCGTTAGATAATGATGCGTGACTTGGTCTTCCTGAATGCAGTCAATTCCGGGGGCAATTTATCATCTAGGAAATCTTTTAGACGTTATGAGATGACGAACTTGGCTTCAGGTAAACAGCGGCATGATGACTGGCAAATTCTTAAATACACTTAAATCATCCTTCTTTGGCAGTTGGATGAATTAACCTTTCTTCTATTTTTCAGGTTCTTATTCTTTCTCTTGCACCTTCAATTCAGTTATTTGAATCTAGCTAATTAACGGCTTTTGTGGGATTTTAACCTAAGGCATCCATGACTACATAGCACTTCTAAAAAATTCCTTTATTTCCCAGTGGAACGTAGAGCTTCAAGCTAGAGCGTTACTGAAGTTTAGGTAGCAGTGGTGTTTATTTTTTTACGGGATGGGGTCACTAACCTCATGCCCAGCCTTCCCTGTTTATCAGTCTTATTACTGGTCTAGCGAAGTGAAGGAGTGTTTCAACCCGTTATCGAACCTGGCACCACATGCGTGGTGGGCGAGCATTCTACTACTGTGCCACCGACGCACAACATACCATTATGAGTGGCAAAATAAGTAGCCGGGTCAATAAATGGTGTCGACTGGGATCATTTGTTACAGGGATTAATGTTATTTTTTATAGTTGAAGTTATGGAAAACATTTGGAGGAGGTGTGCAGTGGCCGGATAGTGAACCCCGGAACATGTGCATGGTTGGTGAGCATTCTATCGCTAAACTACCTATGCACTGGCATCAGGTTATCGTCAAAATATTCTACACTTGACTTTAAATCAACTCTCTTGGCAGATTTTAGCAGATATTACAAAACTAAAACGAACATCATGTACTTACTGATTCTGTGTGACTCAATTATCTCCATCTCTTTACATGTTCCATCTTTCTGTATTTCATATTTTACAGTTTTTATGGATTTTATGCCACTTTCTGAGTCACAGTGCATAAAACTTTTAGGATTTGGACAATCTGTAAAGGAATGACAAAATTTAAATTTTTTCTACAGTGAGTGGTGATCAAATTTTTATTTAAAAATAAGTGCATCAAGGTGCATTAGGTTTAAATATTTAACACAGTTTTCCATAGACTAGTGATGATTTGAAGGAAATCCTGTATTTCTAGTAAATATAGCTAATATGTTTCGACTGTTTCATGTGATAAAGGTATTTTCTTCAGTCTATTGTATTGCAGCTCTAAGGAAACTGCATGACTACATTTCCGACACAATGTATACTTTTGGAAGAAATGAACAGATCATACTTCTGACTGTTGGTAGTCAGAGCACTTAACCAAGTGAGAGAAAATCGAATCGCCCCGCAAAATTGGGGCTACCTATATCACATGCTGGAAATTACATACTTGTACCGAAAATATTGTGTGGTTTCCAGCTATAATCAAAATAAAAAATAAAAGTAAAATTTACAGACGCGTAACACATAGCGATAACTAATCCAAACTTCTGTTTAATGTTTCAGTGAGATTTTATATAGTGTGAAAGATTGGGGTATTTTAACAAATTAACAGGATGTGCACACTGAAGGTATCAAAGTTAGCACGGTGGTAAATACATATTTGCAGACACATAGATGTGGTAGAATTATTTTTTAATCCACTGAAAAACTCCTCACGTTTATGTTAATCTAAAGAAGCGTTGACTACACACTGTTTTTACATCAGTCGAACAAGGGCAGAAAATAATACTTGGTAAACCTTGGCTAACTATCATATCTGGAAAGCATACCAAAAGGACTAATCATTCACAGCCTTGTTTTTAGAATTTGCTTTATTCTGACTATTGAAGAGGAATAATTGACCAGAGCCATTTGAGGCTGATGAGTTGTTTGCAATAGCAGGCAGTCATATCTATGCGTCTGTCATTACCATATGATCAGGCAGTAAAATAAACAACCTTGTCGTTGTGACAGTATGAAAGTGCTTGTTATATTCTGAAAATGTTAATTTGTTAAAATCTGAATTACATCCTGAATATTTATGGCCTCGTGGTGCAGTTTTTAGCACTCTGACCTTTGATTCTAGCGATCTGAGTTCGAGCGTCGGTGAGACCATGAGTTCTTTAAAATAAATTTATTTTTTCTTTTCAGGAGCAAGTGTTAAAATCATTCGCATTGTTTCTAAAGTAGCAACTAAAAGCACACTTGCCATATAATTAGCCTGTTAAATTGTCACGAAGTAAGCGAATACGTCAACATATCAAATTTCAATAGACAGCTTAACTACTGAACAGCTTAGGCTTGCTATGAAACCGCGTGTCAAATAACACACAGGTATTCAAAATTGTTGACATCTTTTAAATGACATATCACTTAATATACACTTAACAGAATCATTAAAACAAACTTACTACATCGTATTGTGAATCTAAAGACATGACGTTGGCAGTAGCCATCGACAAGACTGTAATTCACATGAACTACATCGGATAATCCATTCTGACAATCAGACAGACTCTTTTCTGGCTTGGGGCAACCTAATTTTTAATATAAAATGATTGAAGTAGTTTGAAAATACGCATACAAGGTTATTCAAGTACAATACAACATGAAAGGAAGTAAGGCATTTTTAAGCAGTTAGATTAGATGTAACTTTGTAGAGGTTTATATACTAGTTATGCTTGTAGGAACCTCGAGGATATCGAGTTAAGTAATTTCTGGCAACCACTTAAATACCAAGCATAACATAAAATAAAAGTTCCATCCCACTGATATAGGGATAGGAATTGAGTACTGTAGAAATGTATAATTCCACCGCAAAATACTGTGTTATTGTGTTTTTATCCAATAAAACTACTTTATGATGGAAAGTTACGTCCCAAATATAATCTTCTTCACTCACATCCAAGTTATACATCGTTTCGCAGTTCTGGATTAGTGTGGTTCCAACTGAATTAAGCTTAGATCTCTCCCTGTGGAATGGGCTAAGCAGAAATACCGACAAAAAACAAGGGATCACCGGACGGCTCTGTGGTTCACTGTGACAGTGAAACGTTGGGCTTTTACAAATATGAATTTTACACATACTTATCTTCAATCTTCATTTAGTTTTTGCGGTGGTTTTGGGTCAAGTTCTTATCAAAGCTAACATAAATTTCTTTAAGATCTGTTTAGGATTAAATTTTATGACACGTAGCTATTCCGTTTACTTTTTAACACTAGTCTATGTACTCACACACTTCTGGAATTTATCCATACTAGATTTGAAAGGACTGATAAGAAGTAGGCGCTTTTTGATCATGTACTTTGCAGCCGCTCATTTGACTTTGACTTTACTTACTTCACTCTAGACCTGGAAGTCGTTTATTTATAATACATATTTATGTATCACACAATAAACCGCTATTTTTTTTAGAATATTTATTATTTTTCATTTTGTTAGTTATCACTTTCCGTAACTGCAGTAATTTACTTGTAGCCTAGCGACAGATGTAAACTATGTTTATCAAAATAGTTAAATAAAAAACATTGTATGTATAAATATATGGTTGTTTTTCAACTTACAGCATTTTCCTGCCCTATGAGTAACTTCTACTTGTCTACACTTGCAATTTTCTCGAATCCATACGCTACCGATCCAATTACGCTCGCATGTATCAGGATTACAATGAAACTGACCAGATGTTTTAGTCAGTGGATATTGATTTACTGATGGACACGGTATTTTCGGTAACCAAGTAATATTAGTATACTCAGTACAGTGAGTTCTGTTTGGTATATAATAGGTGGTTTTCACCGCCAACTGATCTCTATCAGTTATACAAACTGGACTAGAACGTTTAGTCTGTGGACAAGCTTTAGGAATGAAGAAAATGTAAGATGTTCACTGAATAGCAGTGGTTCATTTTTGTCAAAATGATATAACAATAAATAAACAACATTCATTGAAACTCAGGTTCATGGAACTTTACTGTCCTCATTACCATAAGATGCACACTTAAATTCGTGTAGAGTTTGCTTGGGGAAAACCGTCGGTTACGTTGTTGTTACCTATTAAGTAACGTTATTTAAAAGTTACAGTGTAGAGATCGCATTGTAGCATTGAATGATACTGTTTATTAAATGACTATGTGGCCAGTCACTTCTTAACATACATTTTTCATGCTTCTGCTTAGTCATTGGATTAACACAGAAGCTGTTCAGATCTACGCCACTACAAAGACTTGTCTAACAGTAATATGAGTCGCATAGCGTAAAATAATAATTGCTCATGTGACCTTATCATTACATTGACATATGATTGCTTATATATTTGCTGTATGCCAAGACATCTTTCTTTCCAAAGATTTGTTGTGCAAAAAGTGATCAGATATTTGATAACTACGGGAACTAAAGCTTTTTGACTGGCGTGTAAAGTCAATGAGACGGAGTGGAAAGAGTGAAATGATTCAAACAATTAGCATTAATTAGTTAGGATGCATCGAACCTATTTATAAGCTGTATTCCACATCATTGATAAATTTTGAATGTAAAGTGATGCAAACGTTTATAGTTTAAAAGCTCAACTTGGTATACGGTTGTATTAAAAATAATAAAGCTATCATTACATCAACCCACTGCATGGTGATAACATCAACTCAGTGGAGATTGCAGTCAGGATAATGAAAGTTTTGGGCAGAAAAGTTTATCACTACTATTGATGTTACTATCATAAGGATTTCAGCACCACATGAATCGGTAAACGAGCGCTAACACAGACCCGACTTTAATTATTTATTACAATCTATGTTTACTATCGAATTAGTATCACTGTTACGCTCAAATTAATAGACAATACACAACCAGCTATAAAATTCTATCACTATGTTATTAGACAGTAGTTGGCTTAACTTCAGGAAATTACTTCACAGAGAAACTACTGTTAAGACTGCATTTGTCAAGTTAGCTAGCTGATGGCAATAACTGCAGCTTATCTCATAAGATTTTAGTTACTCAGTTAATCAGTAACTCTCAGTCACCTCCAGTGGAGTGGATGCTACTGAGTAGCCAAGTCAGTGAACTTCTCCATAAAATTTAACATTTCATTGAAAAAAGTTTATTATGCAATATCTTACCGCATATTTCTCTCTCCTCACGAGAAATTAATATGCATTTGCAATTTTTAGTAATTTGTCTTGCATACACCACTTTTCGCGTTAGACCAACTTGCCCTTCATGAGTCTTCTCGCATTTACCACGTTTTACCCAACTTTTTGTGCATTCTAATTCATTAAGCGTGATGAATATAATATCAAATAAAAAATGAATTTTTAATTGGAGACGTTTTATAATTAAATTTTTTTCTCTCTTCTGAAAATATTAATGCATCTAATGTCCTCATTTATTTATTGCAATTCAGTCTATTTTTTCAGATTTAACAAATTCTAAGCTTCCTTCAGCCACTAGGAATTCGGTAAAGATGTCATAGAAATGAGTGATCCACAGTTTCCTGATGAGTTAACTATGTTTCTCCTTTTTTTAGTTAATTAATATAGGACCAGGAATAAAGAACAGTTGCTCCCAAACATTTCAAATTCAGATAGTCTAAATCGCTTTAAAAATTAGGGCTACCTTTTTGCTGTAGGATTTCAGCCCTTATATACTGGCCCCATGGAATTTTATTGATCATAGTGGTCTCATGTTGTTCATATAGTCAATTAGTACTTCAACTTCCTAAAATTTCTATATTTATGGCACTACGCTTACAATAAGCCATAATTTATTTGGTGTTTTTAATACTCTGCTGCGCTTCCAGATTTATTTTGCCTTATTATTTAGCATGGATCTAATCAATAGCATGGTACACAGTATTACTAAGTACTGAAACACACTTAATATCTACTCTGTTCTTCTTTAGAAGCCCTGTAATGCGCTTCTGTCGCTACGTGAATGAAATAAAGTGTTAACATGTCTAGTGAGTAACGTATTAATATTTAGTGACTGCCCTGAAGTCTAGTGGTGTGTCTTCTAATTTGTTCCAGTTCAAGATTTAGAGGAACATTTATTATAACTACTTTCAAAATAATCAGTTTTTCACAAGCGAATGAACTGGACAACAACCTTAAGCACACTAATGAATAGCTTGAAAATAAACTTCCCAAAGTTCCAGTCGGAATAATCCGCCTGTGTTATATAACTTTCCGTTCGCACAAATGTATAATGTAGTTATCTGTTCTGAGGTATTAGAAACTATGACAACATAGCCTTTTACTAGTTTTCAGTTTCAGCAGTTATGTATATAGAATATGGCGATCTCTTGTAAAATTACTTTAAAAGTAATCAGTTTTCTACAGTTCAGCTGTGTATCGAATTCACTGTAACTAACTTTTCTTGTCCTGTTGACTAGGTATATCATCAGTTGCCCGTGCTTGTCAGATGACTTATTTCACTGTGCATGGATGACCAATGAAGAGATGAGTCAGTAAAAGACTGTCATAAATCTCAAAATTTTATATTCTCTTAAGACAGTATTAACTCATTTAGAAAGAAATTCATCTTGACTGACTGAATTTCTAATCTTAAGAATACTTCAGATTATGGCTTGTCGTGGGGATTTTTCCGTTCATTAACCAGATACACGAACTATTAAAGTGACATGTGAAGGACTACATCTTTTGCCTCAGATAGGCTGAAGAATAGAACAAGTATACTATTTTAGTATTTGAACCTAATATGCATTTCTGCATGTATGAATAATATTTTTATTCATATGTGAGGGAATTCCTGAAATGCAATCACGTTCAGTTGAACTTTACAAACAACAGATATGCAGGTAATTACCGTAAGGTAGAATAACATTTAGAACTTACCGACAGGTTTACCGAACACGTTAATTTTCCTGTACAAGCATTTATCGCATGACTTTTGTACTCGAACCATAGTTTTAATGACTGGGACTTTATTTTCATGACAAGATTTAGACGCAAGCCTTATAGTTTTGCAAGCTGCAGAAAATTTATTTAAAAATGCAAAATAAACGGCTAAATTAGTTCGTTAATTTGTTGCAATTTCAACTACACGCCAAAACTTTTATGTTTTCATGCTATATATTATACCTAAACCACTATCTAATTTACAGTTAAAGTGAAACGCTGGATTTGAGAGTATACATCACTAGCGTTCAAAAAGAATGGAATCTCTGTGCAAATACAATCTATTAATGCAAAGTAAATATGACGGTTATGGTTTTTCAGTAACCTACAAATGAGTCTACGTGAGGGAAATAAATAATAGTAAGAAATTTGCTAAATACCTAAGAGTGGATATGAATGACGGTTACATACAAAAAACAACTTTGTTTTTTAGGACAGCATAGTTACATGATGCGAAACTGTAATAAGTAGTTTCACTAAGTAAAGTGGACCGCTCTCATACAGAAATTTAATAATCAAGAAATGGCAGTTGGAAAAACTTGTTTGGTTTTTCTTTAAATGGCTGTTTTAAGAAACTTTCTGATTTATTCGTGAACATTATTTTTGCACTGCATCATTTGCATCTCTAAATACTAATTTGCCATTTTATTTTCTGATTTAAAACATCTTAAGAACTTCAATGCAAGATAGAGAAGACATGATTTATTTGATGTGACAGAGATGTGGGTCACTGGTCTAAGCGCTTGCATTTCAGCTAATGGGTTCTAGTTTCAAATCCTGATTAACCTGATTCAGTCTAAGCAACTGGGAAGGGTAATTAACCTCTGTACAATGGTTGTGGTACGTGAGAACTTTTGTTTAACAAAGTTATTTGAGTTGTGTAACATATTTGTGGGAAACGCTTAGAACAGCCCGATTAATCACCTTACTTTACCGAGATTCAGATGATGACAAATAAAGAGGTAAGAAGTAGAAAAGTGTAATTGGCTTACATGAAATGGTAGTGAAAATGGGTAGCAAAAAATGAATAATACGCTTATGTTTAAGCAGGTACTTCAGAAGTTCAATTCTAAAATTACACTTCAAAGTGATTTCCATGGGAAACGAAACCAATTCAGCTTAGAATATTTACTATCCATGAGGACTGAGATTGAATCGCTAATAAGTTTTTTGCCTACTCATTATATTTACCTGATTATCATAGTCAATCAGTTACAGAAACAGTAATGAATGGTGTGAAGCTAAATGTGAAGGATTATTTAACGATTTACTCATATAATATTGTTCCCAAAACAGGTGTAGAAGAGCCGAAAAATTCCACGAACTCACAGCATTGTTCTGTATGTGTACGCTCAATCATTAGGCATCTTTTAAATCCACTGTCTTCACGGAAGAATGTACGTAATCTTATAATGCGATATCCTTTACAATAATCACATTTTTCTGGGATTCGTAAAACTCTTGTCGGACATTCTGTAAAAGTAAAGTATTACAAAATATGATAGTGTATTAGGAGAATATTTCAAGTATAGTCTCTAAAATAATTAGCAGATGGATTAAATCCACTTAATAAAATATTGTAAGCTGTTGTTAGTTTATTGGTTTCCATTATCGCTTTTCATAAGTATCTACCAATAATAATCTATATTTTAATCTAGGTTTGTATGGTGTATTTTTCTCTGAATAATAAAACATTTAATACCGTAGATCTCGTTTGCTTTGCTGAAACTTGAAAAAGTTTGAATTTTCCTGAGTAAATACATTATCGGGGCATTTGAACTACAGTTTGAGAGAAGTATTTACACTTTTTTTGTTTTGCTAACTCACTTTTACAGTAGCACCAGCTAATGACATAAATCTCCCATTAAAACAGCACACAGTTTTCAAAAATGAGACGTTTCCATACAGTTAGGAAGAGAAGTGAGTTTATTATAGACAACTTACAAAGTCATCGGTGTATCTGCTAGTATGACGTTAATAAAAGATGAAACCACAGTTACTTTGTATAGTAAATGTTTCGGGCAAAATAAACTTTTGTCAGTCACCATTGATAAACTAACCACTATACACTTTTAGAGTATAATCATAGTGCACATTTAACCTATACAGAGATTTTGAAGCGCAAGAGTTTACTCACTTTAGTTACTACCTTAGAAAAATAGATTGGAAGCTGTGCAGTGAAGTCTTATAAATTCGTCACCGAAGTCATTTCTTATATCTGTAGGCTACTAGGCTTCAGATTACATCTTAAGTCAGTACCCATATGTTGAATGTATAAGGGTAGTTAATAATTCACCTTTATTGAGTTATCTTTCGATAGAATTTTCAGTTATTTTGCTTATTTGATTTGAATTTCAGCTGGTTATTGACAGAAAAAAGCATCTGCACATGCCTCATATTGATGACATAAAAATTATTAATGAATAATTAAATCAAGATGGCCAACCCTGCCTGGTAGTAAAACAGACGATACATATTCCGATAGTTCAAATTATTATTATGAACAACTATACAGTATCATATAAATTCATGCTATTTTTGTAAATGAAAATCCATCGAAGTATAATAAATGCTGACAGTAAAACACATGTAGTTAAATTATTCAAAAGATGTTTAATTACCAGCAAGCTAGCATCCTGAGAGATTTACTCTAGACACATGTCTTATATCGTCGACCTATTATAAGAATAGAAGACATAGCAGCCAAATTTCTTGTGAAATTTCACCTCAGTAAAATTAATTTCGCTAGCTGTGAAAGCTTTTACTCAATGAAGCAGCTTGACAGTGTCCGTTAATAGTTTAATAAATTAAAAAAGTATGTTGCTATTGTTTGTTTAGAATGAAATTAAACGAAATATAGTAGTAGACGTTCAGTACTGCTTCTCAAATGAAAATTCTATGTAACTAGTCTACCCTACAAGATGCCTTTAAAAGCAACTGTTTAACTTCCGCATAAACAAACATTAGTTAGAGGATCATTGAATAACACGGAGTGCTGGACATCTGATTTTTTTAGTCGATGTTAATCTGTGGGGAAACGTTTCAAATCACCACAAAACTAACATCTAAACGTCTGTGTAAATAGTCTTTAGTACATTGTGGTTGGTTCTTCCCGGCTATTATTTTGTACCTAAAACACTTTTTATTGCATTCTTATGAAATATAAAGCACCGCTGGCAAATACCATGAATTCCTCTTCTCGTACAGCTGAGTTTGTTAGGTACATATCAAAATTATCTTGAAGGGGATTTATTTGTCACTACTGCATTGGTCGTTTTCCACATTCTGTAACATGCGAACATCCTAAATTTCTCCATCACTTAACATCTAAGTTGGTTTATTCCTTGTACCATTACTTAACTGTACAATAATAAGATTTTTACTGCCAAAAAATGTACAATTAATTCACCGTTTGTTGTTCATTAGGTACCAGTTGAATTTAAAGCCCAGTTTTCTAGCGGTCTTGGTTTCCAATAAGGCTTCAAACATCACAACCTTATCCAACAAATAAATATAACTCTGAGTCAGTGAATTGTCAATATGCTGTTATAAGATGAACAATTTGTAAATTGAAAATACAGGTTTTAAGAATTATTGTACATGCTAAGTGGTTTCATTGAAAAGCTTTCACTGCCTATTTGGATGTCTTCATCTCTTCTTAATAAATCATCCGACTCAGGAAATGCATCAACAAAAATAGCTATCTCAGCTATTAATCTCCACCACAATATAAAAACAGACGTTACAAAATATTTGTCAGCATTACCAAATTAGTCAGTTTAGTAATCCTGTTACTGTGAGACAGTGACTGTAGCTACAACTGAGATACATTTCATTCGCTTCGAACTTTGATCAGAGTGAAAAAGAACAGATCTGCAAAGTAAAATGATAAAATCTGGCTTTCCATTATGATGCAGTCGCCATAAATCATCGAATTTTACTTCATTTTAATACACAATTTACTATCATACACCTAGTGAACTGTTATTTCTAGAGAACTACTTACCTCCACACGGACTGTATCTTCTTGTGATTAACGGTCTACAACTACCGTTGCTTTGAAGCTGGTAGCATATATGACGTAATTCAATGTTTTTAGTTATTGGATTGCAACTTCCAGCCTCTATATGACATTTGGGACATCCTGTCATTTGTAAATAGAAGAGAAAAAATAGGCAGAAACTGTGTTCATAGACGGTGGGCTTAAGCATTAGCGAACTATTTATTTTTTTATTTTATTTTATTTTTGATTTACAGCTTGATTCCACACCGTATTTTCAGTACAAGTATGGAATTTTCAGCATGGATATCGGTTGCCCAAATTCAGGCATACCATAGATATCGGGTGTGCGCCGGCAGGGGATCGAACCCCGGACCATGTGCATGGTCGGCGAGAGTCCTAACCACTGTGCCACCATAGCAGAATAAAGATTAAAAGTGAAATAAATCTTGAGTCATTATCATATTTTTCTACTGATAAATAATTCACTCAAGAGATTTATTCCTACCACTCGGCAGTCACAGAATCCTACTAACATCTTAAGACAAATAATGATACATTCTTTGACTTTCACTGCTCTTACTGGTTTCCAAATCCTCTCTTCCCGTTTCGCTTACAAGGAGGCTCAAATTGAAACCTGAAATGATACTAGACTCTCTGCAGACAGAAATTCCAGCTGCACAAAAACAGTGAGTTACGGGACCGAGAGCTGTGAATATTTACCAACACACTTTCATTTTTGTTGCTCATCTAAATTTTAAGTTTTACTTATGTATTTGAGCAAGTGTCTTCTATCAGCTTATTATCACTTCTCCACTTGCATATATCTAATTCATAGATTTAGTCTCTTTGTACAGCTGTAAATTTTTGAAATGATTCAATATTGTAGAAAAAAGAGGAGAAGACGAGATCGGACAAGTCATCTTATTAAGTTACTTCCCACATAACTGTAGAAAAACTTCCAAGGTAAGTATCTTATTCTATTACTCTATAACTGCTCTTATAAGGTCATTTTTTTGTTTGTTTCATATCTTCACATTTAGTCTAATTGTAAAACGTACTACCTGTTCTTTAGCCCAAATTCTTTTGCTGAATGTATGTGGTTTGTTCTGTTGTGGAGTAATAGTTGACATATACAGATATGTATCAGCCCGTCGAATTAAAAATATTTCAGAAAGTCTCCCTAAAATACAATTCGTTGACGTTTTTAATTATCATTTATTCCGAAGCTTATGCGATTCATTGTCTCCACCTAAATTAGCGACTGATACATCAAACTAAACCTATGTCGTCTGAAACGACTGCGAATACCTTCGGATACTTGTCTGTTCCCATTGGACAGTGTTAAGCTCAGCTGGTAAGAGTTCAAACACTAAGTTAGTTAACATTTATACATAGATTACAGCAGATAATGGTAGTCAGGTCCTGTGGACAGTGATATTAGCTGCTTCACGGAATAATACCATTAAGTACAAGATATGATGGAAAAGATTTATACTTCAGATGGATGACATTGGTATAGTTGTTTTCTTTGAGCTGGATGGTTTGTTTGCGAGGCCTTCATTATCTTTCCGAACACCATCTCCACCACAAACTTCAATATGAAGTGAATTTATTTAAATTCTGAATGAATTATGGAATTGTTTAGCTTGACAACCAGGATTTTAAAACTTTTTTAAACGTTTTACTCATATTATAATTGAAGCGTCATGAGTTTCTCCTAAAGTCAGATTATAAGTATTTCAAAAAGCAGTGTAAATGAACTTGCTAATGTTTGAATGAAATACGCTTAAATGTGAATGGAATAAGACTTCACAGCATGTAGCGTAAATGGATACTGCATGCGAAATAAGAGCTCGGAGCCGGGGTGTAAATAATCTTATTTGGCTTTAACACTAAAAAAAACCTGACACTTTTCTAGCGGACAAAACAAAACTCTAATGAAGCTTGAGTTTCAGTGTGACCAACTGATTGATAAGAATATTTATAAATCACTTATGATAATTAGTGGTGCTCAACAGCTTATACCAAAGTTACCTAAACATCATACGGATATTTTATTCGTCTGGCAAAAAGCTCAACAGATATACACCTAAATTAATTTGGTTCACGCAACCCAATGAATACCGTGCACTTTTCACTTTACTCTATCCCAATAATAATATCCAAATTTAGTTTAAAGAGTTTCGTAATCATACTGAAATCACAGATGGGGTCGAAAGTTTCTCCGACAAATTTCTTGAATCTCTCCTTATTCACAACTGTCAATTATAGACCAAGCTGTAAAATGTATTGATAAAGTTATTTGATTAGTTCTAAACACATATAGCGTAATTATCATGTTTTCAAATCACTTTATATCTAGAAGCGATATTTTTGAAGGAAATGGTTTAGAAGTAATATGTTTAAATGAACTGTTGACTGATGGGAGATTATCAACTCCCTTTAGGTTGTAAACACACACTATGGATGACCCTGACTGTCGTGCTTCGGCTACCAGTAAGTATATTCTAAATTCTGAAACAGTTTTCCCTAAAATCCGTCAAGTCTTCTAACCAAGAATAATGAATTCTGCAGAATATTTAATAGTGCAGCAAAGAAAAGAGAGATTAATAAAGCCTCTTGAAAACAGGAACTTACTGCAGTTTTGAGGCGAACAAGTCAACATGCACATTGACTTATAAAAATCTTTACTACACTCTCCTCGTCTTTTCATGAGTTCACATTGAGATGTGGCAATTTGATCTTCACATGGACGTTCACAATGCTGACACGTTGCCCGACAAAACTTCTGCATAATTGCTTTATCTTTTTGACACCGACCTTCAGCTTTCCATTGTTTGCATTTCTCGGTTGGTTCACGATCAATACAAACTGAAAAGGCAAAGAAATGCACCCATAGCTTCCATGGCAAATGCAATCGGTTTTGTTTGGTAGGCTTTACTACTACCACTATTACCAATATACAGTATGTGTTATTATATATCATACATATATTACTAAATTGTCAAAACACACTTTCACATGCCTTAGTTAATTAGTCATAGGATGACAACCATGAATATTAAGTAATTGAACGTAGTATTTTCTCTGTATTTCGTCGACTTAGCAGACAGCTGGTTTGAAATCAGAAAGCCTGACCACCACTTTTGACTTAATTTAATATGTTTTTAGTAATCCGAGTTACGTTGTTTTGCTTTCAGATCTAGTAAGTAGGTGCAAGTGAATTAACAGTTTAAATATGAAGGTTAACCGTACTAGTAACGCTTTTTAAAGCTAAGGATTGAAATAACAGTCAATTTGAAATTCAAATGCATCATAGATTAATAGATAAGGGGATTTTCCCTTAGTGTTATCTCTAAACGTGGCACAACCAAAGCTGATGAAAACCTCTTCATTAAACTTGTGTTTGGTTAAGCTATTGTTCGTCCGTCTAGCATAGTATATCACATTCCTAGAGGATTTCATCTCTGTTGTTGGCCAAACATCTTAATTTTGTAATCCGATATTACATTTCTGAGTCTTATATGATATAAATTTTTAAATACATTGTTTGCAAAATCTACAGTCCAAGATAAGAATTGTACGAATAAATGACATCCAACTTTGAACACTTAAAACGGTTTTTGTTGGGTAGTATGGTGTTTATATCACTTACGAATCAGAATTCTGTATTTTGAGACCATTAGGCTCAAAGCCGAATGTTGTAGATCACTACACTAAATAATAACACCAACTAACTTGATCAAGGTGATCTGAAAGAAGCATAGCTGTTTAGCTATTCTGCAGCTAAGCTGCAGCTACAATATTCCTAAACACATTTCAGCTGTGCTGTTCTTATCTTGGACTGTTGATTTTGCAAAACTGAAACGGCTGTGCTGCTTTCAGATCACCTTGATCAAGTTAGTGTGTGCTTTTACTTGCTGGTCCACAACTAACTGTCTAACTTAATTGTACGTTTCGCACAGCATTCACTTATTGTAAAGTTATATTTCTTATACACGTGATGACAGTGATATTCAGCACAAGCTTACCAGATTCTAAACAACCGCATTGACTTGGGGGGACACACAAAATGCCGTCAAGCAGATAACCTGGACGGCATTCACAACCAGGACCAGAAGAGATGTAACTACACTTTGATTCCACTCCAAAAAATTTCCCTTCACAGGTTTCTGGACATGGGTTACGTTCCAATACAAAGTGTTGATTTTTACCGCATTTTGTACCTACTTTATACAGGGAAACAAATAAATTATATTAAGATCCTGAAAGGTTAAGTAAAACGAACTTGGAAAGTTAGAACCAGACTCTTTCAAAAATGCATTTCTTGTAACATTGTCTGTTGTTGTGACAATCTGTTCAA
This sequence comes from Trichobilharzia szidati, assembly GCA_944472155.2. Classification (NCBI taxonomy): domain Eukaryota; kingdom Metazoa; phylum Platyhelminthes; class Trematoda; order Strigeidida; family Schistosomatidae; genus Trichobilharzia; species Trichobilharzia szidati. The sequence continues at coordinate 132,121,607 of OX235279.1, read as the reverse complement.
ATTGAATAAACACTTTCAAGATTGAAGTATTTCGTGAATCAGACATTACTGCTTGTACCATTCACAATGAGGAATAAATCGCTGTTTTTAAAATTAGCATTTTTCCAGGATTAAAATAACATACTCCATACATCAGAGGCTGTCACGATTCGCCTTAAACAACCGGTGCTCTGTGTGCAGAAGAAGCAAGTCCAGCCACTACTACTGCCCTGGCCTTCAGTGGAGACTATAAATTCACGAATTCGTATCATTATTTTTCCTAATGTTTCTGATATTCAATGTATTGTTATGTTGATGCTATCGAACCGTAATCCATTGATAACATTATTGATTCGATGTTATTTAAGCAACATTAATGTTGCTAATAACAATAATTCATTTACTGTTATATATACATAACTGTAGAATCTGATGATGAAGTTATCGAAAAGAATATTCTTTGTTCAGTAAGCATTTTTTTGGAAATTTTATATATGTTTGTGCCTATACTTTTGGTGTGAACAAGATGGCACTCCTTGTCAGTCTGCTTTAAACTGACTGCGTTTGGAAACTAGTATGATCAATATATCATTAAGCATTCACATAAAACCTCTGCTCCATTCTAAAGTCATCTGAAATGTCCAGTGGTAAGTAAAATAACTTTAGGCCTGAGTAATGCAGATATAAGATTTGGTGAAGAAGCAAGTTCTTTCAAAGTTATATACAGGTACTGTAGACAAATGCCGAAAACCCTGGACATTCCTTGCCACTTGAGCCTTCTTATTACAAGAAATTTGAGTTAACCATCTTTATTTAATACGCCGTTCTGATGGAAACAATACATACATCTGTTTCTCAAGTATATTAATATATGTAGTACTATCGGTAGTCACAAGCAGTTTGAAAAAGGATTGTTAAAGCTACTCCTGACAAACCAGGCAGATTTATTCTGTTCATCGCCGGTGTCATACCAGAATGCCACCTCCAAATTCGTAATTTCTAATGCTTAAGAATTATATACTGATTTACTTCCTCACGGTGGACAGCTTTCATTTACAGAACCAATAGTTGCTTGTTAGAGCTAGAGGTTTTTCTGTTTTGATTTATAAGATCTAATTAATGATTATATTGTGGCCGGAACTGATTAATTTAAACTTGTAATTGAAAGACGGAATATTAGTTTTATTATAACAAGATTTTGATATAAATAGTATGCACAGTGACTAGATAAACTATTTCGCAGCTTTTGAAAAGGCTTCTGAGAAGTTAAAACTGATAGATAGTAAGTGAACGTATACTTAAACAAACATGTCTACTAATTCTGAGTTAAAGCCCAATACATATCCCAAAATACAGTATTTCTTGCTTTCAAGTCATATGAGAATGCAATTTAAGGTAGTGATACCAAAATGATGCGACAAGACAAGACACCAACGTTAACTTAAGAGGTTAATTGCTAATGATCAAAGTTATTTGAATTTTAAGGCTTATGATTTGATAATGATATATCGTAAGGTAGGTGGCGAGTTGGTCGTCCAAGGGTGACTTGGAGGAGGTCATGTGAAGAGGAGATGAAAACGTGTGGGCAGACATGGAGCCAGGTGAAGACTCTAGCAGAGAACCGAACTCAATGGAAACGCACGGCTGAAGCCCTATGTTCCTCTAGGAATTAAAGGAAACAATAATAATAATAACGTAATCAGAGATGAATTATTTCTTACCTGAATTATCAACTGGAACTGACCGTTTCATTCGTTTTATACTCGATATTCTCGGTTTGTGTGATTTCCATACATAGCTAACAGTACAATTTTCATTGGATATTTTTCTCAGAGGGAATTTTTCGCATATACCATTAACTCTTTTCTCATAAACGTAACCTTCGACCTGTTTCTTATTTGCGCAGGTGTAAATCACTTTGGAAGGCGGAGAACAGGCTGAAACAAAAACGTTTAAAATAAGTTGTATAGATCACTATAAAACTGATTAAAGTTATCCCAGCATATTTAGAAAAACAAAACATAATTGTTCGCTGTGTAAGCCACAGAGTATGGGTTTTGAATATGGAGCAGTGACGAACACTAGTGGGTTGCGCAGTTTCCCAGGTTATTTCCCAAGTGAAGGAACCTGAGAGGTAAAATTTTATGCGAAAAAAACGAAGTATTGCAGTTAATGTAATAGGGTTCAGAAAATAGCAATGCTAATCAAAGGTAATGGAGTGATGAGAGTGAAACCTCATATGTTCAAATTTTAAATAAACTCCAACCCTCCAACCAATAAAACTCTAATTATTTAATAAGAGTACTGTGACTAAATAAAAAAAAACAAGGAGAGCTTTAACTTCAGCAACAGCTTTTCTCTTCAATCGAGTCGCCAAGTTTTTAGACACAAGTAAGCCTAAATTTAGTGGGAACACCAAGCTATTCACTTATTGGTATTATAATAATAAAGAGGATATATTTCTTTGTTAAATAACTGTACCTCATGGATCAATCCATGACTAGTCAAAACGACAACAGTAATTAGTCAGAAAACCAATAAAAATTACAAAGGTGTAAAATGAAACACAATATGGTTGACCAAGAAATTTGTGAAAAAAATGTCAGTTGGATAGAAGTGAAACATACAGGTCACTGGTTCTCTGACTAAAAATATAAAAGAAAAACATTCAAAGAATGGATTTTCTTCAGGTTAAGAACCATTTCAGATTCCATCGACGATTAGCCCATTTTTAGGACTTCTCCTCACTTTGAGTTCAGTATTCCCTAAAGAATAATTTATTTTTATTTTTTTATTATTGATTACAGCTTGATGCCACACCGTATTTTTGGTACAGTTATGGAGTTTTCAGCATGGATATCGGTAGCCCAAATTTTGCAGGCCGACCATAGATGTCGGGTGTGCTTCGGCAGGGGATCGAACCCCGGACCATGTGCATGGTCGGTGAGAGTCCTAACCATTGTGCTACTGATGCCACCGGACTATTAAGTTTCCATTCAACTGTTTGACTGAAATCCAGTAATGCGTGAACATAAGTGAGAACTACACTGTGATTACCTTTAAAGTGAAATCAATTGAGTTTAGCAGGAATCTCTTCCTTCTAAAATAGAAAACAGTATTTACATCCTAACACTGCTAACTTTTGATACTGAGCCACTGGTATTCAGGGAGAAATCTGAAATTCAGGATATGATTAACTAAATATTGACTTAAATTTACTAGGAACAAATCTATCTGAAGTAATTTTCTAAAAGCTGATGCATGTCTTCACTAAACTATTTCCGTAGCAGGTGTTAAATAAAGCTGACAACCAGAAGTATTAACTGCTTGCCAAGATAAAATAATAATATTCAAAAGACAAAATTTACAACAAATAATGACTACAAGTTCCCTTCAGAGGAATCAACTAGTATTCTCGTGGGAATACCAAGAGTAGTCTGAGTTTTACAAGTCTCCAGTATTCTAGCGGCAGAAATCTAGAATTAATTATTCAGATGTTTTGTGACTAAAAAGAGCAAATATTTCTGTCGGCTTAGAAGAAGCTTATTCTCTATACAAGTGATGAGAAGTTATTTATACATTTCAATGGAGATAATTTAGGAAGCGTTTTATTTCAAACAATCTATAAAACATATTACATAATCATAAGCTACTGTATGCGAAACTTACGACATTTTTTCAGCATATTATATACAAATGGTACACAGACACAGTCAGATGTTTTCTTGAATATTATGATTTTCTTCATAATTACACCTTTATAACATGGACCGGATTTATAAATTGTCGGTGGGCATTCTATTTTCATTTGCAAAGAAAGGAAGAGCAAATCATTGTAATTTTGTCATGGATTTACAAATATTGATAATTGGTGAAAAAGAATAAAAATAAAAACAAAATATATTTTCGTTCACTTCGCTTGTAAGTTTAATCCTAGTCTCCTGATTATTCATTGAAGACTTAAAGATTTCATCCAACAATTTCATCCCTTAAGAAGTAACCTAGTTTTGATGTTTTGTTTGTTTTAACTAACATAACCATGAATCAAATGTTTGTTTTAGGTACCAGGTGAAGTCAAGTAAAGTCAAGTAGTCAAACAGTCTCTTGTCTGCTATTTGAAATTGGATGCAACATTCTAAAACTTTGATTAGCGAACAAGGAAAATTCCTTTCAGTAGCTATTTATTCAGGTTCTGTAGTTATATATCTATAATAGATGGTCAATAATTGATATTAACAATATTAACCAAATGAGACGTTTTTTCGTATGGATGTTATAATGCATAGGTGAGGGAGTCAGATAAGTTTTACTGTAAAATTAATGAATAAGAGGTGGTACAGGAGAAAAGGTTACACCCACAAACCATGATGTAATACAGCATTTGTACACTTGAAGGTTCCTTAATGGTTAAAGTTTTTTAATGAATCAGTTCACACAAACTAGTTTTAAAGTAATATGATTACAGGAGTAACACAAAATATCATGTTAGCAAGCTATCATATTTACTTCTGAGTGGAAACTTCCTAGAACACCATGCATTAGATGTTCCATACTGCTTACTAATAGATATTATTCCCCTAATGAGAGCAGTGCACGCGATCTTCATTATCTGCTAGAGATAGAAACCAATGGGCAACTCAGTGAATTCTGAACAGTTCACCATTGTAGCATACTTTATATAACCAAATTTACAAAAAGCTGGTCTCATCTTTGAAAGGTGATTCTATACCTCATGAAAGCTGAACGGTCTGCCTTAAAATACCACGGGTGTTTGGAGAAATATCATAAGACCAGAGCAAATAAATATCTGTCATTGATACAAGTCATTTACAAACATTTCTAAACGGTTCATCCAATCAAAAGTGATACGTTTGCTCATAAAGATGGTAGATATCAGAATTTATTGGGAAAAAGTGAAACTATAACTTACTGAACTTGATGAATCCACATTTGTCCCCAAAATTAAAAGGATTTTCCTTTAGAACTCTAAAAACAAATAAGCAAAAATGCAGATGTTAGGAGTACGCAATTCTTCCTACTTTTGTTATCATCTTTTGCTTTCTTTTTAGGGAGTTTTGGATTAAAATAGTATTCAGGTTTCGGAATTACCTCATTTCACTACACCAGATATCACAGTTTAAAGAAATTTCTATTGTAACTAAAATTCCTTTTTTAAATAATTGAATACAGAAACCGCTTTAAGTTAAGCAATAACAGACTGCCATCTACCTTCTCAAAAGTGACGTAAGTAACAGCCTAAAAGTGTGACACTACTAGTGTTTACCGACAACAGATATGTCATTTTGAGTTATGCTTTACTCCATTAAACTACATGTTCACAATTTACTTTTGCAGGTGGTAATATCATAACTAAACGGTTCGATTTCATTGGGTCTACAGAAATGCAAATAAATAAAATAACTGCAAATAAAGAATGATGTGAGACTATAAAGCATATTTGAAGGAAATGAAGTAGGTAACATCTTCGAATATGTTCTTAGTTATAATTAGTTCGCCGATGGATAAACAACTAAAGTTATTCCTTGCTCTCAAGTTTCCACTGAAATCAAATGTCTAAACATACAATATTTATTAGTTACAGTAATTGTTAAACCAGAAAGCTAATTATTACTGCTCCAAGTGCCTAGAATTTGCGATTATTATCTGACTGATATATGTATGTGATAAAATCAAGTCATCAAGTCATCATTTAACTTAGTATGAGGTGATATTTACTCTACCACAGTGCCCAAGTTTTATACTTATATGAGAAATGGTAAGGCTTGATTAGGTATTTAAACAATGAACATTTCACTATCTGATACTAATTCTATTGATTTTACCATCCTCAGCTAGAAATCTTTAAGGTTATTTATTTTCAAGCATTCAGTGGATTTATTCACAATTATGCAGAAAAGAAACCACATCACAGAAGCAGACAATATGCAGTTCATTATACCCCACTATACTGCTTCTTTGGTTGTTTTACTAAGACTAGTCGGTACTGGTAAATGTGTAATTGTTCTGCCAAATAAAGCCGAAACTTCCCTCATTATATACCAGTGAACTTATGTCTTCAGGCTTAGGTCCAATTTAGGAACAGAACTAACAAAGTACGGAACTTTCAGTCTTACAGTGAACAAATATTTGTCTGTTATAGTTGTAAATTGATAGACGTTAGTTGATAAGATAATGTAACCAAGCGACGAGTAGTCAACATTTCTAATTAGTAAAATAAAGCCTTCACGTAAAAAGGTATAAAGTTGGAGCTTTAGTAGACAGTAACCTGCATAAGATTTGTTGAATCTGTGATAAACATGTTAAGGAGTAATTATTTTCATCCAACAAATACAGGTTCAAAGAGTATTACAGGTAATTTATGTGATCACCATAACAGTAAAATTAATGGAACCCATACCAGAGCTATAATTCAAAATCTACTCCTTGTTAGTGAATTTCTCAGAGGTGTCGTCAGGTGTGATTGATTGATTGATTCAGGCTGGTTGATAAGACGTCTACTAACTTATTAGCTGGCTACACTATTGAATAGACATGATGATATGAAGTCCGGTAAACCTCTACAAATTCAAAATCTTAAGAAGTTCAGACTAGATTATTAGACCTATTTTCTAACCATAAAATTACATATTTGACTTGTATGACTCACGATATTTAGTGAGATCATTTTTAGGCTGAACTGTGTTCATTAAGGTTTGAGAACATTAAAAGAATATTTGTCATCAATGATAATAAATGTAGGATTTGAAATGGTGAAAAAACAGAAATTGACAAACAAGTACTTAACAGATTAATGGTTGAATTAATATATTTTTACAACTTACTGTTTACTTTCTGTCACATTGTGCTGTAAACACACAAGACATAAGCCTATCGCTAATAAAATAAGCCATTTGAAATACCCTCCACTACAGAGTAGTGTGGATAAATGCATGGCTTCGGTAAGATATTGAGGATGGTAAACTTGAAATCACTTTGTGTAAGATAAACTGTATTGAATCAAATGAATAATGAAGTTCTGGTAGGTTGGTAAGTGTTTTAGAACGGCACTAAGGTTACATATATACTTTATTAGGTGAACAGATTTTTTTCAAGTGACTTTTTGCTTGTACCTAACGCATTGCACATTCACCCTCATTTATTACAAAATAAAATGGGCATTTAATTGCTTTTTAATTTACTTTGAATTTCATTTAATTCTTCTTTAAGTGAAAAATGTGAAAGTTTTTTTTAGTTTATTCCACTGATCAAAAAATGCATAAACTATGGGTACCTGTATATTATTACGCAATATCGAAATAATGTGATCATTTAGTGGATTTATCTGTACAGAGATAAGTGTGGGTGGGTATGTGGAATGCTCGAAGTAAATATTCTCGAATTTAAAAGTGGTTAAGACCAAAACCATCCGTTTTATTCCTATTCGAGCTTGGGTCTTCGTATCGATATGTTTCGATACTGGTTTATGCCTTATTTTGAATCTAATTCCATATAAAGCAGTGACTTTAGAAATCTCCTTAGTAGCTATTTCTGGAAAACATTACAAATTATTATGTCATGACTTCACGTTTTCCCCTCTGCTGAATGCCTCCAGAAATATGCAATTATTTATATATTCGAATTTCTCTGAAGATTTTGCTTGTAAACGTTGGTAATAAGAGTAAAAATATCCTTCAGCCCATAAAACGAAAATTGAAAGGAATCACTATTTCAGTGATACGTAAGATATAACGGCTTAAGCAGATTTTATTTTATTAGTTTTATAAGAGCAGTTGGAAAACGCGTTTGAATTTATTTGGTCAAAATGTGTTGATGACTAGAACCTACGGACAGCCGATCTAGGCCGCATTTCCATTCTGGTTTCCATCCAAGTTTTAATCAAGAACGCCAATGAAATTACTGTTAGTCTGTAAAGCTCATGCAGTCAAATATGATAACAGTTTGATTGTTGTTTACTTTCAGACTCTCAGGATATCGGTTTTCTCATGGCCAAGTAGCATGCTTGAGAGGCAGAAACTGTGTATGAAAGGTTGAAAATTCACGTGTAAACGACACACCAAGTCATAATTTTATTGTAGATCCTGATTTTGTAGGGATTTGAGCAATTAATTTCCACTTAGGTTTCGTCACAAACGAGTATGAGTTTATAGAGTCGTGAAAAACCATAGGACAGTGGATATATGTCTCGTCCTAGTTTGAGGCCATTACTTCACTTTGCATTGAACTAAGAAACTTCGAATTACAACCTGAGACTACTTGCTATTCTTTCACCGGAGTGGAATTCAAAGCATCGGTTTCTATTGGGATATACCTGCACACTATTAGTCATTCTGGCGAAAAGCTGTAATATTTTCTTTTGTTTTGAATGATTCTCTAAGTGATACGAATTTTCCGCGTAACCTATACTGCAAATAATGTTATTTATTCAAAATTACTTCGTCTTTAACCCGCCAAAGGCATTTTCACATTAAATGTGCTAATAGTATTTTAAAGTGCTCCATAATTAGACACTTAAGAGGGCTAACAAAAGGATTCATTAGAGATTTAAAATGATACTTAAGTGACTGTTTGGCAGTAGTTTTACACACTAATTGTAAATCGAATCCAATGGAGTATTTCTGAGTTTCCTGTGTGGTAGACAGAGACGGTAAAATTCATGAACAGTTAACTCTTTCCATTCAAAATTATGTCTACCAATCTATTTGGGCTAGCACTTTTAGATAACACTAGCTATTGGCCCTATTCAGGCAGTAACCGGAGGTTATAGTAGGAATCTGTGACCAGTAGGGTACATCAGGTTGAAGGTGAGGCAGTAACTCATCGAAGAAGACAATGCGAAGTGGTCGCGCTATGTCATAAATTGGTAGAAGTTGGAATCCATGGGCCATTGGATCGGGTCCCAGTGGCTTAGTGGTCTAATAGGTCGCCTTATAACCAGAAGGTCCTGGGTTCGAACCCTGGCGGTGGGTGAGATTGATGAACATTCACAAACTAGGACGAAACAGCTGTTCAATACTCCCAGGTTTTCCAACTGTTCTCTTACTGACGTCATCTCATGATGAAATCCTCCAACCAACCAAACAAACAAAATCCCTACAAAAGCAATACTGGAGAATGACGTATTAAATTATGCTACCCAAAATGAAGTTATCTAGGCTAACTACTGAAGTGCTTTTATACTTAAAAAAGTAAGTGATGTTTCATCACCAGTTCCCGCTAGTAGAATGATTTGTTTTACTTTATACATGCACTTACGTAAGAAGTTCAAAATAAAGATGAAGATGCCCTTCTGATGTGCACAACTGATGTAGTCAGTAATCCAACAGAAATTTATAAGGAATAAGTTTGACAGTTTTACTATACACTTGTTTGCCTTTCATGTACGGTACATACATACTTTCTAGAAATACTTTTATTAAGGAAATAAAATTAATTACTGCTCTCTTAACAAGAGATCAGCAACCAGATGGACGTTTCAAGGGAAATCTTGGAAATGTATGCAGTTATTTACATTCTTTTTCATTCAAAAGAAGATTTTGAGTGCTGTCACCACAAATGATTATGGTTACAGCATAAAGAGGAGACTTTTTTATTATTCTGTACTGGCTTTAAAGATAATTGTGTAAACTGTAGTGAATAATGAGGTGGTAGGATCTATTACAGGGGAATTTCAATACTTCCCATATGTAAAGAAGGTTATTGAGTTGGTTCAAATCATTCCGATCCCAAAAACCTAATGCTCTTAACCACCTAATGTTTATTCAGAACTCCTACTTTGGATTTTCGAAGCTGTCAGCTGTCAAATATAAAAAATAAAATTTTTGTTTCTAAAAAGTCAGCTTAAAAATAATAATACATTCCTTAAAAAGCCTGTCGTATTGTGATAAATTTTTTAAGGGATGGTACTTTGATTTGGTAAGGTGCATGTTCATTATCGTCAAATATATTTGTGCAACCAGTGTCGTCAGTTATTTCAGGTGTTACTCTTAGTATCATGTAACTTATAATTCAAAACTTCAGGAATTACTTTTCATTCCTATTGCCACAAACCCCTGGTTTACCTTCAGTCCAAGAAATGTATAAAGCGGCATTTCGTTTTTAGATAAATGCAAGTCTACATTGAGACAGGCAAGTGATATTTGGAAAGCTGAGAGAGTTACACTCTTCATATGTCTGTTTTAGCGAAACTGGGAACAGTAATTCAATTTGAAACTAGTATTAAGTTTAAATTATTCGCTATCCCAAAAAAGACTGCAAATGCAAGCACTATAAATGTTTTCAGACTTCACTTTTTCCTTGAATTGAAGACTAAAGTCAGAAAAGCTGTAATGGATGATATACCGTTTGAGGTGCGTATTAAATGAATCAGAATGGATGTTTTCAATGAAAACGCAATTGACTCCACAGAATGTCTGTTCACACTGTGTGTGAAATGTCTCATCTTTCTCATACCTCGTCTTTTTGTGACATTGCTGTAAGGTGGATACAGTAGTCATAGAAACCAGTGAGAAAGAATTATTAGTTGTGTAGCGGATTTGCTACATGTTTCATTATAGATAAGATTTTATTTTGATAGATCACACAGTGTTATACAGTAATATTCATTGATGACGTTTCGAGCACAAACTATTGCTCATAATCATATCAAGTTACTCACACAACATTTTTACTTCATTTATATACACTCATGTATATAACACTATGTGATTTATCAAAATAAAATCTTATCTATAATGGAGTTATACTCTACCATAGTGCCCATGGTTTATACTTATATCAATTGCTGCGTATTTATTTTCAGGGAAATGGTAAATATCCGTTTTACCAGGGATTTCACTTTTCATATGAGAGTGACTGCATTGTTTTATTTAGTGATAGTAAAAGATTAAAGATATAAAGTCTTTTTTTCAATCTTCCTGGTCATAATGTAGTTGAAGTTGGGAGAAATTACTATTTTGGTGCTGCATCACTGTTTTAACTCGTACTGTTTCACTCCTAGCCCGAGGTGAAATGATAGTACAGGAAGCCTAATGCTAAATATAAGACAAAAGAAATGATGAAATCCAAAAATTCACAACGATGGAAAAAAGTCTGATCAGTCATTCCTTTGGAAAAATTATCATTTGAAATGATGGAAAGAATCCGTACAGCTGGCATGATACATACTTCGACCTCCAGCTGCATTAAAAAGCTTATTTAAATCTTATTCATAAATGAAGAAAAAAGGATAATAAAAACTTTTGCTTGTCTATCGACCGCACTCGTTATTATTTATAAGTGAAACAAATTATATTTCTCAGAAATACAATTTTTAGATATCTCGTAGAAAACAGAAATATTACCAGCTGTTAATTCTTAAAGTGCACAGTTTCATGTGGAATCATATCATAGTTTATTCTTGAAAATCAAAGTATCAGGATCGCTCCACTCGGTTTTTTATGACCATGTAAACTAACCAATCAGCAAGTATACGCTTCATACAATGCACTCTGTTGGTTGTTATTAGTGGCAGGAGACCGCTCGCAACAGCTACGGGAGTCTTTCGCCTAAAGTGTCTAGATCTGAAAACTTGCTTGAAATAGAACTCATAAGCAGTGTAAGTAGACAAAATATTTGAGAAAACTTTAGACTTATACGTAAAGCGAAGATCTTTTCGTGTAAATATTTAAGTACTGAGTGAGTCTTTGTCTCTGTTTGTGACATTTAAGTTTTGACAAGTAGCTACTGTAGAAGTTAGCCCACTATCTGACATTGAAGATGATTATTATTTGGAAAATGAGTGATAAATCTACATCACATTAAGAATCTTTCCAGTTATTCTTAGTAGTAATTTTTGAACAACTCAACTTTCTTAAACAGTAACAAGATATGAGTAAAAAAATCTCTTTCCACTGTATGCTTAATGGAAAGTATTTATTTAAAAATAAGTTTCATACTGTACTCGGACAATATCTTCATTACCTACAGAGATAAGTGTGCTTCAACAATTTAGATGAATTTATTTACTCTGTTGTAACAGTAGAACAAATACCACTACATTGTAGGTAGGATTATAACCATAAATTGAATTGAGTGTTATGAAATGCACTACTTATGATGACAAGAAAGCCTTACGAAACGAAAGTGAGGTATGAAAATAACGCTGAATATATTAAATCCAGTGTAAATTAACACTGGTGTCTGAAGAAATTGAAAGATCAGGATAACTTAATCGTTGTAGTGCGAAACACAGAATGTAGTCACTAAAACGCCCTATTACATCACGCGGAAGTTACCATATGTATTTGAATGTGAACATATGACAAAAAGTAAACAGAAAGCATCTTAATCTGTCACCATCATCACAGACCACCAAAGAATCTATTGTCTCCTATACAATAGAAATTGTGGATAGGCGTTTGTGAAGTATTTGATTTTAGTATGTGCAGTGGAATTCCTTTTCTTATTACCCTTGGGTGTACACATATATGTATATAGGACGGAAATAACAGAAATTATGGGTTTTGAATTTGCAGTCATCATTATAAGTCACTTTACCAGTTTGAAACTCCCCGGTAGCTACTAAATTTTGTTTATTTTTTTATACTATTTATGAGTAGTCCAAGTAGGCCATTAAAGTTTTGCTACCACGATTTACTCACTGAATAAAACTTCTAGTGACCGAAATATATGTTGCAACTGGAGTATTTATTGACAGCGTTAGTACATGATGGTGTAGATTTGTAGCTCAGGTGGATGATTTCTATATAGTTGTGTTCTCTAATCTGGATGGTTTATTTGCGAAGCTTTCATACTTCAAATTGAAGTATGCGCTGAAGATGTTGCCTAGTAGGGCAATGAAAGCTTCGCAAATAAACCATCCAGCTTAGACAACACAACTACATCAAAAACGTTAGTACATGTTAAGTTAAAGTTTGGGTATATGGATCTGTATATTATTACTCTGCGCTATTCTTCCTTTGTGTTCTGAGTGGAATATCGTGATTAGGCAACAGCGGAATATTTCCACTCGATCATAGAAAGAGGAAAACAACTATTTCGGAGAAAATGAATTTTTCTTCTCGGCGAAGTTATCAACTAGGCTATATATTCGTGAGTGTACAACAAACCTATAAGGAAGTTTTAGAACCATATGCCATTGGAGGTCAAAATGTAACGAAAAACAAGACAAAGTTATGGAATACATATTGGGATTAAATAACGAAATAATGAGGAAAATAAACAGGAAGTACAGATAAAGAAGACACAGTCGGATAATAAGTATTTGTTATGCTGAGAAAACAGACTGCTTATGATGACCATGATACGGACGAAGGTTGGCAATGCTTCTTTTGGATATATGGCACTGACTTGAATTTCTGAATCCCTAAAGCTTAGCCCATTTGTTATATATTGACGAATTTACAGACAAGCTGATGAATGCGTCGAAAGAAAAATATTTCCTTCCTGCAACCGTTTTTTTCCTGTGATTTTTATTTCATTCAGTTCTCTTCAGTCTTTCTTAGCTGGCTCCACCACCGCTTACAAGTTTTCATATTTTCTTCACATGATCTCCTGTTCTCTCTTCTCTGCATCTTATGACAGTTTGTTGGTTTTCTGTTGTAAATATTTGAGAGTGTATGTGAGACATAAATCATCAGTATAATCCGGATTTTCTGGGGTCTTTTGACCATCCTAAGAATACTCGTCTTCTCAAACTTTATGGTCTGGTGCATGGTCTAGTCCGTCACAGTCAAGAGAACAACAGCCACATTGTATTACTCTTGTCTTTACTTCAAATATTTCATTGAGATTTGCATTGTCAGTTACTATGTGAATTAATTGGAGTGTATTGTCATTACTTGTAGCTGCCGGATGAGATTTATAAGTATTTGTGACATTCCAGCATGTAGTGTTTAAGCAGTCGGGAAATTAGTTCATGGTCACTACCATCGAACACCTTCCAAAACTGATGAAATTGTACCATAGAGTTGGCTATTATTGTAGGCTGTTGGGTGGTGCTGCGTAGTGTGGAAACTGGACTCGCATATAACTTGTACTTCGTGAATACAACCTATCATGGACACAGTCTTCCATCCGCACGTTGTTTTATTTCTGAGATAACGCTGCTTAATATTCAGCTTGAGATGGAAAACAGCATAATGACTTATCAGTCCTTGAGTAGGCCTGAATCCTCCTTATTTAGCAGTATGACAAGGCAGCCCTTCTTCCAGTCTGATTCTACATCTGCTTCTTGTCTCGACTTAGCGTGAAGTAGGCTGCGTCTCCACTTTTTTGAGGTTGAAATAAACTGTGCCTTATCTTTGGTGTGTCCATTTATTAAAACATATCGCCTTGTGCATATCCTTGTGCTTGTATACGCTGCCTCCATTCACCATATCAGTAAAGGCGCAGAAGTTTGCGAAGGATTCACGGTTCTCATCCATTTAGCCGAGAATCGTCTGACCCGTGATGAGTTCTCTTTCTGTGTTATCTGTCCATAGTTGGGCATTTATATAACCCTTTAGAACTTTGAAATCGACATTACTGTTCTCAGTTGTCTATAGGAGACTGTCATCTCTTAATCTGCGTTGTTGGTAGGAAAGTAGAGTTGGATAAATGTAACTTTCCTTCATTTTGTGTCGAATGTTGCTGTCATAATCCTAGAGTAAATTGAATCCCACTGTGTAGGAGTCTTTGATGTTGTTGGTGACGTTATACCAGCCACTATACAGATGTCGTTCAATGGACAGGGTAGATTATTAAGACTCCAGTTAACGATTTGGAAAGTCCACTTCCATTCCATCTGCTCCCCTAGATTCCTGGTACTTCTATACCATCTCTTCTCACTTCTTTTCCAATCCGACTGACTTTCTGAGCCCCAAACATCGTGCAGATATACCATGTTGCTATGCATACTTTTAATTTCATCGAAAGAGGACACATCGGTTGACTGAATTGCCGAAAGTTTCCACCAGCCCAAGTTATTCTGATCCCCCCACACCGATTCCAGCGAAGATTATGTTTTATCTTCGTTATATCTGTGCCTTGAAGTTTTCTTAACGATTGAGTTGATTTTCCGCGGTAGGATCACTATCCTTACACTCAACCTTCCCTCTTTTTTGCAGTTTGGGACCAACCAGTAAACTAGGCGAGGTATTGGATCTGTATATTCCGATATAAAAAAAAACAACTTCTAAGCTTTAAATTATAATTCGTAAATGATGAAGAAAATTTAGAATCTCAACTTCAAACCAGTTTGCAAAAGTATTTCGTCGCAAATAATAGTTGATTTACAGAAATGCATTTCGCAGGAGGGTGTTATTCCCAATGACATCGTGGTGAAAAAGTCTGATATTTAGTTGTTAAAAAAACTTCTGGTGGACCTATTTCTACATTCTGAATTACAGTTAAATTTTCGCTGTGAACTTCTCAGACTTGTCTACAAACAGAGATTGTTTCTTATAGCACAGTTCATTACTCATAATCATATCAAGGTAGATAGGATATTCTAACTTGGTTTATATTAGGATGAGATAGGTTTATTTAAACCAAATAAGAAAGCTCTATGAATAGTTTGAATTCATTATGAAGGAAATTTGTGTTATGTCAAATAGTGCCTGAAATCTTGTCTAGTTAATAACACTGTATTACTGCATATTATATGCAATAATTTTACTTTATACAGAATGAGGATCTACCATACGGCTCCGGTTCTATGTTTTTATTGCCTAAATTTTGGTATGATGGACTACTGCCTTTCTTTGGAGTAGAAGGGATAACATTATGATGCTGTTGTGTTATCATTATTGTTGAAATTAGCCTTCATCAAAGATACCTTATCAGATGGGTGATAATATATGCTCATGCACACCATCATACGCTGATCATAACAAACTATCTAACTTAACTATTGAGCTTTGTACATAAAGTTTATCTCTCGATATTCAGAATTCGTTATCACTGTTTCTGCTTTTATTGTTATTTCTGGTAATGATGATATAGTTGATTTTGTTTTTCATCTCCCACTGTCCAAATAATTATGGTGTTTTCTTGTTAATTCCTTGGCCCAATTTTATTTAACTTTGCAATTCTCTCTCCTCGATTATTTTCCTGGGGTAAACATTTATTTATTTACATTCTGATCAACTTGTTTACGCATTCATCTTCATTATATGTTTACTTTTCTAATATTTATGCATTTAGAAGTTGATAAACACAAGCTCATAGCAAGAAATGATAGAATCAGCAAAAACCATCTTCAAAATATGAAAAGAAAACAGAGAAATTGACTAACTGTCAGTCTATCCTTCAAACTGTTTACTGTACTTAATCTTCATTTCACTCTTATTTTGATTGCCTTACCGGTCAAGTAGGAAGACAGCTAGTTAATATTTTAAAATAAACTTCTTATAAATAGCAATAACAGCGTTGCTTGAAGGTTGACCTTATTCACAGTTCAGTTGTTTATTTTTTTTCGTTATTCTATTAAAAGCAATATGTATTTGATGCTCAACAGACCCCATCATTTGTAATATAACAAGATTGTTTTCCTTATTTGTCGAGAGAAATACTAAACGAATATTACTATCTTAATGGATGCTTCGTTGGTTAATTGCAACGTGAACTGAACATACACATTTTCGGTTGAAATATTTGATACTATTACTGATCAACAATTATTATTTTTTATTCCTTGTATTTCCAGTGGAACATGGGGATTCCTATGAAGGTATCCATTGTAACTGGTTCTCTGCAACCACTTTCAGCCGACGCTTTAACTGCCACAAGCTTTGATTCCTTCTTCACATGACTTTTTTAATGTCACTTTCGGACGCCCATACTTGTTTGAATCTGTCTTAACATAACTCATACCTATTAAAACAAATAAGTTTAGATTCTGTGAAGGATTTGATTTGAAGAGATAAATAATTTGATCATTCGTACCACAATCACTGTGAATTTGGAATGATGTGGCGATTTCCACTGTTATAATGACTGTAAAATATGAGTATACAAAACCCAAAAAGTATATCTGGAAGCATTAATTTGTGACTTTGGTAGGCCATCAGCGGTGATGTATTATTCTTATTCTGAGCATCTTGATATTAGTTGTATGAAATCCCATCCTGCCTTACCTTAGTTCCTACATATTATTTGCTATTCAGTAGACGTATTGCAGCATGAAGTTGGTTGTGGTCACTTCCTGAAAACACAGAAACCTCCAAGTTTGTTAGGGGATTTATATTACGCCAATAAAAGAATACTTTTTCATGTTATCCTTGTTGTCAGTGACATCCGGTAGGTTTTTAGTTCAATGAATTTTCATCTGCTCCAATAAACTAGAAAAATGACAGAAGGTGATGGCTAATTCCCACACAGCGTCATCGTCGAGCCACACTATGATATGAACAAACTGATGTCCTGTTTGAATCACTGGGCCCCATGAACTTTCAACTAACACAATGCATCATATCACCTCTGATTCTTATTGTTTTAGCCATTGAACTATTTCACTGAGACGCAAAATAGACTCCAGCTAATTTTCTATTGGCTTTCAAACTAACGGTGTGCTTATCTCGGAGATGAGGGGAAATTATCATAGGGGTTTCGTCTATACTTCTGATCAAACAACACCGAGTCACACTATGTACTATCGATTGCTATTTTACTTGAAGATCCTGGATGAAGAGGAAATATTAGGCAGTAAATCATGCTGAGGACTGTTTATATTATGTAAACATTTTGTCCAGAGTAAAGTTGTTATTATCACACTTTATAACTATGTTAAAAGGAATTAAGCTCACTTACTTCAGTTTTCTAAACTATTCCACTATATGAATGTGTAATTATTTATTGTATACCACAGACCTAGTTCCATTATGGATAAAATTTATTTTGATAAAGTCACACAGTGTTATGCAGTGATACTTACTTGTGACGTTTCGAGCACAATTTATTGCTCATAATCATGTTAAGTTACTCACACAACTTTCCAACTTCGTTTATATGTGGAACCAGAGAACAGCTCAACCGACTGAGACGTAACAAGTAATTACTGATCACACGCCCTGATAAAGATACTGGTATAGTCCAAGTGGATAGAAAAGACTATGTTGATAAAATGTTAGCAATTCTTTCAGATAACAGCAAGTTCGCTGCACCTGACAAAAAGAAGGATAAACAGAAATAACAGAAATGCAGCTCACTGGGATATTGAGAAAGCCAAAAAGTGATCAACTTATCTCTGAAAATGTCTACGACAGCATTCGAACAACCGGTCCAATAATACTCGGATTATATGGGTTACCGAAAACTCACAAGCAGGGACTTCTGTCGCTCCCTGTTTTGGACATGTCCGGACCACCACACCGTCCATTTACAAAATGGCTGGCGGAACTCCTACAGCCCGTTAGAGGACAAATTTCAAAATGCTCTCTTCGTGACATGTTTGAATTCGTAGACGGTGTCAAGGACGTGAAAGTGGACAACAACCGCAAGATATTACTCATTGTCGAATCTCTCTTCACAAATATCCTGATTATGGAGATGATTTATTTCTTATGCAAATAGTTTGAAGACAACGACTTGAATATTGGAACACCTACACCCAAGTTAAGATAAATTCTTTGAACGTCCGATTCACATTCAGTAGTACTATTTATAGAAAGTAAGATGGTGTGGCTACCGTTTTACCTTTAGGCCCATTACTTGCAGATATTTTCATGGTAAGTTTGGAAAATGGTTTGCTGAAACCGACAACCAACAACTTTTCTCTTTGCGAAAGATACGTTGATGACACTTATTATCTGTGATAGCAAATGTGACCTAAATAATTTCCTTCAGGTTTTTAGTAGCTGCCACCCAGCCATCAAATTTACATGTGAAGCAGAAACCGGAGAAGAAATCTCATTTCTGGTTGTCCGGCTGGCAAAGAAGGCTGATGGGACTCTGAAGAGATCAATATATCGGAAGCCTACGTGGAACGGCCAGCTGACAAATTTTTTACATCTGGGTATCCATCAATCGCAGGCGGAACTTAACAATATCTCTTGAGACTAGAATTCGTGGAATCAGAAGTCTCAAATCAGTAGAAGAAGAGATCACTCTTCTGAAGAAGACAGTATCTGAGAATGACTATCCACCACGCTTTATAGGTAAACACATAAGGCCGAAAATGAACAAAGAACTGCCCATCTCCATGCTGAAGAAGATGCTATACATGAATGTGGCATTCAAGGGAGACCTTCTGGCCTACATTTTAAGGAGAAGAACATCTAACACCCCGAAAAGAACATTCTCTGCTAATATATAACGAATGGTATTCTCAAGCCGTCCACTGTTCTTCAACAACTCCAGAGATTAGCTATCGCATCTGACCACTTCTACCAATTTACTTGCTCATGTCGAGCGATATATGCTGGTCGTTCGATGAGTGTTTTATCCAGAAGAGTCAAATAACATTACTCCACTTGGCTACGAAAAGGTAACAGTGGATCAATAAGTAAAGGTATAATCGCATATGTATCCAACACTGACCACTCAATAGGTAAGGAGAATTCATTCAAGGTCATCTGCATAGTCAAAAGAAGCCTCTTAGAAACCGTAAGCTTTCATATATTTTGCATTACCGAGGCCTTAGCGATCCGTATAGAAAACCCTGATTTATGTACACAGAAGAAACTTCTCCACTCCAAGTTCTATTACTTTTTTAATGCTTTTTTAACTTTCTTTGAATTTTTATATAATTTATTAGTAACATCTTTTTCTTAACCAACCCTTTATTTATTCTTTCTACCAATTACACGGTTTATTTTGGACACGCGTCTCCATCCTCTTTTATTAACATCCTACTTTTCTCGGTGTCTTTCATATTACGCAACCCCTGTCATTACTTACCAACCTACTCCTCTTAGTTACAATTTGATTATTCATTACACTTTTGAAACATTTTGATGGCGTAAATAAAAACCGTAACTATTAAAGTATTAGTTTTTAGGGATTTGATTGATTGGTTACAGGATTTCATCATGAGATGACATCGGTTAGAGAACAATTGGAAAACCTGGGAGTACTGGACAGCTGTTTCGTCCTGGTTTGTGACTCTTTATCAGTACTCACCCACCGCCAGGGTTCGAACCCAGGACCTTCTGGTTATAAGGCGACCTAGTAGACCACTAAACTACTGGGACCCGATCCAATGGCCCATGGATTCCAACTTCTGCCAACTCACCACAAAGTTTGACTACTATCCGTGACCAGTAGGGTACAGCAGGTTGGGCGTGAGGACAAATACTCACCAATGATAACATTAGCTAGTGATCTCGCTATGTCGTGAATTGGCAGAAGTTAGAATCCATGGGCCATTGGATCGGGTCCCAGTGGCTTAGTGGTCTACTAGGTCGCCTTATAACCAGAAGGTCCTGGGTTCGAACCCTGGCGGTGGGTGAGTACTGATGAAGAGTCACAAACCAGGACGAAACAGCTGTCCAGTACTCCCAGGTTTTCCAATTGTTCTCTAACTGATGTCATCTCATGATGAAATCCTGTAGCCAATAACCCTAAATAATTTTTATTTTTGTTTGGCGGTCCTAATGTACACATGTACACACAAAATAATTATATATAAATGGGATTGCACAGCTAAGTAAATAAATTCGCTGAAAAGAGACTCTTCGCTGATCATCTTTGTTCTTAAATTATAATTATATCAAAAGAGATATTATCTGCACTAGTTCTGAATGAAAATGTTAACTAATTTGTAAAGAATATTTTTTAAACTTATTGCGTAAGGGAGCACAATAACAAATATTGGGGTCAGACTACATGTGTCTGTCTGTGTGTGGAGGTCAACAGCACTCAGCATCAAAAATGAGATGAGGATTTCCAACTCCAATGTGAAGTCAGTGCTACTATACGGATCAGAGACTTGGCCAGCGCGTCATAAAAAGCATCTCAAATAAACTACAGACCTTCATTAACAGTTGCCTTCGCTCAATACTCAAGATCAGATGGCCGGTCAGAAAAGATCAGCAACAGGGATCTCTGGGAGCGAACCAACCAGGAACCGATTGTGAAACAAATATGCAGAAGGAAATAGAGATGGATTGGCCATACTCTGAGGAAACCATCAAGTGACATCACTAGACAAGCCCTTGAGTGGAACCCGATAGGGAAGAGGCGAGTTGGTCGTCAGTGCAAGGGTGACTTGGAGGAGGTGATGTGAAGAGGAGATGAAAACGTGTGGGCAGACATGGAGCCAGGTGAAGACTCTAGCAGAGAACCGAACTCAATGGAGACGCACGGCTGAAGCCCTATGTTCCTCTAGGAATTAAAGGATACTATAATAATATAATAATACATGAGATGTTTAAGTGTATTCCTTGAACGCAGTTTTCCTGCCTTTTAAATAAACACGAATATATAAATACTATGTATATGATCGGAATAACAAATATGCTGATTATATAGTGTCATGATTACTATTTAATGTTCGTTTCATATAAGAATGAGTTTGTTCTGTTTCTTAAAACAATTTCCTTTAAAATATATGCTCAGGTAAAGAACAGAACAAAAGGAAAGCTCGGGAAGACTTTATGAGATATACTCCAGCCAATAGCATCAGCAGATTATGCAAACTGAACTTGGGAAAATTTTCTTCCAGCCTACTGTAACCCAAAAAGATAGCTCGAAGACACTGAAATAGTGAATGATGATATAAGTTTTGTCTTTTCCACTATACATAAATTAATGGCTTCAGTAGATGAACACACATGAAGACATGTTACACTTCAGGATTTCATTGGTTTAGTGACCTTTAGAAAGTATATACCACAGCATTGGGAGAATATCCTTTCTTGCCTGCTAATGACAATTGACTAAATAATAAGGGAATAAATTTGGATTCACAATGTCATTTTCGTGAAGACAAAATTTCAAAACAACTATTTTTTAACAGAGTGTAATTCATACAAGATTAACTGATGCTTTGTTTCTCTTAACGCAGTACTTTACATTGTGATCTTATTTAAGTAGAAAGTATTTATGTTTATACCTGAATATACACTTACTTTTAAAATCACTCCTTTAAATTTCCCGTTGATCGATTAAATTAGAGCAACAAGCTCAATCACTGGTTACATGGTGCTTCCTAATACAGGCACTTCGATAGCGCCTTGAATTGGACATGGAGTTATTTGGTAAATAGTGGCTGACAGTAGAATTCAAGATGTGGTAAGAACACCATGTACTGGGATACAGTCACACCCAAATGACGTGTCGCAGATAGGAAGACATGATTGTCCTGGATCCCACTGTTGATCACTGACAACCATATAAATATTCCCTTGCGTAAACTCACAGCTTTCTCCTGCAGTGTTAGTTAAATAGGTCGTAAGTGACCTGGTTGCAATCGGTTGGTCCTAACAATTAAATAATCTTATAGAATAAGTTATACTGGGATAAGAAAATACTTCACTGCTAATGAAAGTTATAATTAGGTTCTTGTTGTTTCAGCATCTACAAGTAATTGCTATTTCAACTTTGGGCTAAGATCTTTGATGTTTGTCTCAACAACTTGGGATTGAAGCTTTTCATATCGCACATCAGTGGAATTATCAGAAGATCAACTCTAATTCATCAACGTTTCATTAACATTTTACGAGTTCTATGGTATGCTTTGTATTGATACTGCGAAAATCTGAACACTGCAGTGAGTGGTGGATTTCCCGGTTCTTCAGCATCAACAAGTCTACAAGAAACGTGGGTTGGTAATAAGATTTCATGTACCTGGAAACCCACTACGTTTACTTAATATTAATTATACACAATTATCGATGTAATAATTAATCCCTCAGTTACTTCAATTACTACAGGGACGTAATGAATAAAAATGAAGAATTTAATAGTGTTGGCGATTCATGAATACACAAAAATAAAGAGACAGGGTCTGGGAAGTTGTATTTGTTGTTACTACCTCATAAGATTGATTAACAGTAATTTCCCTAAGCAACATATGTGTAGGTGTTTGTGACAGTTTTGTTTATCCACAAACCAAAATAAGACCAACTTTTTATTATACGCAGTTCCTTCAGCATCAACAGAGTTTGCTATGTATGTGCGAATTATCTAGTTTTTGTTCTTCATCTAAAGGCTATATCTACTCGAGCAAACTATAACAATCGTCTACTCTTTTTAGACTGCTAATATTTAATTTTTCAGCAAAATGTCACATATTTGTCTGAGCCATACAAATAATTGGATTGTTTTGAAATGAATACTCTTTCTGTATAGACTATTAATCCCACAATTTTTACTTTATCGATAATTTAATTTTTCTTATTATAAATCATTGTCAAAAGCCTTTTACTCATAAGTACACTGAATATTTTTTTTGTGTAAATCAGTCGGTTCCATCCATTAGGCCATCCACTGGTGGTGTGGTTAGATGATCCTTGACTGAATCCTGTCTTCTAATGTAAGTGTAGAACTTGGACACTGTGGTAGAATGTAATTCTATAGTAGATAAGTTTATTTTAAATATTACACAGTGATGCAGTATTAACAACTGGATCACGTTTCGAGCATAAATTATTGCTCATAACCATATCAATTTAGTCACACGGTTTCACAGTTTGTCATATACATATATGTTTTCTCTCTTCCTGTCTCTCCAACTTTCCTTCATTGCTTGTTGCCACTTTCCATATCTCCGGTAGAGGCGCTGCGTTGTGTCATTCTAGTAGCATGTGCGCGGTGTTGAATCGGTAAACAAGGCTTCAGTGATTAACCTCGTTCTCTCTCCACCTAACTATATTACTTTTTAATACCCTCATCCTGTCCCATCCACTATATTATGTTTAATAGTGTGAAATATTCCCATATCATGAATTAAAAGTCAATCTGAACGAAGAATATCCTTTTCAATAATTTCTCTTCAGGTTCTATTATAACAATATATATAATAATATAATATTTGTTGTCGTTACAATAAAGGCCAGTTATGCGGCAGATACATTTTTAACGTAGGATAACAGATTAGTTATGGGGTGTCAAAATAAATAGTCGTATTTGTGTGACAAACGTGCTAGGCTGAATTCGACTACAAAATATTATTAAACGGGAGACAATGGTGGTGATTAAACATAATAGATTTGTAGAGTGTGGGGTAGGAAAATTGACAAGTCAGTTCAAGGTTATAAAAGGTATCAGGTGAGTGACTAGTAGAAAGTGGTATGTATTAAAGAGGAGATAGTAAGACTGCAATGAGAGGTTCATAATGAAATAACGAATGTTTGAAATGAAACAGGTGGAGGCATGTATTGCGAAAGGAGATAATATCACTAATAATAAGTCCAGTTAGTATTGAGAGAAAGTTTTCATGAAAGGTATAATCTATGCCTAATAATAGTAATTTTAATAGTAAGCAAATAAAGAGAAAAACGAAGAAGGTTAAGGGGAAGAAGCACTCTTGGTGAGAAGGATAATCATCAATCCAAGTTTGGCCACGGTAGGAACAGCGTGTGGACGTGTTCTTTTTGGATACAAAGTTCCGGTTTAGTCGATCTTATTGCAACAGCTTCAGCTGTGTAGCAGACGTAAGCGAACTGTACGTGAGAATGACTTCGGAATTAGATATGTAACCCTGAAAGTTTTGTTGACGTCAATACTATGTCCAGCATCGACCAAGCGTGATAGGATCGAGCTTTTTATGCACTTAGTTTCCCCCCTGCTGAACCAAGCTGGTAAATGTTCTCGAACCCGTAGACGAACCTGCCTAATCGTCGGCCCAATATAGCCTGAACTACAGGAACAGTTGAAATCGTATATGCATGAAGAAGAGCTAAGGTTAGGTAAGACATCTTCGAGTTGCTGGGTGAACATTGGACGGCTACTGAAGGATATACACAGACGTGCAGAGTAGAAAGTTTTCCTTATCGCCCTGGTTAAACGTTGCGATAGAATCTCCGCAGGAGCATCTCCCTTGAATTGTAGACGTAAAAATAGAGGCTTTTCTACATCGCTGCCAGTTCATGTTTACGACTATTGTAACCTATGTTGGCTTTAATGAACTTCTCTGGATATCCGTTCTCGCTTAGAATGTCTCGGATGACCTGGAGTTCTTTCTCTACACAGCCTTCGGAACAAATGGACCTCACTGTAACTGCTAAGTACCTGATAAGATTACGTTTCTGTTTCATCAGTATGAAGCTAAGGAAGTGTGTATACTGAGCTTTAGTCTCTACATTTCTAAATATGGTTCTTTTGACGGAACCATCCTCTCTTCTCGTTAGTAGGATGTCGAGGAAGTGCAAAGAGTCGTTGTATTCTCCTTCGTAGGTGAAATAAACCACTGGGTGAGCATTATTGAAGTTGCTCAAAATCAAATCACTACGTAATTGTTCATCATACACTAGAAAAGTGTCATCCATGTAACGACAATACATTTCCATTTTTGCTATTTCATCTTTCAACGGACTATTTTCTAGTTTTTGCTAGAAATATATTCGCGAAAATTGGTCCTAGTGGGGATCCCATGGCCACTCCATCAACCCGTCTATACATTTCATTATTAAACAAGAACTGGATATTTGTTGTACATTTAACAATTAGTTGTTTGAGATTATTAATAGGAAAATCAGTGCACAATTTCCTTACTATAATCTGTTGGCAGATATAATCGACGGTTTCTACTAAAGGCACATTAATGAATAGAGATGAAACATCAAATGATGCCATGTATTTACTAGTTACGTTCAAGTTTTTAATCTTGTCAATAAATTGAATTTTTTTTTATTACAGCTTGATTCCATACCGTATTTTTTGGTACAGGTATGGAATTTTCAGCATGGATATCGGTAGCCCAAATTTTGCAGGCCGACCATAGATATCAGGTGTGCGTCGGCAGGGGATCGAACCGCGGACCATGTGCATGATCGGCGAGAGTCCTAACCACTGTGCTACCGACGCACAGGTATCCTTGACGCTATGCTTCACTAACTCGTCATGCAAGGGTTGAAGTAGCTGTACCAGCCACTTTGCCGTCTCGTGATAGGGTGAATGAGACAAGTCTAGAATGGGACGTAGGGGCACTCCTGATTTATGCACTTTCGGTAGACCATAAATGCGTGAGATAGTGCTCTCTGTGGGTTTTATGTTTTCGAAAGTTTTTGGTGATATATACCCTTTACCTTTCAAATACTTTAATTAGTTTGTTATTTATCTCTCTACTTTTTCCGTCTGATCTTTCATTACTTTCGGCTTCTGAAACTTGCTGCTGTCATTTAGTATGGAGTTCATCTTGTTTATATAATCCTGCCTGTTCATAATTACTATCCCCAGTCCCTTATGCGGTCTGGTAACAACTACGTTTTTATTTTGTCTTAGTCTTTTAACAGCCTCTCGATGCCCTTTTGTGAGTATACTATGGGCTTATTCTTATCATTCTGTCTATACTGATAGCAACAGTCTACCATAACGAATCTGTTATTCTACATAAAAAATGTATCCGCCGCATAACTGGCCATTATTGTAACGACAACAAATATTATATTTGATAATTGTAAGAACCTGAAGTGAAATTATTGAAAAGAATATTCTTCATTCAGATTGACTTTGAACTCTATTATGTGATTACATGCAAGTGAATGCAGTGCAATGGTTAAGCTTTCCTCTAGGTCCTCTCTCTGTATAAGTGTTCTCTAGGTTAGCAGGATCAATTATTGTAGGTCTAGCTAAATTTTTATGTTGCAGTAATCTAGTTGACTTCATGCATTTATTCCCCTTGATGAATTTGAATAAAGCAAGAACAACAGTGGTTTGTGCAGAATAATATGGTATCATCATTTATTTCGTTGGCTTCTCATCAGCTGCTTAAAGCCTAAATAAATTATGAGATTTATGCACAGAGAAGTTTTAACATACTTGCAAATTTTTCATGGTGTCAGTTGATAGAAGGTTCCACAATTAGTGAACAGTGCTCAGAAAATTGCGCTCATACAATTTTTACACAAGCAGTTCAAGTTTAAACAAAATAAATGTGTGCATAAAATGGTAAAGGAGTTACGTAATGAAGACCAGAGATGCGTAAGATGCAGAGTGACTAATAAATTAGGTAACAATGTACTAGGTACAACTTAAATCATGGAGACAAGAGACAAGCAAAATTATATAAACTATAAAGGGGGTGAGGGTAAAGACAAAGATTAGGTAATCAAATGAGAGAATAAAGACATCCAGTTACCAAGGCAAGGAAAGACTAATAACTGCTTCTTTCTGAACACATAAATCTGGTTTGAAGCATTTGATAGAAATTGCTTCGGCAAACTTGAGGAGAATCTAGCTCTGTTAATAATTTAGAAGGATTTCGTGATTTCCACCTCATGAACCTTATCGAGGAGATGTCTGGTAATAGCGCTATTATAAGAGTTTGTTCCCTTGAGACGGAGGTTTCTCGTCACATTGTCAGAAAATTGGAGGTGTACCCTTCTTTCTGTTCTCCTAATGTAACTGCTCCCGCAGACACACGTAAATTTGCATGCACAGTTGGAGTTAACATGAGAGGGATATCTGTCGACTTTTGACTGCACTGTTGTTCGATGGATGGGAATCAACTTAGCTGCAGGACAGGCTCTGGCTAGTGACCTACTCAGTCTTTTGTTGACCACTACTGAAATGTTTTCATCTTTAAAAGCTAGTTGAATGTAGACAGGCTTTTTTCAACTGTGACATGTTTGATATTTGAGCCTTCACATCTTCCATATTTGTTAATGAATCTTTGAGGATAACCATTGTTTTTCAACACGTTTCCGAGAATCGTAAATTCTTCCTATAGTTTCTCTGCAGAGCATATTCTTCTCGCTCTACAGTACAGAGTCTTGACTAGCGCTCGTTTGTAGCTATTTGGACAAAAAACTATTAAAATATAAGTATTGTATCTTCACCGATTCTGGATGGGATGAATTAAAGTCTAAGTATTTATAAGAGTGTTTTGGTTTTTTATAGCTGCTAGTGTCTAACTCACCATCTTGATTTCGTCCTATTCTACAGCCTAGCAGGGCCAACTCACCCTGTTTATTTTCTAGCTCAGAAGTGAATTGGATCCCGTGTACTACTGACTTTATATGTGTGAGAAATTGAGTGATATGTTCAGATTTCAACAAGGTGAATGTGTCATCCACATATCTCCACCATAACCTAGGAGGAGGATTAAACGTTCTAAGAACCTTATGTTCCCAGCTATCCACAAATATGTCTGCTGCTGCTGCTGGGGATATTGGTGATCCCATTGCCATCCTGTTCACTTGTTTAAATAGTTGATGTTGGAATTTGAATACAGTGGACACTAGACATAACTGAACACCTAACATTATTTCATAAACCGAGAGCTCAGTCCTACTTCTGAATTCAGAATCAATGTTCATTTCATTCCTAACTGCCTCCAGAGCTGTATTGATGGGTATACATTAGTATATAAACTGGTTATGTCAAAACTGATCATTTTTCCATCTTTTTCTGATTGAATTTCCTCTAGTTATTTAAAGCCTGTCTTCAACATGGGTTGTTGATAAGGTGCAGCTAAAAACAGTAATCATCTTGTGACTCATCCTGTGATCGGATGACTGTAACATCTCAAGATCTTTTTCTAAAGCTGGCCGTGGGCCCATCGCCAATCAGTTAGAACAGTTTATCTTCCACTGCCCTAGACAATTTTAATATGATTAGAAATAGATAGAAGACCTGGATTTCGTGGATGACTTAAATTTGATGTCACAAAACATCGAAGACTTACAAACGAAAACCGACAAACTGGTCGAAGAAGCAGCAAAGACAGGACTCCAGGTGAACATAGACAAGACGGAGGTTATGAAAATAACCAACCGACAACAACAACAGCAACATCCAGCGCCAATCACCATCAACGGAAGGGATTTGAAAGAGGTTACTTCATTCACTTATCTAGGGAGCATTGTCTCAACTACAGGAGGAACGGACGAGGATGTCAAATCGAGAATCGGGAAGGCGAGAAACACATTCATCAACCTGAAACCAATCTGGAAACCTTCGTCACTCAGCATCAACAACAAAATACGGATTTCCAATATAAACGTCAAGCCAGTTTTTCTACACGGATCAGAAACTTGGCGGGTCACAATGAATATTTCCAACAGCCTGTTGCAGACCTTTATCAACAACTAACTGTCTTCGCTCTATATTCAAGATCAGATGGCCGTATAGATTCACCAACAAGAAACTAGGGGAACAAACAAAACAAGAACCAATCGCCCAACAAATATGCAGGAGAAAGTGGAGATGGATTGAACACTCGCTGAGGAGGCCACTGAGTGACATCGTGCGTCAGGCCAATGCTCGAGTGGAACCCGAAAGGGAAGCGGCGAGTGGGACGTCCAAGGGTGACATGGAGGAGATCGTTTGAAGAAGAGTTGAAACAGTATGTACTAACATGGATGCAGGTGAGAAGTACAGCA
This sequence comes from Trichobilharzia szidati, assembly GCA_944472155.2. Lineage (NCBI taxonomy): Eukaryota > Metazoa > Platyhelminthes > Trematoda > Strigeidida > Schistosomatidae > Trichobilharzia > Trichobilharzia szidati. The sequence goes on along the minus strand of OX235279.1, from coordinate 132,092,145 downwards.
GAAGACAGAAGCAAGTGGAGACCTGTAGTTGAAGCCCTATGTTCCACTAGGAATCCAAGGGAACAATAAATATATAATAAAATAGAAATAGATAAATATGACATGCTTTTTTCCTGATAAAGTTGTATCCTAACAGTCACAAGCCAGTCTTTATATTTTGATATTTACATGGCTCAGTAAAACGGAAAGTACTAAGGGACAAATAACCATATCTAGAGTATCAGCTGAGCTCTTCATTGCATCTTTATTATTATACCCACGCATAAGTCCACTCGGCCATATCAACTGACGACAGTTGTGCACTCGAAAATGTATTTAAAAATGGCATAGATTTAACTCATGACTAATTTAATGGTCTCACACGTTGTGTTTCTCATTCATTTCGTTTGTATCCTACTCCAAGATATATGCTTTCTGAGCGAATTACTTCAGAACTTAGTCTAGATATCCACTTGTCAGATAGACAACATTTAAATTGGTTGCAAATAGCTCAGGTTTCTTCTTCACGATATTTTCTGTGCTGAAACATATTCGACATTCCTAAGTGCGAGTTATTTGTTAGTGAAATTCAAAATTTTCGTCTCAATTATATTTGTCAGTTCTTCATATAAACTGACATGAAAACAGTCAGTTGGTGAACATATTAACAGACATTATTTAATATTGAAGTGGTTGAGACATTACGATACGAATAACTGAATGAACAGTTTTGTAATTCAACAGACTTCACTAAAAGGAAGACATACGTTTCTTCGGGAATACTTATACATCTTTCTGACATATATACAAGCATGAGAATAATGTAAAGCAGAGCCTCCTTTCAGTCTATTCATACTAATATGTAACATGAAATTGCAATACAGTAAGGCGAGCAAAACTGTAGAGTCATTTACTTTGAGGGTGTCACTATACACTTAATCCACAGACCTCCTCATTCACACTCTAAAATGTACAGGTGCATTGGTAAAAATCCTGCTAACTCGTGGCATTTACCGTATGTATTGTGTAAAATTAAGTTAATTTCATATATGGTATTATGAATTCGCTTAATTATGGTTCTCAGAGACGTAAGTTATAAATATATTACCTAACTAAGACTAAACTTGTTGCCATTTCTACTATTGTCCCCTTGGATTCTGAGTGGAACATAGGGCTTCAACAACACATCTCCACTTTTATTTTCTGCCATCCTCTTCAACTCGGTCCGCAATTGTCCATAATCTTTAGTCTCTTCCTCACATCCTCTCCACGTCTCGCTCACACCGACGACACACTCGTCGTTTCCCATTTGAATTCCACTCGAGCAATGGCCTGTCTGGCGCACGATGTCATTCAACGGTCCCCTCAATGTATGCCCTATCCGTCTCCATTTTCGCCTACATATTTGTTGAGAGATCCGCTCTTGGTTGGTTAACTCACTGCCAGAGTTTTTATTAGTAATTCTTCCTGGCCATTTGATCTTCAGTATGGAGCCACAGAGGATGGCTGTTGATGAAAGTCTGCAACCTGTTGAAAATCTTTTTTTTGACACACCGGCCAAGTTTCTGACCCGTATAGAAGGACCGACTTGACATCTGTGTTTTTCTCTATGCTGCGGCGAAGTGTAGAAGATTTCCAAACTGGTTTTAAGTTGATGAACGCCTGTCTTCCCTTTCCGATTCTGACTGGCTCTGACATATTCATCCGTTCCCCCCTGTAGTTGAAACGATGCTTTGTAGATAAGGGAAGGAGGTAACCTCTGTCAAATCTCTCCCGTTGGTGGTGATTGGTGCTGGTTGCTGTTGCTGTTGGTTGGTTGGTTATCTTCTTCACCTCCGTCTTCTCAATTTTCACCTGGAGTCCCGTATCCACTACCAGCCTCTTCTGCAGTTTGTTGGTTTTCGCCTGCAATTCTCCAAGTTTATGTGACGTTAAACATAAATAATCCATGCGTGAAATCCAGATCTTCTAGAGTCTTCTTATCGGTCGTTCAGCGTATTCCTGTCTTCTCAATCTCCAAGCACAGTCTGACGCATAATTCAGTCCACCACAATTTAGAATATCATCTGTGATAATAGGCAGACAGCTTGTCTTACTCCTGTATGCACTTCGAACGCCTAGCTGAGTTCTCAGTTGTGGATCATGTGGCATTGTCATACTGCCAGCTGTTGAATGAGTTTGATAAAGTCTATCGCATTGCACGCCGTAGTGTTGAAGTAGTTTCCAAATTACTTTTCGGTCAACACTGTCTGCTGAAGGCCTATGTGAAGTCGATGAAGTTGAGGTAAAGGTTTGATTGCCACTCTATGCTTTGTTCCATGATGACGATGCGTAGAGTTTCAATTTGATCAGCATATGATTTGCCTTTCCTGAATCCAGCTTGTCCTGGGCTGGCGGTGTTCTGCATGCAGTACACTTTTTATTCTCTCCTGGATGATGCGACTTAGTATTTTGCTTGGCGCGAAGAGCGTGATTCCATGACAGTTCTTGCAGAGGCCTAAGTCGCCCTCCTTTGATAGCTTGACGAGGTAGCCTTTCTTCCAATCGGTAGGTACCTTTCCTTATCTTCACACCTTCTTCAGTAATGGCATAAGCACATATGCCACAGTCTCTAGGTCCGTGTTCAGTGGTTCGGGGTGAATTCCGTCTGGTTCTCCTGCCTTCCCGGGAATTCACCGGCCTCAATGCGTTCGAAATTTCTGCTTTCGTTGGAGGATTGGTGTCCACCGGTAACTCTATGCACAATAATGTTAGTATTTCTGAATTAGGTGCAGGTGATAGGCGATTTAAGAGTCCTCTGAAGTGATCAGCACATTGTTTTCTTTGTTTCTCCTGCTTCATAATCAGGTTCCCTTAAGAATCCTTTATCCGTTTCATGATATGGGTTGATCTCTTCCCAGATAGAGACTTGGTTATCTGATGTAGTGTCTTGATGTCTCTTACCTGCGGCCTGTTCTGCTTCAGTTGCCAGGGTGTCATAGAATTGTCGTTTGTCTTTTCTAGCACTCTTCTTCACTTCTCTCTTTATTCAGTGCGGTGTGGATTAAACTCAGCTTCTCCTTCTCCTGTTGTCCATCTTTGCATTGAGCCATCTCTTGCACCACCCTCCTGTCTCCTATTGAATTCCAGGTGCCCCTTGAGAGTCACTCCTTGTCTTGCCTCTTCTCTCTTCCTAGAACAGTTGCACACGTTTACTTGAACTTCACCTTCAGTGAGTTCCAATGTTATTCTGCACAGATTTCCTCAGTGATGCCAAGTAGTGTTTCCGACTTTGCTCTGATCTGATCTGTAGTGAAGGTATCTCTTGTAGTTTCGCCTCTCAGTTTTTGAATGTTGAACTTGAATTACAGTGGACTGTCGACAGTCGGCCTGAAGGACCTCAGCTTCACCTTGAAGGTTCCCTGAACTAGATGATGGTCTGAACCCACATCTTCTCCCCTTCTCGACATTGTGTCCAGCAGACTGGCTGTGTCTCCACTTCCTTGAGACTGATATGAAATCTGTTTGGTTTGTAGTGTGTCGATCAGGCGGAATGCATGTTGATTTGTGTACATCCTTGTATTTGTACACGCTCCCTTCGATCACCATTTCGTTGAAAGAGCAGAAGTCTGCGAGTAATTCTTCGTTCTAATTCATTTCTCCGAAGGAGAGCTTCTCGACCCATGATGAGTTCTCTTCCTGTATTATCTGCTCCCAGTTCAGCTGGCATTCATATCGCCCATAAGGGTTTTGATGTCACCATTTTGGATGTGGTCCATTACTGTTTGTAGTTGCCTGTAAAAATCCTCCTTTTTTTCTTGTTCTGCGTTGTTTGTAGGTGAGTAGCGTTGGATAATTGTTACCTTCCTTCCTTTTGAGTTGAATCTTGCTGTCAAGATCCTGAAGGATGAAATTGGTTCCCGCTGCATTGGGGCTTTGGCCGCCACTGGTGACATCATGATAGTCACTCGCTGTCTCAGTGTGCTCATGGTTGTCGTCTGGGTGACCGGAGTAGATTATTGACTCTCCAGTTGACAATGTTGTCAATCCACATCCATTCCATCTGCTTTCGCAGGTACCCAGTAATTCTAGGCCATATCTTCGCATTTGTTTGGCTACCTAGGAAGCCTTCACAGTCAGTTTCATACATTGTACAGACATTCCACATGCCCATTCTTACGCTTGCCTACATCGAGAGAGAGAAAACACATCGGCTGGCTGACTGGCTCCCGAAGGCTTTCGCCAGCCAGCGTCATTTTACCTCTCCGATTAGAGCGAAGAATAAGATTTTTATTTGAAGTTTTTGTATTTCAAAATATTTTGTGTGTTGTTGTTGTGTTTCTAGCCGCATGCCCAATTCTCCATCTTTATCCGGGCTTGGGGCCGGCTAGAAAACTAACGAGCTAGTTAACTAGGTGAGGTTAAACTATATTATACAGACAAATAAAAATTCCCCAGTAAGTGATGAGATTTTATCTTTAGTTCATTAAAAGCTGCTTTGATAAAAGTTCCAGGTATGAAGATTACTAATGACATCGTGACTCAGTAAATTAATCAATATTCATACACTATGTACTGACAATTAGTGAAACTATGTGACGACTCAAACCTCAGAAAGTCGAATGGACACGAAAATCATGACCAGAATCAAAAACCGATGTATCGAAACTGTCACAGTCAAATAGTGATATCAATTTAATACAGATTCACTCTATTCACTATGATATTATAAGATTTCACGTCACCTGCAGTGCTATTATTGCAGATCTATTTCAAGGTAAATACTTAGAAGCTTTTTACAGATATTCAACCATGGTGATATTCGTCGTCTTTCAATTCACCTGTTTAAATCTCCATGCAAAATGTAGATGAGACTGTCGTCTAAATGATAAATGTTCGTTCAGTAATCCGTTGTGTTATAATGTTATTTTTATCACTGTGGAAAATGTATGCTGAAAAGAATGGGGAATAAAACATGTTTTTAGTGATAAAAAACTGCTAAATGCTTTTATTATGCAATGTCTGGTGAAAATGTCTTGTGAATTCATTTATTCAAAATAATGATAAATATCCTTATAAGAATTTGTATTTGCCTAAATTTATTATAATTTAATACTGGATAATTACCTTTCTCTTGACAATCTTTTACCAATAAGTATCCAGCTCCCAAGATTGCTTCAGTCCAAAGGAGAGAAAGAAAGCATGATAAATGTCTTTTGTTTTAAGAATAAAAAGAAAAATAAACTGTTATGGCCTGACTGATAAATGAATATGCAATTTTTCGAATGAAATATCACAGCTGATGTAACCTTACAGAATAATTGTCCATTCTGAATTATAATATGCTGACTAGTTTTGTAAGGCACTTTTTTACTTCAGCGTTACTTCTATAAGTTTGGACGATACTACATTTGATAAGAGTTCACCTGCTATAACTTAAGAATCAGTCATTCTGACTGCGTCTTTACAATTTAGCTATTCATCAGCACATTTTGCAATAACGTAAAGTATAGAAGAGGCTTTCCGATGCTCATTCATACACATATACAAATAGGTATATAAATATATGTTATGTCTTTACATTATTCCCTGCTACTGTCTTATTGTTTTTTTTTTTTTTGCAACTCAACAAGCACTTCGGCATTAAGTGGTTACATCGTGTTCACTTGTATTTGTGGATTCAGATTACAAAGACGTCGGAAACTCCTTGAAAATGCTGTCAAATTTCTTATTATCACCTGCGTCATAAATGTTTTTTAAAACTGAAACACTTTTTATAACTACACTGTATTTAAAGCCCCCGAAAAGATGAAAACCTTATAATGTAAACTCTGCAATGATTAAAATACCAACCAAAGAAGAAAAAAGAAATTCCTGAGATTTTAACAAAATTGCATTCCGTTAAACATTATTTCTGCAGAAAGGAAATCTTTCCACTGCTTATGACAACAAAGGGAAAAAAATTAAAACACTGGGTAGATGAACGTTTCATCCAGTATTAAATGTACAGTACTGTGCATCACAAAGTGCATACAACTTAAGCTTTAGTTGATTTAGTTATGCATCTGCTACTTTTACAAATCATACTGTGGCGTGTGCTACAAACAAGATTTATAAGTAGTTTATGGATATATATATATCATTTGCAAAAATATCGAAAAGCGGAGAGATAGATAGATTGGCGAAGAGAAGGAATGGACGATGCTTGTGGAACAGCATGGTAAACGTGAATGGAAGGCATGGAAGAACAATACGGAAGACAAAAGTGGCACAATACCGAAGATATGTGCAAACTGTGATTCTAATATATCACAGATATATTTTACCCATATCTGTGTATTGAGTTGCTAATAAATAATGCTTTTAACAAATTCTCTTGTCTTCTGTCATTACAGTACTAAAAATGTTAGTAAATGTAGGTTTAAATCCATCATATCCAGTAAAAATGTTACAAATACGCATAGTTAAATAATGATACAAACTGCTCTATAAAAGCTGAGGCCCAATATTTTATTTTAAAAAGGCATTAGAGATTCAGTATGCATTTTCATTCACATAACAAAACATATTACACTTTCTGTGAAAGACAAATGTTATTTCTTAAACAATCTAAATTTAAAACTACTAAAAAAACGAAGTTTATTGGAAAAAACTGATGTACTTTTGCATCATATTTCAAGCAGTCTGATCATACACGTATATGTTAGTTTATTTTGTATGAAAATAAAGAAATTCAAGGCCAGTTAAGATAAACAAAGCAATAAAGGATCTGAGAGTAGGAAGAAAACAGTCAACACTGTCCTTGGTAATATAATCAAACTACGATTACCAAGGTAGATGAAGTGTAATGATAAATTTTTTCATGCACACAAGAAGGCTTAATTTAACGAACGACTATTGCCATAGCACGTTCATCCTTGTATGGCATATATATATATATATAATCTTTGAAGCTTTCTTAAAGTCGATTTTATGACTCGTATCAATACTGTGCTTTGATTTAAATGATAGATGGTTGTAGGTTTCGGAGTTAAGTTGTTTTCATGCCAATTAAAAATACTTCCCTCAATCCTCATAGAAAAAGTGCAACTACTACTTCCTATGCATCCGCTCACACACATGTAATATGTTATTTAATGTGACATGTAACATATCATCTGCACAGTTTTGAAACTGATAGTATAGCGGACGGTCGGCCGTTTAGATACTCACAAGTCAGCCTGCAAAGTGCTTTTTACGGATGACAGATTTTAATCACTGTCTCAAAATCACACTACTTGAATATCATTTGTAAGGCAGTGTAAACCAAAGTTCTTTCTTTGATACAGAGTAAACTATCGGCTATTATGTCATCAGTTCTATGCAACTGTTTGAAAACTTCAAGGGAAATCCGCCGATTTCAGCCTGCTTACAATATGTATACGGCTGATGTAAAGAGCTAAGTCTATCCAGTGTGTGACTGCTCTCCACACTGCTAACATACTCTTTGTATTAGCGTCCTTAGCAATCATCTCCCAAACTAGATCACTAACATATACATACACTAGCCAGTAATTTCTTAATGGACTACTACCCACCGAAATGTAAAACGAGTGTGCGTAATAGTAACTGTTTGAAATATGTCGGACGAGTAAGGAATGGAAGAGCTGTTGCACTTTTTGTCGGTCGGCAAGTGCTACTGTCTTGATTACAGCCGTTTCAGACGTTCGTAAAGGTCTGTGGAGGGGTTGTCAAGAATATCTGAAACGTTCTCCCATGACGTTTTCAGGAAGACTACCGATTACTGAGTTGACCTTAGTTACCTAAAAATGAATACGCCGTTTCATCATGTGAGAACCACAAAGATGGTCGATTCGCTCAAAAGGTAGGCAGCTGCAGTGTAGCTGCCAACTGCGCAGGAAAGTCACTTCCAACCATGGTTGGATAGATTATATATGGAATAATGAGACATATTAGTAGTATGAAATAGTACAAAACCCCAAGTAAAAATATCCTTCCATGCAAAAGTAAAAAACAAAACAAGGACTAAAAAATTAAACTGTGGGTGGGTTGGGCTTATGCTGTGGTAAATAATGAGATTCGGGCTCACCAGCTGTAAGGTACTGGTAGTGCTGTTGACAAGCTAGATTTTACTAGCCCTTACTTAGCATAATTTACCTATGTACCTAGTAATTGAGTACTCTACCCAACCTGTAAGTACTAATAACAAAACGCAAATTAAAAAGACTTGGTTGTTGCGAAAAAGTGCTCAGTTGTGGGGTATATTTGAGTAAAATAAAAGGTAGAGATAATCCAGGGGAAAAGGTCTAGAGCTTGTCTAGCGAATATGGCTATATTACTAACTCTAAGAATGAGCGTGTTGACAGCACAATGGAAGACCGCAAGATGCCATTTCAGACAGTTTGTATATGTACACATTAAAACAAAGTCGCAAAACATCGGAAACTGCACTAGGATATCATCAACATGAGTACTAAGAATCTTGGTCAAATGGGACGCTAATAAATAAAGAGGTTACGATGATACTCTTGTTAGCTAATTCAAATCTATCTTACACAATTCACGGTTAATCAAGTCTAAAATTTTCGCCAACCACTTTGCTAATTTATACACCAGACAATAATACACTGACAGTAATGCGAAATTTCCTATACAGAAATAAAGTGTAATCACTCCCTTAGTCCCTTGTTAACGTCACTTTGATTATATAGCCATTCATATTCATAATTTCTGCTCATTAAGCTAATTTCAGTTGTATGAGCTGTAATCTCCCTGAGTTCTTATAGATCCATGTGAGCTAGCAGCATTTATTCTTTCTGTATATCTATCTCCTCCCCCTCTTTTCCTACTTTGAAATTCATGTGAACTGGTGATGAATTGAATCGTGGTGTCTACATTTAAGATGGCTGAATTTATAACTCTTTTTCTGCTAGTATTCTAGCATTCAAGTATGTTATTTACTTTCTTTTATAGCCATTGTAATTTCAGGTAGTTTGCACCTGGTGATAGCCTATGGGATAAAATGACGTCATTTTATGCTGCAAAGTTGATCTTTCTTGCTTTGTTGAAGTTTACCAGAGGAACCATGTGGACAAGTTTTATTTCATGTTTACACTACGGAACTTCACGGGTTTAATGCTTTTTCTTTCTGGTGTCATCTAATGGGATACACGTCCTGAATTGGCCTTCATAGCAAAGAATAGGTGACATTTTACATTTGTAATGAGATTTATTCATATGGACCACACTTAGTCCACTGTCATTTTTCAGAATAATTATATCAGACCGATTACGTAATTCTGTCGAGTCAAATAAAAAAAGCATTTTGGCTCTATGCTACTAAAAAGTCCTGAATTTTATACGTTTATAAATAGGTTTATTTATTTATGTTACAACCTTTTTCCTAAATTATACAAAGTAGATTATATGAGATTACAAGATATTTAATTGTATTTTGTACATTTAAGCGGCCATTAGCTCTGATTTGAAACTCTTAAATATGTAAGTGTTTGGTGGTACTTAAGGTAAACCTTGATTAACCATACTTACTAAAGACTTCTCTTAATATCCTGGTGAGTACTCTACCTAACGTGTAAGTACCGACTAACGAACGCGAAGTAAAAACGCCCGCAGCTTGGTAGCGTGCCTTGATGAGGATTGCACTTTTACCACAGATTAAATGTCAAATTTAACAAATAAGAGTATTGTACAACTTATCTGTTAACTGGCTGGGGTAGCAAGCTCGAAGAGTGCACTTATTGATAGCATAACAAGGGGCGAGCCACCTGCGAGCAGTCACGTCAAAAAACATTGATGTGGCACCATATTACATGAATGTGTTAAAACAAAAGATCAAACATTAAAGGTGCACTACAAATACTTATCCTAATTGAATTCCAGCGTTCGGTGAGGCACCGTCATCACCTGTTCACTGGTCTTATTTCAGTGATCAAGTGTATCTGATCAGATTTCGACGTGCATTTAACTGCCAAGTGAGATCAGTTAGAAAGTATCTTATGTCCAAGACACAAGTAGCAGCTGCTTTGAAAAAAAATTTCGGTTTCTTTGACAGTACTCACTGACATGTAAAAATTAGTGTTGTGCATCAGGAACCCTCCTTATCAAGATGCAGATACAGTAAAAGTAGACATCCTATTTCAAATGTTTTTTAACGAATCAGTTACATTCCACTATCCGATACCTTTTCAATAGCACCAAAAGTTTGCTGAAATACTCTTCTAAAAGTTCTCGTAAAGTTCGAATGAATTCCCAAACAAATCAGAAGTATTCTGTACAAACCTGAATTATGTCCATCGAAATTTACCTTTATAATTGCTTATTCTAGACTACCCAATAAAACTGCTGGTTAACACGTGTAGCCAACTTGATTTAAAGCTTTTAAGTTCTATTTATGAAGAACATACAGTGAATTCATCACTTGTAAAGTTCCCATTTAACAGTATCTTTCACAGTTTGCAAATCTGAAAGAATTTTGAGAAGCTATGGTGGTAATAAGAATATAAGCAATTAGAAAGTGAAACTCTCAACTATAACTTTACTCTTTATAACACAGTAGTTTTGTTTGCATTTTTCACTAGCTTCAGTGTTCATAATATTTTTGCATCACTTTTTAATACTTTCACCTTATTCTGCCCGACTGTGTGATTAGGTGCAGGTGAACGCACTGTAATGGTCCAATATTTTTGGTCCAACAGCACACCTAAAACTAGCTATCCTAGCAGAATGAGTGGTACCATTAAATTCATAAATAGGGATACTCTATTAGACCAATAGTTGTGCGTCGGTGGCACAGTGGTTAGGACTCTCACCGACCATGCACATGGTCCGGGGTTCGATCCCCTACCGACGCACACCTGATATCTATGCTCGGCCTGCAAAATTTGGGCTACCGATATCACATGCTAAAAATTCCATACCTGTACTAAAAAAAATGCGGTGTGGAATCAAGCTGTAATCAAAAATCAAAATCTTCAAGGAACACCCCAACATGTGATCTATCTGAATACATTTAGCACCAGTATTATATCTCATTAGACAGCACCCAAATTTTAGACTAAGTAATTCATGTGAAATGAAACAAAAGCTTGGAAAAATTCAAATAGGAAAGGGTGAAAAAACGATTAGTTTTGACGTGATAAGTCTATGTACTAACATCCCCATTAATGCAGCTCTGGAATCAGTAATAACTGCGCTTAACACTGATTCCGAGTTCACAAATGAGACTAAGGCGTTGGTTGAAAGAATAGGTTGCCACTATATTCGAATTCAAAAATAAGATATACAAACAAACAAATGAGGTGGCAAAGGGATCAGCCATGTGCAATAATACCAGACACAATTATTGATAAATAGAGACGTAAAACTCTTAGAATGTTTAATTTCACCGCTAGTTTCTGCTGAAGACATGTGGACGATACATTCACTGTGTTGAAATTTGAACACACCCTTAATTTTTTCATACAAAAAATTCAATAGCAAATGGAATCCAGTTCACCTTCGAGTTAGAAAATGAACAGGAAGAATTAGTATTGTTAAACAATAAAATGAAATAAAAACAGGATGGTGGGTTGGATCCAGAAAACCATCACATTCTAATAGGTTCTTCGACTTTGAGTCACTCATCCAAAATCGGTAAAGGTAGGTTTAGCTAGATATTCAAGTAATCAAACCAAGAGCCTAACGATTAAGTTCGAAGATTGAAATCAAATCAAAGAAAATGTTCCTAGTTAATAATTACCCACCAGGTTTTATCCCAAAAAGTATAGAGACCTACAAGAAAAATCTGAACAGTAATGTAAAAGAATACTATGATTAATAAGGAGTGCAGAGACTCGATAGTGCTATTAAATAAAGAAGAAACATCAGAAACGGTACGTAGGATTCTTCATAGGCCTGGAATCAGAGTAGCATTTAAAACAGTTAACTCATTCAGAGACACTTTACTGAATTAAGGGTCCAATGGATTCAACTAGAAAAAACCAATAAAGTGTACCAATACCATATAATGACTGTGATATTACAGAGGTCAAACTAGTAGATCAAGTTCAATTAGACTCTCGAATCACATGAATTTACCTAGAGGTAGAATGATTGGCGCTGATAAGTTAACAATTCGGGAAAACTTCACCTGAATTCACCTGCACCTAATCACATAGTCGTGTAGATTAAGGTGAAAGTACTAAAAAGGGATACAGTAAAGTCAAGAGACAGGTTAAGCTCCAAATCTTTTTTCATCGAATCAACACGAAACACGTGTAATCGAGGTGACGTGACACATCCCTGACATATAAAAAATTGCAACGAAAATCATGAGGAATTAAGGCTACATAAATCAAGTCAGGAAATCGTGTGATTACATTGATATGATTGTGAGCAACAAATTTTACATGACACGTCATGCAGTCATTAGTAGTGTATCACCTTGTGTTATACCATATAAACTTATCCGATTCTGAACTGTATTTTACCATCGCGTCGAAATTCTCCTCTAACATTAATTTTTCCCCGTGAAATTATTACAATCTTCAGTTTGCTGGATACCACTTCTGGTACTATGCATGCAGTTACCAAATATTTGGAAAGAAATTATTAATTTCTACCGAATTCATCAAGAGACTCCCTTCACACTTACATCACATTCACCATTTTTTGTCATCCAATAGTTCTACAAACCGTAATTAATCAAATTTAAATTCGTAATGATATTCTACATTGAATGAATGCACCGTCTAACTGGCTGTTGTTTTTGATGATAGCAAATTAGATTTTATAAATGTAAAAACCTAAATGGAGTTTGCTGAAATAATATTTTTTTTTTCATTCTTTTCGTTCATTTGTTTTTATACTTCAATTTGATCAGAATGATATTGCTGATTGACGTGTTTAGCACCAAATCATCTCTTTTATTCTTCAATATTATGATTATACATCCATAGAACGTGTTACTTATTACTAGGCCAAATAATTGTAAACCAATGACTCCCATGTGACCACCATCTAGTTATGCGTACATGCAAAACAATATGCACACTTTCATCATTGTCATTTTTGTTTAGCTAATCTAATTTTGCTATAATGATAGAAATGTACTTTAAGTGAATTTCAACTATTGGTTGAATAAAAAAGTTACTTTATATTCACTAATATGTATCAGTTACTCAATTGAATTAGTTAGTAATAGTTATATTTTTTCGGATAAAAAAAGAAAGCTTATTAAGTTTTTTTGCTAGAGAATAATAAAATTTATGAATAAAAAAAAGTATGATGGAATCTACCTCATGTAATGGTTTTCGTCTGTGCATAAAGCCAATATACAGGAAAAAAGCCCCGTCATTATGAGAAATTTAGGCGTTATATGCACATAATATATGAGTTTCATGCTAACAAAAAGGTGAACAGGTAGGTAGAAGGTTCTAAACCATCTAGAAAAATGACTGCTCAGTTTAGTTACTTCCAGAAATTGATTATAATTTCTAGCGCCGAATTTGACTGGTCGAACTAGCATTCTGATATTTTTCTCCGTCAAAGCTTTGTTATTAGAAATTATCATGGTGCATAAAGAGGAAGAAAGTCAACTGAGCTTTTGAAGCATATTAACTTTAACTCAGGGTTAGTTGTCATTGCCATCCCAGTCTTTACGATTTTCTATAGTGCTGAATTTTAACAACAGATTTACATAGCTCATCTCAGTTAATTTTGTCACTGTTTATTCAAAGGAACTTCAAAAACAGACTTAATAAAGTTACATTTCGTTTCAAAATGAAAATTGTTCAAAACATGGAGGCTCCGGGAAGCTGTTTCCTCATCAGTCGGGACTGCTTATCAGTATGTACCTAAAACCAAGCCACTAAATTTCCAGGCCAGGATGTTACTAATCAGCTACAGGATCTGAATCTTCCTAGTTTCCAATTTTTTGCTTACTGGCAACATGCTCATGAAGTTGTGGATGCGTATGGCTGAAGAATGTGAATTTGTAACTACATCTACCCCGAAAAAGGTCATATTCCTACAGACGAAAACTCGAAAACTCGCTCAAATTTACACTCACCTATCATCAAAGCGTTCACACCGGGAGCTGATATCTCAACAGAACCAATGCATTTCTGTTCAGTGAAGTTAAAACGACTCGAAATTCAAAAGAAGTTTCAAAAATAACATACGTCATAGGTATTACTTTCAAAAATATTTAGTTGCTGAGTTAGCAGGTATTCATGGCAACTAACTTGCAATAAAATTTCTGGTGGTAATGTATCACGTAGATAATGTTGACTTTTAATTAAGCATCTTATTGACACATTTACCTCAGATTATATTTCATTATCAATAGATTAGGACCTTAACTTATAACTTTCAAGAAGAAAATTTTTTTATCACAGCTTGAAGCTACACCGTATTTTCAAGTATGGAATTTTCAGCATGGATATCGGTACCCCAAATTTTGCAGGCCAACCATAGATATCAGGTGTGCGTCGGTAGGGGATCGAACCCCGGACCATGTGCATGGTCGGTGAGAGTCCTAACCACTGTGCCACCGATGCACACCGAGCGATTATTCCAGTTTAATAATTCATCATTCTCCCATAGATTGGCAATAAACATGAAACATGGAATACAAAATATACTACAACAATGTTTAGTCATTTACTTCACTGTGTATCTGATTGATGGATTCTGCCAGTTTTATACACTGATGAGCATCTGATGACCAGTTAGTATTTATATAACTTCAAAGTGTAACAGTGGGATGAGTCACTTAGCGCGGTTAACACTTTAAAAACCTGACTGATAAATCACTAAGAACTAGAAGTCTGACGACCATCACTCCCTGCTGGCGAGTTAATGTGATACACTCTTTATTTAACATTTATTCACCAGTAAAACAATGACATATCTATGCTCAGTAATTCAACTTCATTATTTATTAACATTTCTGTAAAGTATCTAAAAAACATAAGTTTCCAGACCTTAGGTGTTACAAACTTCCTGGAATAATTTGAGCGCCGAGTCAGATTGATTCATTATAAATTATTTAAATTAATCCCAGCGTGTTTAAGAAAATCAAAACAAGATTTTTCTAAGCGTTTCGCTGTGTAAGCCACAGCTTCTTCAGCAGATTTATCCTGCAGAAACAATAACAATAATAGTTAAACGTAGTAATGTGGGGCAGTTGTGGAGGTCCTCGTGTTGAATGCGCATTTTGTGATACGACTGTTGCAAAATGACAAATGATCAGTTGTGAAATGTTAATGTATGGTGGGGAATATAGTATCGGCCGAGGTGCCTGCTACCAAACATTGCCATCATTTCCTCTTGTTCACTGTGTTTTTATTGAAATATGGCCTATAATGATATTATTTTATTTATCCTCCCGAACAGCTCAGTAATGACCTCTTTAACTGCAGAACAGGATATCTGAAAAACACTTTGACAAGAGTATCACTGGAATTTGAGGTTTGGAATGAGTGGATCCAATCTACAATGTGGTTTTATATTTCAAGTTCAACCAGTAAGTTTTCTTTTTTTCTTCGGAATTAGATTTTATTATCTTAAGCACCATTACTCAGTTATATTCAGAAGAAACTTGTATTCGACCTATCTTATATGTATAACGAATTTTGCTGGTGAACATCGAAAATGATGTTCTAAATTTTTTGACTCATTTCACTGCATATATGTGCACCTATATGCGAAGGTTGTTTCAAACATTTGTTGTTGTGTTTTCTGAGCTAAATACCTCATTAGTGATGCTTTCATCACTATTCTGGACGTTATGCCTGACTCAAACTTTGGAAACATTAGAATTCCTTAAGAAAATAATACACGTCTGAAATCCGTCATTGGAGTTGTAAGTAATGTCAATGATGTTTCAAGCCAGAAGATAATGTTAGTCATGTCAAAATGGAGACATATGTTCTATTTGTTGTCAGCCTTGACTCTTTATCCAAAAGGGATAAAGCCAGACAGGTAATACGTGTTTATCATCCAGTATTTTAGTGCTGTTCATTCTATAAAAATCCAGTTATTTTGTCTTGTAGGTTGCAGATAATCTTCACAAAGTTCTGAACCAGTTCTTATTTACAATTCTCGAACAGGCGCATCGGTAAACTCAATGACAGTGGTGTAAACTAAAATGTTTCAACTCACGTCATCTGGTTTTGCTCTTGAAAAAAAAATTAAATTTGAGGTATTTGAGCTGCAGTCTGCCTTCCCGCTTGAATGTGTTGCATACATTTATTAGTATTGGGCAATGATTAATTCACTTATTTTTGACTTCATGTACTTATCCATGATTTACAATACAGCATCGTATGCTAAGTGAAAGATTGTCTTCTATATCTACTTTTGCTCACTGTGTATAACTTACATTTGATGCTCAGTAGTCATAAACTACTGTTGTTTAAACAATGAACATCCCTTTTTGCTCGACTGAAATACAGTTCATCTATGGTGCGCGGTGTCAGCTCACAGCACTAAATCAGGCTGAATCGAATCCTGATAAGTTGCTTTAGTGCATTTTTACAAATTCCAAAAATGAAATCAAAACAGGAGAACGACAATGATTAGAGATTTATAACACAGACTGATATACATAGTTAATGGCTACTGATTATGGGTAAAATTTGTTTTGATGAAGTCTCACAGTGTTATACAGTAATATTCAGTAATGTTTACTGATGACGTTTCAAGCACAATTTATTGCTCATAATCATATCAAGGTAATCACACGACTTCCTAAATTCATTTATATAGTTCCATTGTTTTTCACTTGATTTGATTGGTAGTAATATTTTCCATATTTCGGGTGTGAGTGATGAATCATTCTTATTGCATGTGTTGGGTGTAGACTCGATGAACAAGGATTCAGTAATTAACCTCTCTCCACCTACTTAGATTACTTTTTAGAATGTTAACCCTCTCCCACCCTATTGTGTGGTTGTGTGCTAATGCATGCATTGCAATTGCTGAGCTTTTTTTCTAAATTACTTATCTTCTCTGGGTCAACCATTCTTACTTTAGCTAAATTCTTATGTTCTGACAATCTGACTACCCCTGACCTACTAGTTTCACCTATGTAGTTGACCTCACTTACAGTCATTGCAGGGTATTTTGTAAATTATATTATTGTGTCTAATTGGGTCCACTGGGTCCTTTAACCTACAGAGCTTGTCCGTGAGTGAGTTTGTAGGTTTAAATGCCACCAGGCTAATTCCTGCTTTATTTAGAATCCTACGTAGGGTCTCAGATGTCCCGTCTTTATATGGTATAACTGTAGATGACTTATATTCTCTCTTATTTATGTTATTATTACTAGTTTCAGAATTACTTTTCTTTTTTTTGGCCTTTTTCGATCTTCCTAATGAATTTTATAGGATAGTTATTTAACACCAACGCCTCTTCTAACTCGATATTATGTATCACACAGTGAAACAGTAATATTTACTGGATGACGTTTCGAACAAAATTTATTGTTCATAATCACCCCTACGATAAATAGGAGAAGACAAAGAAAACTATAAAACTCAAGTTTCAAATTCGTGTGATTACATTTGATATGATTATGAGCAATAAATTGTGCTCGAAACGTCATCAGTAAACATTACTGCATAACACTGTTAGACTTTATCAAAACAAATTTTACCCATAATGGAATTACACTGTACCACACTGCACAAGTTTTATTCTTATATCAATAAAGGCTACTCATTTTCAAAAGACATCAGCTTGAAATTTCGTTTTGAAGCGAGTACCATGAAAACAACTGATTAAAAGCTTCTTTTTATTGAGTTTAGCAAAACTTATTCCATGAATTATAAGAGATATTTGTTTAAAAAATGGAGAGCTTGTTAAAAGGAAGGCATGCAGTGTTTATTTCGAATTGTACATATAATTTGACAAATCGGTTTTCATTGTTATCATCTACTTACAGAGAACAGCTGACATTGTTTTGGGGATTATATACAGATATATATATATATATATATATATATATATATATCTGTGCATCCATATATGTAATTTTGAAAGTTAGGATAAATCACATGATGCCATCAAATATTGCAGGTGTTAAATGCAAAAGTGTCAGACGACTTTCGATTTCTGAAGCCTCTTGTTGTTTATTTAGTTTTTGCAAGTAAATTTGAAACAAATTTTCTACTGGTTATGTAGCACGAACAGTTCACTATTTTTATGCCTGAAGAGGATAAAAAACAAGATAAAATTTAAATAAGTGCAAAATAAATTAACGAAGATTTAAATCTGAAATCTTGATAGGAGGAAAAACAAGAACGAATACATATATGAAGGAAAAATAAAGCACCAGAAATCACACAAACATTAGCTTGGGTATTCTGATCTACTTTGCTATTTGTTTGTATAAAACGACTGTATGTACACATGGGTCACTTGATGGTGATCGATCTGGCTATCAAACCTTTGTTGACTAAGTATTCACTTAGGCCATTAAAACAGTTAGAAAGTAACTATGTCATTCTACATACGGTTTTCAGTGTCTGTATGCCAAGATGCTTTCTATTCACAGAGAAAAATATGTTAATTTTCCGAATGGCTACCCTTCTTGTATATCTCAAAACGACTGTCTAACTGTTTCCATGTAAAACCTATTTTCATAATGATTTTATCTTTTGTTTTCATAGTATATTTGGTTTTAGCCATAATTTGCTGTTCTCCCTGAATGAAGTTGAAAATCTCACCTGTCTTTTGAGTTATGCTCGGTAACTGTAGTTAAATTCATTCATCGAGTGATTGCGCATCAGCCCTCTGTCTTCATTTCCACAGCATGATTGCATATACATACATTTATATATAAACATATGCGTATATATCGTGGAATGAAACTGTTTGTCTTTTGACATTCTGTTTAAAAATTAGTAGCATAATTAGTTATATATTTGTCCACATATTTTGATGAAGTTGTTTAAAAGGTTTACAAATGCAAAAAGTGAAATGAACATACAAGCAAAGCAAATTTATATATCTCTTCCTGGTTTTCAGTTTTGAATTGGAAGGTCCTATAACTTATCCTTAAGTGAGACCAAATCATGTGTTCTTCTGGAATACGTGCATGTCACCCGAGCGTATACACAGAAGGCAAACTATTTTCCAAAATAAAATCATGATTCATAAGAAATAAAGTTGTTGACATAGTTTTACTGTTGAAGGAAACATCACTTGTATGGTAAGGTTTATCCTGTAAACTTGATAAAATAATAACCTTGGTATCTAACTTAGTGCTGAAACATTTTGACTGAACATTCAATAGGAGTTATTTTAATCGTGTCTGCTGAGCAGTGACTAGTATTAAAAAATCGGGTTTGCAAGTCATTCTGTCGGTGGCATAGCGGTTAGGACGCTCACCGACCATGCACATGGTCCGAGGTTCGATCCCCGGCCGACGCACTCCTTTACCTCGCTAACCCAGAAATAATGCTGGTGAAGAAGAAAGGTTGGGCTTGAGGCTAGCAACCCCATCCTGTAAAATAAACACTGCTACCGAAACTTCAAGCCAGTGCTTGAAGCCCTATGTTCCACTGAGGGAACGTGAAGGAAAAAAAAATAACCAAGAGATGTCAGTTAAATGTCTAACATATGCATATATGTATGTCGGAGTTTGCGTCCAAGTGTTCATAATTTTGATCGTCTAAAAACACTACTAAAATGCAGTGGTTTCACAAAGAGTATATAGTGGTGCGAACGTCAGCGTAGAGTAAGAGGAACTTTTCTTCAATGGCTGATAAGTGGTTCACATTAGCCGTGAACAGAGCACTATGGGGCAACTTTTATTCATCTCTATCTCACACGACGGTTCAGAATGTTGTGCATATTTCAGCTACATTTTGTCATCCTTGAACTTTTTAAGATAAGTGAATTCGCAGTTACAGCATTCCACCGCATTACCTTGATTCTTTGATTACCATTATAGAGTGAGAGTTTCTAATTTCAGTTTTGTAACCATGTAGGAATTCTGTGTAACAAGAATGCATATAAGCCGTTTTAACTAGGTTTTTCATCCACCTCAAGGAGTTATGTAGATTATTCATTTGTTCTGAAACGTTGTTGGATTATAATTCCTTGGCTTCTATTTAACT
The DNA here is from genome assembly GCA_944472155.2 of Trichobilharzia szidati. Lineage (NCBI taxonomy): Eukaryota > Metazoa > Platyhelminthes > Trematoda > Strigeidida > Schistosomatidae > Trichobilharzia > Trichobilharzia szidati. The sequence goes on along the minus strand of OX235279.1, from coordinate 132,072,061 downwards.
TCAAATAAACTAGTGGATATATTTCCGCATTGAAGACTAGCTTGTGTCGCGTAAATCAGTTTTAAATCAAATACTGTCGAAATCTAGTCAGATAAACTTGAAAAAATCAGCTAAGCAAACGGGTTACCCTTTGGTCGGACAAGATTTATTACCAGTAGATATGATGTGAAACAAAAACCAACTTTGATTTTCAAAATTAAACTGCTAAGATTTAAAAATGCCTCAAATAAAACATTTTTTAAATAATTCTTTTTTATATTTCACGTGTGAAGCGTTTACAATGACTCATAAACATTTACGTAGAGGATTTAGTCGGATTAGCAAACATTATGTGAAGATCCACGGTAGCTTACTGGCATTTAGGAAAATTAATTAAAATACTTGCAATTCTAGCACTTGATTTTGAGACACATAATTCGTTTCAACCTATAAGAAATTACTGTCAACCTGTCAAGACAAAGCAATCTACGCGTGCTTCTCCAGCGAAAACGATCCAGCCTATATACAACTTACATCTTGGCTCTTTGAAATACGCAAGAGAGATTATGGTAAATCAGTTCTATCAGATATTCGTCTATTTTCAATTAGTTTTTGTTTATGAAAAGATGATGGACATATATATTATTACACATATTTCAGATTACTCAGCACAAAAGGCTTTAGACCTATATTGGTTCTTCCTATTTCCTGTGCATTGGAGGCTGAATCTTGATTTGTATGAACCAACAGGTGTTTGAGTAACGTGTTTCGGTAGGGAATTCCATTGGATCGAATTTCATCGCAAGAAATGAAGTCCCAGACGTAGGAAATTCGACAGTAGTTTTTGGAAGTGAAGACAATGTCCTTGAAATTAGTCGGTTGTGGAGGGAAGAATAAGGCAGAGAAAACTGACACCTGAGTCACCATTTAAAATACGAAATGCTGCCGACATGAAGCCCCGAATAAATCTAGTCGATCTAAGCTTATATTAGCGTGCAGTTGAAGCCCTATGTTCGACTAGGAACCCAAGGGAACAATAATAATATATAATAATAAGCTTATATGAGAGGTCCGAGAACCTCTTGGTAAATTTAATCACCGCCAACTGAACCCTTTTTAATATGTCAACTTCATATTTGAAACTTGGGGCTAAATGAGATCGGAACTAGCTCGAATATAATCTATGAAGTATTTCTAAATTAAGGCTTACGAAGGTCTTGTGGGTAGCCTACAGTATTCTAAAACCCTTGATAGCAGCCTTTAAACATTTTGCTCAGGTTTTCAGGTTGTGGTTGACGACCGATCCTAAATCCTTATACTCGGTGGCGGTAGGTGGCGTAAATTCATTCACTGAGTAGTTGTGCATGCAGCTAAGCGCAACGCAGGTGATTCTGGTTTAGTAGCGGGAGTTGTGGTTTTCAAGACTAGATTGATGGTTTCATCATCCAAGGCTCTTTGGGTCCTAGACTGGTCCAGTAACATAATGAACAAATCCAACGACTGTTTACCTATCGTATGGACCAGTGTTGAAAATATAGTAGGCTGAAGCCCATGAGGGCCAATGCATTTACTGGAAGTTAACTATAGAAACACTTGCAGGATGGTTCTCATTCACTGTTTCTTTATTCCATTCTTAATTTACGTCCCGGAAGAACCAATACGCACACACTAAAATTATCCAAAAATAGTTGACTGAAATAATTTGATGACGTCACAGTCAGAGTAGAATTGTTACCAGCCATAACTACTGGTCAGTCGTTGAGTGGAAGAATAGGGCTAGCGTTAAGTTTCCTTATTCAGCTGTTAGTAAACGGGAAAAGTCTTTTGAAGTGAACTTCTGAGTTCCTGACTTGCTGCATTCATGTGCCTTCATGGACTGATAAACCATTACTTGCAATGACTCCTGCCTTTGTCTGAAAATATTGCGAACCAGTGAAGATGAAGGGGTTACATAACATTTTCATGCACCAAATGAGTGTCATAACTCATCTAATGGTCAGCAGGAGATGATTCTTTATCCTACTAAGAATACTGTAAAAATGAATCAGCTGCAGCCGTCCCAAGTCCATTTTTGAATTCGCCGTATTAATCACCAGTGGATAAGCCACCGGTATCTGCTCAATCAGCAGTTAAAGTAAATGTAATAGCCGCAGTATCTCCGTGCAAAAAGTACAAATAGTGCAAAGATATCTACATGAGGCTGAGCGGTCTAACAGAATCATTTAATCGTTCTATCAAATTGACAAATCCGGTTTTAGATAACCATGAAGTTATGGTATCTTTTTACATTGCAGCCTTATGTACTTAAAAAGCCAGTGAAGGAAACGATGAAAGGACTGCCAAACGATGACGAGCACATATAGTGAACATAAAACAATTTTCAAGTTGGGTGGACTTCAAAGATTTAAGCCTTGTGATATACTTTCAGTTTCATAATCAGATATATGAACAAATAAATGTATACCAGTGGGATAACCTAGTTTATGACTAACAGCTGGTGTTATGCAAAGACTATGAACTATAGTCCTATCAATAACAAAATCAAAAATCCGAGTACATGATAAGGGTAACACAGTCGTCGCAATTAAAGGAAATGGTTTAAAAAGCATTTCCAACATGAGAAGCAATTTTTCCGATGACATCAGATTTACTAAAGAGAAAGAATCGGAGAACAAAATTCTACTTTTGGATAACAATCACACAAACGAGTACTAAGAAACGCAACTCAATTTCAAAAGCAGCAATTTAGCAGAACACAAAAGAAGCAGAGTGGCAGAACACACTATAGTACTATTATACTGACTAGAATAAAGCAGAAACATCTTATGACCACCTTTCAGAAAGGTGGATATCCATTAAACTTTATCAAAAGATGCCCGTCAACAATCCTAACGACCATCACAAACTTGTTCTCTGAAATGACAAAATAGTCTCATCATACATGACGAATATTTATAAAATCACTATTAGAACATTGTAATCTCTTGGAACAAATGTCATTCGTAAACGAATACAGTACGTTTACTCCATACTATCTATAATCATAAAATCCTACTATCTTATGCGGGCTGAAGACTTTGACTGATATCATCTAACTGACATTAGAACAAGACATCGACTATTATGCAACGAAAGGTCATTAGTTTTGTTCGGAGAAAATTCCCAGTGTTGCATTCTTCCTAGGAGGTTCGTACAGATGTTGAAAGTATGCTTGTAATATTCAGTAATATTTCGACTAGAATTACTGCCCGTGATAATACCAGTTGCTGGAATTTTTTTGTAGTCTCTAACTAGCTATGATTTCAATATATGTGACTTGTTGGTAATCATTCTATCGCATTACATTCAACTTTTATCGGTATTCTGTCTTACTGCATAGCCGATTACCTTCTACTCAAATATGTAACCTTACACTTTGTTAAATGACCTTGTTCTTTATTGTAATCAGAACACGGGGTTTATTCTCTCCCAATGATAGAAACATGTATGTGTTTGATAATCACTAAGATTATAAAAACACTTCTAGCATAAATTCATTCATTATTTTAGAAATACTAGCAAACGGTCAAGGAAGAACACTGCAGTAATTTTGGACATCCAGGTAAAGATTCAAATAGAAGAAGGATTCAAACAAATAGCCTTAGTACCTGGTTGCTGATCAGAATTTTATTTTGACTCTATTTAATACTCCATCGCACCAGAATAACTCAGATGTTTCTATGTCGCATCAACCAGGAATGATGAAATTTTGGTACTCATAAATGTTCTTGTTGAACAGACATGAGCTGAAATATTGGATAACCAAACAGCTGATAGAAAGATATTTCACCTCTCAAAATCAACTGAGTTTTGAATAGTATGGAGTTGTTACAATGTTGAAATCCTTTCAGCACTTAGGGTTGTAGCAAGTTTTCATGCCAGCTTGTAAGCACGTACACTTTTACTTATCTGATATCATTATTCCTTACAAGTCAGTATTAGTTGGAGAATTATTCACTTAGAAAACTTACAGCCACATAGTGTTTAATATTTAAATACCATCAAGTGAAGGATAACACTAAATGCTTGTTCAATTTTGTTCCAAGGGGTTAACTACTACTATAAATCATTTGAAGTCATTTTCTGAGTGTCAATATAAAAAATAGTAAAATGTGCCGCCTACGAAAAAGTAAATAAAGGTTAAGTATTACTGCTACTTAAAGCTCCTATTATGGTGAGAGCTGACTGCTAGCCAAAGTTAGTAGACAATAATTGACGTCAATGTTTATGTCCCCAATATTAGTGGTGGGAAAATGAGAACAAAGACTTTGCGTAGGCGGAAACAGTTAGCATATGGATGATTTGACACAGCCACAAAGAGATGCAAGGTTAACTTTCTGTGAGAAACAACCAATCCAAAGAATGTATTTTCTACTAACAATAATCTACAATAATGTACATTGAAATCTATAAATATGTGTTGATTTTCCTTAATAAACGATCTGTTGCATGGCCCTTGTCTTCTGTTGTTACACTATAACGTTAGCAGCATAAGAAAGAAAAAATTTCATGAATATTAAGTTACTACGATAAGAAAAAATTCTATCGGAGACTAGAATCTGAGTAACTTGTCATAACTTTTTTCATATATGTCAATGATTATGAATCTACAAGTGGTAATACGACTGTCTTACTATGACTTAATGCGATGAAAAACACTAACCACAGTAAGTGAATCAAATGTATTAGGAAGTTGTCTTTTCCATTTACCCGGGCAGTGTCGTTTTAACTACGGATGACGGTGTCAAAGCCAGCCGGTAAATCGAGATCACAGGAAGATAGCAAAACAGACATTTATTATTATGAAGTCAGTATTGAGATATTCAGAACTTATCACAAGGAACAAAATACCAATTTTTAAAAATGATGTCAAGTAAAGAGACTTAGCGTGCATGACATATCATTAACAGCTACCAACCTTCTCTAAGTAGTGAAGATCGGATGGTCCACTAACCGGAAAGGATAAACAACAAAGAATTCTAGCAGGTGACACACCAACTGAGAATCTATTGCACAACAAATAGGCAGAAGACAGTGAAGATAGGGAAGTGACAAGGTGATATGGAAAAGATCATACTGAGAGGAAACGAAAGCTTGTAGACAGTCAAGGGTCCAAATGGAAGTAGCTGCAGAGAACTGTACTGCTTAGGCGCTATGTTTAACTTGAAAAGCGATAAATAAATAATGATTACTATGGTCGAATGGTGCCTATTCCTAAAGCTTAAGTGAGAGAATAATATGAGAAGTAAGCTATTCATAGAAGACCTTTCCAGACATATGCATTTACCGACTAGTTGAAAAGTACTGAAGTGACAGATAAATTTAAGACAGCCTCAGTCATTTCAGGTTTCACGTCAAAACATTGGAAACCATCAGTTTAAGTCTATAGAAGTTGAACTACTCAGATGAACTATTAATCACCTCCCAGTTTCATTTTGATGATCAGCTAGTAGATTTGCGTCTATTTCAGAAAAACGTCCACTTAGATTGGAACATCCGTTCAGGAACTGAATGTAGTAATGTACGGGAACTTAGTTATTGTCCAATAACATGAAATCCCATCGCCAAGCTAGATTACTTAATTAAAATTAGTTAGCAAACGGTCAAGATAGTCAAGTTAAGCTTTTGTTTCAAAAAATAGAATTCGGCTAACGTTAACTCCCTTTCAACATTTATCATTGCCTACGCAAATAAGGTGCATAAGTTTTCTTCAGTGGCTTGTGATGGTCATAGGCATGAATGGTATTTATGCTATAACCTTTCTAATACAACAATTGCAAAATAACAGAAAAGACAATAAGTCATTAGAAGGACACTAGTTCTATCAGACGGAAATCTCACATTATTTACATTCTTCATTTCAGTTAATAACACAAGAATCAGTGAAACGACTATCAATATGCTACTGATAATCAGGATAAGTAGTCAAATCTGTAATGTATTACCAATAAAGCTAAACTAAGAAATATTCTGATCGTGTTTTTGGATGTCAAAAAATTATATATATATATATGTATATATATGAAATAAGTTTAAGGGTCTAACGGCTGACCCAATTATTTTATGATGGCATGTATCGGCTGTGATATTTTTAAATGAAAGTGTGATGGTTTATTTCTTTGTTATTTTAGAATGCATTTAATCGAAACACAGCTGTGCGTCATTCTTAGCATGGTTTACAGAGGGAATCACAAACACAACAGTTTTGTTTATACAATGTGATTGTGAAAATATCCAATTCAATCCTTAAATATCGTTACATTTCTGCTAGAATAATACAAATAGGTAGACAGATTTAACAGATAAATGATTGATATGCTGTAATTGTAACTAGTGCAGTAACGAGAAGAACAATAATAACAGTACAAATAGTGAAACGTCTAGAAAAAAAAACAGAGTGAAATCACAGTGGTGAACAATTAGAATCTTGTTACCTATGCATTGAATTGCAGAAGTTATAGTCACCTTGACTAATAGCAGTAGTAGTGAAACATTTTGTTAGTTAGTAAGAAATTAAACTATGGAAATAGTTAAGGTAAAATAATAATGACTTTATTCCAGACAGCACGTTTGATGCAACTTCCTGTGATGAATATGAACATTCGAAATTCAAGAAGCTACAGTTTATCTGTAAACAAAATGATGTTAAGTTTGAGATAGGATTATATGCAAAAACGTTTGGTGGTCACAGTTTTATGATTAAAAAAATTAAACGGCTTGTTTTGTCACAAAAACTCTAGGTCGCGTTATTAGCGTGTTTGATTCTTATTCTGTTTTGAATCGATCGACTGTTAAATGCCTAAGTCGCCTGTGGAGAATACAAGAAATCTACTAGTAGACGTCAGTATCATTTGAAGCCTGTGTTACTTGTAATGTCCTTGTTTGCAAATATTTTTGCTCACTGGTTATACAACTGGGAAAGTTGGCTTCAAACCAGTGACTCATAGACCTTTAGGTTGGTAATCGTTTCAGTTTTGTCCTACTTTGGTCAATTATGCTATTGCATAAACATCCGTCTGTCACTTTAAAGGTGATACTTACCCATCAGCTCACATGACTAACATTTTTGTTCAGTCGTAATTATAACTTGTTTAAAAGGAATGTTTCCATTGATACAGCCATAATTCCATCATTTGCATCTGAGGGATTCTGTAGAATCCATTACAGGCCCACAAGCGTTTACATTAAAACAAAAAATTAGAGATTTTCAAAAGAAAATGTGTAGTCACATTATCTATATGTTAAGTTAGAGAACCTAAACAGACGGTCAGACAAATTAACTACATGTTTATTACTAATGAATTGAATGAATAGAAGTTTACTCAAGGGATGAAGTAAAATCAGTGAAAACCATACGCTAATACTGTTGTGTTGAAATCGGAATTAATGGCATAATCAGTTGTTCCATTGTATAAAGAGGGGTAAGGAATAAAACGGTTTTCATACTTAATTAAGGTGTTAAGTGCACGGTTATTTATCCAGCTAGGACTAGGTCTCTTTAAATTATAATCTGCATTTAGATGGATATCTAGTGGTAGCTATCGAATGTGATGTACTTCACATCTGTGAGGAACTAATTAGATTTTGTTTTCATCAAATGAGTAACTCAACGAATGTATTCTCATTCAGTCCCAAGAACTCGTATCATATTGCAGTGTAGCATATCGTGATGTATCATAAAAAGTATTACAATGATGGTGACTTCATATGAAAATAAATATGATGTTCCATTCTGCAAGTTAGACAGTTTACCTATGCAGCTTTTATTCCAATCCCAAGAAACGACTTCAACACCATAAATTTAGTGGGTTTATATCTTTGTTTCCATTTCTGAAGTGTAATATAATGATTCATCTCCTTATATACATCTCTGGTGAGGTCAAGACTGGAAAACTGCATCCAGACCGCCAGTTCTTGTCTAAAAGGGGACTCACACATTCTAGAAAGAGTTCAAAAGAAGGCAACACGTATGGTTCACGGCATGACAAACTTATCATACAACGAAAGACTAGACAGTTTAAATCTCTTCTCCCTGTCATACCGTAGGCAGAGAAGAGATTTAATCACAATGTTTAACATTTTAAATAATGACTATGGACCTGACCTATTCTCTCTTTTCCTTCTCACCAGGTCGGAACACCTTAGAAGACATAGCAGGAGAGTTCAAAAGCCAAGAAGAAATCATGTTGCTGTTCAGTACTGGTTTTCACACCGAGTCATAAACTCTTGGAACCGACTCCCAGAAGAAGTGGTGTCTGCCACTTCAACTGATCCGTTCAAGAAGGGTTTGGACAACCACAGAAATTTACTAGAAAAGGATTAACATAGGCTCCAAGCCTTCTATCCTCAACCAATAAATCTGAATCTGACGGCACTCCGTAATGTAAGTGTAGGACTTCGACACTGGGGCAGAATTCAATCCCATTTTGGTTAGGTTTATTTAATATAATACGGTGATGCGGTAATAACGACTGAACGACGTTTCAAGGACAATTTATAGCTCGCAAACAAATAAACTTGCCTGATTCGACGACATTCATCACCCAGTTAATACGGTTCACTCTCAGCTCTGAAAGAATATTCTAGACCGAGTTAGAGTGTGCCTATCGCGTGTCCATTAGATTATCAATAATAATATAAAATTATATTTGTAAAATCTCAGCGAAATTGAAATGATTAATTCCAACGGTTCGTTCGGCACTCTGGTCCGAACTTCTTCAGGGAAATAATAGTTTATCGATAATGAAGGTAATTTTAATACGGTCAAAGAGTTTTACAGATATACCTGTGTACCATTTATGCTAACACAGAAATTCAATAATCTTATTAGAGTTATAAGTTTCCAGACCGTAGATGTTACGAATTTCCTGGAATAATTTGAGCACCGAATCAGATTGAATCATTATAAATTACTTAAAATAATCCCAGTGTGTTAAAGAAAAAATCAAAACAAGATTAAAAAATCCGAACAATTCTTCTGAATTGTTCGGATTTTTTAATCATCAAAATATACAGTCAAAATTTTTTTTATATAAACTGAAGTCAGTTTATTTGAAGGTCACTTGTCGATAGACATTTGTACCAATAGAAATATGTAAGCAGTCATCATATTTTTGTAATGACTAATGTCAAATTGTTATTGTGTATATTTGTGTGTATGAGTGTATGTTATCTGTCATATGGAAAAGACGTAAATTCATACGTGATTAACGTGGTAATACTTTTTATAAAGGTCATGGAGGTTCATAGAGGTTTTTGTTGTTTTTTCGTCTGTCTTGCTTCATTAGAGTTGGTTAGAATGTGCAAGGCTTTACAGGTCAACCTTTCTTTATGTGAATGAAAGACCCTCCCTAGAATTTCAGCATTGTCGAAATTAAGCTTATGTCCGCTGTCTATCCCAGGCTATAGCCGATCTTTTCTCTAGACTTTTTAATTCAACTTTACTTGTAGGTGGAAGTTTCGTGCATAGGCTATGGTCATTCGCTCTGACCTTCACCTGTCTACTGCTCTTCCCCATATAGCAAGCTTTACATTCTGAACCCAATTGTTTTGTGACATTTTGGGGACCATATCATTGACATTCACCAAAGGTTTCTGCAGAGAATTGGAGGGTTTGAAATAGACTTTAACATTATACGAAGCAAGTACTCTTTCAAGTTGTTCAGCAGTATCTTTTCGATATGGAATGGCTATCGTCGGTACCCAAGATTTTTCAGCTCTCTTCCCCCTCTTGACCTTTCTATTGATAGTATTATTTAGCAGCTTTTTCGGATAACAATTTCCAATCAAAATTTGTTTTATATTGGAGATCTCATTCTCCATATTATCATTATCTGTTGTAGTGTTTCTAGCTCTGTTTACGAGATTTCAAGCCACGGAGACTTCCATTCCTATTCGAAATTCAAATATTTGTTTGAATATGTCTGTTTCCTGTTATATCGTGAACTTGAGTTCTCCATCACTTTGGCCTTTTACGAGACGATCCCTCATGTGATTTTTTTTTTTTGATTTACAGCTTGATTCCACACCGTATTTTCAGTACAAGTATGGAATTTTCAGCATGGATATCGGTTGCCCAAATTCAGGCATACCATAGATATCGGGTGTGCGCCGGCAGGGGATCGAACAACGGACCATGTGCATGGTCGGCGAGAGTCCTAACCACTGTGCTACCGACGCATTTAACTTCATCTGCAAACTTTATACATTTTGAAATGGAGTTAGCCTGTTCTAGAAAGTTTTCTTATCCAGCTTTCTGAGTAATGATTAATGTGTTGCCTACATATCTGTACCATATTCTAGGATGACGAATCAAACTTGTCAGTGCTTTTCTTTCCAGACTTCTCATATAACGATTTGCTACCGTTGGAGATGCTGGTGACCTCATTGCAACTCCATTTTTCTGACAGTACAGTTTGTCTTTAAAGGTAAAATATTTAGATTGTAAACAGAGTTTTGAGCACTTTATTATAATATCTTCTATAGATAATGAAGATTTAGCTAATATTTCTTAATTGTTCTCTTGTTCATATTTCATAGTATAACTGTGGTACAACGCACTTCCATGATAGATAATTTAATTTTTTAATGTCACACATTGATGCAGTATTAACAACTGGATCACGTTTTGAACGTAAATTATTGCTCATAATGCTCATATGCTTAATTATTATGTTTGAATGGGTTATCAGTAAGCTCCGTAGATGGCAGGCTCTTGTTTTGAGTCTTAGATGGAGAACAACCACTCACTCAGGATGCAAGTATGCTAAACTAGGGATTCTCACATGGGACGAAACCCGAAGACTAAATTCTTCTGGTGGCCGGCAACAACCAAATATTATTTGTAGCTGTTGCAGTTTACAGTTCATAACTGCTGCCAACAATGCTCTACTAAATAATCACAGGACAGAAGGTTATTATACAAAATGACCTTAAAAATCGCATGATACTCCACAATTCATAAAATGGCACCCAGATAAGAAATTAAACTATAACCTACCACTGAAGTACACCAGTTTAAGTTGACATAAGTAGGAGAAAACAGCAAGATTGTGGTGACTGAATGATGGAAAAATGGGAGTTCAAGATAAAAGGTGTGATTGCGTTCTCAATATTACACACTATTTGGAGCTACATAAGGAGGGTCTTTATATTACATTTTTGAAGCGTCTTTATCTGCAGCGAGTTAGCTACTTAAAGATGCAGGTCAGAGAAATTCATTTCCATCGGTACACCAATAACTGGACTAGTGAAAACGAACATTCCTAGTCAGCACCACTGGCTATGAGCACATCGGAATACAGTCTTCTATAACTTCTAATACAGTTTCAGGACTTGTCAGAGTATCGTGGTTGATACCTATACCACCTTTGAGCGCTGCCACAACACCCATTATTCGAAAAATCTGGATGCCATGCTAAGTTCTAGAAAAGAGATATTAGAGCCTGGTAATTGTGACTATTGTTGGTATTAGATGGTTGGAGGCAATCGGCAGGAAGCCTTGGACCTAGGTTTCGTGCTAGTTGGCACTCATCAGCAAGGCGTATCTGCAACCTTGAAGGAACTGATGTCCCTTCTGAGATTCGAACCCGCGTCACCCAGTGCTGCAGTCAGAGACGTTACCACTGAGCTATTCAGGCTCGCGACTGACCTCCTGTAGGACTGTATTGGATATTTTTGATTGCAAACTAGTCAGTAACTAGTGTAATGTGTCTAGTCCTATCTTCGGTGCAGACTGAATTGTATCAGTCAAATTCACAGTGCACCGTAATTGCGAACCACCTAGCATGGTGGCCACATTGCAAACATGACTGATAGAATTCAGTCTGCACCGAAGATAGGACTAGACACATTATACTAGTTACTGACTAGTGTGCAATCAAAAATTGTGGCTATATTTAGAAACCCTCTGTTTATAAAAACTCAAGATGTAGTACAAAACAGATCCCAATAATACCAGAATTCCTAGTGATAACTCAAAGTTGTGCAATTTCATCGATGGTCATCTATTCACATAACTGTGTTTTTTTCGCTTTTCCTTACAAAGTTCAGCTGCTCACTAATAAATTCAACATATCCAACACCATTGAGACACCATCAGTGAACAAATAATACCCTATCACTGTACGGTTTATTAAATAAAGTTATCTTATTATGGAAGCAAACCGACTTCGAACACTTAACACCAAAACCAAAGTCAAAACACAATTAACAGCACTGTCGGAAAACTGCTTCCCATATGTGACAAATTTTGATTAACATCGAATTAAGAGTGGGGAACCATAGTGTTGAAGATTGGGAGGCCAGTTTTTGCACAGCTAATATTTTGCTTGCTGTTCACCAGACAACTCTAGGGAAATAATGGACACTTAGCTAATCTAAAGGAATGAAATTTAAAATATCATTGTTTAACTATATTAGTATGTGATTTGAACTTGAAAACTATTCGTTTCCAGTCAAATACGACTGATTTTTAAATAACTGAAACCACTGTGAATATAAAATGGGCTTACTAGTTTAGATTTTTGTCTGGAAAAGGATATTTTCTAATTTTTTATAGATAATTCGATTGGAAAAATAAAATTTTATAACTACATGTAGACACTTTATGTTGCCGCTAACACCAATATAGACGTTTCTATTTAATCTAGAAACTAAATATTTTTCCCTGAATGAAACTGCATTTATTATGCATCACAATGTGAGATCCTTTTTCTCCTAAATGATTTTACTTCATAGGTGGTAGTAGGCAGTGAAATTATACCGTATATACAGAGGCTCTAAAGGCTCATGTAGCAGCAGAGCTCGACCATTTTGATCCAGTGAGATTAAAAACAGGAGGTTTACAGTCTTCAGGAGATAAAATTGTGAGCTTTGATGAAAATTAGCAGGTAGTTAGGTCAGTTTATTAGAGTAAAGCATAATTCTGGGTTTTTATTAGGAATTGACTTTGATTTCAGTGTTGACTCCGTAAAGAACGAATATTATTTAAAAATCACTAAAAACTAAGGATTAATATGGGTTCCCCATGAAATCTACCTTGCACACAAGTTTAACACTTTGATTAAAGCATGAAGTGTTGAAATAGGTTTACATTTCTTATCAATAAATGTTTGTAGGAAAATATGTTTAAAGAGTGTTTTATCCACTTTAAATGAAGAAGAATGTTTGTTTTTATTTACGTCTTTAAATGTTCCTGCTTGTAATGAGTGATTCCTGTTTAAAAGTTTCTCTATCGTCATGGCCTAAAATGACGAAGAAAAGTTTAAAATCCATTTATTATTATTATTGTTTCATTAGTTTTCAATCTGAGGATTAATCAAGCCGGCATCAAGGTTTCTGTATTGCAAAATTTAACTATTTCTGATGTATTTGTATTCTCTGGCATTTTAATTGGTGGTTTAATTGCAAATCTTAATTAGTGAAACCTCAGTAGTGAAGTTTGTGCTGAAGTTGTTGTCTACATTGACAATAAAAGATTTGCAGTTAAACCACTCAGCTCAACGCATGTGACCACATAGAAAACATCCATGTGAGTTACACATCTTCTCCCTTGGACTCGAAAAATTATTTGCTGTCCATTGAAAATGAACAGAATATACCTCTGTCTCAAATCCGTCTGACAAGCGAATGAAGTTAGAGGTTAAGTGGTTTTGATCCATTATGAGGACTTAGCAAACAGCTCAGGTTATGTACTAACTACTTCTAATGTTCGTAGAAATGTCTGTAGGTAAGGATCACAGTCACAGTAATAATCTTTGCTTGTAAATGTGCATGGTGGACTCATATCACGAACACATCGCAAATTCAAAATGAATCCACAGAACTCAAGTAACATAATAATACTAAAAATTTATACTTTCTGTTAAATTTTACCACAATTTCATTTAGCTGTGGAGGCATTGGTTTGAAAATAGACAAGGAACATTTGATAAAATAACCTTGATATGGACGCTTATTAAAACCATAGAATAAGTTAGTAGGTCATTTTAAGTTTTCCTCATTTTGAAAAACTTAATTCCTCTGAAAACTTCCATTCATTTGCATTTCTTGGCTTTGTCGTTTTCGTATTACTCATTAGTAGTTCAGAAAGTAATTCGCAATTCAGTTGTTTTTTATGCAACTCGTGAGTCGAAACATTTTGTTTTACAGTGCTCTGAAAATTGTAACTGAGATTGTATGAACGCCTACACATACAATACTGCCTGTCATACTGAATGTTTACAGTTGCTTGAGGGAAAAAGCAAAAAGCATAGTAAGTGTGGAAATCCGTTGACTGATAGAGTTTATGAATAGTTAAATATTATAAAACGGTAAATTAATCTAAAGAGATATCATTGTTAAAATATTTAAATTCTAGTATACTAAGACATTTTAATCAGAGTTTTAGATATGATGGAGAAGATTTGTAGCTCAGGCAGATGATTCTGATGTAGATGTGTTCTTTGAGCTGGATAGTTGCCTTACTAGGCAACATCTTTAGCGCATACTTCAATCTGAAGTGAGCTTTTAGATCTCTCCACTATCCCATGGGATCGCCAATATCAGGTTTGCTTGTAGAAACAGTGATGCAGATACTCGAAAACATAATCCTAGCAAAGATCAAATTAAAAATTTGGATACGTTACGTAGATGACATATTTATAATAATCAAAAGAAACGAGTTGGATAAAACTCACAGCTTAATAAACAACGTCATATACGACATCAAATTCACAAAAGAAGAGGAATCCGAGAGCAATATCCCATTTTTGGACGTCTTAGTCAAGCGAACAACCACAGGGGAATTAGAAACTCAAGTTTATAGAAAATCAACTCACACAGATCAAATACACAATTACAACAGCAAAAATCCAATAACACACAAAAGGAATTGTATGCAAACACTATTCAAGAGGACCAGGACTCATGGCAGCACTCCCACCTTAAAGAAAATTGAATAAAGATATCTCATGGACGTCTTCCAAAAGAAGTGATATCCACGGAATCTCATAGAAAGACATCTACCTCCAACCCAACTAACCAAGCCAAAGGCCCCCACTGGAAACACAAAGAGAATCGTCTAACCACATTAGAAAGAACGTCTCAGACGTCACTGCAAGCCTTCAAACCTTTAGGAATTGACGCCACATACAAACCAACAAAATCAATTCACTCGGCTCTATGTCAAACAAAAGACTCAACAGAGAAAGACGATAAAACCAACATCACCCGGAAAATAAATTGCAACGATTGCGGAAAACACTATATTGGCCAAAGTGGACGTCCCCTTCATCTTCGTATCCATGATCATAAACTAGCCTTCAAAAGACATGACATCCACTCCCTCATATCACTACACACAGACAATCACAGACATCAGTTTGACTGGGACAACGTTCAAATATCAGACAGAGGAAAAACCAAGAATGCTAGAGAATTTTTAGAAGCCTGGTATTCCAGTGAATCATCAGTCAATAGACAAATCGAGTCAAGGGAACAATCAACATCAATACAAGTAGCCTAGAGGGTGTGAAAACACACAAAAACAACCAATCACGTCCGAGGTCACCAGGAGAGATGATTAATAAACTCGTGGAGAAATCTAAAAGCTCACTTCAATTCGAATTGAAGTATGCACTGAAGATGTTGCCTGGTAGGGCAGTGGAAGTTTCGCAGATAAACTATCCAGTTCAGATAACACAACTACAACAAAATCAGAGGGTTTTTTTACATATATCCACCTCACTCATAAAGGGTCAACAATACATGGATATCAGACTTGCTAAGTGTTGTTGTGACGCGGAATATGCACACATTACAACTCCTTACGTTCCTAGTTAAATATTCCTTTCAACGAAATGAAATTCGTCTATAGAAATAAAGGTGAAAAGCGACAATACTGAGGAAAATAATGACATGAAATGTAGGTCGTAAGTGAAAAACGTCAACTTTTTAAAACTGCATCTAATACTATAGAGGAGTCAGAATACTGAAAAAACAGAATATGTACAATGTGACTGCTTGTACTATTCCTTCATCGTAGTAATCGCTCTCTAAATTCTATTATCCAACGAAATTCTATTTAATCTTCCATGGTAATGAGAATTTACAGTCAGGTTTCATTCAGTAATCGCTTTTAATCCCATCGAATTTCTAAAAGAAAGTATATTTCTCGACAAACTAATCGTTCTACTTTTCTACTCAAGAATCTTGTGGTTGATAAACAGAAAAGTAGAGAGGGGGAAGATAGTGTCATTGTAGACTAGATAAATTTCAGTGAGTCAGACACAAGACGACTTAAAAGTGATTTGGATAATAAAACATAATTTCACGTTACACGTGAAATTTCATTTTGGTATCATAAAGCATGATATCGAGTAAAAAACTTTCATATTGAGATCAAGGCTTTAAGCTTGTCTACTTAGAGTCTACTAAAAGTTAGCACCTACAAATGACATGTCTATACGAAAGAGGCTATATACATTATAGATTTTAAATTTCAAGGTGAAGCATTCAGTTGCTTGTCTTGCAGTCTTGTTTAAAGGATTTCTACAAAACAGTAATCAGTATCATTGTGTTTGGACCATATGTATGTCATAGCTATATGCATGTGTTCAAATGGAAGGTTTGTTGCGTTTAACGCACTAAAAGAATTAGTATCAAAATCCGTTTACTGCGATAACATCATTTTCGCTCATAACTGATCATTTTGGTACTCTGAAAATTTTCTGCCAATAAACTTTTGACCATGCGAATTATGATAGATCGGAGGAGAGAAATACTATGACATATGCAAAGCAGACACAGAAAATAAACATCTTCACCTCTCGGGACATATATATATATATTCATTCACAACTTTTTAAACTCTTCTGCGGTGGTTCTAAATGTCCACAGAGTAATGACATAGAACCTCTTCATTACTTAGTTTATCTTGACTCTTAGTTTTCGTAAGGTGACGATAAGATATTTTGGATTTTGTATTATATACCTGCCCAGGCGGCAGCTGCCACCTTGATGTGATGGTCGCGCTTGCATATCGCAGTGACCCAACGAGTTATGCTGGTTGGGAATAATGTTCCGAAAACGTCATCTGCATAGCGGTTAAACTAAGAGGAGTTACCATCATAGTGTGAGCCATTTTCACCACGTTCTGGTTCTGTGGAAGATGTCGTAGTGCTGGTGAATAGGGATGTAGCAGCAGTAAGGTTTTTCCACCAGAAACCATTAATGCTGTCTCTGCTCTGGATACGGTTGGTTAGAAAAGGCCCACTCTGAAAACAGTACATCCTGAGCCCCCTTGAGGTGATCCGTAGACGGAGGTAAAACCTCCAAAAATCACATCAAACAGGCCGTGTTTGACCGACCTCAAAAGGTTTATCCTAGAGTCACACATCATCAATGCCTCTTCTGTACCAGCTACTCCAAGAAGAAATTGACTTCCAGCCGGGAAGTAACAACCGCGCACACACTTCCTAAAGCACACAAAGCTCTTCTGATTATCACCCACAGTTATCTACATTACCATCATCTTGATTTCCTCCTAATGTTAATACTATTCCACAGCAGGTTCTTCACCTTCACTTAACTCTGCGACCACTTATGGAGATAACAGCCCGAAAAACACCAGCTGAAGTCTCTTAGAACCTCACAGTCAACTTCATATTGGAACACTTAACATCAGGATCCCTCACGAAATAGAACAACGGGCATTACTAGCCAGAACTCTTGCATCTCCAGCCATGGATGTACTCTGTGCTTCGGAGACACTCAAATAGAATCCAAATGCCCTTTTTCACTTAACCCCAACTGGCCAACAGAGTGAATCTGCTAAATTTACCCTGGGGATGTTATGAGACTATTTGGCTTATTCGCGAAGGCTCGCAGGTGTAGGGATAGCATTAAATGCTAAGTTAGAAAAATCCCCAGTTGGCTGGATCTCACTGGATAGTCGCATATGTGCAGTTCGGCCTAACGCATCTTTGAGGAGAAGGAAATATTGCGATAGCCACCAATGTCTTTTCATAATCTCCTCTCACGCCCTAACAGACTGCAGTTCGGCCAAAATAATTAAATGAGTTCTAAGAAAAAAATGTCTAGTTTGCTGCTAAAAGCAGAACACTCATATATGGTCATCCTAGTGGGCATCTTCACTGCTCAAGTAGGGGAGTTGTTCCAGTCTGAGAAGTATATTGGCAGTACCTATGCAGTTCGACGCCGACGAACCAACCATCTTCAACAGTTCTGTCCAGACAAAAACAAGTTCTTGGTCAGCACCAACTTAAAATAGACAGAGTGACATTACCTAGCCTGGTGATCTCCATCATCAGACCAAAGATGAACTCAAACAGACCACATATCAGTAAGCTATCGATAGCGAAGATCAGTGGAAGACTGCAGCGCCTTCCGAAATGTCCGCGTAGACTCCGATCAGGCCTAAGTCTGCGTAGGCATATGCCTACGATTGGATGGAAATAGAAAAGGCATAGTAATGAAGTCATTCCGTGTCCAACATGATAAAGACACTAGATGCCTATTCAAGTAGGAAATAATTATACGGATATTTTAGACTGATAGCGTGACTCATCCTGGGGAAGCATGGCGTAATATCCAATTATCTGTAGAGACTGAGGCAAAGATTGCCGATAACCTAGAACCAAAGGTTAGAAAATGCCAGTGAATTCTTTCTGCTTCATCCCAGCTGACTGACTCAGAAAGATGGAACATTATGGGTAGCGAATGCTGCTCAAGCGCAAACTGGCCAAAAGTTTTCTCAATGATCACTAACAATGGTAGACAGCAAGAGCGACAGAGGTGGAAAACGAACAAACGATACTTAACACCGGAGAGCTATTTAGGATTACCCGGAAAACAGGTAGCAAAAGTCAAATAATGAGTGAAACAATCTCCGCGAAGAATGGCACCATTAATACCTCTCAGGATAGACGATAGGGGTGTTGTAAAGAGCACTTTGAGGATCAGTTCAACTGGTCTACAGTAACGCCCAGCCCATCCACAAGCTAACATCTGCCTGATTGGAATGTTGGCATTGGTCCTCCTCTATAACTGTCACAGAGGCTGTCTCTTATTCGATTAAATGACTCCAGAGGTGTTTAAGTACGATGGTGAAAAACTGTTTTCTGGGTTGACAAATGTATTGGGTAATGTCTAGGAAGCAGAAATAGTTCCGTTAGACAGGTGCAATTCACTGGTTATCTTGGTTTATAAGAAGAGAAACAAGTTTCCTTAAAATAATCACAGGAAGATAAGCTCAACTAATGTAGTATCTCAAGTTCCAGGTTCATTAATCATGCGTAGGCTAATTGGTGCTCGGGAGGCAGGCTTTAGTCCAGAAGGAGGGTACATTAATGATATATCCATCCTTTGGAAGATCCTGGGTTACTGGCGTACTTGTCGGCGTCCCTAACTTACCACATTTGTTGAATAGAAGGCGGAATCTGACTCCGTCGATTGAGAGGTACTGTAGCAACTTTTCACCGTATTGAAAGTGACGAGGAAGTATAGTGAACTAATCAAGGTACCGTGCTCGAATTCATGCAGCTGCTTAAGAACTTATGCAGAGTTGTCCTTTGAAGTGGTAATATCCATCAGTGCCCGCCAGGAATGCTTACTGTCTCTATTTTTGTTTCATTTCGTCACAGATGTACTAGTGTAATTGCCCTTGACTGAATCTGGTGACTTATGCAATTATTTCTTTTCAGAGGACAGTCTTAAAAACCTCGAGTATGCGGATGAAATTGTCCTCCGACCCGAGGACTCTGATTAGATGCAGGGGCTTCTGAACACTTTGAGCGGAAATCTCCAAACGTTTGGCAGGTAGTTTTTCCCGATCAGATGTAAGATGATGCCGCAGGATTGGACTGTACTGACTGCCACCTCAAAGATAATAAGTACAGTGACAACGAGTGCTGATCTCTTCACTTATTTGGGAAGTTGTATCAGCCTTAATGCACTGATTTATGATGAAATTACCGCACAGATACAAATAGCTCATGTTGCATCTACCAAATGACGTCATCTCTGGAGCAGACGTGACTTCCAGCTATCAGTCAAACGATGGATATACTGCTTAGCAGTTCGCTGTGCCCTCCTTTATGGCTGTGAGACATAGCCACTGTTAGTATGAAAAGGTTAGCTTTCATTGATCAGAGATTTTTGTGTTTCTTCTCTCGTGTCAAGTGGTATAGTATACTGAGTAATACTGAGGTATAGCGTAGAGTTTTAGGAAAAGAGGGTAAGTCAGTTGAAGAGGCTGTCAGGGTGAATTGATTAAGATGTCTGGAACACATGTTGCACATGGCAAGACATCGCCTTCTTCGACGGGCAGTGTTAGGTGACATGGAATTAGATTGAGAATGGGTTAGGGCTAGTTAAACCAAAAAGTAGAATCAATCCATGAGGTCTTTGACAGTTGGTATGAGCCAGGTAGGAAGATGCAGGTTGCCTTGTTGGCGTTCCCGGGTTTTTAAGCGCTAACAGCTGGAGACTTTTGGTGATATAGTTCAAAATCAATCTGAGTGGTGCAAATGCATTCACTCCTATGGACCTCGCATATTTAATAAATTCATGTGTCTATTTTCCGCATATTTCTACTCATTATAGTTTTTTTCTCTTTATCTACCTTTGTGTGCTGCATGAAGTGTAGCAACCTGAACTGCTGAAGTTTGTTCAAAGTTCTGTGCTGAAACTTAATTAGTCAGCCAGTCGTTAGATATCTAACACTTGATACAGGAAGTCTGCTTTAACATGAGACGCAGAGATACAAACAATGATTACGTGAAAATGGTATTTATATAAGGTTTGTTCTATATGAGGTTTAAAGTAAGATGAGTAGTGATTATCCATTTTTACTGTTTAACATCAGATATAAAGCCTTTGTTAAAGCAAGGAGATTCACCTCCTTGCATGATTCATAAAGGTTGTATGCAGCAGATAACTTGGCAGAAACATGGTGCGAAATCAATTTAGGCTAAGAGTCACCTTTTATTCACTCCGTACGTTCTGCCATAAATTTTTGGATGTTTTATTCTAAAATCCATATATTCTTTATTTCCCATTCTTATGCTTTTTGTTTTCGAATAATAACTCAGGCAAATGCACTATAACAAACAGAGTTTAATTTATCCAATGGGATGAAGGACAGAACAAAATATACTTGGTAAAGGTCAGCCAATCATAAGCATTGCACCTTTTCTTTCCCCTCAACCAATCAATCGTTTCTAACTTAAATATATTCTTTTGTTCTATGGTTAAAGCGTATGACTGTATATAGTACTAGTACATTTGGTTGTTCTTTGTACCTAAATCTCATTCATGTTTCGATAATTTATAAAATGAATATGATAATGCTGGAAAAAACATCGAACATATTCTCGTATTCCCGGACATCTATTGCCAAAATACTATGTTTGATAATTTATCGTGTATTGTTTCTTTTATTCGATTTTCTGACATTCAGCTACCACAATACAAATGGACTAAGCTTGCAATTACCATTGAACACCTCAAATTCATCAGCATCACAATCAAGCAATCAGTCGTTGTATACGGAAAGTTTAATTAATAACGACACAAAAACATTCAGTGATAATAATCTCGAAATTAGTTATTTAAATCAAACTGAAGAAGCTGACGAAGAATCTTTCGTTAAGGGTAGTGCTGGTGTCTGGGTAATCAGTGTCATGAGTGGCACCTGTTTACTAACAATTGCATTTATTGTAAGAGGACTGTTTTCAAGAGCTGAAGCATTTCACGATCCACCAGAAAACTACCATGGGGCAGATTTAAACGGTGATTTAATGGGAGGTCATGGGTTTATTGGTGCTGGCGCTGGAGGAGCAGACATGGGTTTCCTAACAACGGATCTAGCGTGAGAATGGGATTCAATGAGATAATTCAAATAAAATCTTAGTTCTGGTTTTAAACACATCACTGTGATATGATATGTAGAACCGGTTAATTATTATATACATATATCTATGCATACATACTTATATGCATGTGTAGTATATAGATATAAGAAGAAGAAACAGACTGTTGATAAAAAAATCAAAATTTCAACATATACCTGTTGCATAATTTATGTTTTAAAAATTATATCCTTCATCAAGCAGAATCTTATATTCAGTAGTTGATTACTTATCGAAACACCAATTTAAACAATTTTTGCAAATTTTCGTGAATACAAAAGAAATAATTTGTAAACAGAATCGAAGATAAGACATAAATTATCATTCATCATTGTATATATAAAAAGAATGAACAATATCAACAGCTGTAATCGCTTTTTTCTCGATTGTTCTTCTCCTTTAAACGCATGATAAAAAACATTGTTTTTTCCCTACAGATGAAATCTGTGGAACAAATATATTTTTGCTACACTTGCATTTATTCCTATTTTAGTAACGTCAGAAAATGAATTCCAATCAAATGGGTAAGTTATTTTCAATGTATATATCACAGAGAGAAAAGAGAAATAAATTCTGTCATACATTCACATTATCCGATATCTTTGTTTTCTCTTTCTTGGAGGAGGGACTAAGCATCTACGCAGTGGTACTCTTAAAAAAATGTGAAGAGCTAAATTATGATTACTTAATTTCCGCAGAAACTTTAAGTATACCATGCTAACTTTTATACTTAAAACTATTGTAAAATAATTGGTAAAAGATAGTCTTCAATGATTGGTTTTATGATCCAGTTATAATTGTTACTTATTTATGAGTATGCGTCTAGAAAAAGAAAGATTCAGTCATCACTCGCTGTCACATATATCTTCCGGCTCTGTTTGGAATATTCATGAAGCATTTGTAAGACTCTTATGAATGTTAATTTTTATCTCACACCTCGAAATCCCTCCCTATCTACTGGTTTAATAAGTGAATTCGGTGCCTGGTGTACTCTGTCCCTCAAGGATTTTGATTATTTTATGTTTATAAGAAGATGCTCATGAAACGAAGTTTCTGTTGCATTCTGTATAGCTTCCAATTTACATTGCACATCATTATGTAGAGATTTCATAGTGATGGGTGAAGTACTGTCAAAATAAATAAAAATTGTTACAATTTTTAAATATACTTTCATTGACTGAAAAGTGATAGTTTAAGAATTGAAGATTAAGAATTGATTACCTGTGTCAAAAGACATATCATGGATTATCCCGAGTAATTATTTCAGATAGCATTTTATCGTCTTTGATGAAACACCGATATATCCCATCTTATTCACACCAAAAACTGTGAATGTCATAGCACTACATGATTAAAAGCAAGTGCATTCCTGAACCCGCGTTAGATATACCTAAATGTTTTGGTCAGTGGATTGTTTACTTAGAAGTCACTGAAACGCACATTGACGAACGTCCCGTGAAAAATCTAGTAATTTTAATTATCAAGTATTGGTTTTTGTAGGGATTGTGTTTGATTGGTTGGAGGATTTCCTCATGAGCTGACATCAGTGAGAGAACCATTGGAAAACCTGGGAGTACTGGATAGCTGCTTCGTCCTAGTTTGGGACTCTTCATCAGTAATATTATTTACTCTGTTAAATACTGTTTCGATTAAGACTGTCCATATAAAAGCACCATCGTTATCGGCTTTCAATGTAAAAATATGGAATAGATTTTCACGCAGATAGACAAATAACTAGGCATATTCTTAATATTTCAGAACTGCTGCTATGGTGTCAAATAGTGAATTAGACAGAAGTCATTTTCATCCGGTAATTTACTTTTGTTTTTAAAATGTTTGTCTGAGAAGAGAATGATCAATAGGTAAGAGGAATCTTGAGTTGAGATTCTGTTTTCAATAACTAATGTGTCTTTTTGTAATTTCATACATTTCTATGAAGAAACTCCCTTCCAACCGTTACACTACAATCTGTATCATCATAATATCCAACAGAAATTACCATTTTGTTGCATATTCAAGATACGAAAAGTGATAGTAAAGTGTATATTTAAAGCTGGATGTTTATCTAGCTTGACGAAGTGGGAATTACTGTTGACTACGGTTCAAAAGAAGAACGGAATGTTGTATTAAGAATGCTCTACTTGTTAAGGACATATTTCTTAACGAGTGGAAATCCTTTATTTTTTATCTTATTGCAAAAGAAGAGATCATTCCCCGATAGCTGCACAAACGCATTATTATACAAAGGAAGCAGATGAAGGTCAGATGGGTAATTAGGGTATACCATGAAATCTTAGAGACAATTTGGAATAAATAAAAGGATAGACAGAATCAAGATTTTATGCCATTAATTATGTATCTAACATAATCCACTTGGAAAGTTTAAAACAATAAACCAGGAAGGCGAAGCAGCATAAATTAGCATAACAATTATTGTGTTAATGACAATAAGGCCAAAGGGTTTACGCAGTTACTTTTGTCATCAATGTTTAAGAGGAATAGCAGTCAGATTAACTGTGAAACAATAGAACACGCAAGTGGCTACAAAGTGATCTTGAACGAGATTTCAGACTTTGAAATAATTCCTAAATGACGCTAATTCTCAAAAAATGATCTAATATTCCTCTTCATCGATTTCCTTATCCAGATAAAGTCCAGATATTTTTTGATTTAGTGTGTACTATAAGTGTTATTGCTTTCTTCTCGTTTTGATGCTCTGTATGTTAGTTTTAAAGTATCTTCACTTAACAGACAAACAGCTCCACTAACTATGACAATATCTGTCATTTAAAAAAAAAATTTCCTTCACGTTCCCCAGTGGAACATAGGGCTTCAAGCTAGAGGCTTGAAGTTTCTGTAGCAGTGCTTATTTTACAGGATGGGGTTGCTAGCCTCATGCCCAACCTTTCCTCTTTACCAACTTTATTTCTGACTTAACGGGGTAAAGGAGTGCGTCGGCCGGGGATCGAACCTCGGACCATGTGCATGGTCGGCGAGCGTCCTAACCACTACGCCACCGACGCACATATATAAGCAGCTAATAAGTTAATGTAAGATCTTTTGCTCAGCATTATCGTAGATTGTTTTAATAGAGTGACATGATGAAGAAACACCGTTTACATGATCTTGTTGACACTTAAAAGTTACTTAGCTTAGACTGAATATTTATAATGCAGTCTTTTTTCGGTAGACAAATTGGTTGATACGACAAAGGAAGCTTACCGTATTTCATGTTCTTACAAGTGTTTTCAGACAAGCGAACAGAGAATAGAACTTCACTCTCTCTCATCACTGTACAGACGAAACTTGCTGAATGAAATGATGATCTCTGAACTGTTACACCCAATTTTCCTAAACACAAAAGTAACTTCTGTAAAACCAGAAGACCAAATTAATACACTAGGTGCTTGTATTCAAAGGAAAACGCATGCTCTGATGCACAGGGAATCAAATAAACTGCACATTTTAGAAAACTCTTGGAAATTCAACTTCTTGTTATCATTATTAGCCAGCTCACAGTAGTTTATAGACGTGTACAAGGAAAAATGGCTAGCTATATTTACATTCAAGTGTTGATAAAATAAGAATACATTCAATTCTTATCTGTGAATCGTGCTGACATCACAGAGTTGCTGAATTCACAAAATGTTTATCTACACCTACCGTATAACTACTGATTACGTACTGACTTGGAAAAAAAGTAAATAGAAAAAATTTGATATACCCGTCAGAATTTATTGCATATTAGACTATATTATACCTACTCGTCAAGTGCTTGAAGACGCAAACACTGCTGTAATTTCATATATATGACATTGAAAATATAACTTGAAACGTATTCAGAAAAGTTTATTTAATTCATCTTTTTACTCCATTTTGCTGATTGTCGGTTTATAGGCTGATTTGGTTTCCAGAGTACTTGTTTCCCTTTCATTCGTACTATAAATCGATGCTACAGCTTTTCCTACTTTAAGGCAATAAACATATCCGTTGTCATCAATGCATCATGCTGTTATTTTCAATTTTGCATAAAGCCTTAATTGATTTTGGTAATTTCACCTGCGTAGGCAGTGACCTGAAACAAAAGTCTGAGAGTTCATTCATTATTTGTTTGCCAATAGTTTACTGAGAATTTCGTTACATTCTACACATTATTTTTTAATTGCATAAATGAACAAGTTAAAAATTGCGAGTGAAATAAAGTGTTTGATGAAATTGTATTAAACTGCACTTTTTTCCAATAAACTAAAAGTCACACTTTGTGTTTTTCGCATTACTTGTTTTAACGAATAGGTTGGATTGCATAAAACAGCACATAATGAACTGCACTCGTGATTTTTTTCTCTACTTTCATCGAATTGAATAATGTAAACAACTGTTAAGTGCTTCGTGTGCTTTGTTTTCCGACAGTCAACATTTCATAATTGGCACTATCAAATATCAAGTCCCGAAGTTCTCTAGACATTTATTTGTTTGATCATGAATAATGATTTCCTCTCTTAGGAATTGAGTGTACCTTTATAGTTAATAGTAGTTTTGGATAGTTAACAACTTCTGCAACGATGATAGTCTCAGTAGTGTTCACTATACGGTTGCTGACCAACAGTTTCCTGTAGTGACATTCTCGTGAACCATTCTAACTTGATGGCTTAACTCAGTCACTAACACTGTGAATAGTGATGATGTTTTCAGCATACTGACTTATTATTTAGCTTCTTCTCTTCCTCTTCCTTGGCATATAAAATTCAGTTAACCACCTATCCAACATCTTATTTAATGAAATTTAAGAATTATACCAGTACAATGATTTGAATATTTTTAATTAATTTCTAGGACCGATTGACACAAGGCTCCAAACAATATGCGTATATGTTAATATTAGTAATACTAAGGTAGATAAAATAAATTAGCACTAATTGTCTGAAACACACCCTTATTTTATTCCTGTCAGGTACACAATAATGTCTAGGTGTCGGCTGATGAGGTGCTATGATAGACCAATGAGTAGTTTATTTGTATTTTAAAAAGCCCAGACCGTATATTTCTACCCTTTTAGTACTACTTGTATGACTGTCTAGACAATGATAATGATGAATGCAGATAGCACCCATCAACCTTAGGAAAATGAAGAAATAGTGTTGGTTGTATTTGATGACTAACTACAAATTATTTAGAATGTTATGAATCTGGAAAATGTGTATCAGCAGAAAGAATTGAAGACTATAGGGGTGCAGTATGCATTTTTTAGGTAACTTTAAATGTCCTGGCGTTTCTTGCAGATCTTGCCTTTGGAAAAGCTTTTGGAAGTGCACCCACTAAAATTTCGATTGCAGAACTGGTAAAAGTAATATAAATACTGCCCATTAACCTTGATTTTCTTGTAGACCTACCACTGCCGTATTTAGTAAATTGTCTTTTTTAACAATTCGTAAATGTTTTTCAAACAATAATCATTGTGTAATTCTTACCAGAGACACATGTGTTTCAGAATATCCCATTGTTCAACAGTTGGCAGAAAATGATATATAATATTACTTCTGACCTAATTCACAGCGTCATCTCTTGCAGTAGATTACGTGTTGTTTCCAAAAATATATTCAAGTAACATGCAGACGCTTAAGATAAAAATGTTGATACATTGTTTCGAATTTTATAATCTAACTTTAGTACAGTGGGTGTTTTGCCATGCTTTCACTGTAAAATTTAGCTTCATATACTGACAAATACAAGTGCTCATACCCACTACAGGATCACAAACAAGTATGCAGAAATGGTCAGTCACCGCTTTGGACAAATTCAGTATGTTCATTAGCTGCTGTGGAGTGTTGCGTATCAAACGTACTCCCTGTTGGCCCTATGATGTCATTAAGAAAATAAAAGACAAATTCAGCGAAGATAATTTTCTTTATCTTTGTGTGTTTATAAATTCACCTGCTCGTGTGGAGCTAGTTATATTGGCCGCACAAAGATCACACTTTTCAAACCCATCTCTGAACATCG
Organism: Trichobilharzia szidati; assembly: GCA_944472155.2. Taxonomy (NCBI): domain Eukaryota; kingdom Metazoa; phylum Platyhelminthes; class Trematoda; order Strigeidida; family Schistosomatidae; genus Trichobilharzia; species Trichobilharzia szidati. Next base: position 132,044,132 of record OX235279.1, on the reverse strand, counting down.
TCCGAGATGGTTAGCGAAAGGACAATGCAAAACAGTTACTAGCTCAATTCTCGAGCAGTGGGTGAAATCAAGCCACGGAGCTCCACCCGAGTCGTCTTTCAAGACCATCTACAAGGTGAGGCTAGATGGTACAAAGGGCGTCACGTTACACCTTTTGTGTATGGCGGAGGCGCTGACAATTTGTCAATACAACCCCGAACTTTATATACAGAAAACGTTTGTCCAGTCTCTTATTCTACCTTGGTCTTTAACTCCTCTAGTCGTTCCCTTTAAAAATTTTCTCTTTTCAATTTTACTGTTACTTTGCTTTTATTTCCATAATTAATTCACTATTATCACTCTCATATGTTCCTTTTGTACATTTTCACACCCTCTTCACACTTGTTAAGTTGACGCTCAACTACTTTTATTCCCACTCAATAACAATTTTAGTCTTGTCAAATTTCTAACTTTGTGCCGTTGAGTACCACGTGATTTTCAAATTTTAGTTTTTACTTGTAAAGCCACTTTTGAGTAATTAAATCAATTACGTCAATTACTCAATAATAGACTACTATACATTTTTGGTAAATATAAATACTGTACAGTCTCTGAAGATGACTTCGTCGATAATGAAAATTTTCTTCGCTGAATTTGTCTTTTATTTTCTTTATGACTTAATGGGTATTTTCGACGATTATTATGCCATTATTCAACACATGCAGTATTGGCTTCATGAAGACATGAGATACTTTCCTAGTTCAGTTTTAAAACATTTGGTCAATTCTGACCATCCTTCAAAGCCACAGATCAAAAACGTATAATTTGCGTATGAGGTGAAAGTTTCTTCCGAAGCATATGGATTATAATTCTGCCAGTCGAGAAAGCCAAAAAGATTCATATTCTGCAGTTTGAATTCTGCATTCAGAAGAAGTTTGTCTAGTAATTAGGTCATTAGCGAACTTAGCGGGTTAATGCTGTCATAATACTTCTCCTCCCGTTAAAAAGTCTACATTGGGATCTACATTACAATGCTATTTTTTCTTATGCAGTTAAATTCACTTCTTTTAACCGCATTACCTCAATGAAATTTGTCACTAAATCCCGTTTAGTTTCTGACAACTGTTTGTATGATTATTGCCACTTAGATTGCTGAATATGTTAATACTATTTTAGAAATACAAACTCATATAATTGGACCAATATTTAACCGACAAATAATCGAAAGATGATAAATTTGTACAGCATTAGTCTATTTTTCTCATTTCGCAAATTTTTATGTACTCTGTTAGCCGTTAACTTTTGGTATAATTATATATCAAAATACCGTCATGAAATACTATAGAAGTATTACTACACCAGGAATTCCACTATATACGTATACCAGGAATTTTCAGCCTCCCTGTTTCGTAAATATTACTTATTTAATTCCAGATTATTTATTTGAAATATTAATTTGCAAGTAAAAGGTTTTTCATACTTCGTCAATTTAACTGACACAGATGTATTTCGTTTTAATATTCCTGAATAAATCACTGTAGTATATAAAGTCTGCTAAAGAAAGCATACACTATTTGAACCAGAACAATCATGGGATACATGTATTGGCGTACGCTTAGAGTGAGGCAGACTTCATTAGGGAAAATTTAAAACCCAGATATTTAACATAGATTTTATCAAATATTTCATAAATAAGAATAAGCCTATAATCTATAAAGTAGGACATGAAATATTGCGTGCAAATATAAGCAGATAAACAAAACTGTTTGCATCATTTCACGAGTTAGTGAATCTGTTCTTCAAAGTCACCGAAATAGCTACCGTCCATTATTTTAAGTAATTTCGTTTAACACTTCAACAATCTTCGAAACTTGCTTAGCTTAAGCCCTAGTGACTGTTAACAAAGAGAAATTAGGGATGCGACTAGTTTCTAGGGGATGTAAAGGTGGAAAACTTTATTGGTTCAAACTGTGATTAAGCTTCACAAAGACTTAATTAGTAAGAGAAATGACTTAACATAAAGTTACTAAAATTTACTTAGAGTCACTTTGATTTCAGCCCATTTCTGCCGGACAACTCCATGTTAGCTCAGTTCTGTTAACAAAAATGGAAGATTTATTATTCAAAGTGTTGCATCATTGTTCTGGAGTAAAATGTCATTCGGCCTTAAGCAATTAACCCATGCATTTTACCTTTTGTTGAATTTTCTACTTCTTTCAACTTACATGTTAGCAGAATAAGTTGCAGTGTTATCAGAATTCCTTGCTAATCTTTTCTGCCTCAATGATTCTTGGTAAGTTATGAAAGCTGTTAATCCTACAAAATGAAGTTATGCCCTAATGATTTTCTTATGCTTTCGTATTAATTCACCGTCGGGTGTGTGTATTATTCGACAAAAGGTTTGATTACGAAATCCAGCATAAGAACATGAAATTCATATTCACTAGGTGTTTTTTTAAGTGAAGTACTATCTTATAAGCGACTATCTTAAAGCTGATATCAGGCAGTCAGAAGTTTTCTCTTCATTCGCAAAACTAATATCAAAATCTATTAGGTGCAATTAATGATCAGCTAAGAAATTATGTTTAGTGAAATTTTGGAATATAGACCGGAAAAAAACAAATTCAGTTAGAAGTGCTTACGCCATTAGCGAACAGTAGTTTTCACTTAAATAAATATTAATTACTAGTAGAACAACGTTAATTTCTAGTCACTGGATATTCTATGCAGAATTTACCGTTTCTTTGATTCAGTGAAAAATCTGTGTGGTCCTTATAGTGGCTATTATGTTAACATTGACTACCTTATGAAAATCACTTTATGTATCTAGTTGTAGATGAACGTTTATGCAGTTTAAAATCACAAAGAATATTTTGCCTAAAAAACATGAATGTAACATTCAACACCTTTCAGTCAATTAGTAAACTAGTCACACTTTTGTTGTAATAAATATTTACGAAAATTACAGCATATCCCACATTTTTATATGGCAAGATAATAGCTCATGCATACTTTTTTACTGATGAACGTGTGAACACTTATTTAATAATCTTTAAAAGTTATTTTAGTATACTGAAACATAGAAATTAAAGAAGATATAATCCGTAGTAGGATAAGATGCATTTTCGATAGCCTGATGTCATATCACATGTGAAGGTGTATGTAGAAAATTATTATTTCTGATACTTTGCAGCTGATGACTACGGGAAAATCACGAAGCATGTTTTAGAAAACGATATGCCCGCTTTACTACTGATGTAATCTTAAAGAATGTACAAAGAATAGATATAATTGGCGAGAATGTTTAAGTCACCTTAAAGTCTAAAAGCCGAAATTACAAAAAGAATCAAACATACTGTTGAGTCATAAGATTTTCCCATTTCAGGGATTCCTTGAAATTAAATAACATAGGCATCAAAGAAGAATAAAATGATTTTCTTTTTTCTTACATGACTTGCCCCATTCTGATGTAGCAAATTTTGTCAAGTATGCTGATGACCTCTCTGTCTCCATGCCTGTCAACTCTCAGTCAGACTGTTCCATATTAAATAACTTTCTCTCGGAAATTAGTCAGTGGTCCTCTTCAAACGGTCTTAAGCTGAATCCGTCTAAATGTCAGGTAGTAAATTTTACTTTCAGACGAAAAAGTGACCTTCAACAACTAGCTAGCTCACATGGTCCCACTATCATTGACGGCATAGAGGTTGAAACTACATCAAATGTCAAGTACCTTGGACTGAGTATTTCCTCCGATCTTTCCTGGTCCTCTCACATCTTGCTAGTGACTAGAAAGATGTTTCGCTTAACGTTCTACCTTGGGAAGTTTAGGCAGTCTGGTATAAAGCAGTCTTTGCTTTCTCAGTTTGTCAATTCCTGTATTCTACCCATCCCTCTTTACTGCTCCCCATTAATCTTTCCTGGACTACTTAAGAAAGACTTTGCTTCGCTGCATAGGGCACTAAAAGCTGTTAGTAGGGCAAGTGGGATTTCGTTAAACCAACTGGTTAACACAATTGTGGATAGACATATAGTGTCATGTAAGAAACTAGCAAATTCTATATTGTCAGACCCCGAACACCCTCTCCATACGCAGCTCTCTCCTTGCATTTCATCTGGTAGAACTAGAAGCAACTATAGGAAGCTATATGCCAGGACTACCAAGTATAAAAACTCCACAATACCTTATCTGGCACAGCTGTTATGTGATGAGAAAACTGTTAGGCATGACATGATCAATTTACTGCGGCACTCTAACAAATAGTTCCCATTAACTTTTGTTCTCCTTTCTTTGTTACTATTATATTGTTGCTCATATATTCCATTACAGACTAATTTTATATATCATATCCTGTGGTGCATTGTTTAAATATGTGAACGCAATGCTGTTCTTTTTTTATTTCTTTTATTTCTCTTTTTCTTTTTGTTGTTGTTGCTTTATATTTCTAAATCCTTAAAAAATTTATGAGGTAATTAGATGCAATATTGTAATGAACGCTGAAAATTCCATACCTGTACCACAAATACTGTTTGGAATAAAGCCATTATTATTATTTCTGTACTTTAAAAGAAGTTCGATCAACTCACTTAAGACACTTAAGACAAGCCACTGATTGCTAACTGGCCACATATTTGCATACATGGGTACAATAATACCAAAAATCATCTGACTACGGAGTCTCATGGATTTCATTCACAGAAAAAATAAATTCCCAAGGGAAATCTGTTAAGTTAACAAGACCTGCCAGGATTATTACAATAGTCAACTAAGTGAAGGTAAGTAAGAGTTCGATCAGTTTTGGAAGTGAAGATACTACTTGGTCACCTATATTCCAATTATATTGAAATTTATCCCCCTTTAAAACTAAAGTTGTTGCTAATTATCTACTTGATTATTTGTAATGTACACAGAACTACTTCAAAGTTCAAAGTACCGCGTCCGGTGAATGGATATCAGAATAAATGGACATGCGATTTCCGTTACAATTTGAATCGTTTGATCTGTTATCTGTTATCAATCAAGCTTAGTTTTCATGAAGTTATAATGTATTCATTCACTGTTCAAATATATATATTTGAACAAAGAAAGAAGAAGCATTGGCGCAGAATAATCTGGATCTATTTTATTTCGTTGGTTCTTACCAGCTGCGTACAACCTGAATTTTTTAATTAAAAATAAAAAGTGTACAATTTTAACAAACCTTTGACCATTAGCAAGCATAGTGTCAGAGCGTCATAGTAAAATAAGGTATTGAGATTTACAGGGTGTCTAAAGTGTCACGACATATACATATATCTTGGTAGAGAGAAGTTTCTTGAAAAAATTAGTTAACAGTTATGTTGTTAAGGTGGTAACAAAAGACAATTAGCAACAGATAGGTAATTAGATAAGAGAAGATCAAAATTTTAAAATTACGGCGCACATGAGGTCAGATGAGAAGTTGATGATGTAATACAGTTAGCAGAACTCAGAAGATCAAGAAAAACTATCTCTTAAGAGAGTCAAGCGAAAAATAAAGGAGGGGTGAAATGAAAAGATAAATTAACAAAATTAACAAAATCAGAAAACAAAGAGTTACTAAGAAGTGAGTTACCAGGGTAATTGAAGTCCAACAACGGATTCCTTTTGGACACATAATTCAGGCTTCAATCGTTTTATTGCTATAGCTTCAGCAAACCTGAGAAGATTTGAGGTACTTTGTCTGTTAATTATTTTGAATGATTCCAGCACATCTACTCGGTGTCCTGTGTCAATCAGATGTTTGGCGATTGAAGAGCTTAAATAATTTGGTCCCTATAACCGGAGCTCTTCAATCGCCAAACATCTGATTGACACAGGACACCGAGTAGATGTGCTGGAATCATTCAAAATAATTAACAGACAAAGTATGTATATGTATATATCGTGACACTTTAGACACCCTGTAAATCTCAATACCTTATTTTACTATGACGCTCTGACACTATGCTTGCTAATGGTCAAAGGTTTGTTAAAATTGTACACTTTTTATTTTTAATTAAAAAATTCAGGTTGTACGCAGCTGGTAAGAACCAACGAAATAAAATAGATCCAGATTATTCTGCGCCAATGCTTCTTCTTTCTTTGTTCAAATTTATGAAATGGAATCATTGGATGAAGTGTATATATATATATTACTCAATGAATTTTTCAAAGTGAAAAATTTCGTTTAAGCTCAATATTGCTATTTTGGCTTATGTTCTAGTCACTATTCTAAATATATTCTGTGAATATTAACCATCAGTACATAACAGTCTGTAGGTTGAATTCTTGTACCAGTGGTAAGTTGCTGAACTTGCAGAAGAGTAAACATCATGAAACTACAATTATTGCTAAGTGCACACTGGTGTTCACCAATTTTTCAGTGACAACAAAGAAAAACACCTTCACTTTTAAAACTTATGAAAAGTCTTCTTAACAGTCGCAAATCGTATCAGTTTATTTTAAAAAAGTCTATTGGCTGTTTCCTTAAATTGTCAACACGCATTATAAACTACTTCCACTATTCTAGTGATCAAAACAAAATACACTTGCGAGAAAGGAATAAATTAAATGATATCGATATTTGATGCTATCTCATAAATGTCATAAAGAAAAAAGCAAACAAAGGAGGGAAATCGATTTGCAGCCTCAATCTTTTATATCAACATTTTAATATGCAGAATCTGCAACCGATGAAAAAATATTTGTAAACTCTTGTGTTCAATAAATACAAGCATAACACAATTTTCATAATTATTAATAAATAAAACTTTGAACATTTGAAGATCAACATAACGAAATAGTATAATTTTGTGTTAATCTTTTGATACTATTTACTGCAAAGCGTTTCCTCTATTGTAGGCTATAAATAGATTTCATGTGAAAGTACTGTTAGCTGTTTGAGTTGATCAAACTGAGACTATGTGAAGATAAATTAGCCAGTTTCCTGATTACAATATCTAATTTATTTCAATAATAACAATTTTCAGTGGACATTTACTACATTTCAAAGCCAAATTAATGTGCTTTGTTTCTCTAATTACTAAATTTTAGTTACCACATTTGATAAAACTGCCAATTCATATATCCATTTGTCACCAGTTCGACAAATCGTTCCCTGACGAAAGTGACACAATTCTTAATAAAAAAATAATAGTTGCCGTTGGATCTTATTACTCATTCCATGAAAGCTTCAGAACAATTTTCTCTCAATTCTATAAAAAAGAAAAGAAAACGGACATATAAAGACAGCTGATTTTCGTGATTTTGAATAAATAATCAGAGACTGTAACTAGACAGTTGGATCATAACACTTTTCTTTTGGTAAACATTAATTCAGCGCAGAGCATTATTTGAAACATGAACTCAGACTATTTAAGCTTTATGCTAATTACACTTTCTCGCTAAGAAGCACTGTGGCTCGAGTGAAATTTCAAAATAAATGTTATCAGTACTAAATATACGTTTTCAGTAATTTTATAGAGAAAATGATGGCAGCAATAACAATGTATCATATTTATTTGAAGTGATGTTGATCAACAAAGTTGTGATAAATGCATACAATTAGTATGCGACAGTGGTGTAAACAGTCTTCAACTTAAAGGTCAGACTTTCTAAATGCTGAAGTGTTTATGGATAAAAATATTTATTTCAGTCAAAAAAAGTCTATGAAAGTTTATATTTGTTTTAGTATTTATATAACTATTGTGGGGAAGATAAGAAAGAAAATCTTTCTGTTAGGCTTTTGAAACATTCACAGCAGAAGTATCCAAACATTTTTCGGGAAAACTGTATTCCAATATTTTCTATTTATGATAATATAAATCAAAAAATCAAAATTTCTGACAGTTTATCAGCATTCATAATTTGTCCTTGATATTGTTTGACATTTTAGTATAGGTCATTTATAAAGTGCATTTTGACAACACTGGCCTTTATTTGTAAACAGTCATTAGCGTTAACATTATCTGCGTAGATGAAAACATTTCTGAATAAGGACGATTTCAATGAAAAGAAAAACATCATCCATTTTAAAAAAGGTTTTTTCAAAAATGAATGTTTGTTGTAAAATAGGAATCTTAAATGTACCATCTGAAAATCACCATCTACCGAACTTCCCTTCAAAGTAATATTAATTCAGCTATGTTTACATATTCAGTAAAGTAATAAAGTATCACAGAGTCTTATATGCTCCAGAAGATGAAAGATAAGTTATCTGTAGAATGATCTGTGACATGATAATGACAATTGTCAACTCAGAAAACTCAAATCTTCTGTTTAACTGTCGTCATATAAGAAGAGATACATTCAGAAAAAAACATTTTTTGATGAACTACAAAGGTGATGAATGTAGATTTAAAACAAAGCTTCCAAATGTTAGCAAGAAGTAATTATTTGTAAGCAGATGGTATTGACGTGTTAATAGAGATGCACTTCATGCAAAACTTTGGGTACTGGACTTCATTTTTTTTAACATTATGCCTACTTCCAAAAACAATTTTCTTTGAATACATAGCCACCAAGTTAATACTAATAAATAGTTATTTCTGGAAATAGTAATTAGCATTACTCACCTAAACCGCACCATCTGTAATTAGATTAGGGATTGATTTCTAGGGCTTTCAAAATCCTTCGGGAAACCTTATGCAACATCACGAAGTCACGAAATAGTACACACCGATGAATACTTTCCGGCACTGAATGTTAACTGTCAGTTATTACAAAGTGATGCTAAAGTGTATTTTTTCATTCAGACATATCACCACAGTGGAGGTTTAAATTATGCCACAATATTTATAATTTAATTAAATGGAGTGTATTCGTATTCGATCGCTTTAGGCCCCAAAATGTCTTTTTTGAAGATCTAAGTTTCTGTACGATGACAGTAATGATGTCCTGTGGAGGAAATTTGTCTATGTGGTTTCTGTCTTCGAAGCTTTTATATCATTTAAGTTCGGGTTCGAATCCCGGTGGGTGCGTACTGCGAAAGAGTCCCAAACTAGGACGAAACAACTGTCCAGTACTCCCAGGTTTTCCAATGGTTCTCTAACTAATGTCAGCTCATGATGAAAATCCTGTAACCAATCAAATCCCTACAAACCAACACTTGAATATCATTTAAGTTCGCTGAAGAAAAGTTATAGAAAATGTATGCATATTAAGTGTAAGATGAAATACTCTTCACTCTAAAATCAGATATATTAGAAGCAAATGTCAGTAAATCTGTATGTATCTGTCAGGCAGAATATTATTCATGGATGGCTTATTTTCATTCAAATCCACACTGTAGAATACGACATTACAGACCGATACTTTGGGCCAATTTTAAGAAAGCCGATATCAGATCACCATACTGCATACGACCAGGCATTAAAACATTACTTCAACCTCCTTAATTGTTTGTGAATTCCTTGAGAAACTAATATTTAAATAGCTGGAAACATTTAAGCTCAGAAATCGAAATGCTTCTGCTGTAGTCAAATTATATCAGTTATAATATCAGCCCATTGTTAATGCCGACGAATGAGAGGTTATATTCTACAAGGATGATCTAAACAATTCTCGTACCATCTCTTCCATGTCACTTCCAATTTCACCAACTCGTCAATTTCCATTCAGGCTCCAAAAGAGCGATGGTCTGGCACACGATGTCACTCGACGGCCTCCTCAGTGTGCAACTGATCCATCTCCATTCCCTTCTGCATATTTGTTGAGCAAAAGGGTTCTTGCTTTTTGGATCGTCTTCAGAGTTCCATGTCACTAATTCTCTCTCGCCGGCCATTTGATCATCAATATGGAGATAGAGAAGGCAGCTGTCGACAAATCTGGGGAAGATTTTCGTGACGTGCAGTGCAAGTTTCTGACCCAAATAGATTAATTGACTTAACATTGGTGTTGAAAATCCGAATTTTGTTCTTGATACTGAGTTCAGGCGATTTCCGAACTGACTTGAGAGTGATGCAGGTCTGTATGGCTTTCTCAGTTCGGTTTCGACATCATCATCGTTGATATTTGCCTGTATTTGAAGCGCTTTTTCACAGATTAGTGGAAGAATTGATGTCCTTCAAATTTCTCCCGTTGATAGTGATAGGATGGAAATTGACGAGTTGGTGAAGTGGGGGTGGCATGGAGGAGACCGCGTATAGAGGAGATGCGTGACTGGCTCCAATTCTGGAGGCAGTTAAAGATGACAGCAGAAAATAGGCCTAGGTGAAAATATACATTTGAAGCTCTTTCTAATATTCTACACCCAAGGCAGCAATAATGTTTATATGTATATATATATATATGCAACAAGTTCAATGTTGATTTTCTTAATTTAAAACAGATAATTTGAGCGTACATTGTCATTTTACCTTCCATAGCAAATATGCTTTTGTCTCGTCGAAACCTTAGTCAATATAAAAGATCGAAATGTTAATCATGTCACGTTGAAGAAGGATTATTTTGCTTTACGGGAATTCGCTTATTGTATAGTCTGATTTAAAGCAGTGTATACACCCTTTAACTGTGAATTCAATTCTCTGTAACAATATGCCCTGTTCAAGTTGTGAGACAGCTGAATTGCGTCATTTGTACTGTATCTTTATTTTTTATGTATTCGTGATTACACTGACATTAACTATCATCAAGTATAATAAAAAATAAACTCCGATTACGATTCAAAACAATACTGAATCAACCATTCTAGAAGTCTATAGGCCAATAAAGAAGAATCATTTCGATCCACTAAAACGCTACCGATAATTCCCAAGTTTCAGGAAATGACAGCTGATGCACGTTGCATAGCCGTCGGTTTTGTTGTCTCAATAACTGAATGGACAGCATTTATATGTTTAAAAAATAGATGATAGATTCAAGTTTCAAAAGGAAAATCACGATTTAGCAGAATCAAGTACCGTCAGCTGAAAGATCTAGAGTAAGATCTTGAATTCTACTTCTACCCACTGTTCATTAAATGATGCAAATCATTTCCATCTGTTTGCCTAATAGTAAAAAAATTCGTTGTTGTTCAAACTATTTAGTTACAGAAAACTAACTGCTGAACAAACTGATTTCACAAAGCTTTAGCTGTTTTGTGAAAAGGGAGATATACTGTGAATTATAAAGTGCTATATTAGGTGAACAGTGCTTCAGTTGCAGCCTGAAGGTGTACATGTACCACAAATGTTTTTCATTTGTTACGACCTCCAATCCACCTTTCAAATAAAATTAGTTTCACTTTTTCTACGGTCTTCAGTATTCCTGGCAATTCGTATAATCTAATAACCCTTCTAATGAGCAATATAAGTGAATTATATCTGTCTCTTTTTCTCCTGTCTTATTTATGTTTTCAGTACATATTAGTACAAAACTGTCTTATATATGATTCATTTTTTCTAAAACAATCACTTGGAAAATGTTGCTTTTATTATTCTTTAAAATTCATCAGTTGATCTAATAGCCATATTTCTCTTTGAATTAAATTTTAAATAAAACTGGCCCAGTCATTTTCAGTATTGGCCTTCAAAACGTTTTTATTGATGGTTCGAAACACTCGTGATAAATCTGCAGAAGCATTCATACATCCTGGTATAACAAAATAGCACACTATTTCTTTTATTGGACATATATATCGAAAATGACACGGATTTATTTCCTAAGTCCATAACTGTGTGATTGCTAGGAGTTGAATGTTTATGTAGGCGTCAAAGCATTGACTTTCTTTTAAAGCGTTCAGTTAAAATTGATGTTTCACTATACCATGTGAATCAAAATAAAAAATGATGCGTTGTATGACACTGCTTTGATGTAATAATTTACTACCCAAGTTTCCATATATTCATTGTTATCATTAGTTCCAAACAGATATTTTGCTGCACTTCTTTGAAGTAAATGTGTAAATACTGTTTATGACGTAGAGATTCCATTTTCTTGTGCAAATCAATTAGACGAGTTCATTCATTTCATTCAAGTGACACGAATAACCATTTCTTCCTCTCGATTCACTGATGATAGAAAAGCATACTAGGTACTTTTATTTGTCGATTTCATTAAAATAAACAACAACAGCAGTTCTAAGTGGATCCGGTTTTATCAGAAGGAAACCGGAAATTTTCAATAAAACTGTTTACAAAAACAATTTTACAACTCAGGAGTGCTGTAATTGTCAAAACGATAGCCCTTAATCACGCTAAATACTAATTACTCCTAAAAGTTGCTTAAATTTCTCGCTCTAAGTTGTCAGTAGTTGAATAGCAATAGAAAAGTCACGTTCAGTTATAGTCAGCTTAGTTCTGTTTCTTATTCTTTTTTCAACTGTGCATTCTTTCTCTGTAATCTGCAATTCATGACCATCTTTCAGTCCTGTAAGTGTATTTAATTTAACACAGTGTGATACACTATTAGTGGTTTGATAACATTTAGAGCGCCATTCACTGCTCATTTTAATGTCAGTATTGAGAAGAAAGAATATCGGTCATCTAACTTTCTATGTCCTAACATACCAGGTAAGAAGGGCGCACCTCTGATAATCTGAACATGTGCCGAAAAGCCCACGTCTCAAGGGAACAAACTCTTATAATAGCGCTATTACCAGACATCTCCTCGATAAGGGTCATGAGGTGGAAATCGCGAAATCCCTTTAAATTATCAACAAACAAAGGAGCTTGATTCTCTTCAAGTTTTCCGAAGCAATTTCTATCCAACGCTTCAAACCAGATTTATGTGTTCAGAAAGAAGCAGTTATTAGTCTTTCCTTGCTTTGGTAACTGGATGTCTTTATTCTCTCATTTGATTGCATAACCTTTGCCTTTAATATCACACCCCCTTTATAATTTATAATTTTGCTTGTCTCTTGTCTCTGTGATTTGAGTTATACTCAGTACATTGTTACCTAATTTATTAATCACTCTGCATTTTACGCATCTCTGATCTTTATTACGTAACTCCTTTACCATTGTATGCACACATTTATTTTGTTTTAACTTGAACTACCTGTGTAAAAATTGTATGAGCGCAATTTTCTGAGCACTGTTCACTAATTGTGGAACCTTCTATCAACTGACACCATGAAAAATTTGCAAGTATGTTAAAACTTCTCTGTACATAAACCTCATAATTTATTTAGGCTGTAGTCAGCTAATGCTAGGCCAACGAAATAAATGATGATACCATATTATTGTGCAAAAACCACTGTTATTCTTGCTTTATTCAAATAAATGTTATGATACGCGTCAAATGAATGTATCGTGGCAATGATGCATCGTTTTGCAGACTAAAAAAATAAGCATCAGAGTGAACAAGACTGTTTACTTACATGTCAATGCAAGTGAATATGGAAGTAATAAATAAAGGCTGAGAACAGATATGCATGAATAACGTTTAAGCACATAATAATAATCTCCATTTCGCCTGATCCTAGCCAGTTTAGTTAATATTGTTTATAATCATCTAGAATTGTGAGAACAACTCATAGAAGTGCTACTTTCCAGTTATAAGAAATGAAACAATCATGAAAATACTTTCTCTAAATCTTTGTTTCCTTCCAAGAAATGTAGATCAAACATAATTTCACACAAATTTAATAAATGAACACCAAAAACAACTCATAAAAAATACATTCTGAGGATGTTGTAGTTTTGACTACTGTAAGCCCATGGTCAATGATGGACAAAGTTATATGATATTATTTAGTTTTATTATTTTCCATTACGTTAAGCCTAATGTGTAAGATCGTATTCTAGTGATCTGTCAAGCGGTTTAAAAAAACCTTTAGCGTATATTTTCAAAGCCTTCGGAAAAAAACTTCCAATGGGAAAGTACTTCAGGCTTCTGTAGTCTTATTTCAGTTCTTACGGTTTCATTAAACCTCTGCATACTTTACAACAACAAATGTAACAACACAAAAGACAAGGGTCAGGCAACAGATCGTTTACTAAGGAAAATCAACACATATTTATAGATTTTAATCTACATTATTGTAGATTATTGTTAGTAGAAAATGCAGTCTTTTGATTGGTTGTTTCTCACAGAAAGTTAACCTTGCATCTCTTTGTGGCTGTGTCAGATCATCCATATGCTAACTGTATCCGCCTACGCAAAGCCTTTGTTCTCATTTTCTCACCACCAATATTGGGGACATAAACATCGACGTCAATTACTGTCTACCGACTTTGACTAGCAGCCAGCTCTCACCACACAAAGCCTTGAATGAAATAATCATTAAACTTTTCAATTCACAAATCATAAATATGACATTATGGATATGAACTTGAAAATTATCAGCACATAATTGGAAATTTATACCCGGAGTTAAACAGGTATTCTCAAAGTGCTACCCTGGTCAAGGTCTCTGACTCTTTCGAAATATTGAACGTGCAATGAACACATTTACTAAGAAATGACGGAGAGATATTCATACAGAAAGAGAGAGTGATTAATTTCCTACAACTCTGGTAACTGCACTTTAATTCTGATTCCGTTGATACCATAATCGTCCATATTTGTGATTATGTAACAACATAAGGTAAGATATGAAAACCAAGGTATATTTTTCACTAATCAAACCACTATTTATATATCTACAGTTTATACTCGTTAACCAATCACTGAGCTTGTGAATTCGGTTTGCATCAAACGACATGAAATAGAATGTTCAAATAAACACAATATTGTGTTGCTAATGCCGTATTGAACTGTGCGAATATGTGAGAATCATATTCCGTTGGAAAACATTGTCTGTATCACACCACCATAGTTACAGCTCACTAAGTTAATTTCATTCTTGTGAACTACAGTTTTCTTATGAGCTAAAAGTGTTCATTATTTTTTTCAGTTTTCTGCCCCTCCTTCAACCCTTCGCTTTCCTCTTTGAAACCCATATAAGCTGATGATGACTTTGACTGGAATAGTGTGCAGCCCAAATTTTGGATGGTTTCATGTATAATACTTCCTCGGCTGATTTCCTAACAATGAAGTATGCTTTTTTTAATTCTTTTATAATCACTGTAATTTCAGATAGTCGGCAGTTGATAAAACCTATGAAATAAAATGACGTCGTTATATGCGGCAAATCTGGTCCTTCTTATTCTACCCAAATTTACCAAAGAAACCACGCGTATCTGGCAGTCAAGTGTGATGATTTCTACAGATTTGAATGAACAATTACTTTCACCACCTGAAACTACTTCGATAAATAGACGGTGTAAATGTCTTCTAAATATCTTTTTATAAAAGTTATTTAGAACTGCTGTAAGACAACTTGTGTATTCAGTGTTTTATCTACAAATAATAATGGTAACAATGGTTTTATTCCAGACAGTAACTGTGATACAATGTGGAATTTTTAGTAGGTAGCATAATATTGCATCAAATTTTCTCTTTACATGGTACTCGGGGGAAATAATGAAACAGGGCAATCGTATTTCGGAAAAATGACTTTAACATAATTCGTTGATTTGTCAAGACTTCAAAATTTCCTATATGCAATTTTAAGATTTCAGCCATTAACAAGAATGTATCAGTCAAACGAGAACTAATTTTTTTCAAAGATGTTAGCTAATATTTGCGAAACAGTTAGTTTTATTTTGAAACTGTCCATAAAATAAATCTCACTGTAGTTTAAACTTTTTCAGACGACATATATGTCCAGTAACTTAGATATGCACAATAAGCGATGACATTTCTGTCAAAAGTGAAACATTCGCCTTGAAATTTACCTATGGGCACTTTTTAAATGGTTCCTGTTGGGATATAACTAGAGGCAGACTACTGCGGAAATTCTTTAGCAAAAGTTGACAAATATTCTTTAAAAATTGTTCTTGTGTATATGTCCTCAGAATATTAAAAATCACGTTTAACTTGATGTATCACATTTAAGGCAAAATATT
Source organism: Trichobilharzia szidati (assembly GCA_944472155.2). NCBI lineage: Eukaryota > Metazoa > Platyhelminthes > Trematoda > Strigeidida > Schistosomatidae > Trichobilharzia > Trichobilharzia szidati. Next base: position 132,028,286 of record OX235279.1, on the reverse strand, counting down.
AATTTCACAAAAAATCCACACAATTAGCGGATAACTTCGATATAGTTTGAGAAGGATAAGTCAGAGATTATCTACATGATAATACACAAACTTCAAGCACTACTAGCAGACCCAATACAAAGCCACTTTTCTGCTCTTTGATTTGGTTAAATATAAAGAATGACGCAGGCCATATATTAGGAATTGAAGGTTATAACGTTTTCTGTTATGCAAAAGTCGCTTATGTTGAAATTCAATGCATATCTAAGCATTTTTATCAAACAATATAAAATGTTCACCATTGGCAAACAAGCTTTCATTTCCCTCTGAAATGACATCCATCATGTCACCCACAGAAAACCAAATAATTATTCACTCCCCATGCAAAGTTACACTCGACAACCCAATTGATGTGCTATATCACTTCAACGTCTCCACAGGGTATTACAATCCCATCTCCATCTCATTTCGCATATCTATTAGGAGATAGGTTCTTGCATTGTTAACTGTTTGTCTGACTTCCTTGTTGATTATCCTTTACGGTTGACTGGCCACCTGATCTTCAGTAGCGAGTAAAAACAACTACCTGTCGCCTTTTAAACATGCTTATAGTGACGCGTGAGCCAATTCTGTGGAACATACATAGGTAATGACTTAAAAGTTCAAGCGTTGTACACTGAGCTAATTCCTCTAGGTGTCACATAGCTATTAAATAAAGTTTATAAATGTTTGAGACACCCTGAAGTGTTGAAGCAGCCACCAAATCACTTCACAAACGATGCTATCGAATGTCATCTCAGCGTCGTCGAAGTTGGGATAAAGAATTGACTCTTGATATAAGTATAAAACTTGGGCACTGTGGTAGAGTGTAACTCCATTATGGATAAGATTTTATTTTCATAAATCACACAGTGTTACACAGTAATATTAACTGATGACGTTTCCAGCACAAATTATTGCTCATAATCATATCAAGTTACTCACACAACTTGTGTTGTTTGAGTAACTTGATATGATTATAATATTACTGTGTAAAGCTGTGTGATTTATCAAAATAAAATCTTATCCATAATAAAGAATTGATTGTTATTCTAGACTCTGCCTGACACTGATAAGTTGTGTTACCAGTCACCATAGAATTTTGAAGGGTGATATATGTTAACATATATTATAGTTTAAAGAAAGCTTAGTACTTGTTATTATTGATCTTAAAATGCTGTTTGAACAGCCTGCTCAAGACAGAAGACGCTGGTTTAAATCTGTTTCCTCACATCTTTTTCACTAACTTATCTGTATTTTGTACTTTGAATCAACGGAGAACATAAGAGGTGACATACTTCTCCATATGGTTTCTGATTTTGTGCTTTCCAGTAATAAATATAAACACACGGATCAAAAAGCTCGTGATAATTTTTAGTTATCAAGCAGAAAATTAGCGTGAATAGGGGTTGGCAAATTAAGTGTATTGAAATAACCCCATTCTTTGTATAGGTATACAATGATAAGACTCATAAATGCAAGTCTGATAAATCATACAGGCAGACACAGTATAACCAAAGTCTAAATATTGACCTCACATTTAAAGGTCTTATACTCTGAAGAAATTAAACTTGCACACTACTGAACACAGTCTTTGATTACCAGGCTTGCAAGTCAAACAATTATTGAGAGTTTCTGAAATTCACTCAGTTACCAATCGGAAACTGAACAGAGTTTAATAATAAGGTTTGTTAAAAACACTAACAGATTTCTAGCTTTAAGTTGCTGCCCACCAGTTTGTATATTGCATCCTGTTACATTCTGTCAATAAATACTGGAAATAGTTTGAAGACAAAACAATTTTTTTGGTATAATTAAAGTGATTAATTCACGGAGAAATTTCCATTACCTATGTGCCTGAAGACACAGCATTCCTAAAAACACCAACCATACGGGAAGTCAACGGGATTAACAACGCAGAACTTAGACCAAAGTCCTTCAGTCTCCGCTGTGACAATTTTGAATCTAGAAGATCAAAAGCAGTGAGAAAAATCTGCGCCACTAAGAACGATTTTCAGCAAACTAAACAGACAATGCTCAACTGTTGATTTCTAGAGTCATGATGATTCCATTCATGCAATTTACATCTTTCTTACGTGATTCAAGACAACAACCATAGAGTTCATGAAACGACGTTGCGTTTTCCCTTAACCACCTCTGAGTCTTTCCTAACTTTGTCTTATATCATTTAGAATTTCTCGTCAAGAAGGGCTCAGTACGTGTAACTCATGCCCTGATATTTGAATCTACGTATTTGAATAAACCTGCATAAATTTTACGGGCGTTTACTAGCATTTGCCCGAAGCTTATCAGCGGCCTTCACTACTATTTTTGTAGTAGAATAGGTATGATAACAAGCTTTCCCAGTACGAGTATTCCTGTGACTTCCCAGTTCCCATGAAAAAGTCAAACATGCAAGTTCTTTGCAGCTATGTGATTCCCACTTCGTTTCACTCATGGACACTCACGTGTGCTCATTAATGCATGATCAGAGTGCACGCACGCTTTCGTCGGGAGTGGAAGACTTACACTGACTCTCTTCACCAACAACGTATGGCCTGATGATGTGCTTTTGTTTACGGTTGCCAAGTGAAATAATTTCTTTCCTTATGTTTGAGGCCAATGCTGGTCAGCAATAGATGGGCACCTGAACAGAACTGTTAAAAATAACCATCTTTTTTGACTCACGAAACTTCCCCAAAGTAATCCTAATTTGTTTTTTGGACTGGTCTGATTTCCCTATCTTAGTATCAAAATCACACGCAGAGATGAATATGACTGAGCGTTTGGTTTTTAACAGTGAACCAGACATATGAGAAAGAACCCGTGGTTTACTTCATCTGAGATGAAGTTCGTTGGTGCTTAAACGCATACTGTGAACAGGGATCGACACTTAATACGATCTTCCAATACTTTTTGGAAAGACTTAACCCGACACTGCACACGCAGTGTCCACACGTGAACTAGCCAAAGAATTTAATGACATTCGTATGCTGCGTTTCAGTGATCCGCCGTGCAGGCCAGATGGTACTTAATGAATAATACAAAGACCAATTCTCGGCCAGTGATTTTTGTTATCCGATTTGGTTCTAATCTAAAGTTGGCAGCGTGGATTCAAAAGACTAGGAACGATATATACCAGCTTGAATTACTAGCAATGGTCGCAGAGTTAGGAGAATGTTTACGAACTGTCTGAGTAATAGTATTAGCTGTTGTTTGGGAGTAATATAAGAAGAATGAATTTTGAAAAGGATGACTGCTTTTTCTAGATTGTTGATAACATGGAAGTCGACTGCATACTGGAGCAACTGAATGAGAAATATGGTTATTTTTTCCGTTATTGCACAACCTTGTTGAAGAGTGATTTTCTTATTGGGGTTTATGGAATTTCTTTCGTAAAGAAGGCCTTGTTACCGCCGCAGGGTAAGTCAGGACTAACAAACTCGGGACCACAATTAAAGAACAAAGGAGGCTTGCTGAGTGACAGACAGAAACGCCTTAATCCTTGTTCACCAGCATGAATTTATCCTTACATCCTCAAAATAGTGTGAAAAACTTGACCTTGATCTGACTGGTATCCAAATGACTCCTCTGACATGCTGAGTTATGCAGGAATATTCGTTCCAGCCACTATATCCCCTTGGATCAGTGCAACGTACAAATCTGACTACCACGTCCGTGTAGCAGCTACTGGTCATATAAATTATCTTTAGAGGTTGGCTGTGTCACTGCGTTTTTCAGAACGTAGTGGAATGTAAACAGAGGTCCTTTTCAAACGCCTCTAAAAATATATCATGAATTCAGAGAGGAAACATTCCGTTAAAAACTTATTTTTAATAAGTGGAGGAAGCCTGAGAAAATGCGTAGCTAACATGTATAATCTCATCACACAAGACCAAGTTACATTACAAATGCCTAATAGCACAAAATGGTACAGTAATACATATTGAATGATATTTTACGTATTATATTTAATAAATAAGTAGACAAGAAATTTTTTCCTTTACAAGATACTAAATTTTGTGTTTATACTGTTGCGCAATAAATGAATATCTAAATGGATGGAGAATAGTTGCATGGTAAACCCGAGTGGTAAATGCTGTTAGCTTGACAAAAAAATCCACTTTGAGTGACAAGTCAGGCTTACACAATACAGTATTACATAATCATCAATATGCATATTTTCATCTGAACATAAGAGGAAATGTTGCATAAAATGAACAACTAAGAGAAAAGTGACTGCGTAGAAAGTTCAACATACAACTGAAAAATGAAAATTACTCTATTTCTGCGAAATATTTTGAAATAATCTGTTACCACCTAACTTTCTTAAAATGCTGTCAGGTACAAATTTCTCAACAATAAAAGGGTCACTAAAAATCCACTAAAATTCATTCAATTCATAACGTCCCAACTATCTGAGGTTTTCAACAGTCAATGAACACCGCTAGTATTAAGTGACAGTGGTGTGCCTTCACCATAGTCCAGAGAAAGTGGGGATCAAAGACACAGCATTCTGATTGTGGTAATATGCTTCTCTCGTAATCAATTGCCTACAGGTCGAATCGGTCAGGATTCTGCGTATAAGCATTGCTGAAGAACCCTAAGATGAGGCGAAGCCGCTCTCAGACTATCCTTGTTTTTCATTGACTCACTCACTGAATTTACTTCACAAGTAGAACAGCCGGAAAATTTACACCGAATATTTGTTTTATTTATTAAACCAAAAACTTGGTTATTTCAATAAATTAAAAGTGGGAAAGCCAAATAACAAAATACATAAGGAATGTCAAATTGTAATACATCGATCAACCTTCCTATAGTCAAGGGTTGAAATTAGTTGAAGTGAAATGTTTTTCAATCAAGAATAAGCAGGTATGAATTGATATCTCATATAAGTCAAAATAATCTGGAATAGTCGCAAAGAACATCCGAACACTCTTGTTGATAAGAGTCAAAACTTTCCTAATGTTGAATGAAAAACCATATTACTACCCTAGCAGTCTCTTCAGTACTGGTTGGGTTAAACTGGCCGTATAACTCATTGACGAAATGGCTTGTCAAACTTCTTAAATTAATGAGACATGTTTATTTTAGGCAGTTTTCCAAATACTCAGCTACTCTGAAGGAATTATTATGACAGTAAACACACGGTTTCCTAGACACTTTCTCTCTATTCACAGGTGTAACTTTAGTAAGGCCACTTTTTGTCTTTGTGACCACATCGAATTCAATAATATGAACACTGAATTCATACAAAATGCTTATTGTGACGTCCTTTTAGTGTGAATTGTGGATTCGGTGACAAGATTTATAACAATGAAGACGGAACCACCATGAATCATCCTATACAGCATATCTAGCTGATTTCTTCATTGCAAACCTAAGGCTTGGTCGACTCAACGAAGTAATTAACAATTCTCATTGTACAGAGGAAATATGAACAACTCTTCTGTCATTTTTGATGAAATCTACTCGACCATTCAACTCCTCACAGTACTCAACTGTGCGTCGGTGGCACAGTGGTTAGGACTCTCGCCGACCATGCACATGGTCCGTGGTTCGATCCCCTACCGGCGCACACCCGATATCTATGGTATGCCTGAATTTGGGCAACCGATATCCATGCTGAAAATTCCATACTTGTACTGAAAATACAGTGTGGAATCAAGCTGTAAATCAAAAAAAAAAGTATTTCACGATAGTGAAAGTGAAAGCTCACGTTCTTCTTCTCATGTTAGGATTAAGAGGAAGTGTGATAAGTCATTTCAGAGACTGACATAGTAACTCCAACAGTTAAGTACTTTTATGTTGAGAGAGGGACTTCATTTACCTTGTATGTTTCAGTGTTCTGAAAACCTGCTCTAAGAATAAGGTCGGTGAATTAATCGAAAATCTATGAATCGTGCTGTTAATTAATGTTAATGAAATTTCAGTTTCAACAGTGAATTCACGTCCGATACATTTAAAAGTCGTCTGTTATATGCATCAAATTAACTTACCATGCCACATAACACACACCCGATATACTCAGGAGCAAGTGTGCTTTGACAGTCTGTGGTGAACTTGACGATGCAGCAGACTGCTTGGAGTGAGAAGACAGGCATAAGTCTTACTGACAAAAAGGCGGAAAAGTTGAGAATTCAGGTGAACACAGGGAAGAAATAGGTTACAAAATATTCGACAGACAACAACAGGCATCACTCAAAATTAACAGAAGGCATCTAAAGAAAGTTGTCTGTTTCACAAATCGGGTAGCACAATTCGTTCACTATAAGTAAATCAGTGTAGAAATCTACAGTCATTAACACAAGAAGCATAATCCAAACAGTCACGTCTAATGACAAATTACTGTTAAGAGTGAGTGATAATAGGCATTTCCAACAGGCTGCGAAATTCGATCAACAATTAGTGACTTTTGCTCGCTACTGAAGATCAGGTGGCCAGTCAACCGTAAAGGACAATCAACAAGGAAGTCCGAAAAACAGTTAACAATGCAAGAATCTATCTCCTAATAAATATACGAAATGAAATGGAGATAGGATTGTGATACTCTGTGGAGACGTTGAAGTGACATAACACGTCAATCGGGTTGTCAAGTGTAACTTCGCATGGGGAGTGATTAATTAGTTGGTTGTCTGTGGGTAACACGATGGACGTCATTTCAGAAGGAAATGAAAGCTTCTGGAAGGCGTGATGTTACTGGAACCGATAATAGAGAACAGAGTGAAATGGAGATGAGCAGAAAATGGCCTATATTCCACTAAGAATAAAAGGTGAAAATAATAATGGTAATATAATACTGAGCTTTTATTTACGACAAGGAAATCTACTTGATTTTTACTTTCAGAGACAAGCTCATGAAAAGATTGTAATCTACTGTTCTAGCAATCTAAGATTTTACGCCTATCTAGCAATCACAGTTGAAAAAAACAATCATGTATGCATACAACACTCCAAAATTTCATATCTGCAGACAGAATATAAGCGTATGGTGGTCAAAATGGAAACGTTGCCGAGAATTTAATCCACTATCTCCTATTCACAGGAGGTGATATATTTCATTTTTTGAATCAGGAAAAATGAACTGTCAGCTTTTCATTTACACTAGGTTTATAGGTGAAAACTAAAGAATCGCATAAGTGAGAAACTGCTTCATTTCATCTAATCGATTGAAAGAAGTCAGTTGAACCTGCATTATAAATGAAAGTGGATTTTAAACAAGTAGAATACTTCAGCCTTCAATTTTCGCCCCCAGTTTTTCACCTTAAATTTCCCTAATTCTGATAAACTGGAAGATTATTTCTTTAGCACCCAATTTACCTAAAATGGATAAGTTAGTCAAAATCAGAATCCGTAGCTGAGTAGTAAAGATGTCACCGTTTTTCTGTATCACTTCAATGACCGTAAGTATATTTGATAGAAACTAGCACGCAGTACAGAATACGTCCAGTTGCACCATTTACTGATTGTGAGCACTTATCGCCGGCTTCACTGACGGTTATGTAGATAGATAGGATAGAAGACTGGTATTTCAAGATTAGGTCAATAACATATAATGAGTAAGACATTAACTATCTAACTTCTTACCCAATAACTAAGAGGTGGTAAAATCAATATGAGGGGTTGTGCAGCTCTTTCGACTGTCAGATTTCAATGAAGCCATTTTTCAATGCTTACTGGCTTTCATTAATTTCCTGGCTGGTTACAGTTTATAAAGAATCTTTTCTTGAAATATCATTTTCAGATAAAATCTTTTTAAGAACTGTTCAAATACTTTCTTTCTTAGTCGTTCTGAATCCCCATCGCTTTTGGATCCATTTTTTATCTTCAACTAACAAAAATCACAATGATTTGCTAAACAATTCTTATGTGCATACAACCTGAGTGACGCCAACCGAAAGCTACATTGTTCTCCTACGCTTTGGCTTTTTATTTATTATATTTTTTCATGTCAGATTGAAACATTATTAAACTTAATTTCAGCTTAATCAGAAATGTGACAGGTACTCGACTATCAGTCAATACGCTGCTTGTTGCTATTGGAATTAATATTCATTCAAATGTAGTTAAAGTAGGCTTTTCGAGAATGCTTTATATTTGACTTGTCGTCAAAAAAATGTTTAGTCCCGGGTAAATAATTAGTCTGGTTCTTCTCAAACAACGGTTTATTTTTCAAGTTTGACCATGGATTAATGTCAGTTAGAGAACCATTGAAGACCAAGGACTACTGGACAAGTGTTTCGTCCTAGTTTAAAGCTCACCGGCAGTAGGCAACCACCGAGTTTCTAACCCAGGACCTTCCAGTCACAAAGCAAGGAGAGCTTGAAAGTTCTGGGTTCGAAACCCGTTGGTTGCCTACTGCCGATAATTTTCAAACTATTTCGAAACACTTATACAGTAGTCCTCGGTTTCCGCTGGTTCTCTAACTGATATCAGTCCGTGGTCAAACTTATAAAAGGAATCAGATCTCCATATAACCAACTCCTGAAAGCGCTTTTTTTACAAAAAAGTCAGTCTGGAGTAAAGTACTTATTCTGATTCTTTCTTTGCTCCAGTAATATTTTGTGAAACATGACCTGGCGTTAGCGGGATAGATTAGGCACCGCCCTGCTTTAATCTCAGTAATCTTTCGAACCATTTTCGAATTGCCTTAGAAAATCGCACCTATTTTCATTGAAAATAAACAACTGTGAACGCCTTTCTGTTAAAAAAAAGACGGATAACCGGAAAAAAAATTCCCTGATTCAAACTGTGAAGGGATATATTATGAGACAGAAAACTCCTCCTCTGAAGCTTCAAAAAATCCCCCAGTTATTGTTTACCTTTAGTATTTACACCACGTAGTACCATTTAATTTGAAGTATTGTAAAAATCTGTAAAATGCATAATACTTCTATTTAAAGCAGTCAAATGTCCATAAAACAAGTGAAAGTAAACCCAATTTTTAAGGTAATTTCCGAAAGCAAAACAAGAAAGGAAATATGAGTAAATTATTGCAGCCAACTTATCTGAAACAAAATTATTTTATTGGTTAGGCTGCTAATAAAATTATCACTGCTAATGAATGATGAGGAGGAAAGAATTTTTATCATTTACTTAAATATTTTTTGAGTAAACAGCTGGAAAGCAACTGATTTTTATTTCAGATGTATTGTACTAACCGTTAACTCTAGTGCTATTTCAAACTTAAATGCAAATAGCAACGCTTATAGAAGCTCTGAAAATCCATGTATTAAATAATAGCATGATTTAAAATTAGTACTGAATCGATTCCCTAAACGATCAACTTTTTATGTCATATATTCCAAAAGATCTTCAGTATCTTTCTTAGTTACTCTCCGCAAATCTAGAGCAAAAACTACGAACATGATCCATCATTTTAGAAATGCATAATAATTGTTGGTATGATACGTAAGAAAACAGAATGAAGAAAACTGACAGGATACTTTCTAGACAGTCATCAGTTTATTGGCATTTAATTTCAGTGCATGAAATAAAATGAGATAAGGAAGAATGATCTTACCGAATTTGCTCGTTCTGTCATATCTCACTGCATCGGTATCAGCTTAATTCAATGTATACAAGTGGTAATTTAAATAAGAGTATGCTTCAGCTTACTGAAATTAAAAACACAAAATTCGCTTGTCAAGAATTCAAAATTCAAACAGTAACATTTAAGGCAGTATGCATTTCTGAAGTTTCATCGCTATATTTGGCTGTAATTTATCACGACTACACAAATGACGAGGTATAAGTCAGATGTTTAGTTCATTTATTATAAAAAATTTTTATGTAGACGGAATTTTTATGACGACAAAATTCATCTGTTTAAACAAACTTCAATATAAGAAGATCGATTGCCTACATAGTTGACGTAACAGTTGGGGGTCACAGACAGGAGATTTTCGAATATCGGGATCAAGCTTTGAAAAGATTTTACAGGCAGAAACTGGATTATATGATTTATTGACACTAGCGAATACACTACCAATATCCTTCAGATTATTACCACGCCCATGAGACAGCTGAAGTACAAAGGCAACTATGCTGCTTGAAATCAAAAGCACCAGACAGGGTGTCTTACATTTTTCCTCTAAAAGGGCATATAGAAGAGTAAGTGGAACTAGAATAAATGCATGCCTTGTCTTCTTTTATTTATGCAGTTTCAATGTTTTAGGCAGTTATTCTCACACTTTCAGCTAGATATCTCTTCACCACACTATTAATCATAATCTAATTTCGCAAATGTGATTTCTAAGAGCCATTCACTTCAGAAAAAGCTTTGATTATGGAGTAAAATCATTTAGTCTTATAAAGCAGATTAAACGAATATAATTTACCCCTTACGTGACTGAAAATTACACTGGATCTTGTTGTTGTATTATTGTAAGGTAGAAACGTCACTGATGGATCTGAATTGTTAAGAACGGAGTAGCTTTTTGACAGTGATCAGTAAGGCGAATTCTTAAACTGTAGTTAATTAGTCTATAGAGAAAGATACAACTCCACTTTGAATATTTAATGTCTTGTTTCAGGCATTCATATCCATATGTATATATATTCTTAGAGCAGGTTTTCAGAACACTGAAACATTCAAGGTAAATGAAGTCCCTCTCTCTACATAAAAGTACTTAACTGTTGGAGTTTATATGTCAGTTTCTGAAATGAGTTATCACACTTCCTCTTAATCCTAACATAAGAAGAAGAACGTGAGCTTTCACTTTCAATATCGTGAAATGCATGGCTAGACATTTACAGTTGAGTACTGTGAGGAGTTGAATGGTCGAGTAGATTTCATCAAAAATGACAGAAGAGTTGTTCATATATCTTCTATACAATGAGAATTGGTAATTACTTCGTTCAGTCGACCAAGCCTTAGGTTTGCAATGAAGAAATCAGCTAGATAGGCTGTATAGGAGAATTCATAGCGATTCCGTCTTCATTGTTATAAACCTTGTCGCTGAATCCACAATTCACACTGAAAGGACGTCACAATAAGCATTGATTAGAAACAGAACTTCTATTTCAACATTGTTTTTACGTTCCTTCTCCCTTTAATTATTTTTATGGCTGGAGGAAAATTATGGATTTACTAACCGATGATTTATGTTTCCACATTTTATTAAACATCGCACTACAATCATTTGGAAAAAATATATAAAAGCTATCAGAGTTTTACTCTAGCTTTGAAACTCACATGGGGAATAATATACTTTATATGAGTAACTTGTGTTTTAAGCAGTTTTTCAATGAAGTCAAGATAACAACAATATGCTGGTACTTCTTATAAAAGAGAAATATTGTAAAGTTTTCTCCTGTTGTTTAGCTTAACGACAGCCTTCCGTGGAATTTGATATAAAAAACGCCTTAGAAATTTTAAAAGTTTACTTCATTCTGTTATAAGAGAATGTTTGAGACAAATTCTGTGCATTTTATTTATATTGAAAATTCCATTAATTTCAGACAGGCAGTATTCAATAAGAAGAGATGTCATCTGTATACATGCCTTATATTTATCTTGTCTTCAATAGACGATGGTCAAATCCCATAGAATTGCAGCACCATTGGAACTGATTCAAGACACATTCAGAGACAACAAATATCTGTGAGATAATACATCTGCTTTTCAACCGACATAGGATTTTCATTAGAAACAGGTATACTTTAAATGATACCAAATGTGGCATCCCTAAGAAGAACATGTATAAAATCACCTAAATAAAGAAAATGTGAACTATTAAATTAAATAACTTGCTGCGAAGAAATATAGGTAAACTGTTCTGCAGTGCTGTGGTAAGTAAATATACACTCAATGTGGACTGCCAAGATGTTTTCATTTATCACATAAAATCGTTGCTTTCGTATCCTCACAACAATTACATTGAGTCGAATACGGCAAGAAACAAAACACTTAGTTCAACGAAGAGGATCATTTCGGTGAATTCATTTTCTTTATCTGTACAATCGTATTTATGCACGATATTTCTTGGGAAAGAGTAGTATTAAAAGTAATGAGTTGTCAACAACATAGTTGTTAATGTTAGTCAGTGCATAAAAGAGAGTATTATAGTTACGAGATAATAATAACAGAAAATATTGAAAATATGGGATTGTATAAGAACTCTAAGAGAATACAAGAGTTCTATGGAGTTAGAAAAACAAGCACACAAACATCAAGATATTAACATGGTTGTTACTATGATTGTAGAAGTGGTTGATTTTATTTCCTATGCATCACTCTGGATTCTCCAACTGGATGGCTAAGGCTTAGGCAGCAGTAAGGAGACAAAAACATACTGTCTGTGATAGGATATTCTACACTTTATAGATTACTTTGAAGGAGGTGATTGTTGAAATGGAATAACCAATGTTGACGAGGTGTTCGATTATCACACACCTTATAGAGCCACTGACAGCCTTCTGCAACCATGTGGTGGAATAGTGTTCTTGAACCCTTTTAGACAGGGTATGCGTTGGATGAACGATGTATCTGGCTGCACAGCAACAGATGAATTGAAATTTGCACATGGAAGTGGTCAGATGTGAGATGTTAAGCTTTGGGTTTTTGCAGACCAGTTGATGATCGGAGAACACTACTACACGTCGGTAGCACAGTGGTTAGGACTCTCGCCAACCATGCAGTAAATATTGCTATATATTTACAGTAAATACTACTGTATAACACTGTGAGACTTTATCAAAGTAAATTTTACCCACAAAAGAATTATACTGTACCGCAGTACACAAGTTCTATTCTTATATCACTGATACACATGGCCTTCCTACTAGGAAGCTTGTCAACAAAATCATGTAAAGTTTCTTTCTTGGAACAAATAATGTTTCATTCCTTGTCGACGAATCTTGGCGGGTATTCATTTTGTGTAAAGGTTTCTTTCAGATCTATTTCTGCTTTCAGGGAGTCAGGACTGTAGATGCGTCGGATCCGAATGGCTAGGGATTCGGCTAAATTTCTTTTTTGTTCAACGGCCACCCAACTGTGAAGACTTGTTAATTGATGGTTCCAAGTGGGTTTTCTGTCGAGTAATCTTCCTAAGGTTCCATCTGGTCGTATTGTTAGTTCGACATCAGGAAAGGGAATTTTGGATTCGTTTCCCATTTCTAGAATGAATTTTGTTGCCGGATGGCAGTTTTTAAATACTTGTAGCAGTTGAGTGAGGTCGTATTTATTGTTGCAGATGATGAAAATGTCATCTACTTACCGTTAATACAGTTGTAAATTGTGAGTGGTCGACTTTAAATGGCTGTTCTCAAGGCTAGCCATGAAATAGTCTACTTGTAATGGACCCAAGGAAGATCCCATTTGCAAGACTAACCTTTTGTCTGTAGATGGTGTCACTGAAAGTGAATTGTATATCAACAGTCCACCTCAGCAGTAGCTCTTTCGAACATTTCGGTATTCCAATGTTGAACTGGCTGCTTTCCACTTTCCCTTAGATAAGCATGACATAAAAACCAATCTCCTGAATAATTAATCGAAATGAAACACAAATGGTAGAAAATTTGGTGTTTAAACCTTGTTAAAACCTTGTTAGATAACTTATTAGTTCATTACCCCTATCCGTATTGGGTAATTTTGACTTCACATACTTTATTTGTTCCCTTTTTCTGTAAGTTGTGTTTCTGTTTTCTCATTCCATAAATGGAAAGGCTAATCATCGACACTGAGAGTACACAATTTTTTATGATCCTGATATGTAAAAAGCCAACTAAATAGTATGTATTGAAGTGAATTTAATAATGACCAAAACTTTTTCACTTGACAGATATAGTACCCTTCACTCTGACAGCCTGAAACTAGGTAGCCTAATTGGGAAACATTAGAATTAAAACCTGAATGTAAATATTTCAGTGAAATCCTTCATTAGACTAAAGGGTAGTTTCGACCTTTTTTTTTAATAAAAGCTGTCTTGCACATTACAACTTCGACAGCTCTCAGCTTCATTTATCTAATATTGTTAATCCTGGATGATACTAAATCTAAATTAGTTTCACCATTACCACGTTACATTACCAGCAATAAAGTTATTAATTTGCAGTGAATAAGTCTTTGAAGATATGGTATGAATGTATATATATTTCTCCATAACTAGTAACAAATATGAATTATTACTGGCATAAATAGTAGAAGTAATCGTGATGATTACATGATTTCGACATCAGCCTACTTAGTTTTAATAACAACTAAGTTACAGTTCTACTGTTTTGAAGAAGGATGTTGTTTATTTCGGAAACAGCCATATTCACTGACAAAAAAAGTAGTCAATCTCTTTTTTATCAAGGCACTTTTATAAACAACTTTTACATACTAAGTCTTTAGAAAGGATAAAAGAGATGAGACTAGGAAACGCAAACATTTTATTTTGTCTAAAGACCGAATAATTCTCATGAGAGTGTTGATATATATATAAATATATGTTATATGTGCATAACTCCGTTTTTCTAAGGTCATGTGTATGTCTGTGTGTATGACCATTAACGTTCAAGAATCCATTACCTAAGATGAAGTGTTTGTTCACTATCAGTTTTTTAACTATCTCGGGACTAATAAACTGTAATTTGGTCAATAAGTAATTAATTCCAACCTTGTTTTATAGATGCATCTACCTAACTAATTATTACCATATAGTAGATATAAGAAGCAGTTGCTTGGGGATAGTGAATTTTTCCCCTTAGAATGCAGCATACCGATTCCGTAATGTAACATTCGAAGAAACTACCAAACGCTATTAATTCTAGTTGTAGGTCATACAAAAATGATTCAGAGTACAACTACTAGAAGGGGTTATCCATCCACAAATTCGCATGAATTGACCTTTTCTTATGTCAAATAACTTTTGATTTCATTAATGATATTTTTTTAAGTAACCTCTTTATTCACGCAGACATCCATTTAATGCACGTCACTAAAATTATCGATAAATTCAAGCTTTTTTATTACTATGGTTCATAAGTGTTAGAAATGTTCAGCACTGAATAATACAGCTTCGAGGGTCTACTACAGTTGTGGAAACATCCTGTCCACTAGTCTCAATAAGGATGGAAAAATGGTTTAAAGACTTCCGTTAATTAATTCAAAATCTAAGAGAAATTAAAAACCCTACAGAGCAACTTAATTCAAACTAGCTGTAGAACCAGAAGACAACCGACAAACTTTGGTTAACAATGACTTTAAATCGGCCAGTTTTTCATTTTGTCGCTAAAAATTCATGAAAAGCTTGTTGAGTACATAAAATGCTGAAAGCACTTATACACTTTAAAAAAATCTATTCTTCTAATTCATTATACGCATAACAATAAGTATTACATAAACCTGCTCTACAAGTGAGTCGTAAGACAAAGCACACAAAGAAGAAAATTTGCATAAAACTTTTCAGTACATCGAAGTAAACTGAAAGCGTTACTTTTCTAAAATTAACCACATCTAAAGCTTTTTTCATTGAGTTCGTTTAAAGCAAACCATTTTATCATAAATTAGTTTTATTAGCTTAATCACGTGAAAAATTAAGGCGTACAGCTTCTTTTGTACATATTAGTGTCCTAATAGTGCAACTAAATTAAAATCACACCTTTATTACCGTTATTTCCCCACCCAGTGATCGATATATCTTAAATACAGGAACATTTAACTGATCTAACAAAGAACCCTTTATAAGAGATACTTAGAAAGAGCCAATGTAGATTGCAAATGGAAATATTACGAAAAAAGAAGCAAGATATGTAGGATATGTAGTCATGTTTGAGGAGAAGGATTTGTGTTTCATCAAAAAGAAACAGATTATTAACAAGCTGAACTGGGACGGGAATAGCTAAGCAACTTGGTGGAAGTTTGAAATCATAAGCAGTAGGTTTCTAATCAGCATCTCAGTAATAACATGAACATTACAAGTCTGCCATACAGTTGTGTTACTCAAGGGGTCAGAACAAGTTGAAAACAACAGTTTTTAATGATCCCCCTACTTGGCGTGTGCTGAGGATTTCAGAATCACACTGATCCTGAATAGATATCAAGATACCTGACAGGTGGTACAATGTGCAAACAGCCTGAAAATCATTTGATCATGAAACAGTTTAGCTATTTAATAACTTCGTTTTAAGCTTCTGAATGGAGGCAGAATTGTACGTATTCCAGATGACTAACAAAATAAACAAACATTCCAATTTATAACATAGATTTATGAAAATATCCAAATTAGAGAAAATATCTTGAAATGAAACTATCAGATACCCTTATTTCTTGATGCTTCTTATTTTTGAATCCAGTAAATTTTTTTTTATTGCTTATATCGTCCCGTGATCTTAAGTAATTCTATTAGTTTATTCTTTCATTTGAAAATCATTCTTCCTTGTTCTGAACCGATAAACTGGCGTAGCATTTTCATGTGACCATGTGATTATTGGCCTAATTTGCAAAATTGATAAAGAAGCTTCAAATGATGAACCAGTTGTTGAACATTATCTGATTTCGTTATTGTGAACTGAGCATAAGCTTTCTTAGTTTCTGAACATTATTTTCCATTACTTACAGATAGTGCCTCATATTTTAAAATATTTATTTACAAAGTGTAGTTGACTATCTAGATAAAAACTTATCTTTAAAATTATTTTTAGGTGACAGGACAAACATCAAACTGATCAAGAACTGTATTATATAGTAATTATGTCTTCGTATTCATTAGGACTGTGCAACAAACATGCAGGAAAAAGTGGAGATGGATTGGCCATTCTCTGAGAAAACCATCAAGTGACATCACACAACAGGCCGCCACTCGAGTGGAACCCGAACACGAAGCGGCGAGTTGGTCATCCGAGGGTGACATGGAGGAGGTCATGTGAAGAGGAGATGAAAGCATGTGGGCAGACGTGGAGCCAGGTGAAAACATTTGCGGAGAACCGAATCCACTGGTGACGTGCGGCTGAAGCCCTATGTTCCTCTAGGAACTAAAGAAGGTAATAATAATTCATTCGGATTAATAAATGGAATTGAAATCAATAACTTTATGTGGCTATTCAAATAACACAATCACCACGTACGTAAAACTGAGTCATTGCCATTCATTCAAATATCGGTCAACATTGGTGTAACACTGCAATTCATAATTTCACATTAAAACTGGTGAAACCTAAACCTACTGTTTTGACCGTTTTTGTTTGGGTTGACGAGGCCTGTTCTTAAAAAGAATCATTCCTAAGAAGTGAATTTCCCCTACCTCAAGGAAAATATTAAGCCACATCATTCGGGAGAGACTGAAGCATGTCCTGGATGTCAAACTCCAAGGTGATCAAGCCGGATTTAGTAAAATCAAATCATGTACGGATCAAATCTCAACGCTACACATTATCACTGGACAGAGTATAGAATGATAATACATACAACTCCATCGACTTTGAGAAAACCTTCGACAATATCGACCGCTCAGTAACTTACAAACTGCTCCAACACTGAGGAGTACAGTGTCCTAAACCTGTATCAACCTAATTCAACAGTTATATGGTGGTTCACCTGTCAAACGATTCACAATGAAAAAATCAGCGAGGCCTTTGAAGTGAAGACAGCAGCAAGGCAAGACTGCTTATTATAACTGATGAAATTCCTGATTGTAGTAGACCAAATATTTTAGACTGTGGGGAGCGAGAGGGCTGTCATACGCCGTACGGAAGAAGATCTAAACTTCGTAAATGATTTCCTTTTAGTATTTCAGAATCAGAAAGATCCTTAGACGAAAATCAACAAGCTATCTGGAGAGACAACACTGATAAAAATTAAGGTGAACATTGAGAATTTGGAGATGATGTGGTCACTTAACCAACATCAACAAGCATTATTCACTATCAACGGGAAAAATCCAAGGGAAGACACTCCTTTCATTTATCCAAGTACCATTGTTTCAACTGCAAGTAGCTACAGTGGAGGATACCGAATGAAGATTCGAAAAGGAAAGACAGACCTTGATTACTCTGAAGTTCATGTGATAATTTAATACACTCAGCACAATAAACATGGTCCTGATTTCCAACACTGTCATCAAATCATTGACTCTTTATGATCCGAAGACTTGATACATAACGAAATGCATTTCCTACAGGCTTCAGACCATTATCAACAGCTTACTTCACCGTCTCTGTAATGAAGATTAGATAGCTGATCAGAAAGGATCGGGAACAATGAATTCTGGGAATGAACTAACCAAGGACCTGTTGTCCGAAAAATATGTAGAAAATGTAGATGGATCGAACATACGCCGAGAAGATTGTTGTTAGTCATCTGTTTCCAGATCATCGATTGGAAACCGAGTGGGAAAAGGTAAGTTGGGTGACCGACAGTAAAAGGGAGGAGATCTTGCTAATAGGATGTAATGGAGATGTGCTGCTGAAGTCCAATGGGAACAATAATAGTCAATATCACTATTCGTTTGATTTGTATTGCTATGTTAATACGGCAAAAAGCAACAGAAAGTAAGATTATGCATAAGTGACTCACTGTGGTTTATTTATGAGTGTCCATACGTAAATCTGATGGTATATATACAACAGTGTATACGCAGTATTCAGTCGAGCTCTACCGAATTTGTTGAATTCATTACAACCTACCTTATTAACATTTTTTTCTATTTTCATGTCGATAGTGTTGCTGTATAATCAATGAATATCAATAAATCCTACCTCTAATTTTAATAAGAGGTAAACCAGAATAATATATATATATATATATATATATATATATATATATATAGATCGAAAAAGGCTCTTAGAAACAAGCCCTGACGGTCACAGTAAGCTGGTCAGATAAAATACCTTAGTTTACCAAACATTGTGTTGTTAATACGGTGTTAAATACGCAGATCATATTAGTCAATCAGATCATCTAAATATACAAACTAGCCGCACCTGCTAACAGAACAGATTAACGGTTTTACAATCAAAATAGCTACCTGTTGCAAGACAGCTTAAGTGCTCACTTTTTTTCTCACAAAGCCCACTATTAATAAGTGATATAAATAATTCATCCACTTGGAAAATTCTAACATTGCACTTCAACTGTAAAATTCCTGTCAAATTAATTCGATGAATGTTTATAGGATAAACTTAATATCTGCAATGTGGCTAATAGGATCAACTTATCCAATAGAGAGTACAACTGTGTCTTTGCTATCCAACTGTTTTAATATCACTAGACAGGATATTTACCTTTATATTTAATTAGTAAAGTCATTCACTTGAGAATTTCGTCAAGTCTATTCCAGGATGAGTATAGATTATTAATGTGGCAGAAACAATTTTCCAGATATTTTGATTGTTTTAACTTTAAATGAAACTGGCACCCATTCGAGCATATGGTTGGTATTTGGAAAATGAAAAAAGATATACAACCAACCACAGTTAGTATAAATTAAACAGATAATAAATTTCGAGAAACTGGAATGGCACAATAGGAAGTGAAACATATTGGTTGAAAATGCCTGTTCACATCATACTGGAGAACTGTTTTCGTTTCCAGATCATTATCATGCATTGTTTTACCTTGAATAATTGGAAAACACTTTTTCATGCTGCATCACGTGCAACCCAATTTAAAATTAAGCAGATATTTCAAAACAATGGTCAGACAAATTGTTCTTACGTTAGAACATGAATCTACATTGTGTATACCTGGGTAAGCGCAGATTAGAAAATCTTTTCTCCGTTGAAACCAAAACAAAGTATAATTTACAAAACTAATGAAAATATTTGGATAGATAATTTCCGTCTTCTAACAACACTATCCAAATTTATAAGAGGGACTGACCGTTTCAAATTAATGAATGAATAGTCCGTGTACGCTGGTGTATGACAATTACAATGATTTTTCTACATTTATGAAATTCATAGACAAAAACAAGAAAGAAAGGCCTCCGTCGACAAAAATCACAACTGTTCATAAGAAAACTCTCTTCATGAACCTGGAATTCGAAGGTGATATTGAAGCTGAAGTTCTTAGAAATCGCCTTTCTAAATGTCTGAAGAAGACATTTCAAGCAGCCACCTTACTTATTACATTCTCCAGCAGACATTTAATCCAGTATAAGGTTAAGGAGAAGATACCACTTTTGTCCAACTCAGTGTGTATTTATCAGTTTACTTGCTCGTGTGGAGCAAAGTATATCGGCCGTACGCAACGTCAAGACAACAAACGTATTTTGAAACATTGTCCAGTTTGGCTAGCCAGAAGAAAAAAAGAATAGTAGTAGATCCATCTTCGAGCACTTTGTGAACTCTGGACACTGAGCACCCCCACATGAATGCTTCACAGTGCTACACAGAGTCGCTCAATATCGCACGAAAGGACTTCGAATATACCATCTGTACATACCTAAATCATTGGCTAGTCGGGATCTGAAAGTGGACCTCTGCATTCAAAAGCGCTACATACATTCACTCGCCCTACCGTGACCAGAGTAACATTCTCACTATAATTTTGCTTCTTTTTATTATTTTATGAAAATGAATCGTCGAAAAGGAAATTTTCTTCGCTGTTTACGCCTTTTTCATATTTATGAAATCCACACAGATGCATTGGTACACTAGAATGTTTAGTAAGTAATCTTTGATTTCAGTTGTCTTAGTTTACTTCCAAACAGCATGATTTTAATTGCCTGCTGATCACCGGGTAACAGTTAGTATATTGGAAAAATACAGCACGAACAGTGCCCTGTTGACTTGAAAATATTCCCAAGAGCCTGAATTATTCCCAAAGAGTCATGAAGATGGTGGCTAGGTTTATACTGAAAATACTTCCGTAAATAAAAGTAGTTCACAGAACTGAAAATCAACAAAAACAGGAAAATTTTAATCATTTCACTCTATATCAAAGAGGTAAAGTGTTTTAGACTGAGCTTTTTATAAAAACTTACCATTAAAGTCTGTATGTCACTTAATCATTACTGTATATTGAAGCGATAAATCAGATCAAACACTAACAATATGCATGCAAGATTATAAATATCCAAACCATAGATTTTACGAATTTCTTGGAATAACTAGAGGGCTGAATCAGACTGAATCAGTAAAGGATTACTTAAAATAAACACAGTATTGAAAAATCAAAACAAGATTTTCCTGAATGTTTTGCTGTGTAAGTCACAACTTGGTATAATCCCCGTAAATTGAGGTCCAGAAAAGTCCCCACGGTCTATGAAAGCATCTCGCATCTTCCTTCATGATAGGATACACAAATGTGAATTAGCTATGAGACAATATCGTTGAAGAGTTATTTATATTGATGATTATCTTAATATTCTTATATCCAAAGATCGTCTGTCTATCATTACGCAACTGCTAGAAGATTCAAATGTCCACTTATTTCAGTGCTACTAAACAAAGATAAATCTGAGATTATTAAAAAGATGATTGCAACGAAGAAAATTTTCGTTTCGACGAAGTCATCAACTAGGCTGTACATTTGTATACTTATAGTAAATGGGTGAGAAAGTTCCAGTAGGGACACGGTTAGGCTACCGTGGACATCATGAAAAGTCAGTTGCACCAGTTATGATTATCCAATTACCTTTCTTGTCCAACTTTCCCGTTTATTTCTGTTACTTTTACGTTTTTAATTCCTGTCTGCATTACTAGAACATCTTATCAACACCTGTCACAGCATCTCAACTGACTTATCTTTCAGAGTCATTTACAAAGTGAATAGAAATGTATCAAAAGCTGTGTGTTTACTTTATACTGCAAAAGCCCTTGTCATATGTTTCGGAAAACCGGAGCTGCATGTTCAAAAGAAACTGGTTCAACCCCTACTCAGTTGTTCTCCTTTGGTCTCACTTTTTCATTCGTTGTATTTCCCTCCTTTTCAGTTTTAGAATTATTATACTTCCAACTTGCTCCCATACTCATTCAATTCACACCTTTAGTTGTTAAAAACTATTTTCTGATCCTGTATAATTTTAGTTCCAAGCCCCTTGTAAACTAGATTCACACCTTCAAACTTTCACATCAAGTTAAAATCTATAATGACCCTTAATCATTTTCGTTACTAAGTGCAATTACACAAATAACATTTGTATCTATGTAAACCTATGTATATAAACGCGATTGTACAGCTTCTGAGGGTGAAATCGCCGAAAAGATATCTTTGCTGAACTTCTTGTTCTTTTCCCTCTAATTACTAGGTTTGGTTGCTGTTTTTTTTCTTTATTTTTCCTTGTCCGATCCTTCTACCTATTTTGTTATTACTACGTCCTTAATCCGTAATTTGTAGAAACAGTCAAGTTTTTCAATAATTATGATCTTATTATGTCTTTTCTATCCGATCTTCTTGATTAATGCACTTTGTAATTCTATTCATTTGACCCTTGACCGGAAATATTTCTAGAATAGCACAACTACCTATCTTCTGTGTATTACACTTTAGTAGTTTTATTAATTTTACCTCTGACCGCAGATAGTTCTGGAACTTTCTCACCCATTTACTGTAATTATACAAACATGGAAGTTTTAAAAACGCGGTATACTCAAGAGCAGAAAAGTCGAGTATACAGATTAAGACAAGAGCAGTGTGCAATTTGTCAGATAGAGAACTCAGCGTGCACGGAGTGGCTTATGGAAAAACTAATACTTCTTAAACTTGAACCCTCCCTTAAAACCTTCGAAGACCCCAAACAATTTGCCTATAGACAAGGTAGGAGTACTTTAGACGCTGCAGCTGTCTTACACAACAACATCGTCTCATCATTAGATAAAGGTGCCAAATACGTCCGCTGCACGTTTCTTGACTTCACTTCTGCTTTCGACTCTGTACCTAGATATCTCCTGCTAAATAAGCTCTCTTTGACAAAAACCGAGTCCTGGGTCACTAACTGGCTGCATTCCTACTTCTCTAACAGAATGCAGTACACCGTATACAAAGGTAAATCCTCCTCTGCTGTACTCACTGAAGCCGGAGTCCCCCAAGGCGCTGTACTCTCCCCACTTCTCTTTTCTTTCTTTCTACATGACTTACCATCTTCAAATGACATTAATTTTGTCAAATATGCTGACGATCTGACTGTATCTTTTCCTGTCAAATGTCAAAGCGACTGCTCTAAACTTAATGGCTTTCTGTCAGAAATCAGCCAGTGGTCCAAGGAAAATGGTCTTACTCTAAACCCCTCCAAATGCCAAACAGTCAATTTCACCTTTAGGCATAAATCCGACCTAAACAAACTGGTTGGCTCTCACGAGGTATGCAACATAGACGGCACTGAAATAGAAACCAAATCGGAAATTAAATACCTAGGCGTCATTCTATCTGCTGATCTCTCCTGGTCGTTTCATATCTTAGCAATTTCTAAGAAAATATTCCGTCTTACCGTCTACATTAAGAAGTTAAAACATTCTGGTATAACCCAACCATTACTCCTACAATTCGTTAATTCTCGCATTCTGCCTATTATTCTCTACTGTCCCCCCTTAGTTTTTCCCGGGCTACTGAAGAAAGACTATAACATACTACGCAGGATGTTAAAGGTTGTCAGCAGGGTAAGCAACGTGCCACTTAGCCAGCTTGTTAATATTCTGGTCGACAGGCACAAGGACTCATGTGAAAAATGGGCCAAGTCCATTTTATCTAACTCACACCACCGTCTTCACTCACAACTC
The DNA here is from genome assembly GCA_944472155.2 of Trichobilharzia szidati. NCBI lineage: Eukaryota > Metazoa > Platyhelminthes > Trematoda > Strigeidida > Schistosomatidae > Trichobilharzia > Trichobilharzia szidati. The sequence goes on along the minus strand of OX235279.1, from coordinate 132,004,622 downwards.
TCCCCTTGCATCTCATCAGGCAAAACCAGAAGCCAATATAGAAAACTATATGCTCGCACCAGCAAGTACAAAAACTCAACCATACCCTACTTAGCTCGTGTTCTGTGTGATAAAGAAAGCATTAGGCGTGACACCTATAATTCATTAAATAGCCAGTAGTACAACTGGACCTCATCTTTCCAACTCATATCATTTATAGGTACAACATTTTCTTTCTTTCTTTTCCCTTTCTCTCTCTCTTTTTTTCCGTTATGTGCTGCTTTGTTTCTTTCTCTCGCTTACGCCAGTTAATAAGACAGCTCCCACTTTTCTAACACTTTCAAACACTGTTTCAGCTTTGCCTTTGCTACCGACATGCCAATGTGTTGTTGTAATAATGAACTGTGATTTCCTTAATCTATGTAGAATTCTATTTATTGATAATGTACTAACTGGATGCAATACTGTAGTAAAAATGCTGAGAATTCCATTCTGTATCACATGTACTGTTTTGGAATAAAGCAAATTATTATTATTATTACTTGAGAAAGGAGTAAACTATAACATAACTAGAAAACCAATGAAATAGAAATAGGAACAGTTGTCTTCACTGAACTCAAATTAGCCCTCTTACCTGATGATGAAGCTAATGAATTGCATCAGAATGTTGAATGTATCCTGTAGAATCAAAAGCGGTCAAACACAAATTTGTCTAAGGACAAATGTCATGCATTATAAACTTGAAGTTGACAAAGGAAATGTCACCATGGTTCTCAATATATAAGCTCATGACGAAAAAGCCTTGGGACACATAGAATCAGTTACCAATCAACGAAATGTCTAGTAATACGAATAAAGTAAAATCGGAGGTATATAATCTGCTTAGAGAATTGAAACCAAAACTGGGAGACCCGGTTTGGTTCTAAATAGCTGCTGAAAATACTCAACCACCATATCTTATGGGAAGCCGAAAATCCACAAAACATGTGTTCCTTTAGGACTAGTCATTGATTTGTCTAATTCAGTAACGTGTAGTTTGTCAAAACACGTATCAAGAATACGGAAACCGCCTCAGAATATTATGCTTTCTAACACTAAAAATATTTAGGAATTTAAAAGAAAAGTAATGGATATTTCTATTGGAGAAGAAACTATGGCAAGTTTTGACGTGATTTCTAAATTTACTAGTATTCCTATATGTGATTCAATTAACACTATGAAATATGAACAAGAAAACAATTAAGATATGATGGAGAAGATTTGTAGCTCAGGTGGATGATTTTGATGTGGTTGTGTTCTCTGAGCAAATTAACTATCCAGCTCAGAGAACACAACCACACCAAAAAAAAATTAAGAAATATTAGCTAAATGTTCATTGTAATAAAGTGCTCAAAACTCTCTTTACAACCAACATATTTTACATTTAAAGACAAACTAGACTGTCAGAAAAATGGAGCTGCAATGAGGTCACCAGCATCTCCAACGGTAGCAAATCGTTATATCAGAAGTCTGGAAAGGAAAGCACTGACAAGTTTGATTCGTTATCCTAGAATATGGTACAGATATGTAGGCAACACATTAATCATTATTTAGAAAGCTGGATAAGAAGACTTCCTAGAACAGGCTAACTCCATTTCAAAATGTATAAAGTTTGCATATGAAGTTAAATCACATGAGGGATCGTCTCGTAAAAGGCCAAACTGATGGAAAACTCAAATGCACGATATTACAGGAAACAGACATATTCAAACAAATATTTGAATTTCGAATACAAATGGAAGTCTCCGTAGCTTGAAATCTCGTAAACAGAGCTAGAAACACCACAACAGATAATGATGATATGGAGAATGAGATCTCCAATATAAAACAAATTTTGATTGGAAATTGTTATCCGGAAAAGTTGCTAAACAATATTATCAATAGAAAGGTCGAGAGGGGGAAGAGAGCTGAAAAATCTTGGGTACCGACGATAGCCATTCCATATCGAAAGGATACGGCTGAACAACTTGAAAGAGTACTTGCTTCGTATAATGTTAAAGTCCATTTCAAGCCTTCTATTTCTTTAAAGAAACGTTTGGTGAGTGTCGAACATATATTGTATAAAATATTCAGAATATGAGGCTTGCTGTATGGGAGAAAGTACTAGACGGGTGAAAATCAGAGTGGATAAATATAGGCTATACACGCAAGGTCCACCTAGGAATGATGTAGTATTAAAGAGTCCTGAAGAAAATTAGTTATGGTAATGCATGCTATAGAAAGCAGCCATAAGATCGATTTTGACAGTGTTGAAATTCTAAGAATAGGCTTTCATTCACATAAAGTAAGGCTAACCTCGAAAGTCACATAGAATGAAATAAATCAGAGAGAAGGGATGGACCTATCACCTATATAGCGAACTCCAATGAAACGGAATAGATAAAGAAAAAAAATTAATCGTATGTTGTGACTTCTGTAAAATATTGTTATGTTCTTCACATATGAACTGATGCACTGTCCATATAAAAAACAGACACACACGTATTCATACAGACAAATATGAACATGTGACAATTTGACATTATCAAGTGTTGGTCTGCAGGGATTTGTTTGGTTACAGATTTGATCACGGGTTAACATCATTTAGAGAATCATTGGAAAACCTGAGAGTACTGAGCAGCCGTTTCGTCCTACTTGAGGGTTCCTCATCAGTATGCACCTGCCGGAGTTCGAAGTCAGGATCTTCCCGTAACAACGCGAGCTAGTACACCAATAAGCCACTAGGAGCCAATCCAATGGCTCATGAATTTCAGCTTCTGCCGATTCGCGACAGATATTTAGCACAACCGCCAGCCGACGTTATAAGCCAGTAATTATTATCTGACCTCAATTAGTTGATTCCGCTGGTTACTACTTCTCACTGGAACTACAGTTAACGCACTGTATAAAACCAGTTCCTAGTGAGCATCAGATTATTGGGTGTTAGTTTGTAGTGATATGATTGGCTACAGAATTAACCACCAGTTGACATCAGTTAGAGAACTACATAAATTATGAATCGGCCATTGGTTAGGGTCCCATCGGTTGAATTTAATATTAGTCGTTATGAATATGTGATGACTGTTTACATTTTTTCGTAGCTACGAATTTCTATCGACAAGTGACCTTCGAAGGAGTTCACTTCAGTCTATGTAAATTTTGACCATATATATTGATGATTTATAAAACCAGAGTAATTCTTCTGATGAAGCTGTCGCTCACGCATAGAAACTTCCAGAAATATCTTGTTTTGATATTTTTTAAACAGTCTAGAATTTGTTCTAAGCAATTTTAAAATATATGTGTAAGTCACGACTAAAGATTAAATACAACTAATCAGGCAGACAATTAAAATGTTTGCACTGTTTTAATATTGAAAACATCTGTTTAAGCTATAAATATCAAGTAATTTTACACCATATATTGACTGTAGACTAAAAAGTCAAACATTTATATGTTGTTATACAGTGATAATTATGCTTATTTTACAGAAAGTTACCACTTGCTGTACAAATTAAATTTCAATAAGTTTAAATGCATCATGCTGATAGGCAGCAATATTTGAAGGACTGGCATTTTTCATTGCTTATTAGTTTGAAAATGTTAGAGAATATTGGACTAAATGAAGCGTTCTTCATGATGAAGATGTTAAGACACAAATTTATCATACTTCCTGTTTCAGGTTGTAGCAAGAGTGACATTTTTATGATAGGTGTCTATATAAGTTTACTTAATCTAAAGTCAGTTGGTGGATGTTGACTAGCATTAGGATCCAGTATGCACATTTCGTCCTATTTGAGACTAGTCATCTGGATGTACCTGCGATCCCCAGTGAGTGATGGTGTTCCCACCGAGGCTCGAACCCAGTGCCCATAGTTTCAAACTCCAAAGCGTTATCCACTTGATCGAATGGGCCACGACAGCCACCTCTTGTTCAACGGATCTTACTAATTAATAAATCCAATTTTAGATTTTCTCATCGATTGATTGGACCGAAGTGATCAATCTCAGGTTGGCATTGATGACGAAATCTAAAATTGAATTAATTAATTAGTAAGATCCGTTGAACAAGAGGTGGCTATCGTGACCCATTTGATCAAGTGGATAACGCTTTGGAGTTTGAAACTATAGGCACTGGGTTCGAGCCTCGGTGGGAACACCATCACTCACTGGGGATCGCAGGTACATCCAGATGACTAGTCTCAAATAGGACGAAATGTGCATACTGGATCCCACTGCTAGTCACCAGCCACCAATTGACTTTAAGTTACATGACCAGACATCGTCGAAGTATCTGCACAAACAGCTGACGTATCAACCCGAGACAGAGCACTTCGGTCCAATCAATCGACGGGAAAATCTAAAATTGGATTAAATTTACTTAACCTAGTTGTTTATTCTATTAGTCTACTTATAATTATTATAAATCGGTGACTTAAAGACTCTCTGTAAATTCAGCTGTCTCCTCAAATCAACTGGTCTCATATTATTCGTCAGACGAATCAACACAGCTTTTATATTTGTTGTGAATTAAAAATGATATACTAATTTGTTCCACTACTACTTAACTGTATATTGTTATTAGATTTTCACAACTCAGAAATTGGGTGTTTTTGTCGAGCGTTTCTTAAACAGTTAATGAAAGGATTGTATCCCGTTACTGAGCTCATCATTCTTCACCACACTAAAAATTATTCTCTATAACTTTACTGTCAAGCAACTAGCTTTCACTCAAATGGGTTGATCAGTTGCATACGACCATAATGAAGGGATTGTTTATCTCTGACACCAGTTGAAAGCTTCTGTCACATAACTATTTAAAGCTGTCTACTTGGTGATACACATAATTTTCTTGCGAATACAATATTTATAGTATCGGGATTTGTATTTTTAAGTATTCAGGGGAACCATGAAAGTATCAACAATTTTAGGTTTTCAAAAGAATGGATACTGAACAAAAAGTACTCTTTTCGATAAATTCATCATCAGGCTCTATAATTCTATATTCATTATAGTGAGTGAATGAATTAGTGTTATGAACAGCATTAATGTTGTTTAAATAACCGCGAATCAATAATATCAATGGATTACAGTTCAACAGCATCAACATAAAATAAGCTGAATGTCAGAAGAATTCGGAAAGATAATACTACAAATTCATGAGTTTATAGTTTCTACTGAGGGCCAGGGCAGTAGTAAGGGCTGGACCTGTTTCTTTTGAACACAGAGCACTGGTTGTTTGAGGCGAATTGCAATAGCCTCTGCTGTTTGGAGCATGCGGTGTTTTGGGTTTATTAATTAAACAATACAAATCAACAAGTGATTACAGGATTTTCATCATGAGCTGACATTAGTTCGAGAACCATTAAAAAACCGGGGAGTACTGGACAGCTGTTTCGTCCTCGTTCGGGACTCCTCACAGTACACACCCACCGGGATTTCTGTGAATATTAAATACAGCTTGATAATAAATTCGTTGAAAAGAGTCTCTTCGCTGAATATTGTGTTCTTAATGCTACAATGGGAATTATTAAAATATTAAATACATTTAAAAAAAGTTTAAATCATTTACTGATATGAAACTATTATCAGGTAATCACAAGAAATATTTCAATGCCAATATTTACTTAACGCCTAACCTGATGATTCTAATATTCACCGTTAATACCTATTAATAAAATATGTGTATTTTTAAAATATCATGTATTTTTGTCGAAAAAGTGAAATATATAAGTAACTCTACGGTTCTAAGAAAAGTGGCTGAAACGAAACTTCTTTTGTGCTTCAACCTGATTAACCTGTGTTTAAAGAATTGTTGTTGAGATTACTTCTCATTTCTCAAAGCAATTTCATGAAATTATTTTAGCAGCACTTAATGAAGTCATCCACTGAAAATACTCAGATGAAATGCAAACGTTTTCTTCGAGAACATTAAACTGTTTCTAGAAACATTATCTAAATATTTACGGGTTGTATGACTTTAGTTATGATAGTTCCATAGTGCCAAATTTTCATGTATTAGTACACAGAGCTTGTTTCAAAATTCAAAACGAATTCAAACTGCAGTTAATGTAAAATGAATAAATCAAGCAGAGAAGCACTCAAAGTCTATCAGTATTAAATGTTGCCTCTTTTTAATTTCGAATTCTTCCAGTGTTTTTCTGCGTCTGTGTGACAGAGTTAAAAGTGACATGGTATTGCGTATCAAATTATGTTTGTAGGTTTGTGGAATGAAAGAAATGCTAGTCACTGCACCTAAAATTACCTGGGTGTATATTCTGTTATTAATGGCTCAGCCAACAGATTGCACAAAATCTCAGCTCCAACATCACAAAGTGACCAAAAGTATTTAGCACAGAGCAATTTCTTGTTGTCGAATGAATGGGGAAGATATAGTATCACAATGCAGATTCTTAAATTTCATGATCACACATGAAAATAATGTTTCCATAAAGTGAAAACTCTTTTTATGTTAATACTGCTAGTCTGCCGAATAAGTCTGTTAAGCCAAATAGAACCTGGCCCTATCGCATCAATTCTGTTCCTATGGAACGTCCTTTATAACTTTTGAAATCTTTCGAAAGAATTTCAACGGAATTACGACCGATCATGTAATATGACATTATGGTGTGAAGGAGGATTTTACTATCTCTGCTGCACTTTTCACTAGTGAAGTTATCAGCATTAACTACGGAAACATCCAAAGAAAAATTCTTATTCCGGCTGTGTTTCACTAGAAAAAAAAGAAGATTTTCTAATAATGCTGCACATCGTTTAACAAATGTTTGAACTACTGAAATTACTCGTGTATTCAGTTAATTATTTTAATGGTGTTGAGGTTGTGCACATAGTATCTAAAGAAGAATGATGATACTGTTGGGTAGCAGTGATTATTTTTCCAATGATTTCACTGAGTGGTTTGATTGACATTCATATATAGAAAATGGAAATTGAATGAAGACCTAAGTTTTACAATAATGAAGTCAACATTTCTTGTAAGAAGATGAATGAATGTGCTGTTTATATTTTACTTTCACGCTGCATAAGTATTTGTAGTAGCAGTATTTGTCGATCTCTTATAGATAAACCCTCGACTGTTTTTTCATTCCTAATAAATGTAAACGACAATCATAAAAACTACTTCATGAATTTAAGCTATATCAGTATTGAAGCTATGACACCCTCATGTCTGTGCAGTGCAGTAGATTAGTTTAACTTTTTTCGTGGTTACTAATGCACGTGTGGTAAAATTTTAGTAGTTATCTCTGTCAATAACAAATCACAGTGCAGTATGGAGTGTTATGTTATCTCTTAGTTCGGTTTATTTCTGCTGTTGTAATTTGATAGAGGTTACTTCCTTCAATTATCTAGGAAGCATTGCCTCAACCACAGCCGGCGTAACGGATGAAGATGTCAAAACCAGGCAGGATAAACCTTCACACTCTGAAATCAGTTTGAAAATCTTCTAAACTTCACCACAGCATAAAGAACAAGATTCAGATCTTCAACACCAATGTGAAGTCAGTCACTGCTTCTATATAGGTCAGAAGCTTAGCCAGCGCATCAAGAAAAGCATCTGCAACATGTCAATGCAAAATTTCATCAATAGGTGCCTTCTCTGACTTAATATTGAGGATCGAATGACCAGCGAGAAAAAATCAGCAACAAGAAACTCTGGCTGAGAATAAAACAACCAAGAGACAATTGCTCAACAAATATGTGAGAGAAAATGGAGATGGATTGAGCACACGCTGAGGCCATCTTCGAATGACACCACGCTCAATGTGGTCTGTAGCTCGAATGGAATCCAAATGGGAGCGTTGAGTGGGTGACATGAGGAGATCGTACGAGGAGGAGGTGAGAGACTAAGGGTAATCATGGGCCCAGTTGAAGAGGACAGAAAAAAGTAGAAGAAAGTGGAGATGTGTTGCTGACGCCCTATGCTCCACTTGGAATCCAAATAAACAATGAAAATATGACAATACTAATTGTATCTACCTCTATATCTTTCATAGAAAAGTCACTCGTTACACTTCTGTTTTGACAAGATCATTTGGAAAAATCCATCCATAAATCAGAATCTGCAGTCATTCACTAAGCCTATACACAAACATTGGGCACCTAAAGCTATCACTTCTCATATCATTAGATGCTTAGTTCATTTCTCTATAAGTGTAGTCCTCAGAAATCTAGATGTGTTAGTTTCGCACGAATTTTCAAGTGATGGAGTCGATTTGAATAGATTCATCGTAACAAGACGAATTAATTGTTAGTAAAATACTGCTAAATTGCTACGACGAATTATTTTCTACTTATTTTTTTGTTTATTTCTTATGGAAATACATTTTTCAGACTTTACGAATTATTTATTAGATATGATGCTTGACTTCGAACCCTACATTTTCGTATATAATTTCTTTTTCTCGAATTGACAGACTTTGTTTATCTGGAACATAAATTAATACTTAATTAATAAAACATGCTCCAATAACACTGCATAAAAAGGAATAGTACTCTCCTTAGTAGACAAAGCATACAAAAAAGCCCAAATAAATGTAACTTCGTGAGAAATTTTGATGGACAGCACCAAGTTTATTTATTCGGTTATTACTGTCTGCATTTGACTGATTTGATTTTACATTTGTTAGATTGGAATTCGAAGACAGCGGTAACAACTGGATGTGATAAAATTCATCAATGATAGTGAAACAGGCCATACAAACACTTTTTACACACAAATAAATACAGCCCTTGTGTATGTACAGGTTAAAAGTATGTTAATGTCCACGTATTAGTAGTATCTCTAATTAACTTTTCAAACTATGACAAACTATAAGTAGAAGGTCACCTAGGTCTTATGCAATGCCGACAATTTCCTGGTTTAATTTTACTTTTAAAGAGATTAAAAGCATGCCTATGTGCCACATAACCTATGCACTTTGTTACAGTATGCTTCAGCTTATTTACTGCGAAAAAAATTCCTCAGTTATAAAACATTCACAACATAAAAAAGGACGTGATATTCATTTTCCTGGTGTAGATTTTTAGTGTATTCACACAGAATTTTTATTTTCGGAATCCTATAAAGTGCAACTTTAAAGGATTTTTCCGCTCCTCATTAGTAGTATTTCTTATCAAGTAACCAAATAGACTAAATCCCGTAAATTTCATCATCAGATTCACTGAGGATTAAAATGTTTCTCCACAATAATAATTCATTTCCTATAATGAATACTCATTAAAACACAAACTACATAGATGCTAATGACGTTGTAATAATGACAATAATATTTTTAGGCATGATGCGTGAAGCTTTTAGTTGGCATTAGCAATTTTCACTTTAAAACTCCCCACCAAATTAAAATTTATTAAAATATGTGTAAAACATTGGCCCCAGAAATAATGTATAATTGTATATTAATTTGCTTATTGAAAATATTACACAGTGAGACAGTATTATTTAGTAGATGACATTCCGAACACAATTTATTGCTCATAATCATATTTATTTACTCATTATGTTACATCGGCACAGTGTTAGATGATTTAAATATCATGGAAAATTCCCATTGTAACAAATAGAAAATCAAAACTAATGATTCAGCGAAGAAACTCTTTTCAACGAATTTATCATCAAGCTGTACAATCGTATATATATGGTTTTTAAGAAGTTATATCCGGTCAGGGAATTGAAACAGGTGTGAATGCATAAAATAATAATAATCTGAAATGCAATTAAAACTAAAATGTTTGTGATTATAATCGTAGTTAAATGTCAAGTGGCAAAGCAAATTAATGTCATATATAGAATAATTCATAGGATGGATAGAACTTGAAAAACGTATGCAATTATAAGATTAGTAGACAAATCGAATAAAATAAAAACGTTACGTAATATTGTGCGAAATTTAATAGCATAGAATATAATGTTGCAAAACAGAATTGATTTAGAATGACAAGTGGAACAAGTGAAATAATACCGGGGACAATTAAAAGTGAGAGTGGTAATAGTAACAATTGACTTAATAAGGAAGAGTATACAAATGGAATAGACAAAAATGAAAAATTGGTAGAGCTAAAATATGATTGGGGATTACCATACTTTAGCATAGAGGGATTAAGACCATGAAAGTTGGAGGGGTTGAACGAACTTTTTCTGCACACAGAGATCTGGCTTTTCTGTTTCGATAGCCAAAGCTTCAGCAATACAGATGAGTCGGGTACGTAGGGATTTGGGTAAACTACTCTTTGCCTTGTAGATGACTTTGAAAGCAGAGGCTATAGAGATAGGGTGATCATTATCGACCAGATGTTCAATGATCGCGATTCTTATTGCTTTACTTCCACCTTTTCGTAACCATGCAGGATAGTGTTCTTACACCCTCTTGGACAAAACTCGTGTCGAACGACCGATATACCTAGCTCCACACGAGCATGTGAATTGATAAACACACATAGAGTTGGTCAACAGCGGGATTTTGTCCTTCAAGTTATTGAACAATAATGGTCGACTAGAAAAGGCCATTCTCAGGGATGCAGCAGGGAATGTTCTTTTCAGGGATTGTGATATCCTCCGTTTCATGATATCGGAAGCTAAGTCCCCTTTGAATTCCAAGCTCATGTAAAGTATCTTCTTGGGTACGGTTAATAACTCACGTTTTTTAGGATTTGAATGTATATTCTTATCTATAAAACGTGGTGGAAATCCATTTTCTATTAGGATTTTCCTCAAGATGTATAACTCATCTTCCACAGTATCAGGGCTACATATGCGCCGAATACGAGTGGCAAGCGACCGGATCAGGTTTCGTTTTCGACCAATGGGTACCCAGCTGTAGAAATTTGTCAGTTGACTGTTCCACGACAGCTTACGATAAATCGATCTTTCAGGGTTCCATCGGTCCTTCTTGATAAGTTCACATCGAGGAAATGAATGCTAGACTCGTTCTCCATTTCGAGTGTGAATTTTATCGCCGGATGGCAACCATTAAATACATCTAATATGTAATTCAAGTTACAATCACTATTACAAATAATAAAGGTGTCATCTACATACCTTTTATACATTTGAAAGCTTTGGATTATAGGCTTCAGCTGACCATTTTCTAGACTGGACATAAAACAGTCTGCAAGGAGAGGACCCAAGGGAGAACCCATTGCAATACCATCCTTCTGTCTGTAGATTTCTTCATTGAAGGTAAACTGTACATTCAATGTACATCTCAGAAGTAGTTCTTTCAGATCTGTAGTGGGTATACCTATATTCAATTTGTTGTCTTCTATATATTTGCATATAAAACATATAGTTTCTGTCAGAGGAACGTTCGTAAATAGGGATTCTACATCCAAAGACAACATATGTTTTTTCGACGCATTTATATCCTGTATACATTCAACAAATTGGAAGGTGTCCCGAAGGGAATGATTAGAAAGCTGTTCCCTGACAGGTTCAATGATTTCAGCTAGCCATCCAGCTACTGGATGATAGGGCGATGCAGACATATCCAAGATAGGGCGGAGTGGAAGGCCAGCTTTGTGTATTTCCGGTAGACCGTAAAGTCTTGGTATTAGAGATCCTGTTGGTCTGATCTTTTCGTATAATTCTTCACGAATGAGATGATTGTTCCTCATTCTTTTTAAAGCTTCTGTAAGTTGTTTCTCAATTAATTCCGTCTTATTTTTCTCGTTCGGTTTCATAAAACAAGTAGAGTATAACTACTTTCAAATGAATGCTTAAACAATATGAAAATGAAAGTTTCAGCTCAACAAACTAACTTTTTGAACGAAATTATATTTAAAAAAGCACAACAGCATTCAATTTATTCACAAAATGCATTATAAACAGAGAAAAAAGGTAAAAAGTTACTGTAAAAACTTGACTTTATCATTAACTCATAGAACGTCTTTTATGTGGACTATATTTATGCACTACTTTTTTTCTTATTCCTAATGACAGTCATATGATTTTTGGTAAAATGTTTCACGGAATATTCTTCTTCACTGATTTCAAACCTCTTTTAGACTTTGAAGAATTTCATTCCAATAAATTGTTCAATAACAGGTTTCTATTGAATCTCATAGCAAAACCAACTAGTGGCTATGAAGCTGCATCCTGAAATACGAAGATAAACAAGAACTTGTAGTTTATAAAAGCACCAGAATGTGAACATACAAAATTACTTACAAAATGAGATTTAGCATCATTTTCAACTCATTGCAAGATATAATCATGAATTTTCTTAACACAGCGGAAGAGTTGATTACAGTTTTGGAATACAGCTGCATGCACGATGGTAGAGAATTTCCGTAGTCTGGTGAAAAGACTAAATGACTACTAGAAAGTTTAGTAGAGTCTCTCACTTTACGATAATATATGCATAGTTTCAATATATAAATGCTTTTTACGATATAAACAAATGATCTCTCTGTGCGTCGGTGGCACAGTGGTTAGGACTCTCGCCAACCATGCACATGGTCCGGGGTTCGATCCCCTGCCGACGCACAGCCGATATCTATGGTCGGCCTGCAAAATTTGGGCTACCGATATCACATGCTGAAAATTCCATACTTGTACTGAAAATACGGTGTGTCATCAAGCTGTAATCAAAATAAAAAAATAAATTAAATAAACAAGAACAGCACATCCGAGCAAACAATACTGTTTCCAATTAAATCTCATCAGGCTTAACATTAAGATACATTTCTTCACAAATAAATATTCACATTTAAAGCATTCACCATGTTTTGTCAATAGGATAATAAGATTGTGCACATAAGTTGTGCAATTAGTCATAACAATAATAGTAATCATAATAATAGTGATAATGGCTTTGTCAGTAACAAGGATGAAGAAGCGCAACGATCTGTGACAACAAGAACAATGAAAAACAGCATGATTGGGATGCAAACGAAGGATAAGCTACATCTGTGTGCATTTATCAATTCGACGGCGCCTCTGACGACAGTTGTGTTAAGTGTACTACCAGACAGCTTGGCCATCGTGTTACTCGACATCTCCCATCATGGTTTGGCAAAGGACAGACAAAAGCAATCCATAGCTCTATTTTGTCAAATTTAGCTGATAGTGGTCATGCAGTGGAGAAAACGAAAACATTCAATGTAATTAGTCGAATTCTACCAAATCTTTCCAATAGATCTCGTATTCGTTTACTGCACATAGCTGAGGCGATAGGCATTCGAACTATTATGCCTAAACTAGGCATTCAAAAGGAGTTCATGCAACCATTATCCCTCTGTTGGCCAACCAACTGGTGATGTCTGCACCGCTCCATACTTATATTTTCAACCCCTTCCTTATCATCCCCTCATCTTATTACATCTTCATTAAAACATATTTTATTTACTTCACTTACAATCTAGCATTAGGTAATCGGTTCATTTTTTCTTAGCCTTTATCGACTACTCCTACCTGAACATTCATTTTTTTTAAATTATACTGTTTTTCGTTATTCCTGTTATCATAGATCGCCTCACCTTTTCATCCTTGCTACTGATAGAATCATTATTTTAAAACAATTAGACAAAGCAACAATAAGTCATTTGTCTCAATCGTGTAATGTATTTGGACAACACATTTCCAACAATCTGATCACATACGAACTTATCATATAAATATATGAAATTAGTAGAGACCTAAGGATTGATAAGTTAAAAGGACATATTGAAGGTCAAAATAACAAAGAAGACCGCTAAACCAAATAAGAGAAGCAATAGTACATCTGCTTTGATATCAAAACAAAGTTTACCAAGTAAGGTTTAGTGTGATGACGAATTGTTTCTGAACGCATTAAAGTGAAGTTCAAAGAGGGACACGCATACACTTAAACTAACTAGAAATCTTATTTAACAACAGACAAGATAAGAAGTTAAGTCAGCTCAACAGATTTGTTTCTGTAAGAGCAAAATTTTGCGGAAATGACCATGAACTTGTCAAAACAAGCCAAGAATATGGTGTAGTTTGAAAGTATTAATACAAACTAATTACCTTTCCAATAACACATTTTTCCAAATCTTTAAATATTGCCATTATTGATATAAGAACAAGATATATAAGCGAAGAATATTGTTTTCAACTAGGTCTCCTTCAGGCTTTTCTCTAATTTACATAAATTTACATATAAAAAATTTAACCAATGACAATGAGATCGTGGATCAAGTAGTGATAATGATAATGTGGTAAATATTCTGATCGTCAGTAATAACGATGATTATAATGATAACAAAATAATGATAATAAGGTTTGAGCACGTGGCGATAAGAATAACGAAGGTAGTAATATGAATATTTGTAGGTATTTCTATAAATAAATTAGGTCATATCTCAAAATGTTGCGTAATTCTAAGGGTGAAGCAGACAGATAATCAGAGTTAAAATAAATATCGTAAAAACACGAAGGAAATGGAAAATGAGAAATGGTGGGAGTGCTTTAGTTAGAATTTACCTAGGCCAAGGGAGAAACAAAGGTAGAATAAACCTCTTTTGTATGTAAATACTAGGTTGTGTGAAAAGGGGGCTCGAATTCTGCTCGAAAGGTTCGACAGAGTGCGTTAGATAACTACTTCTGTTCACTTGGTGACCGCTATCAACTAAATCAGTCAAAACAGAACTTCCGACAGATTTTATTCGGCCTTTTCCAAACCATGAAGGAAGGTGCGCATTAATACGTTTGTTGAGCTTCTAGTTGTTCATCCTATAGCTTTCTCCATAGGAACAGCTAAATTTATAGATACACATAGAAGTGGCACAGCTAGGTAGCTTGTCTTTCGACTGAGTAATCATTATTGGTTGGCTGCAAAATGACAAACAAAGGGTGGCGGGAGTGTAAGTCCGTTTTATTGCTCTCTTAGATGTAGAACCTCACTAGCCACGTCCCTGTCAAATTGCAATTTTAGGAACAGTTGTTTCTTAGCAACTGCTTTCAGTTTCTGTTTATTATACCTTATGTTCATGCGTCTCCTTACAAATGTACTAGGATAACCCATCTGGACAGCGTACTTTGGATTTATCTTAATTCATTTTCTAGGGAGTCATCGGTACAGATCCTTCTTGCTCTATTCTGAAGGCATCTGAACAAATTGATTTATGATCGGATTGGTACAAAACTGAAGAAATGTGTATATTTTCCTACAGACGTAGGTTTTCTATATATGTCCCTCTTGAGTGAACCATCTTCTCTTCTGCTCAATTGGACATCAAGGAAGTGTGGTCTACTATCATGTTCTTCTTCACAAGTGAAAATGAGCGATGGTTTTGCATCATTAAGTTTTATTAACATTTCATTCTTGTCAGCTTTCTCATCAAGAATAATAAACTTATCATCAATATGACGAAAATAAGAATCCATTCTATCTATTACCTGTTTCAACGAACCATCTTGAAGCTTCCCAAGAAAGAAGTCTACCGAAATTGGACCCAATGGAGAACCCATGGCAATACCGTCGATTTGTCGATGATAAAGGTTGTTGAATGTGAAGTTTGGAAGCAGCTATTTCAGACTAATAATTGGAATTCCTGTATCGAACCTCTTTTTAGTATTTGTTGGCATATGAATTCCGCAGTCTCCATAAGTGGCACATTGGTGAACAGTGGTACGACATTAAAGGATAATATTTGCTTCCCATTTACATTGACATCATGTGCGTTGGAAATGAATTCGAAGACGTATTTAACACTTTGATTTACCACATTCTTGTGTAATGGTTGGAGGAGTTCACTTAGCCACTTCACCACTGCACGGTAGGTGGAATTAGACACGACTGGGACTAGGCGAACAGGAAGTCCTGGTTTATGTACTTTAGGCAGAACATACAATCGTGAAGTACTACTTCCAGTAGGTTTAAGACGGTTGGAGGCTGCCTCTGAGATTATTCCACTTTTCCTCACATCCTTAGGCATGTTTGTTGGCTGCTTTTTAGCCTTTCCGTCTAGATTTGTTGAGTTGTTAAGCTTTTGTAATTTCGTTTCATCGGTTAGGAGCGAATTCATTTTGTCAACGTAATCACACTTATTCATCAGTACTACTCCGGCTCCTTTATCAAGCCTACTGGTTACAATATTTTCATTGTTCCTTAACTTTCTCAGGGATTCTCGAAGCTGTTTAGTCAGTAGGCTTTTGTTAGAAGGACTACTGATTTACTACTACAGAAAACTGTCTACTAGTGTAGTTTTAAACCTACCGAGCCCTGACGATGGGATCAAGTCTTTTGTTTGTAGGAGGAAGTTTCCAAACTGGATATTGGTATCGAGATGGTTGATCTTATATCCTTGGTCAAAAAAATATAAGACCCAGTGATAGTGCTTTTGGCTGGAATTTATTGAGTGTAACACTGGAAAAATTATGGACATACCGATAAGGGTTTGAAGGGAAATTCTTTTCAGGATTTTGTCTTTATAAAGATTTGATAAGTTCCATTCGACTTTTCTCAGCTCTGTTTTGGCTAACTCTGTCGACATAATCAGGGAAATCTAATAATAAATACTCAAGAAGTTCATCAACTGCCTACTTCTTTTGTGATAAATTTCTTTCTTATCCAATTTATGAATTTTTAAACAGTCCAGTTGGTTAAGTGCATATCATTTCAGTGGTCGCGAATTTGGATAAACTTTATTAGGGCGAAGAGATTTCCGGTAAATTTTAAGATGTTGATTATTACATAAGCAGCCATTTATAAAATCCAAACATGTTGTCGCTTCTATGAATCTGGCATTATACCTCAGGCAGCAGCAGGATCCCCACGTGATTTAACGCCTTTAAATATTCCCATTATAGATATTAGAACAAAACATATAAGTGAAGAATATTGTTTTCAGTTAGGTCTTCAGGCTTTTCTCTAATTTACATAGATTTATATATACAATTTTAGAGTTTTAGTATATGATGACATGAAAAGAATTTCTTACCACTACCTGGACCACCATAAAAGCGAAGAAAATGAATGAATTGTTAAATATTAATTTACTACTAGCTGCAAATTTTAAATCTTTACATGAATAAATGAAACCCCACAAAAAACATCGTAAGGCTTATTCCATTTCAAAGTAATTTGGTGTATGGCGACTAGTAGTAGAATCCAGGATGCTTATTTCGTCCTGTTTGAGTCTCTTTATCGGCGTATGCCTGCATTCTCAGTGTATGATGTTGTTCCCACTAAGATTCGAACCCAGTACCTATCGTTTCAAACGCCACAGCCTCATCCACTAGACCGATTTTGCCATGACAGACACCTCTTTTACAATGGGCATCAGTTATCAACCATTTCGAATTCAGTCTCAATGCTCTAGCTGATTGATTGAGCGGAAATCTTTGGCCTCTGTGGACATGTCGGCTCCCAGTATGGACGCTGACGAGTCCCAAACTGAATGGAATGTGCATCCTGGATTCCAGTGCTAGTTACTATCCACCAAATTACTTCAAGCCAATACTCAGACATCCTTGAAACGTCAGTAGCAGGAGCCGACATGTCAACAGAGGCCAGACGTTTCGGTCCAGCCAATCAACGGGAAAATGAAAAATGAAATAAACATAAATACTAATTCCATTTTCCCTACGCACAGAATATTCCAAGCATGGCAATAAATAAGCTACAGTTAATTCATACTGATGCGTGACACAATACTGACCAAACAAACCAATCGAAGCTACATTTAAATAATAAAACAATGTTCTGCGTAATCGAAAGTCATGCAAAGATGACTATTTATTAAGTCAAACAACTTTAAAAAGTCGTTGAAAATACCCTTCAGGACAAGGTTGGAAAAAGTGCAAGAACCCCTCAACAGTGAAGGAGAACAATGAATGTCAACGGTGCTCTGTCATAACTGCAAAAGCGAATGCAAAAGTTAACTTTAAAAAGCGTACTAGGTGCCTCTTTTAACTGTACATGACACAGATGATTCGTGATCGCAGTGATAAAAAATTATCTAAAATGGGTGGAAATAACTCTGAGCGCAGTGCGATCTTTCACTTAAGGGCACTAAATTAGGCCTTTCAAGTTTTTATCCAGGGGTAATTTTGTAGAGCAACATAGTAGTTTCGATGTACAACATCATCCTCAAGTTCACAAACGCCTACTCTCATTTTAGATAAGTAGAGAATTCAATGTCACTTAAAATGTTAAAAATCATATCTAAATTGTTGCAGTGAATGCAGTTTTTTAAAAGTGTACTTCAATTTAATTTATCACGATTAATTTAAACTGTACCTCTCTTTAATGAGAATATGGAAGTCTATCCTTTTGCTTAAGAATTTCTATTGGAATTTATCATTTTAAACAGGGAAAATAAAGCGCTCATAATGTTTCTACGAATGCATATCTCATTAATGTGTTATGCAAAAAATTACTTCCATATTGACAAACAATAAAAAACAAAAATATTTTTCAAAGATGCATAAAATGTGTTCACTTCCCAAAAGAGCAATTAGTCAAATCATAAGTAATAGCAACAATAACTACATAAAATTCAACTCCCTTTCTTGTGATGAATTCTTCTAGAAAATGTTTTGAACGCGGACGATTCAATTTGCAATTCTTTTACTGCTTATCTGCTTTCACATAATGAAGCTCACTTTCGCTGTCTAGTTTTTCATATTTGCATGGAATATTTCTTCATTTCTAAAGGAAATGTAAAGCCACATTTCCGCATATCTCTTGGGTGTTATTAAATAAACAATCATAAATTGTCCGTTAGTTGCAAGCAACTGTTTCCAAATTTCAGCAAATTCAAAAGTATTTCGTCCATCCTTGGAAAAGGAATTTATGATCCATTTTGCTTCTGGTTTTTTAAAGTGGATAATTATTATAGCTAAGATTTTCTTCAATAATTATTTATTATTTTCCTAAATATTGAATTTAACTGAAAATATCTCATTACTATACTGATTGATCTTTTCAATCCTAACTTCGGTGAAAAAGGGGTAAGTTGGGAATTGAATATACGAATAATTACCCAACGTCAGACGCCTGTACTGAGAAGAATAATAAGTGTGAAAGCCACTCAACCTACGAAAAATTTATTTTTTTATTTTTAATATTTTGATTACAGCTTGTTTTCACACCGTATTTTCAGTACAAGTATGACATTTTCAGCATGTGATATCGGTAGCCCAAATTTACAGGCCAACCATAGATATCGGGTTTGCGCCTGCAGGGGATCGAACCCCGGACTATGTGCATGGTCGGCGAGAGTCCTAACCACTGTGCCACCGAAACAAAATAAAACAATATATTTAATCGTAAATGGGAACGAGGCATTTTCAAGGGAGACTAAGGGAAAAAGGGATGGGATTTTGTATCGCTTCATAGAAATAATTTCTGTATTTTTAGTGAGTGACATTCAGTTTAAAAATGAACAAATCAAAGGACTACAGCAATTGCTTTCAGAACAAAGTAGATAACACAATTTTTCAACCGTTTTTCTACATTTTTTCTTGTTACTAATATGCTCAGTGAAAAAGTAAGACGATCCTAACCAAAATGTTTTGAAATAAACATCATTATTATCATTTCATGTATAATGTAATTTCAGTTGATCTTTACTAAAAAAAAGCAAATCTATGGAGTGCAAAAACTATATGCACAAAAAATATCTAAACATCAAAAAATATTTACTATACCTGACAATAATCTTGTAAAACATTCTTTTAATTTGAATGCTACTCAGGCTTAATTTTCGATGAACACGGCACCTAAACTGAAAAGTCAGAAACCTTGGTATTATTATAAGTAATAAGTTGTGCTCGAAACATCATCATTTAACAATACTGTATCATTGTAAGCTTTCATCAAATAAATTTACTCCATTATTGAACTGTACTCTACCACAGTGCCCAAGTTCTCTTTTAAACTGTAAAGTTGGAGGAAGTTAACAATAAGATCAGTGCATAAAATGTAATGAAAATTGATAAAAGCAAACATTTAATTTAACGTTAGATCAGTTGAAAGCAGTAGTTAGATAATATAGAATCTAAATTTTTTGCCACTTATCACTCGTCCACAACAAATAATGACAAATTGTTATTATGTTACGTGGGTGTTCCGATCTGCTACTTAAAGGAGCTACTATTGAGGTGCACTTTCAATGTCCAGTTCAAGTTCAACAACACGCTCTATAGACAAAGAGGTGGAGTGGCAATGGATTCACCACTGGGTCCTTTATTTGCAGACTGCTTCTTGGCAAGTTTCGAAAATAGTATGTCATGACCAACTATCGATAGTTTCCATATGTACCAGTGATACATGGATGATACTTTCATCATATGTGACGAGATTACCAACATCGAGATGATAGCTAAGGAGTTCAACAGCTCCCATCATGCCATCCAGCTCACGTCA
Source organism: Trichobilharzia szidati (assembly GCA_944472155.2). Lineage (NCBI taxonomy): Eukaryota > Metazoa > Platyhelminthes > Trematoda > Strigeidida > Schistosomatidae > Trichobilharzia > Trichobilharzia szidati. The sequence continues at coordinate 131,984,274 of OX235279.1, read as the reverse complement.
GAATCAGAGATGAACTCGGAATTCCATTTTTCGGATGTTTTTCTAAAAAGGAGATCTGAAGGTTGTTTTCAAAGATCGATCTACAGGAAACCAACACGGAATGGTCAATACATGGATTTCCACAGCTGGGTCCCTTTGAGAAGAAATAGAAATCCGATCCACTCCTTAACCTCAAGAATAAAAAGGATATGTCCCAGTGATAAAATCGATGGGAAACTGGAGCGACTTAGAGAAGTCCTCCTAGAGAATGGATATCCTCCATGATCCACCGAAAAAAAATGAAGTTAAAGCGAAAGCCCCAAAAGAACCCAAACAGTGCCGAAGAAAATGCTATTTATGAACTTTGAACTTAAAGGTGGTACCGCAGCTGAGATTCTGAAGAAACACCCATGCAGACCACTAAGAAAAGCTTTCTTCGCGGCTGAGCTACGAATCAATTTCTTCGGCTGACAAAGGATCAATGGATGTGTGAAGGATAAACTACCACTTCGGGCCACTTCAATGTGTGTTTATAAATTCACCTGCTTGTGTGCAGCTAGTTATATTGGCCTCACAAATGCATCTCTGAACATTATCCGGGATGGTTAGCAAAAGCACAAAACAGTTACTAGCTCAATTCTCGAGGCCCACCAGAGTCGTCTTTCAAGATTATATACTAGGTACAAAGAGCGTCAGGTTTTTGCTATTGTGTATGTCGGAGGCATTGGCGATTCGCCAATACAACCCCGAACTTCGTATACAGAAAACGTTTGTCCAGTCTCTTATTCTACATTGGTCTTACCCTACTCTAGTAGTTCCCTATAAAAAATTTATTTTTTTCTCTTTTCTCTTTTACTTTTAGTTTGCCTTTGCTTTAATAATTAATTCACTATTATCACTCTCATATGTTCTTTTTGTACGTTTTCACACCCTCTTCACACTTGTTAAATTGATACTCAACTACTTTTATTCGCACTCAATAACAGTTTAAAACTTATCAAGTTTCTAGCCCTTTCTTCCTTTGTGTAGTAATTTACAACTTTTATTTTCACTTCTAAAGCCACTTCTGAGTAATTAAATCAATTACGTCACCCCCTATTACTCAATAATAGACTATTATACATTTTTGGTAAATATAAATACTGTACAGCCTCTGAAGTTGATTTCGTCGATAAGAAAAAAGTTTTGCGCTGAATTGTCTTTTATTACATTATTGTTATTATTATTCCCTTAGGTTCCGAGCAGAACATAGGCCTCCAACAGCATCCTGTTGTAGCAGTTCTTCTTAGCTGGCTCCACGATTTTTCATAAGCTCTAATCTCCTTCATGTTACTCGCAGACCATGACCAAACTCGTCGTTTCTCGTTCTGGTTCCAGTCGATGTCCTAGCACCTGATGTTAATCAAAGGTCTCCTGAGCATGTAACCAATCCATCTACACCTTCTTCCACATATTTGTTGGGCAACAGCTGCTTGGATGGTTCGTTCTAAGAGTTCTTTGATCCTAATCCTTTTGGATTAGCCACCTCATTTTCAGTACGCAGTCTGTGATGGAAGCTGTTGATAAAAGTCTAAAGCCTGTAGGAAATCCAGTTCGTGATGCACCATTCTCTGAACCATACAGAACCACTGACTTCATATCAATGTTGGAAATTCGGATCATGTTCGTTAAGCTGAGTGCATTAAATTGCCACACGAATGAAGGTCTGTCTTGCTTTTCCGAATCTGCATGTGGCATTCTCGACTGTAGCTACTTGCAGTTGAAACGGTGGTGTCTGGAAAAGTGAAAGGAGTGACAATCTATGGATTTTTCAAAGTGATGATGATTGACGCTTGTTATTGCTGTTTAGATATTTTTATCACAACTGTCTTCCCTATGTTCGTTCACTTGATTTCCTATTGTAACAACAGAAGGCAAGTCATAGAAGCCAAGGTATATTTTTCATTAGTCAAACCACTTTTTATATATCTACAGTTTATATTCGTCAACCAATCACTGAATGTGTGATTTCGGTTTACATCAAACGATATCGAATAGAGGGTTCAGATATACATGGTATTCTTTTGTTAATACAGTATATAACCGTGGGAAATGTATTCTGTCTCTAATATCAAATAGAATGTTGAAACAGATATATCGTATTCTGTTGCTACTGCAGTATTGAACTGTGGAAGTATGTGAGAATAATAATCCGTTGGCATACATTGTCTGTATCACACCACCACACTATCTTCTCAGCCTGCCTGTTTTGACAACTTGTTGTTTTTCGTCTGTAAGTCTACGACTTTGTGTGACATTAAAGATAAGTCATCCGTAAAATACAAATCTTCTTCTTTTCGGCCTGTCTTCTCACTCGCCACACACAGTCTGGCGCACAATCCAGTTCACTACACTTAGGAATATCATCGGCGATAATAGGCAGCCAGCCTTGTTTTACTCTTGTATTCACTTCAAAGGCTTCCTCGAATCTCCCGTTGTGGATCACTTGACATATGGTATCATCATACAGCTAGCTATTTAATGAGGTTGATAAAGATTTGCAGCACCACACTGTGTAGTGTTGAATTATTTTCCAAATTACTTCTTGGTACGGTCAACGTTGTTGAAGGCCTTCTCAAATTCAATGAAACTGAGGTAGTGATTTGACTGCCATTCCATGCTCTGTTCAGTGATGATGTGAAGAGTTACAATTTGATCAGCACATAACTTTCTTTCCTCGAATCCAGCTTGTTCCTGGCTGGTGGAGTTCTCCATTCATTGCATCTTTTATTCTCTGCAGGATGATGTGACTTAGTGCTTAAATTAGATTGGAAAACAGCATGATTCAGTACCAGATTTTACAAATATTTACTTCTCCCAGTCAGTAGGTACGTCTCCGTCTTTCCAAACTTCCTGTAATAGTGGTATGTGGGTATCCGTTGATATCTCTCGATCGCTTTTCAGTGCTCTTGGAGGAATGACGCCTGGTCCTTCTGCCTTCCTGGCTGGCTTTTAGTAACTTTATCGCATTCACTGGCAGTTGTGTGGCCGCTGGTGGTATTTCTAGACGATTTGTAGTTGATGATCGCTTTTAGATTGCTATGAAGTGATCAGACTGTTATTTATTTTATTTCTTTCCCTTGGTAATTGGGTTCCCTTCACTATCTTTCAAATGGTTTCATCTGTGTTGATCTCTCCGTGTATAACCACCTAGTTATCTGGTGAAGTGTTTTGTGGTGCCTCTTACCTGCACTCTGTCCTGTTTCAGTTTTCACTGTGTCGCAGAATTGCCTTTTGTCATTCCTAGCATTCTTCTCTATTCGGCACGCTGTAGACTAAATTAAGTTTCTCCTTTCGTTGCCCATCTTTGCACTGGTTCATCTTTTTAATCATCCCTCTCTCTTCTACTAGCTTACACGTGTCCGTAGAGAGCGATTCCTAGTATTGCTTCTTCATTCCTCGTAAGAGGGCTGTATACGTTTCCCTCAGGATCACTTTTTCAGAGTTCTAATGTTCTTCCACATAGGTTTCCTCATTGATGCTACATAGTTTCTTCGACTTTGCTCTGATGACTGCAGTGAACATTTACTAAATTGTTTCTCCCATCCTTTTTTTATTACAGCTTGATTGCACACCGTATTTTTTTGGTACAAGTGTGGAATTTTCAGCATGTGATATCGGTAGCCCAAATTTTGTAGGCCGACCATTGATATCAGGTGTGCGTCTGCCGGGTATCGAACCCCGAACCATGTGCATGGTCGGCGAGCGTCCTAACCACTGTGCCAACGACGCACATGAATTGAACATGAATTGTGGTCTATCTCTGTCTTTGAAGGCTTTCACTTGACCTTGAGGGTCCCTTGCATTAGATAATGGTCTAAACCTACATCTGCTCCTCTTCTCGATTTTGTGTGAAGCAGGTCGCCTCTCCAATTTTTTTGGCAGTTAAATAAAGTTTATCCGATTTTCTCTCTGTCCATCTGGTGGAACTGTGGGACTAATATCACCACAGAAACACGGAATAACTTTACCATGTAATGTAGTCAGACATTTTACTAACTCAGTGCGGCCTGATAACCATAAGTAACTTAGTCGCACACTTTAAAATCTCTAATGGATGCCTATTCCACAGCGGTTGTATTCGCATACTGTTGGAGAGTGTGAATGTTAGATTTCTCTACTTATTTCCCTTGTAACATCAATCAGAAGTAAATAAAAACACTGTTCATTCCCAGATGCTTGAATCAATCTTTTGCTTCTCAGATGCATTTCACACTTCTTCAGTAAACATTACTGTATAACACTGTGAGACTTTATCGAAACAAAATTTACCCATAATGGAATTACACTCTACCGCAGTGCACAAGTTTTATTCTTATATCAATGATTCTTTAGTAAACCACTATGGTTGATTAACCAGTACAGTTATGAATTATTAATTTAGACTTTCTTAGCAAATTCTCTCATTGTTCATTCTTTCTATGATCAAGTCTCTAAAATAAACACACCATCAGTATTTCCAGGCATCACTTTTCACTTGCCAAATAATAAGAAACAATCTGTAAAATAGTTTTTCACTATTCATTGTATTACTTATACTTTACAAAAACATCTTTAAACAGCTGAAGAATAAGAAAAACAACACTTTTCACTTTTTTTCCCTTACTTGATTTTAAGTTCACTGTATTAAAAACTTCATTAATGAAAATGTAAACAAATTCCATTGTTAGACTGTGTAAAGTTAATTATTTACACTATTCAGCTTTAATAAGCAGTTGAAAAAGCCCTGATAGCAAATATCATCTTATGCACTGTCTGTTTGTACTGATCGCTTTGAAGAAGACACTCGGGTTACAAAATAGAAAGACTATTAGACTAACATGACAAAAGCACATTCAGACTGCTTCTTTTTAGTTGGCATAAACAGGCATAGCTTAAACATTTGTTGTTTCACATAAGTATTCATTTTCACTATCAACGATAATGTCTTCATAAATAGCAAATACTTTGTATAATTAAAGTAATTTAGTCAAGGTTATTTATTATATTGTAAATTCTCACGCGCTTACAAACTCCATGGTAGAAAGTTTATCACATAATTTGCTTAGAATCAAAATGAGGTAAATAACTGAGTGAATAAAAAGGATACATTGTGAGTAAATTTAGAGTAAATTTAGTTTATTTATCCACTGGATTTCAACAGAAACTTATTTAAATAATTGGCACTACCTTAGTGCCACAAGTTGGATTGCTATAATACTGAGAAACAAATATTTTCTATCTGATTTACTATCAATAACAACATTTCCAATGGTCTCAAGGAATTTACATTTTTGTGAAATTGCCTCCTGAAACGGTCAGTAATGCCTTTTGTTGGATTCGAGCATTTTAGTAATCGCCAAATTTGACTGTTTTTAATAGAATTTATCTTAAGAAGAAACCATTCTAACAGTACGTAATTAATATTTCGTCTAAAATTATGCTCATGGAGTTCACAGTCAGCAAGTGCTTAACTTGTTCATCTTTAAGTATTGAAAATTAAATAATATCGTGTTTGGAGCCTGGAAACGGATTATCTTTTCAATTAAACCAATTCTAATTTGTCCAGGCGAAGGAATAGGAATTGTGGTAGTGAACAGATCGATCGACTTACAAACCTATTTTGAGAGGAGACCAAGTTTCATAAATCCTTCATCCGAAAAGAACAGAAGCCGTCCTTACAAAACTAATGAAGAAAACTAAATATGAAACACTCATAACCTCAGGGATGTATGAACAAATCAAATGATCCAGCATAAATATTTCAAAGTTATAAGGACTATCTAGAAAAGATAAACACAGCCAACTCTGCGTATTCTCAGGTCACTGAATGACTAGTATATACACTCTAAACAGAACGAAGACATCTGACAAGATTTATTTGTTAAAAATATCTTTGACTGCATCAAACCATAAGAAGGCGCCCACTCAAAAGATAAGTTCTGCATCTGAACGGTATTAGCTTATTTCAGTCATCTTTTACTTCAGACGGATCATGTGCTTCTTATTTGGTTGCAGTTAACCCAACAACCCAAAACTTCTCGTTACCAGTGATTACCTGAAGCAGTCAATCATCATACATATTTGTATTGTCAACTTCAACTTCAATGGAGAATTCAGATTAAGCGAATGCCATGGCTCACTCCTTGATAACTATTTCATGTGCAACAGTGAACATAGTGCTCTAAATCCTATGGTCACTCATCTTTATCCTTAAAAAGGTATGTCAAACATACTTTTATTATTGGCTATGAAGAATTTCAAGTAGGCGATCTTCTTAACATTTACAATTCAATATATTCTATGAATAAACTAAAAATACGGAAAACCAGTATGAAATGGACACGTTATGAACTTTTAAAGCTAGGCTCCACCGATTAGGAAAGAAAACCGAATATATTCGTTAAATCTAAGAATTCGGAAAAGCTGCTGTGAGAATGCAGCTTCATTTTTCTTAACGGATATACATACTTCCCAACCTAATTAGACAGAGGAGAGAAGCAGAAAATCAGTACTTCTGTTCTTAAACACCTTGTCAAGCATGGACATCGAGCACTTCCAGACGACTGATTCATGATGTTCAAGTGTTGGTTTGCAGGGATTTGAATGGTTTCAGGATTTCATCATGAAGTGACATAAGTTAGAGGACCAGTGGAAAACCTGGGAGTACTGGATAGGTGTTTCGTCCTGGTTTGGGACTCTTCACAGTATACACCCACCGAGGTTCGAACTCAGGAACGTTTTGTTTACAAGGTGATCCCGTAGACCATTAAGGCACTGGGACCCGATCCAATGGTCCATCAATTCCATCTTCTGCCGATTCACGATACGGTCGCGTGTGCGTACTGTGAAGAGTCCCAAATTAGGAAGAAACAGCTGTCCAGTACTCCCAGGTTTTCCAGTGGTCCTCTAACTGGTGTCATTTCATGAATAAATCCTGATTCATAATGATTTACAGAATCTTTCAGTGTCGTCCAAATTAATCAGAATACAGGACTGATGTATTTCTGAATCACTAGAAAGGAATAATATAATAATCGCCTAACCATCATGGTAAAGAAATATTCTATTGTGATTTTCCATGAACTTTGTGCTTTATATTTAGCTGTTTTATCTTATCTCATTCAAATTTTTTATTTCTTCTTCTATACGGGTTTCATTCAAACATTTCGCCATCTCTTCCACCTCTTTGTCTATCTTTGAGCATCTACGCTGATTAAATTACTTTCACGCACACACATACCCATACTACGTAGGACAAACTCTCTTTCCTCGATTTCCACCTGTAGATCCCCTTCCAGATTATTCCTCTATACCACGTCAAATATTTTCTGGATTGTACTACCAGTATTTGAAAGGTTTTAAGAACAATAAGCGTAAAATATGAATAAGCTCGTGTAGCTTATCAGAAAAACTAATTCTCACTTTTCAATCTTGCTTTTATGGATCGTTCATGAGGCTTTTTATACAAAGCAATTCGCTAAAACATGTGTGACAAATTGTATAGAATTAGGTACCTACATTAGCTGACTTTGAATGAAGAGCGTACGTCTAATGGGAGCCCAACAAACATAAGGATTTATTGGTGGATTCAGCCGTTTGGATTATAATTCTTTTATTGTTGACTTGTTTTAGCAATCGTTTGTGGTGTACAGCACGTTCATGCAGCAGATTTTACCAGATAAGTTCTATTGTTTGAAATCTAAGAGAATATATGTGGACTAGACATGAATTCATTCAAAATAAGCACCATGTGGTGATCAAGTTACAATAATATTTATCCACAATTCTTATCCTAAACTATGACTTGAAAATGTCTGTTTGTTATTTTACTGAAATATATCAAGATATAATGCAGCGAAGTTTATATTTTTACACATGTCTACTTTGAAAACAATCACATATTTTAACTAATAAATAGAAAACATTCCAGTGCCGAATACGGTCAGATATTTGTTCTCCAATATTGATATGGAATTTTAGAATCTTTGAACAGAATTCACCTACTTTACAAATTACTTCAGGGGTTATGAATAATCTCAGTTAAAAAGGTGTATTTCACACTGAACTTCAGAAAGCAATTTGTTAGACTTAATGGGAAATAGGTTCCCTTCGATGTTACAGATTAGTGATATAAGTATAAAACTTGGGCACAGATTACAGTTACAGATTAGTGCTAATAAACACAAAATCGAGGCTCAGAACTTCCCGCCACCAAATGCCTAAGAAAAAAGTGAGATGTCAGCCTGCGTTATGAAAAAGGCCTGGAATGAAGAATTCCCAATATACTATAAAAAATCTTCCTGTATTTTTTTTTATTAACCAATAAAAAAATGTTCCTTGGGTTCGTTCAGTTATTTATATTCTTTTCTCAGAAATTTCAAACCTACAGCCCTGTAAATTTAGTACTATTTTGATTATTTTATATGAGGATGAACCACTATCCTTCCTATTGCTCAGTCACGTAGGCTTAGATCTCACAATTCTGGTTATCTGAGAATAATTACTTGCCTAGAGTATAGGCTTTTATCTTCATCAAAGGTAATGGTCCAGATGCTTTATTTACTTTCAATTGTTTCGAAATGATGAAACATTATTTTCGTGATAATTTATCGTTGAGACCTAAAATATAAGGTCAACTAAATTTGGAAATCAAGCACGAACACTTTTCAAACAGTTCAGTTATTCTGAGTTATTTCAAAGAACAGATTCTATACTACACGCTAATAAACTAAAAGTACACTGTCCCAATGTTCAATATATATATATATATATATATATATACAACAGCTGAATGGCCATCCAGTGTTTAGATCATATCGATATGCCTAGCAAGAACTACTGGCTCATGTGAAAGGTATCCAACTACTCAAAACAATCAATCGGTAGTAAACACTATCAAGCTTTCATACTTGCTTTTTGATTGTTATATTTGGTAGTAAGTAGATCATATATTGTGATCTCAGTAGTTTTGGTTTTCATAGGGAATTAAAGTAAATTATCACACTGGACTGCGTAATTTGCAGGGTTGCAACCTGCTTAAAACTTGGGCTACCAGAAACTTCCGTCTGTCTCTATTGCATACATTTTCTATCGTTCGGTTTGTTTTAATCGATTAAGATATGACGTTTAATGATGTTATCTAATCTTGTGTGTATTTAAAATGTTTACAAGCTTCTGTTACGCAAGTTTCTACTAAAATTGAGGAAAGGCCTGATTGTGGGTGACACCGTATTCCAATACATGAGATAAATGTTCTTCAGTTATGTCCTTGAGTCTCAAAATGTACTTCTGAACATCTTACAATCGGCTTTCAACTAGATATCGTGGATTTCTTGAAGGAGACAAAACAGATATATCATAATGGAATGGTTTGTGCTTCAGCCCAAAGACCATTTTGTCACAAGATATACGGTAAGTCAATATTTTACTTGAAGACATTGAACGAAGGGAAAATATCATGCAATGAACTCCTCTGAAAATCCTATACATTTGATAAATACTGTCCAGAATAAAGATGTTATTATTAGTTATTTGCAAATTGAGAATTTGAGAATTGCAGTAGACTGGAAAACCTGGGAGTACTGGACAGCTGTTTCGTCCTAGTCTGGGACTCTTCATCAGTATGCACCCGCCGGAGTTCGAACCCAGGACCTTCTGGTTACAAGGCAATCTCGTAGACCGTTGAGCCACTGGAACCCGATCCAATGGTCCTTGAATTCTAACTTCCAGTGGTTCTCTAACTGATGTCAGCTCATGATGAAATCCTCCATGCAATCAAACAAAAATCCCTACAAAACCAAAACTTGAAAATTTATTTTATTCACTCATTTAGCCTAGGATTTAACAATACTGTTCCTAACCATTGTAAATCAGAAGGGCTGAAATACAACATTTTGTATTGCTAATAAAGATTGTCAATACGAAAATAAGAAGTAAACATGATATTAGCAGCAATTCTGTTTAACAAACACTTAACACGAAGAATTATTAACGTATGCTAGTAGATGTCGAACAATAGTACTATATAGTTGTATCCAATAAAAACTTTGGCTGTAAAACAGAATGCACAATGGATGATTTGACCTAACTAACAATTAAGTGATAGTTATTACTGAATACCGCTTAGAATGTAAAGAAAACAAAAAAAGACAATACCTGCATCACATGATAAGTAGATTTAATAGTGTTCAGGTTCAAATGGCAAAATGAGCCTTCTGTTTTTCACTAGAGAAGAAATTCTATTGAAATGACAAAAATTAGGTCTTCGGGTAATTGAACAGTATTCACCTAAGTTTATTGTCTTAATAGACGGAGAAACAAATAAGGCCAGTAAGACAATGTTTATTTGCCATTTATTCGTATGACTTTAAGTTGAGAAACAATAGATAAAACAACTATAATAGGATTCATGACTGAGCAATTACCTAGGTCATTCGAGAAAAGTGTTCTCCTCAGACAATTTGTTTCTTAGATGTATATAATGACTATGTTTTTTTCTTGATGAAAAGAAACTAAATAGGCAGAAAAACCAAATTAAATTTCCAAAACTTAAGGTCACAATTATTCACCTAGGACTGCGTTTTATGTAAGTGCTTACATCACTTCAATCTCCAGTGTATATAAGACTTGTATTTATTAAAAAAATAATAAGGAATCATTGGTGTGTTTCAAAAATAATAATCAGTTTTATCTGAGTACTTTCGACAATAGCCTTAAACCATAAGCGTTGGCAATCATTCAATCTTACCATTAATTTTTTCTGTCATTTAAAGAATCCAAACAGAAGTACTGAAAGCCAAAACAGCTACCCAGCAGCTTGTCTGTGAGGGCTTTCATCTTACTTATGCTTTCTCGCATACCTATACAGTGAAATATATACTTAAGATTCTTAATTTTAAAACTATCTACTACTGTTTTACAGAACCAATAAAGTCAAAAGATAGATATTTGAAAGCATGTGGGTGTTAATTGCATAATTATAAGTTTAAATTCAAAAATATATACTCACTGACAACAGTGGTTCTGCTGTATTGTGAATTAACAGAAGTTGGTGGTCAATAATGGTTGAGATTAAATTCGGTTGTTAAATGTTTGCGTTCGCCTCGTTACCTGGCAGCCTTTAAATCCATCTTTTATCGAGTAATAAATGAGGAGTTCGGTGAAGCCAAAACAAAACATCTGTCCAACGCTACGTGATTCTCAATAATTCTGCCTGATTCCAGTCTGTAGCAAAGTCAAACTGGGTACCAATTAGATTTCCATAATTTAAGTAGCTTTATTACTCAGTTTATTGATTTGGTACAAAGTAACTGTAGCTTAAGTAGTGTTATAATATTTGTGTGTAATTTCATTGTTTAAATGTTCGACGGAAAGAGATATTGCAAAAGATCTTAAATTTTTAATTGTAAAGGAAATTGCAGTTTTTCCGTGTACTTAATCAACGGAGCTAAGATAAAGAATAAAATGAGGTAGAATGTCTGAAAACTCCTAACACCACTAGGACGTAGAAGTAACATTTAAGTACCAAATGTCTTATATGTTTGTGAAACTTAGAGGAATATTGTTTACTAGTTAAATTACAGCAGTGCCACATAATAATAACTACTCCAAATGGATAATTCTAGATTATAATAAAATTCTAAAAGTCTTGCACAGATTGAGAAATTATTTATCTCCTCTTCTTGAACAATAAGTACTTATTATTCTTCGACTACCAAACTCAGTATGGCAATACAAGATGAATTGTTTCAAATAAATCGTAAAGCAAATAAAATTGTGAAATAATTATGTATTCGTAGTTTTAGCCGATACAACTGATCCTAAAGTCGTTTTAGCTGTCATGAGGAAGTTACAGATGCGGAATTTATAACCAAAATATGCCAGTTTATTTTTTTTTTTTTTTTTTGATTTACAGCTTGATTTCCACACCGTATTTTCAGTACAAGTGTGGAACTTTCAGCATGGATATCGGTTGCCCAAATTCAGGCATACCATAGATATCGGGTGTGCGCCGGCAGGGGATCGAACCCCGGACCATGTGCATGGTCGGCGAGAGTCCTAACCACTGTGCCACTGTGTAATGTAAAAGAAACAGTACTTTAGACAATGTACTCCTTCTCGGTAATTTGGTAACCAACGGATTTATTCAGTCTCATAATTTCAATAAACAAACCAGAGTAATGACTAACCAGAAGTCTGAAATCACTAAATAACTCATTAGCATTTTATGACAAATGCATAAACTTTGTTTCATGTTTGAGGCTTAGTTCCTTAGCCGACGAGTCAAATATTTTTCAGGATCAAAACATTAATAATTATTCCCTTAAAATCAACTGATTCATGCAGATAAATCTTTAGCTTATATCCTTATTATCTTTGTTTTTCACTTCTGTCCATCTATTGGATTGCAAAACATCTTCTAAGTTATCTACATCCCGTATCGAAACAGAGAGAATCACATTACATCCTTCTCCTAAACGGTTTGTAAGTCAGCATAAAGTAAGAAAAATATTTTGTGCAGAATGAGATGGTGCCATTATTTCTTTCTTTGGCTTCTCAACATCTGCATACACCCTAAAGAAATTAGTAAGTTTATGTACAGAACAATTTTAACATGGAAATTTTTACATGATTTCAGTTGACAGGAGGTTTCGACCTCAGTGAACAGTGCTCAGAAAATTACGCTTATATAGATTTTAAACAGGGAGTTCAAGTTTAATCGAAGTAAATGTATGCATACAATGGTAAGGGAGTTACGCAATAAACACAAGAGTTAAGTAAGGTAATGAGTCACTAATAAGTTGGGTAACAGTATAATGAGTTCAACTAAAATCATAGAAACAAGAGACAGGCAGAGTTAGACTATATAAAAGGCGGTAGAAGTTAAAGCCGAAGACTACGTAATCGAATGAAAGCGAGAATAAAGACATCCAGTTACCATGGCAAGGGAAGACTGACAACTGCTTCTTTCTGAACACATAAATTGGGTTTCAGGAGTTTGATATCGATTGCTTTGGCATACTCGAGAAGAATTGAACTATTTTGTCTGTTGATAATTTTGAAGGATTTCGGGATGTCCACCTCATGGACCGTGTTGATGAAATGCCTGGCAATGACCCTGTTGTAAGTGTTTGCTTGCTTGAGACGTACTCTTTTTGGTACATGTTCAGAAAATCGTAGGTATGTCCTGTTCTGTTCTTCCAATATAACCACTACCACAGATATACGTAGATTTGTATAGATGGTTAGAGTTAATATGAGAAGGGTATCTGTCAACTTTTGATTGCACGAAAAAGCATGTTGTCCAATAGACAGTAACCAACTTAGCTACATGATAGGTTCTGGCTAGAGGAATATTCAGTCTTCCGTCGACTATTCCTGAAATATTATCAGCTTTAAAACCGAGGTGAATGAAGACTGGCTTTTTTCACTGTGATTTGTTTGTCATTTAAGCCTTCGCATTTTCTCTACTTGTTAATGAATTTCTGAGGGTAACCGCTGTTTTTTAACATCATTTTCAGAATCAGAAATTCTTCATCAAAAAGTGCATATTCCCCTGATTCTAAAAAACAGAGCTGTGGCCAGTGCTCGTTTATCGCTATTTGGATAAAAACTATTAAAATGTAAGTACTGTGAATTTCATGCAGGCTTTCGACAAACTGACCTCTAGAGACTACCACCTGCCAGGCGTTGCATGGCAATTTCAGAGAAATGAAATTTCCCATCATTTTCATGTTTCATAGTGAATTCAATATTTGTATGTGCGCCGTTGAATAAGTGAAGTATGTTGGAAGCGTGACTTCTACACTTGCACCCTATAAATGTGTCATCGACATATAGACAGTAAGTTGTTTCGTCGACTACATGCTTCGACTTTTTCTCTCTCCAGGTTGGACATCAAGATATCTGCTAAACGAGAGTTAAATGGACCGCCTATAGCTACACAATCTATTTGGCGGTAAAGAGTGTTTTCAAGCTGGAATTGTTCATCTATGGTACATATTAACAGTAGGCGTTTAAATCCCAACTCTTAATATAGAAGGGCACCAGAATGCTAACAAGTGAAATCGATAGTTTCATTGATTGGGATCCTTGTGAACAAGGAGGTTACATCAAATGGTACCGTAAACTTAGTTTAAACGTCAGGCTTTCGGAGAAATGAAATGATTCTTTCATAGTGCACACAGCTAACCGTTGACGAATGTGTCCTAACTTCTCTGAGAGCCAACGAGCAACTTTGTGCTGATGCGAGCTACTCACAGACAGTATAGGTTTCAGGTGGACACGTTCTTGATGCATTTTTCGCAAGACATACATGTAAGGCAATGAAGACCCTTGGAGTTTTAAATCGTTCTAAGCATAGTTGCCAATCAGTTTCTTCTTTAGAGCATCTCTCAATACGTTTGTGGTACGCTTTTCAGTTGCATGTGCCTTATCTTTCTACAGTCCTCCACTTTAAACCTCAAGGAGTCATTTAATACAATCTCTGTCTTTGCAACGTAGTCTTCTTTGTCCATCAACACCACCCGTGAACTTTTGTCAGGCTGCAATATAACGATTTTATCATTATTCTTGAGAGCTTTAAGTGTTTTTTGATGCTCCTCAGAAGGAATTTAGGAATATGATGTTGGTGAAATGAGGTCTTGATTTGCAAAGTCGACCAGTTTAGATTTGAACCAGCTCCTCTTGTCCTCTTCAACATGAATAACGTCATTCAGCTGATGGAATAAGTTTTCGAAATGAGCTGCTACATCAGTTCTTTTGACAAATTTGTTCAAAATATGAAGTATGTAAATTTTCGGGGTTTCTTTCAGTTTTTTTTCCCATAAATAGTTTTGGGTTGCCATTTTATATATGAGTGACCTATAAATGTAATTCCTGTAGTGAAAGGCAATTTATTAACTTACAGACTTATTCGCCTAATAGCTGTAGTGACTGATACTACTAAAAAGTGTATGATCCCTTTCAATACAGGTAACTTCATATGACATGAATGGAACAGAAATGAATGTGAATTAGGGAAAAGTAAACAACTAAGGTGTCCCCGTATTTCTAGCAATTAAGACCTTTTCAATATTATATATGTATGCACATGCACTTTTAAACAGTGAAAAATGGTTGACATACAAGCAATAATAATAATAAAGGACTTTTTGTCAAAGGAATGGATGACACTGATTAATTAACACTTTTGTTAAAGCTTACAGCAGAAAAGGAAACATAAGCAAGGCAAACCACTCACACCTACTACTACCACTCTTTTTACTATTATTATTGTTACGAGATAACACTGACAAGCTAGGCTTCCGTAGATTAGTTAAAGACAGGCATTAGCTTCCTAGTTGGAAGTATAAAATGACTTAACAGTTCACAATGTTTGAATTAAAAAAAAGCTTAAGTCGCAGTGCAGTTACACTGAAGCCATATAATATTTTCTGCATACGAATAAAAAAATAGATTTAAGTAAGGCATTAAGTTGACAAATATTACGAGAAGATATAATTTTGTAGTTTCACCAAAATCGCTTAACAAATAGCATGGTTGACAGTGGCTAGGCAAAACGATGCAGTAATCAAGCAATCCCTATTTCATTAGTAGACATGGAGTGGACAATAACTTTGACTCAGCAGGTTTGTTCCTATCGAGTGAAAACGTTCCCTGAAGAGACGTCTACTTTATCTTACCTCTCAAACATTTTAATTCCTGTAAGTACGATTAAAGGAAGAAACTCTGTTGACTCTATTTCACACTACATACACAAGTTACGGGTAGAACCAATGCAATGTTCTGATATCGTCGATATAAACGTTTTCTCTCGGTAGTCACATAGAAAATCCAAATTTACTTAATCTGAATTTAACTCCAGTATCATACATTTCAAAACATTTGTTAATACCTACTAACGAAGTCAATATCAATGACTCTTTCTCGATTATTGCACATAACATTAATTCCAAACTGTTAGTGGTGATGGAAGCACCATGGAATAATCACATACATCCCAAGTTATGGGCACGAAATAATGATAATTTCCTTTATTTCAGAAACAGTACTAGTGGTACAGTGTGGAATTTTCAGCGCATATCTACAATATTTGCATCTAATTTTATCAAACATTTAAAGGAGTGTTTCAAAAAATAAATTTAAAGACAACCACAACAAAAAAACAAACACAAAAATGATTTTAAAAAATGCGAAAAAAAATACCAAGAAGTAGAAAGGAAAATAAACAACACAAAATAATATCTCAGTATAGGTTAGTGGAAGCTATGATATGATTATGCATGGTGACACTACAGCTGTAGTCATACAAAGAAGTTATGAAATATTTTGAGAATGTTTATCGCCAAGATGACCAGTTAATTTGGGTTGAAACAACACTAAACAATCGTAAAATAACATTTCAGGGTTGTTGTGTTTTTATCAGGTCTAATGCGGTGCACGATAGCGTCTTCTTACCTGCTCGGGTCAGATATTTGTGTTGTTAAATGAGGGGCATTTTTTATTTATTTTTATTCATCAACATTTTCATGTGTCAGTAATTTTTTGTCAAATAATAGAAAAATTACGACTGCATTTTTCAATATTTGACCTTTAGGGTTAACAGAGTGCTCGCGACTTGTAATTCATGCCTGTTGACAAAAAAGTTCGTAAAAGTTACCTAACTTTAGCTTACTTGAAAAACTTCAGACATGATCAACTAGCGCTAACACCAGCCTTCTTTTGCAGCAAGTAAACTATTCTGATAAAGAACCAGGGGTCTATTTATAAGCACTACCATGGACCTGCTATGTTGTTTTGATCACAGTAAATGAGAAAGAAATGGAATATTTTTGTCTAAGCAAATTTCCAATCGATAAATTATTTTTTGTTTTACCACAAATATAAGTTTAGGAGTGATTGGTTAACAATTAAAAATATAGATGCTTTCTAATATTATGTGCCTTAAAACCAAACGGAGAATTCAGTAAACAGCTTTAGACAAAACCATTAGAAAATTATATTAGTAAAATCTCAACGAAATTGAAATGAATAATTCCAACGTTTCTTTCGGCAATCTGGTGCGAACTTCTTCAGGGAAATTAATCGAAATTAACATAACAGAGGTTTATAAATAAAAGGAAACTTTGTCCAATCAAAAAAAAAAACAAGAGATGTTCCTTTTATATATAAACCTCTATTATGTTAATTTCGATTAATTTCCCTGAAGAAGTTCGGATCAGATTGCCGAAAGAAACGTTGGAATTATTCATTTCAATTTCGTTGATATTTTACAAATATAATTTTTTATAAATGTCTACTTCTCACTCGGCGCTCAATTATTTTGCAACTATCCGGTCAAATCTTGATCACGGTTCATATGAAAACCATTAGAATTTTGTTGTTTCAGGTAAATTGGATACTGCTAGGACAGAGATCAATTTCAAAATAAACTAATTCTACTTGCATCATATTAAAAGAAGACATACAACGAACAAAATTGAAAATAGTTAATTGGGATTTCAAACTGAGTAAAACCTTCGCATCTCATCATTAAATGATGTCATGAAGTCAGTTAGCCAGTCTCTGTAGGACATTTTCTCTCGTGAATATGACTACTGAAAGAAATAATAGGAATCTTCCATAATACAGAATAAACTTTTAAGTCATGAATGTGATTGTAAATACTTCTAATTGATATTTTCGCCTACATGAAGAAAAAGACTTAGTTATCAAAAAATACTAATCTGAAAAGCTGTACTTACATTGTGAAATGAAAAAAATGATCTAAGAGGAGTAGAGATTTACAAAAATATGTCTGAAAGCAAGCTGGAATTCATTTTTATTCTCTACTTTAAAATATGTTTGAAAACATATACAAATGTCTTTCTTCAGTTTCGTTAATTTTCAGCGTAGACTTTAGATGAGATCGAGTTTTAGTAGCATACTGAAGGACGAGTGAACTAGAAGCACTTAAATAAGTGAATATCTAAATTTTCTTGTAAATTACTACAAAATTCATGAGTAGAAAGAAAGGATCTTGACATTTTCAATATTTCCGTGATAAAGATAATAATGAGGGAATGAGAATAAGGAGCTAGTCAATGAGGCATGAACTGATGTGTGAGAGTGTAGAGAATATTTTCTCTTGTGCTGAGTTTTGCTTTCAAAGTATTCTCTGTTTCATGCTTTATAGCTTAATTCTTACTGTTTTTAATCCTATAGACTACAAAGACAGTACACAACTTGTGGTTGAAATGAACTAAAACATGATATTTGTAATGAAAGTTTCATACATTCTAAGCCCTCATTTTCCAAACCTGGTGGATGATTGAAAAGCTAGATTCTCCTACTAATTCATTCTTCGTGGAATAGGGAGCGAAAGACTGCCTACCACTCATTTCTTAAGATAAGCTACCCCTAAATGATCTTAGCATATCTTTCAATTTTAGTCTTTCAGAAAAATTTCAAATGATAAATGTGAAGAGTGTAAAAGTAGGATTTTAAGATACTGCTTTGAGAAGTGCATATTTTGTAGGCTTCATTTAAAAAAGCAGTGTGTTCTAGCCATACACTGAAACAGTGACTACATCAGACAGAGTGTATACGATGTGTGGTGACTTGACTCATTATTCACTATTGAAAGTGACTTCCTTTATATAATGGAACTTTTGTTCTGTTTGTCCTACTACCTATCTGAGTGGTCAGAAATACTCGGTTATGATTACTCATATTCCATTTTAATTCTCCCAATTATACAATTTCCGAAAACCTCCTGCATGCTTTTGGTAAATTACAACGTTCGGTAAATTAAGGAGCGTAGGAAAATGATGGGATTAACATGCAAGTCACTGAAGTCAGATAGAGAATTCGTCAACCCGTCTAGAAACTACATTTTCTGGAGCAGTTCAAAACACAGTGAGTATGTATCCATTATTATCGTCTCAATTTTGACACTTATAATCCAAATGGACACATACACTGTCCTAAAATTACTATTAGATTCCCGGTTGGCATACGTGTTCTGATTGCTGTGATATATATATATATATATATATATATATAATATTTCTTTGTCATTATCAACAATTTTTATTTTCGTGTCACTATATTTTAACACTGTCGTAATGTAAATAAGTACTGGAAATCATACTGTTTTTTATACGGAATTCGTAGGTGACATAACTATTTGAATTCAACTTTCCAATCTTACTATCTTTGTGATCTACTCATCTGAGGCATTACTTCATGACCAATCATCTAACCTTGCGAACCGCGAAATTTAGGTACTCAAGCTTCGTCTTACCAGACAACAGCTCGTCACACTAGTTGCGTATAACATCCTGCAACAGAAGGCTATAAGAGCCGACAACAAATGTATGTCTTTTGGAATTAGACTGCTTTCTAATATTATAAGTCTTTGAGTTGACAGAAGTATGTTGTTTGTTGCAACAAACTATGGACATATTGGGTATTTTATACATGTGGCTACCAACTTATGGACCACTGATAAACCTTAGGTGAGTGTTCAGGATCCAGTGTTGAGTTTTGGTGTCCGGTGCAGACAATTTGGGGCAGACTGCAGACAACTGTCCCGCTTTCTTCAATGTGCCCTACATGTCTTGTTCCGAAATGTCTTCAGTGGACCTGAAGAAGACGTTATCTGGGACCTTCTGAGATAAAAAGATATTTGAGTAACTTGTTAAGGCACCAGGCTTTTCTACTAATTGTGGCTCCACTGACAGACTCAGAAATAGTGAGCATGACATGAAAAACTAGCTAAAATAGATGAGACAATGTATCAGTGAATGTCGCCAGGGGTTACACATGTCAGTTGTATGTCAAAAGAACTTGTCGTGGCTCTGCAGTGCTAAATAGACATAGTGAATGGAAAACCTCAGACAAATATCCCCGGTTAACACGAGTTGCATATTTGTCCATTCCACATGACTAATAAAAAGACTGGGATGTAGAGATAGGCATAATCCTACAAGCATCAAAAAAGGAATCACCTGAATACTTTATTCACTCTACAAGCATCAGACAGTTGCAACATTAGTACACACGATACTAGAGTGTTAACCCTGGGTTTTGGTCTCCATAACATATTCAGACGGGAATTTCTTATTACTGAAGAATCCATTCCCAATGTCGGTATAAGTTTTTCACAGCAATTAAGATTCTTATTTGTTGCAAAGCGCCACAACACTGACTTAGCAGTATAGATAACAGCAATTCTGACTGATGACATTTCTGTGAACCTTACCATTGTATCCAGTATCGATTAGTAATAGCACACAACCTATATATTTAACAGCAGAACTGAAACATGATGCCACCCAGCACATGAAGACACACTTTCCACCAATTTCTGGTAAACCGTGCCGTTCATATCCCCCAGGTTGCAAACAGCTAAAGAAGAATGACATATTATTCGTAAGCACTTTCGCAGAAAAACACGGGCAGCATATACAAACAGCTTCTAAACGGTCATTACAGTATAAGACCATCATTAGTCCAAATAATCCACATAAATGTGACTATAGAAGGTTTTAAAATTTCAGAGCACCTGGTTGACAGTCAGATTGTACGACCTGTGGCAGACAAACTACATGTCATGAAAAATTATCTACTTCCACATTTCTTCGAGAACCTATGAACATTTCTTAGCTTTCTGACTCTTCTTGTTAATTAATAACGAAGTTCCCAATGGTTTTTCACCCATTAATGGATGCCCCACCAAGATATTCGTTTTCTTTTGAATTGTCAAGTGAAGCGTTCAAAAGCACTCTAAAAAGCCAATGGAAAGGTTACCGACACAACATTACCCATCAAAAGAGATGTGAACACCAAGCTATCACTTGTTAGAGATTTTTTTCATATCCCTATTGAGGTGGTGTTCCGACAAAAATTAAAGAGGCATCTGTAGTTTCTTGCATGCTTTCTAAACCCCTAAACCCACAATGCACCTTTGGCAGGGAACAGCTCGCTGCATACCTAAAAGTGGAGCGTTTCACACCTATGACTGAAGAGACTACCTTTACAACACACACTAAACGTGTGTTAAGCACCCCACCCACAACAAAAATCGTCTGGTAAGTGTATTAACTCACATCTAGCCAAATACCTAGGGAAGATATAAAAATGACCTCGCAGAGATGCCGAAATTGCAAAAGGTAGGTAGAATTGAAAATGTTTCGTGTAATGAGTGTCCATCAGTTATTCGTGACACATCAAAGAGACTGATATATCAATTCATGTATGAACTGGGAGCTTAGACTGTGAATTATAGCTAGTTTAGCATGCCAGAGATCTAAAGTTAAATGGCATGCAATTGCACCCACTTATCAGTTTCCAGATCTAATTGGTAAATCCTTGGACTACAACCAATTTTAAATCTGATGCTCGCTAGTGACTTGCTACAGGTAGGACCTTTCTGGAGTTCTAGTGAGAAGTCGTGACCAGTGAGGTCCAATTAGATGTCACGTGTGTGGATGGATATCCCACCAACGACAATGGTTGGGATCGCGCTAAAATCACGAATTGGTAGAAGTTAGAATTCATGAGCCATTGAATCGGGTCCCAGTGGCTAAATGGTACACAAGCTCGCCTTGTAACCGGAAGGTCCTGGGTTCGAATCCACTTACTGCCGATGATTCTCAAATTAGGATGAAACAGCAGCTGTCCAGTACTCCCTAGTTTTCAATGGTTCTCTAACTGATATCAGTCCGCGATCAACTCGTAAAACATAACTAATCCTTACAAACCAAAATATAGAAAATTAAAATAGTGCTTCGTATATCCTAACGAGCATTGATTGTTTTACGACATATCCAGTGGCCATTCCCTAATCTGATAAAGCTGCAGAAATTGTTGCGAAAAAACATCATTCAGAAATTAATTCCGAAACTAGGAGTACTTGGTGTTATTACAACAGCTACTTGGAATCCAGCGCGTACGTACTTTTATTTGTCACCCTATTTTCAGTGGTTTAACAGAAAGATTAAGCCATCAACTAACAGCATCCCTTACGGTAGTAAAAGATGAATGTAAAAACAGATACAAACTACCTTCAGTGTACTTTGGAATATATTCCACAATAAAACAAGATATAGAATTTCATCTGTCTAAGTTAGTGTATGGAACCACTCCGCATCTGACGATATTAGTTTAACCTAGTAACTGAGGGGTGCAGAGCTGATGCAGCTACTTATTTATGCATAATAGCTGTCCAGAAGATAAAACTGTTCGTATTACATATAAGCCGTTTGAAGCATCAGTCCTGACAATATCTAGTCAAACGAGCATACGTATCCTAAAATATGGAGAAATGAATTCATGAGAAATTCCCATTCGAACATTAAAATGAGAAATGAATTCACACCCATATGTGACCAAATAATGTTACAAAACTACAACAACCACATTACGACATAGTGTTAAATAAATCAGGTAGAACACAAAAGACCCTAACCACTGAATGCTGGGGAATACATGAGAATTTAAGCATCGACTGCGCAGAATTAGTTTCCACAAAACTAACAGAATGACTCCTTTAAAATATACAGTGAATCCAAGATGTCTTAGGGCACAATGTGTAATGTTATGATAACAAAATTATGCAACAACTGTGTAGGTGGCACAGTGGTTAGGACGCTCGCCGATCATGTACTTTGTCCGGGGTTTGATCTTCGGCCGACGCACACCTGATATCAAAGGTCGGCCTGCTAAATTTGGGCTACCGATATCGCATGCAGAAAATTCCATACTTGTACCAAAATACTGTTTGGAATCAAGCTATAATAAAAAAATAATAATAAATACCTCACAATTACACGTGTATGCATACCTGAACATTTTATCTTCTGAAGTTACAATTCGACACTATTAAAGAATCTCATACCAGGCCAAGACAACAGTCATTCGTTTTCTTCGACTATCTGGCTGCCGCTGGTTCTTGACAGAACCTACTTTAAGCTTGGTCAAATTCAACAAAATCAAATGATGTCACTAGTTTGCTTCGGTAGGATAAGGAAAGCCATCAAGTTATCTGAATGTTTGGTTAGCTATGAAGCAAATAAATTCCTCTGTAAAGACTTTTTACTTCCATTCATTGTGAAATGATAACTTTACAATGAAATTGCTAATGGTAGGAAAAAGAGACGCTGAAAACATTTCCAATCAGCGTATACTCGTTGGAATGTAAATGAAATCTTATTTTGTTTGATGATGACTAGCAATGGAATTCAGCATGTGCACATCGCCCAGAATGGGATGTACCTGCATTTCTAGTAAGTTAAGGTGTTACTCTCGTGACAAAAACCCTGCATCCATCATTTCAAACACTAAACCATTATCCACTGATCCGCATGGGTTACCTCTTGTGCAAAGGATATGAGTTATTATTTGTTTTCAGATTAATTTGCATCTCTTGATGAGTATATTGGACGGAAATGCTGGGTCCCTTCTAAAAAGGCCCTTTCCCATTGGACCTGTTGCCAACTTATGATGCAGATGACAAGAATATCTTTGTTGTTAACCCTCCTCCAGTTGATATTTACCATGGGGTGTTATCGATTAACAATATGGCTTGTGATTTAGTCCAGGTTCGACTGCAGGCACGCCCTAAGGTTTATCGCGTCGTACACGTTAAGGTCTCTTATTCAACTGTAGGCTACTGAGTTAATACTGACTATTCCATTACTGATGCACTCGATAAAACTAATGATGCACTTTGAGTAGGTACATCTAAAGAGTTGACTAACCATTCCTCAGGGATAAACAGACAGGTTATTAAATTCCTCCGGTAGAGAAAAAGATTATGGAACTGGGCTACAATATTGCAAACTGAAATAATATGAAGCTGAAAATTAATGAAAGACCCTGATTAGTCAATCTAAGAAGGCATATGAATGGCAGTTACTTCGGATTTCACATAGTCGTCCTGTTCCTGCAAGTGTGAAGAGAAAACTTAGGTAAAGAGACATCATTCCTGACCACTATGGTTGATTAAACTCTGACGAAGACTGATACCATCTTAATTTACTTCAATCAAGTATTCTCTAGAAATAGTGAGATACCTATGGTAGGTTTTCTAGAAGGTGGTCTGGGAACTGGAACTACGCTTCTAAAGATAGTAGAGGTAAATCATTCAAGTGAAGTTAAACTATAGCAGCCACAATGATGCATCACCTTCAACAAACAATTAAAGTAACATGTGGTATAACCAATTTAAACAATGCCTTCTGAATTGGATTTTGTTTAGCGACTTTTAGGAAGACTGAGAGTTTAAGTACTGTGTGCATAATGAATTAATTGTATTTACTAAAACATAAATATGAGGGAGAATGTTGACAGGATAACTCATCTTATATGTGAATTGGGATTTTCGCGGCGATTAAGAAGCAGAATGAAAAATATAAACGGATCTCACAACACCATGATCTGTAATCACCTTCTCAGAAATTTCTTTGGAATCTGTAACAATGTGATTGTATATTTTTTTGTTAGATATTAAAATTAGAAACGTACAGAACTTTTGTTTACAACGGTTCATGTTGAAATATACATAACTGCGGAGTACAACCTGAAATACAGTGTGCTGTTGTTAACTTATCGAGTAGTAGTCGGCGAGGACGTACTCGAACGGGTTGACCAGTTGTGAAGATTCTATACGTGACAGAATGAGGGACATCTTCGATATTGTAAGACGGCTTTAGAATTTTAGGGGAACGTCACAATAATGCAGAAAACGTGCAATCATCTGGCTTTTCGATGCAAATATTATAGACGGAGTAGTCTGAGATGATTCTATGGATTTGAAATTGGGTGCAGTTGTCAATTAGTTTTTTCTTGTTGACATCAACCAATAGATTGAAATTACCTAAGTCAGCACCCAGTATATCATGACGAACGTCAGCTACTATGAAAATCCATGTAAAACGACGGCATAAACCAAGGTCCACGATTACTGATTGTTCATCGTAAGTCCGTATGCTAGTCTGGTTAGCTGCTTGAAGTGAAAGTTTGCCAGCTGTGCTAGAAGGCCGCCTGGAGAGTGAAGCGGGTATTACACTAACTTCAGCTCCTGTATCTACCAGGAATAATGTGCCTGTAGTTTTATCCCTCACATGGAAAAGGCGACTTGAATGATTACCAGCAACAGTGGTCGCTAACATTGTCTGGCTGGGGACTTTCCATGCTGAGCCACTACTACTGAAAGTGCACGGTTTTAAACACCAAATAGCTCGGTTTCCAAACTTTCTATGGTACCAGCAAATATTTCGAGCATTAGATGTTGTGGTCCGCTATCTTGAGAAAAACCGGCGACACTACCTTGACCGTATGACGCAGTTCCAAAGAAACGACGCTGAACTCCTAACTTATCGCGGAAACTCTTCTTTACAGTTCAAGGGCATGTCTTTTCCTTTGTCAGACACAACTATAGTTTACGGTGTATCTACCGGCACTAATCGTCGGTTTATTCAGCTCAGATGACGAAAAGCTTCGTTTGAACACTTACATTCACTTTCTCATCCTGGAGTACGTGCTATGGTCAAACTTAACAGCGAACGTTTTTTGTGGCCTAGAATGAACTCTGACATGAGAATATCTCCAATGCCAATGCTCAAAAGTACATCGCCACAATGTTACAAAGTCAAGAACATTTGATTTACTGGATAAAGATTTCAACATGTTCATATTGACATTGTAAGACCATTACCAACATCAAGAAAATATACACATATGCTGACAGCCATCGATAGATTTACTCGATGGGCTGTCACATGCCCGCTAAGCGACATATCCGTAGAAAATGTTGCTTTGGTTTTTCTCGGCCGTCGAGTGTCAAATTACGGAGTACCAACTACTTTTACATCCGACCGAGGCGCTCAGTTCCAATCAACTCTTGTTCGTAAATTAACGAGACTCCTTGGAGTGAAACACATCTCCACAACAGCTTACCATCCGGCAGCGAATGGTCTTGTGGAAGAATTCCACAGACAACTGAAAAGCTCCCTGATGGCACAGAACGATACATTTAAGTGGAGTGAATACTTATCTCAGATTTTACTCGGTATCCGATCTACTATCAAAGAGGATTTAGGATGTACACCAGCTCAACTCGTTTATGGCAGTAACCCAACTTTGTTTGGACAGCTAGTTCCCTCAGCCGTTTCGACAGATGTGAATATTGCTGACTTTACCAACGGACAACAGCTCCAGCTTCAACCAACAGCACCTCGACAATCTCTCCGACGAGATCAGGCCAACAAACGCCTGCAAATTTGTCTTTGTTCGAGTCGACGCCATCAGAAACGGATTGCAACCTCCGTACGAAAGTCCCTTCTGAGTCATCAAAACGTTCAGACAAACACTTTACAGTAAACGAAAATGGAAAACTGGAGAATATTTCTGTTGATCGAATTAAAGCAGCCTACACAGACAGCGACTTCGAAGCTACATCAACATCGGCACAAACAAATAATCAGACAGTTGATTCAACTCCAATGGCATCAATTCTTATGCCTCCTCTTAATCGGACACGTAGTGACTGGCAAATCAGTAAACCTGACCGCTAAGTTCATTTTCAAGACTGATAAAAAATTTCATTTTCTTCGCTTACATATTATTATCATGTTTATTACTATTTTTCGTACACTTTGATGTCACTGTTACTATAAATAATTATTATCACTACTATTGGTTTATTTGTGCCTTAGCTACAAGACAGGTATCTGTGTTCTTCAGAAACGGACTATTTTTAATCCATTTTTCACTCTCACTAATGACTATATACATAGATATCTCTGTCTATACATTTAAAATCTTCTTCGCTCATAGCCTCTGCAAAGAGAAACCAACCTCATTTAATTGTTATAAACTTGTATTTAATTTTTTGTAGTCGAAGCATTTTGTAAATGCATTTAAACCTTAAATGATCCAAATATCTTTTCGCGTACTTGCATGTCACTATGTATCCTTATTATTATCACAAAATTGTCATCACTATTATTATTTGTTTCACTAACATTGACAGTTTCCGGTGGTATCTCCGGACCTCTAGGGGCGTAGAGCCATGTGGAGTCTGCGATAATACGACTGTATAGTTTTTTTTAGATATTGAAATTAGAGACATTGTAGATAAATTTTGTGTACAACGGTCCATGTTGAAATACACATAAATGCAGAGTACAATCTGAAATACAGTGTGCTGCTGTTCGCTTCGTCTTCTCAGTAGTTTGCACTGTCTACTTATTTCACTACTAACCATGTTGTATGCTTTGAATTTTGTAGGAACCTCTTATCCTCATCCGGAGACTATTCTACAACCAGTGCACAGCTTCTACTGTAACAACAGAAGACAAGGGCCAGGCAACTGATCGTTTATTAGGGAAAATCAACACATATTTATAGATTTTAATGTACATAATTGTAGATTATTGTTAGTAGAAAATACAGTCTTTTGATTGGTTGTTTCTCACAGAAAGTTAACCTTGCATCTCTTTGTGGCTGTGTCAGATCATCCATATGCTAACTGTATCCGCCTATGCAAAGCCTTGTTCTCATTTTCTCACCACCAATATTGGGGACATAAACATTGACGTCAGTTACTGTCTACCATCTTTGGCTAGCAGCCAGCTCTCACCACACTACCAGTAGACACGACTCCAGCAATGAATACTTGTGGATTATATTAATAATTTGTAGCAGTGGACTTCAACTGTATATCAAAATAACCGATTAATTTATATAACTCATGACTGTATTTTTTTATAATATACTGTTACACTATCATCTCATTAACTTGGATTTTTATTCAAATACTTGTTCTGTTACTGTGCCCGCTCGAAGCTCCCCTACATTTCGCGACTTGTATAGACGGAAGTCAGAGAAGTAAAAGGCCATACTGCTTCCTAATTCTGCTTATTTCCTGAAGATCAGTGATAAGGTTGATCGAGATGGCTGTTATAGTTTAACTTCGCCATAATTCTCCAGAATTATTAGTCTGCAGCATTCTCCACGCAACATTAGGTTCTGACCTCCATTGTATAAGTCAGCTTGCTACTCTGATGGTACGCACTAAAGCATCCAGGGCATCTTTCATTCTGTTGTGTCTCATTCGGTAGTTCATGCAAGCAACCTAGATAGTCTGGCATTAGTCATCACTCTACGTTTCTGAACCCGAAATATATATATATCACAATCTAAATGATTATCTTTTTTTGGCCCTGGTTTAATGAGGAAAAGTACTTTAAGAGTTGGAGGACGTACATTTACATTTGTATATAGTATATCTTGCGTAAACATCAACATCTTTCATCTCCCAAAAGATCAATCCTGGTAAGTTCAGTGGCTTAATATATGATCACAGAAATTTCATCTTCACGATGTATTTGTGTATCGGTACCAAGTGAGATCAAAGAAAGCTACTGTGGACAAGTGTTACTTATTTTTTTTATTTTTTTGATTACAGCTTGATTCCACACCGTATTTTCAGTACAAGTATGGAATTTTCAGCATGGATATCGGTACCCCAAATTTACAGGCCGACCATAGATATCGGGTGTGCGCCGGCAGGGGATCGAACCCCGGACCATGTGCATGGTTGGCGAGAGTCCTAACCACTGTGCCACCGACGCACAGTGTGTTACTTCAGGAAAGTGGTACATGGTGGCTGAATTTCACTGCTTTGGTGTGTTCTTACGTCTGCGCACTATATAGGATCTATTCAACAAAGAAAACTTAGAGGTAGTTGGTTATTAAGGGATTCAGAAGGACTAGACGAGTAACCTTTTATGAGCTATGTCTTCTTCATGGTTTGTAGGGTTCTCTTTATCTATCAAAAAATGTTAGATGGTAAATGTCTTTTCGAGTGTTTGTCCCGGTTTCCTCGCTTCATTTGCTCACAACCGTGTTTTCAAAAAACAAACGTTCAAAAGGTACAACTGTTTTCCTCGATAATACGTGTTGTCGGTCGGTAATTTAGATAACGTTTTTGATAAATGTCAGTAACCTAATTCTTGAGCCTTATTAGTTCACAACACCCATTCTGTTTCATTGTAGTTAACTGCAATTCATTTATTATTATTTATTATTATTGTTTCGTTTAATTCCTAGAGGAACAGAGGGCTTTGGCCGTGCGTCTCCATTGCGTTCGGTTCTCTGCTAGAATCTTCACCTGGCTCCAAGTCACCCTTGCACTGACGACCAACTCGCCGCTTCCCTTTCGGGTTCCACTCGATGGCTTATCTAGTGATGTCACTTGATGGTTTCCCCAGAGTATGGCCAATCCATCTCCATTTCTTCCTGCTTATTTGTTTCACAATCGGTTCCTGGTTGGTTCGCTCCCAGAGATCCCTGTTGCTGATCTTTTCTGACCGGCCATCTGATCTTGAGTATTGAGCGAAGACAACTGGTAATGAAGGTCTGTAGCTTGTTTGAGATGCTCTTTA
This sequence comes from Trichobilharzia szidati, assembly GCA_944472155.2. NCBI lineage: Eukaryota > Metazoa > Platyhelminthes > Trematoda > Strigeidida > Schistosomatidae > Trichobilharzia > Trichobilharzia szidati. Next base: position 131,954,839 of record OX235279.1, on the reverse strand, counting down.
TGACGCGCTGGCCAAGTCTCTGATCCGTATAGTAGCATTGACTGACTCAACATTGGAGTTGAAAATCCGGATGTTATTTTTGATGCTGAGTGTTGTTGACCTCCACACAGACTTGAGAGTAATGAAAGCCTGTCTTGCTTTTCCTATCCTTGCTTTGATATCCTCGTCAGTTCCGCCTGTAGTTGAAACGATGCTTCCCAGGTAGGTAAAAGAGGTTGTTTCTTTCAGGTTCCTCCCATTTATGCTGATCGTTGTCTGTTGTTATTGTTCTTGTCCAGGAATCCTCATCACCCCTGTTATCTCTATGTTCACCGGAAGGTCTATCTTCTCTGGATGCTTCTTCTGCCAACTTGTTGCTTTTCGCTTGCATATCTTCCAGTTTGTGGGAAATCAGACATATATCATCGGCGAAGTCCAGATCCTCCAAGGTTTTTGTGTGAGTCCATTTTATGCCTGTTTCCTCATTGCCCGCTGTCTGTCGCATTATCCAGTCTACTGCAATCAGGAAAGTCATTGGCGATAGTAGGCAGCCTTGTCTTACTCCTCTCCTCACTTCGAAGGATTCCGTAAGTTTCCCGTTGTGGATTACTTGGCATGCAGCATTGTCGTACAACTGTTGGATGAGGTGTATAATTGTCGGTGGCACCCCGTAGTAGCGAAGTAGTTTCCAAATAACCTATCGATCGACGCTGTCTGCTGACGGCCCTTCCAAAGTCGATGAAGTTGAGATAGAGAGGTGACTGCCATTCCAAGCTTTTTTCAATGATGATCCGTAATATGACGATTTAACCAATACATTACTTGTTTCTCCTGAGTCCAGTCTGTTCCGGTCGAAGCTTTTCATCCAGGGCTTGTTTGATCCTTTCCAGGATGATGCGGCTTAGTATTTTGATTGGGATAGACAGGAGCATAATTCCGCGCCAGTTCTTGCATTGACTTAAGTCTCCTTTCCTTGGTAGTCTGAATAAGTATCCTTTCTTCCAATCCTCGGGTACCTTACCCTCTTTCCACACCTTCTCCAGTAGTGGCGTCATCAAGTCCGCTGTTGTCTCTGGGTCCATTTTCAATGCTTCTGCTGGGATTCCATCTGGTCCTGCTGCTTTTTCAGCTTTTAGCATCTTGATTGCCTTGAGGACTTCTGATTTCGTCGTGGGGTTGGTGTTCACTCGTAGCTCTATCTCCGTTGTTGGTATTGTTGGGCGCGTTGTAGGTGGTGGTCGATTTAGGAGTCTTTTCAAGTGTTCAGCCCAGTGTTTCCTTTGCTCCACTTTGTAGCGGTAAGTAATTCCCCAAAATTATTAACCACAGCAATCATCACTCAACATTGGATGCTGACCATCACTGTTTAAGTCGACTTGTTTAGCTGAAGGCTTACGGTCAAGAACGCCCGCCATTTGGTACTCCGTCGTGTCACGTGCGTGCACGATTACTAGCTAGCTAAGCATTCACCTCTACCCGCGATTTTGTCCCGAAATATAATACGTACTTTGGACGACAAAATCTGGTCTTTTGCTTTACCATTTGGTACTCGAAGAACGAACACTATAGAGGTTGTTGGTATAAGATCTTGCGTTAGTATAATCCGTACAACTCGCGAACGACGATCCCGTCAACCTCTAAACCACGAACTACATCTTCAATTCACACGCAAATAAACCCGGTGAGTTCGTTCCTTTTTGTGTTTATTCTTGTACTATATTGTTATCGGCATACGTTTCGTCATGAGTGATCCTGGCCCCAAAGTTATTCGGATTCGCTCAACCGCCAAAACAATCCAGCTAGTACCATATTGGCCAGATAATGCTGAAACGTGGTTTCAGATTGCTGAGTCCGATTTTTGTGAACATGGCATAACCGATCAACCTTCACAGTTTCTTGCAGTTATTCACGCCCTACCGCGGGAATTCAGCAGGTGCGTAACTCTGCAGATGTCGGTAAGTAACTCGTACGAGTTGCTTAAAGCATCCATCCTCAAGAGAAACGTTCTCACAGATCGACGACGTCTGGATGAGTTATTTCGAAACATCGAGTTAGGAGATCAGTCAGCCGTGAGCATGCTGGCAAGAATGAAAGAGATCATTGGCCAAAGCCAGTTCGATGAAGGACTGTTTAGAGAACTATTTTTATCCAAACTGCCACAGTCAGTTCAGACTGTACTTGTGACACTTCAGGGTGTTCTCATAGATGACTTAGCTGTCTCTGCAGATAGAATTCTAGAGATAACGAAACGGCCAGTTACCGAAGTATACTCTGTTACCGAACAGACTTCGAGAAAGGATTCTGCAATGAGAGAGTTATGCAACTCCGTCCAGCAGATGCTTAGGTCAAACAAGCCTAGCAATTCCTCCTATCGTCGTTCTAAATCCCCTCAACGGCTAAACGCACGTGGACGATCTAAGTCCAACACACGTTCTCTCAAAAATCCTGACTGGTGTTGGTATCACAACACCTATGGCCAGGAAGCGAAATCTTGTCGAAAACCTGGTGATTTCGGCAAAGCCTCCAAGTCTGTGGGAAACTATCCCGCCGGCACGCGTTAGCGGCAACCGTCGCCGGTGACACTAGCTGCTTACTTTACATCCATGATGTAATCAGCCAGACTAGATATCTAGTCGACACAGGCGCCGAAGTCAGCGTCCTTCCTGCTACAGCAGCAGATCGACAGAAGGATCCTAACTTCAACCTACAGGCTGCAAATGGAAAACCAATTGCAACCTATGGTCGGAAATACGTCTATCTGAACGTAGGTTTACGCAAACCTATTCAGTGGATTTTCCTTCTCGCTGACGTCACAATGCCCATCATCGGCACGGACCTACTTAATCATCATGATTTGCTCGTAGACGTCCACCGTAAACGACTAATTGACAATATTACTAGTCTGTCAATCAAAGGCATCACCTACATAGGCGCAAGCTTGTCACTCGTTAAAATGAAGGCAATCCATGATCAAAATTTTCAACCGATTGTTGATAAATATCCGGAACTTAATTGCCCATCTAACGATCTCCCGTGTATAACCAGCAATGTTATGCGCCACATCATAACCTCAGGACAGCCCATGACATCTAAAGCACGACGACTGGCCCCTGACAAACTGAGAATTGCCAGAAACGAATTCGACCATATGCTCACCCTTGGCATCATTCGGCCATCGAATAGTCCATGGGCATCCCCATTGCATATGGTACCGAAAAAGGATAGTAACGATTGGCGACCCACTGGTGATTACCGGCGAGTGAACGCCAAAACAACCCCTGATTGCTACCCTTTGCCTCACATACACGACTTGACGGCAACGTTATCTGGAGCATCTATATTCTCCAAAATCGACTTGGTTAAAGCATATAACCAAATCCCGATGGCAACGGAAGATGTTCCGAAAACGGCTATCATCACGCCTTTCGAACTTTTTGAATTTCTACGTATGCCATTTGGCCTCCGGAATGCGGCCCAAACATTCCAACGCTTCATCAACGAAGTATTTCGCGGTCTCGACTTTGCATACGCATACTTAGACGACTGCCTCATTGCCAGTCCAGATAAGGAAACTCACCTTAGACACTTGGACTTGGCATTTGAAAGGTTACGCCAACATGGTGTTACCATCAATATACAGAAGTGTCAAATAGGCGTTGACTCACTCGATTTTCTGGGTTACACTATTGACTGTCAGGGCATTCGCCCACTGGCTACTTCGGTCGATCACTCTAAGAAAACGCGTTCTGGACGTCACGTTAGATTCCCAGAATACCTTCACACCTATTTCACATAACTGAGTGACACATCAATTTTTTTATGTTGCATCATTTAACACAAGTACATGATATTTTTCCTATAACCGTGCATTAAATTAGATGTATATATTTTTCCCGATATTTTGAACATAACATTATTTTACTCTATAGTAGATGCACGTTTTTTGGTAAAAAACGCTTATTTGGTGCATTTTTCTTGACAAGGTTCTCAGCATTCTTGTTTTCTTTTCCAGGTGCAACGGGCACTGGACAGGAAACAAACGAAGCACGGGATCCAACGAACAACATCGAGGAAGCTATGTACAGACACCCTATTAGCATAGGCAGACAGACCAGCAGGCTCTCCATCAAGCCGCTCGGAAGATTTTTTCACCCATCAGGGAACCATCGAGATTTTTTTACTTCCGGCTGGTCATGTCTTAGGGTCCTCACAAACCCACTAGGGGGGGAGTGAGCTGTAGCGGTAAATAATTCCCCAAAATTATTAACCACAGCAATCATCACTCAACATTGGATGCTGACCATCACTGTTTAAGTCGACTTGTTTGGCTGAAGGCTTGCGGTCAAGCATCCCCGCCATTTGGTACTCCGTCGTGTCACGTGCGTGCACGATTACTAGCTAGCTAAGCATTCACCTCTACCCGCGATTTTGTCCCGAAATATAATACGTACTTTGGACGACAAAATCTGGTCTTTTGCTTTACCATTTGGTACTCGAAGAACGAACACTATAGAGGTTGTTGGTATAAGATCTTGCGTTAGTATAATCCGTACAACTCGCGAACGACGATCCCGTCAACCTCTAAACCACGAACTACATCTTCAATTCACACGCAAATAAACCCGGTGAGTTCGTTCCTTTTTGTGTTTATTCTTGTACTATATTGTTATCGGCATACGTTTCGTCATGAGTGATCCTGGCCCCAAAGTTATTCGGATTCGCTCAACCGCCAAAACAATCCAGCTAGTACCATATTGGCCAGATAATGCTGAAACGTGGTTTCAGATTGCTGAGTCCGATTTTTGTGAACATGGCATAACCGATCAACCTTCACAGTTTCTTGCAGTTATTCACGCCCTACCGCGGGAATTCAGCAGGTGCGTAACTCTGCAGATGTCGGTAAGTAACTCGTACGAGTTGCTTAAAGCATCCATCCTCAAGAGAAACGTTCTCACAGATCGACGACGTCTGGATGAGTTATTTCGAAACATCGAGTTAGGAGATCAGTCAGCCGTGAGCATGCTGGCAAGAATGAAAGAGATCATTGGCCAAAGCCAGTTCGATGAAGGACTGTTTAGAGAACTATTTTTATCCAAACTGCCACAGTCAGTTCAGACTGTACTTGTGACACTTCAGGGTGTTCTCATAGATGACTTAGCTGTCTCTGCAGATAGAATTCTAGAGATAACGAAACGGCCAGTTACCGAAGTATACTCTGTTACCGAACAGACTTCGAGAAAGGATTCTGCAATGAGAGAGTTATGCAACTCCGTCCAGCAGATGCTTAGGTCAAACAAGCCTAGCAATTCCTCCTATCGTCGTTCTAAATCCCCTCAACGGCTAAACGCACGTGGACGATCTAAGTCCAACACACGTTCTCTCAAAAATCCTGACTGGTGTTGGTATCACAACACCTATGGCCAGGAAGCGAAATCTTGTCGAAAACCTGGTGATTTCGGCAAAGCCTCCAAGTCTGTGGGAAACTATCCCGCCGGCACGCGTTAGCGGCAACCGTCGCCGGTGACACTAGCTGCTTACTTTACATCCATGATGTAATCAGCCAGACTAGATATCTAGTCGACACAGGCGCCGAAGTCAGCGTCCTTCCTGCTACAGCAGCAGATCGACAGAAGGATCCTAACTTCAACCTACAGGCTGCAAATGGAAAACCAATTGCAACCTATGGTCGGAAATACGTCTATCTGAACGTAGGTTTACGCAAACCTATTCAGTGGATTTTCCTTCTCGCTGACGTCACAATGCCCATCATCGGCACAGACCTACTTAATCATCATGATTTGCTCGTAGACGTCCACCGTAAACGACTAATTGACAATATTACTAGTCTGTCAATCAAAGGCATCACCTACATAGGCGCAAGCTTGTCACTCGTTAAAATGAAGGCAATCCATGATCAAAATTTTCAACCGATTGTTGATAAATATCCGGAACTTAATTGCCCATCTAACGATCTCCCGTGTATAACCAGCAATGTTATGCGCCACATCATAACCTCAGGACAGCCCATGACATCTAAAGCACGACGACTGGCCCCTGACAAACTGAGAATTGCCAGAAACGAATTCGACCATATGCTCACCCTTGGCATCATTCGGCCATCGAATAGTCCATGGGCATCCCCATTGCATATGGTACCGAAAAAGGATAGTAACGATTGGCGACCCACTGGTGATTACCGGCGAGTGAACGCCAAAACAACCCCTGATTGCTACCCTTTGCCTCACATACACGACTTGACGGCAACGTTATCTGGAGCATCTATATTCTCCAAAATCGACTTGGTTAAAGCATATAACCAAATCCCGATGGCAACGGAAGATGTTCCGAAAACGGCTATCATCACGCCTTTCGAACTTTTTGAATTTCTACGTATGCCATTTGGCCTCCGGAATGCGGCCCAAACATTCCAACGCTTCATCAACGAAGTATTTCGCGGTCTCGACTTTGCATACGCATACTTAGACGACTGCCTCATTGCCAGTCCAGATAAGGAAACTCACCTTAGACACTTGGACTTGGCATTTGAAAGGTTACGCCAACATGGTGTTACCATCAATATACAGAAGTGTCAAATAGGCGTTGACTCACTCGATTTTCTGGGTTACACTATTGACTGTCAGGGCATTCGCCCACTGGCTACTTCGGTCGATCACTCTAAGAAAACGCGTTCTGGACGTCACGTTAGATTCCCAGAATACCTTCACACCTATTTCACATAACTGAGTGACACATCAATTTTTTTATGTTGCATCATTTAACACAAGTACATGATATTTTTCCTATAACCGTGCATTAAATTAGATGTATATATTTTTCCCGATATTTTGAACATAACATTATTTTACTCTATAGTAGATGCACGTTTTTTGGTAAAAAACGCTTATTTGGTGCATTTTTCTTGACAAGGTTCTCAGCATTCTTGTTTTCTTTTCCAGGTGCAACGGGCACTGGACAGGAAACAAACGAAGCACGGGATCCAACGAACAACATCGAGGAAGCTATGTACAGACACCCTATTAGCATAGGCAGACAGACCAGCAGGCTCTCCATCAAGCCGCTCGGAAGATTTTTTCACCCATCAGGGAACCATCGAGATTTTTTTACTTCCGGCTGGTCATGTCTTAGGGTCCTCACAAACCCACTAGGGGGGGAGTGAGCTGTAGCGGTAAATAATTCCCCAAAATTATTAACCACAGCAATCATCACTCAACATTGGATGCTGACCATCACTGTTTAAGTCGACTTGTTTGGCTGAAGGCTTGCGGTCAAGCATCCCCGCCATTTGGTACTCCGTCGTGTCACGTGCGTGCACGATTACTAGCTAGCTAAGCATTCACCTCTACCCGCGATTTTGTCCCGAAATATAATACGTACTTTGGACGACAAAATCTGGTCTTTTGCTTTACCATTTGGTACTCGAAGAACGAACACTATAGAGGTTGTTGGTATAAGATCTTGCGTTAGTATAATCCGTACAACTCGCGAACGACGATCCCGTCAACCTCTAAACCACGAACTACATCTTCAATTCACACGCAAATAAACCCGGTGAGTTCGTTCCTTTTTGTGTTTATTCTTGTACTATATTGTTATCGGCATACGTTTCGTCATGAGTGATCCTGGCCCCAAAGTTATTCGGATTCGCTCAACCGCCAAAACAATCCAGCTAGTACCATATTGGCCAGATAATGCTGAAACGTGGTTTCAGATTGCTGAGTCCGATTTTTGTGAACATGGCATAACCGATCAACCTTCACAGTTTCTTGCAGTTATTCACGCCCTACCGCGGGAATTCAGCAGGTGCGTAACTCTGCAGATGTCGGTAAGTAACTCGTACGAGTTGCTTAAAGCATCCATCCTCAAGAGAAACGTTCTCACAGATCGACGACGTCTGGATGAGTTATTTCGAAACATCGAGTTAGGAGATCAGTCAGCCGTGAGCATGCTGGCAAGAATGAAAGAGATCATTGGCCAAAGCCAGTTCGATGAAGGACTGTTTAGAGAACTATTTTTATCCAAACTGCCACAGTCAGTTCAGACTGTACTTGTGACACTTCAGGGTGTTCTCATAGATGACTTAGCTGTCTCTGCAGATAGAATTCTAGAGATAACGAAACGGCCAGTTACCGAAGTATACTCTGTTACCGAACAGACTTCGAGAAAGGATTCTGCAATGAGAGAGTTATGCAACTCCGTCCAGCAGATGCTTAGGTCAAACAAGCCTAGCAATTCCTCCTATCGTCGTTCTAAATCCCCTCAACGGCTAAACGCACGTGGACGATCTAAGTCCAACACACGTTCTCTCAAAAATCCTGACTGGTGTTGGTATCACAACACCTATGGCCAGGAAGCGAAATCTTGTCGAAAACCTGGTGATTTCGGCAAAGCCTCCAAGTCTGTGGGAAACTATCCCGCCGGCACGCGTTAGCGGCAACCGTCGCCGGTGACACTAGCTGCTTACTTTACATCCATGATGTAATCAGCCAGACTAGATATCTAGTCGACACAGGCGCCGAAGTCAGCGTCCTTCCTGCTACAGCAGCAGATCGACAGAAGGATCCTAACTTCAACCTACAGGCTGCAAATGGAAAACCAATTGCAACCTATGGTCGGAAATACGTCTATCTGAACGTAGGTTTACGCAAACCTATTCAGTGGATTTTCCTTCTCGCTGACGTCACAATGCCCATCATCGGCACGGACCTACTTAATCATCATGATTTGCTCGTAGACGTCCACCGTAAACGACTAATTGACAATATTACTAGTCTGTCAATCAAAGGCATCACCTACATAGGCGCAAGCTTGTCACTCGTTAAAATGAAGGCAATCCATGATCAAAATTTTCAACCGATTGTTGATAAATATCCGGAACTTAATTGCCCATCTAACGATCTCCCGTGTATAACCAGCAATGTTATGCGCCACATCATAACCTCAGGACAGCCCATGACATCTAAAGCACGACGACTGGCCCCTGACAAACTGAGAATTGCCAGAAACGAATTCGACCATATGCTCACCCTTGGCATCATTCGGCCATCGAATAGTCCATGGGCATCCCCATTGCATATGGTACCGAAAAAGGATAGTAACGATTGGCGACCCACTGGTGATTACCGGCGAGTGAACGCCAAAACAACCCCTGATTGCTACCCTTTGCCTCACATACACGACTTGACGGCAACGTTATCTGGAGCATCTATATTCTCCAAAATCGACTTGGTTAAAGCATATAACCAAATCCCGATGGCAACGGAAGATGTTCCGAAAACGGCTATCATCACGCCTTTCGAACTTTTTGAATTTCTACGTATGCCATTTGGCCTCCGGAATGCGGCCCAAACATTCCAACGCTTCATCAACGAAGTATTTCGCGGTCTCGACTTTGCATACGCATACTTAGACGACTGCCTCATTGCCAGTCCAGATAAGGAAACTCACCTTAGACACTTGGACTTGGCATTTGAAAGGTTACGCCAACATGGTGTTACCATCAATATACAGAAGTGTCAAATAGGCGTTGACTCACTCGATTTTCTGGGTTACACTATTGACTGTCAGGGCATTCGCCCACTGGCTACTTCGGTCGATCACTCTAAGAAAACGCGTTCTGGACGTCACGTTAGATTCCCAGAATACCTTCACACCTATTTCACATAACTGAGTGACACATCAATTTTTTTATGTTGCATCATTTAACACAAGTACATGATATTTTTCCTATAACCGTGCATTAAATTAGATGTATATATTTTTCCCGATATTTTGAACATAACATTATTTTACTCTATAGTAGATGCACGTTTTTTGGTAAAAAACGCTTATTTGGTGCATTTTTCTTGACAAGGTTCTCAGCATTCTTGTTTTCTTTTCCAGGTGCAACGGGCACTGGACAGGAAACAAACGAAGCACGGGATCCAACGAACAACATCGAGGAAGCTATGTACAGACACCCTATTAGCATAGGCAGACAGACCAGCAGGCTCTCCATCAAGCCGCTCGGAAGATTTTTTCACCCATCAGGGAACCATCGAGATTTTTTTACTTCCGGCTGGTCATGTCTTAGGGTCCTCACAAACCCACTAGGGGGGGAGTGAGCTGTAGCGGTAAATAATTCCCCAAAATTATTAACCACAGCAATCATCACTCAACATTGGATGCTGACCATCACTGTTTAAGTCGACTTGTTTGGCTGAAGGCTTGCGGTCAAGCATCCCCGCCATTTGGTACTCCGTCGTGTCACGTGCGTGCACGATTACTAGCTAGCTAAGCATTCACCTCTACCCGCGATTTTGTCCCGAAATATAATACGTACTTTGGACGACAAAATCTGGTCTTTTGCTTTACCATTTGGTACTCGAAGAACGAACACTATAGAGGTTGTTGGTATAAGATCTTGCGTTAGTATAATCCGTACAACTCGCGAACGACGATCCCGTCAACCTCTAAAACTTCTTTGGGGAGTGACTTTCCATTGTCATCCTTCACAAGCTTAATTTGTGTCGAACTTTTGCCCGATAGGTACCTAGTTGTTTGATTGAGTGTCGCGAGGTCTCCTTTGTCTGCAGCTTGTTCTGCTTCACTTTCCATGGTTTCATAATATTTTCTTTTGTCTTCTCTGGCACTCTTCTTTACTCTTTTGTTCAGTGTCTTGTAGTTAGCATTCAAATCCTGTTTTTGTTGCTCATCGGTGCACTGGATTATCTTCTGTTTCACCATCCCTGTCTCTTCTATTAGTCTCCAAGTGTCCGTAGTGAGCCACTGTTTGTCCTGTCTCTTCTTTATGCCTAGAACTTCCATGCAGTTTTGACTGCACACTGTTTTCAAGTTGTTCCAGTGCTTTTCGACGCTGACCTCTTCGCTAGTGTTGATTTGTGTCTCGGCTTTGTCCTTTATGCTTGCGGTGACGATGTTGTTTGTGTCCTGGTCCTTCAGTTTTTGAGTGTTGAACTTGGCTTGTGGTCTATCTGCATTCATTCATTTATATCCTGTTTTTGTGTTTTCTTGGTCTTTTTAATCTTACGTACATTTTAGTTGAATTATTGTTTATTACAATGTCTCCTCTACTAACCGTGAAATCTTATTTTTAAAACTCCATTTCTGCGGAGGCAGATTCTTTAGCAATCAACACAGTTATGTTACCTAAATTTGACTGACATGACCCAGAACCATGGTTTTCTCGATTAGGTCACCACTTCAACAGTTGTGGAGCTAAGTCTAAGATTTCCAAGTGTGGTGATGTGTGTTTCCAATCTCCTCAGCAGATAACAAGAGTGATGTGGAGACTTTTACTTCACCACCCACTCTGGCAACCATATACAGTGCTTATTCATCAGGCGATAAAATGTTTCTCAGTGTCTGAAAATCGGCCTATACAACGGCTGTTCCAAGAGGGGAACATAGGAAATAGATGGCCATCACGGTTCTTTATCTACTTCCAACGGATACTGAGAGACAACACTGAAGTCAGACAGGATGCAAGCGTTCCTGGAGTATGAGCAACAGACACCGGATACCCGAAATAGAGGCCTCTCTTTTGAACAATAGCAGGTGTTGAAGGTCGAATATTTGAGAGGAGATACCTCACAGAAGCCCAGGTGAACGATACGAGTACGAGTAACAATCCAGTAATCTAGGAGCATGCGACCAACGTTAGATCACTCGCGGTAACACTGACAGAAATAGGGCTAACACATGGCAATCGAGATACATCGTGTAACTGTTTAAGTTCTAGATTTTTTAAACTATTTTCATTATAGCTTGATTCCACACCGTATTTTTGGTACAAGTATGGAATTTTCAGCATGTGATATCGGTAGCCCAAATTTCGCAGGCTGACCATAGATATCAGGTGTGCGTCGGCGGGGGCTAAAACCCCGGACCATGTGCATGGTCCTAACCGCTGTGCCACCGACGCACTAGATCAAGAAGCAAACCCAAACAAACGAGATCAACAGACCAATTCTGTTGGTATGACTGGCCTTTCGGCTCATAATTAAAGTAATCCTCACAACTTTCCTATTATGTTGGGTGTAGATTCGATGAACAAAGATTCCTTAATCAACCTCTCTCTTCACCTGTATTTATTACTTTTTATAGCTGTAACTCTGTCCTACACTATGGTATGGTTGTGTGTTAATACATGCATTGCAGTTGCGGAGTATTTTCTAAATAAGTCATCTTCGTGGGGCCAATCATACAACACTTAGCTATTGTCTTTCGCTCTGACAATCTGACGATTACCCCTAAACTACTGGCATGATCTCCTGGTTTACTTCACAGTCATTGCACCAGGTATCTTGGAGATTACATTATTTTGTCGAGTTGGGTCGATAGCATCCTTGAACATACAGAACTGGTTCCTGAGTGAGTTTTTAAGTTTAACTGTCGCCCTAGTTCGCGCTCTGTCAACAATCTTACGTGGGGTTTCAGATGACTCTTCCTCAAGTGGTAAAACTGTAGACGTCTCAAATTCCTTCTTACTTATGCCCAACTACTTTTTTTGCTTCTTTGTGATTTTCTTGATGAATTCATTGGGATAGTTATTTATCATCAACGTTTCTTCTGTTTGCTTCATTTTAATATTTAAGTTTTTCGATGTACTACTTGATATTATTGCTCGGTTTGTTAGACATTTAACTGAGCCTACCTTCACAGATGACGACAAAGATGAATTAAAGTTTAAATATTTATTAGAATACATTGACTTTTTATTATCGCTAGGGCACAGTTTGCCTTCTTTTGTTCGTTTTATTTTATACTCTTACATATCTAATTCTCCCGGTCAATTTCCTTACAAAAAGGTAAATTCTTTTCCCTCTACTAGTGGGCTAATATGTTTGAGGACACTAGAGATATGTTCTGTTTTTAACACTAAAAGTGTCCATGATATATATTTCCACTGCATCTTTGGAGTAGGATTTGTAGCGGTAAATAATTCCCCAAAATTATTGACCACAGCAATCGTCACTGAACATTGGATGCCGACCCTTGTAGTGACCCGTTTTATTACTCATCATCGCAGTATACTTTCACTATGTAATTGGACTTTGATTTGTTTATCACTCTAAAGATTGCGTGTTAACAATTGATACTTTTGTACCCGCTCGATTTTTGAATTTTGATTGCTGCAATAATACACTATCGTATTCCTTCGCAAGTGCCTTTTGAATTACGTTGTGAATGTCGAGTAATCACAACGTTAGGACACAATTATAAACGCGAAGAAGTATTAAGATATACGTATACGCTAGTTGAGTCAAAATATAGCAGCACAACACCGTTACTGTTTAAGTCGGCTTGTTTATCTGAAGGCTTCCGGTCAAGCATCCATGCCATTTGGTACCCCGTCGTGTCACGTTCGTGCACGATCACTAACCAGCTAAGCATTCACCTCAGTCCACGATTTGGTCCCGAAATATATCTGGTAGTTTGGACAATCAAACTCTGTTGTTTTGCCTTGCCTTTGGTACACGAGGAATGAATACTATAGAAGTTGTTGGTATAAGATCTTGCGTTAGTATACTCCATACAATTCGCGAACGTTGATACCGTCAGCCTCTAAACTGGTGAGCCCAACCGCGAACTTCATCTTTGGTAAATACGCAGATAAATTTAGTGAGTTCGTTCCTTTTTGTATTTGTTCTTGTACTATATTGTAATCGGCATACATTTCGTCATGAGTGATCCTAGTCCCAAGGTAATGCGTATTCACTCGACTGTCAAAACCATTCAGCTCGTACCATTATGGCCAGATAATGAGGAAACATGGTTTCAAATAGCTGAGTCTGATTTTTGTGAGCATGGCATAACCGATTAACGTTCACAGTTCCTTGCAGTTATTCACGCCTTACCGCGGGAATTCAGCAAGTGCGTAACTGTGCAGATGTCGAGTCCAGAGGTAAGTAACTCATACGAGTTGCTCAAAGCATCCCTCCTAAGGAGAAACGTTCCCACGGATCGACAGCGTCTGACCAAAGTCAGTTTGATGAAGGACTTTTCAGAGAACTCTTCTTATCCAAACTGCCACAGTCAGTACAGACTGTGCTGGTGACACTTCAGAGTGTTCCTATGGATGGATTTCGAGTAAGGATACTGCAGTGATAGAGTTATGCAACTCCATCCAGCAGATGCTTAGGTCAAACATGCCTTCTAATTCCTCCTACCGTCGTTCGAACTCCCCTCAATGGCGAAACTCACATGGTCGACCTAAGTCGAAGCCACTAAAAAACCCTGATTGGTGCTGGTATCACAATACCTATGGCCAGGAAGTGAAATGTTGCTATAAAACTTGTAATTTTCAAAGTGTCTTAAAGTCTGTGGGAAACTATCCCGCCGGCACGCGTTAGCGGCAACCGTCGCCGGTGACACTAGCTGCTTACTTTACATCCATGATGTAATCAGCCAGACTAGATATCTAGTCGACACAGGCGCCGAAGTCAGCGTCCTTCCTGCTACAGCAGCAGATCGACAGAAGGATCCTAACTTCAACCTACAGGCTGCAAATGGAAAACCAATTGCAACCTATGGTCGGAAATACGTCTATCTGAACGTAGGTTTACGCAAACCTATTCAGTGGATTTTCCTTCTCGCTGACGTCACAATGCCCATCATCGGCACGGACCTACTTAATCATCATGATTTGCTCGTAGACGTCCACCGTAAACGACTAATTGACAATATTACTAGTCTGTCAATCAAAGACATCACCTACATAGGCGCAAGCTTGTCACTCGTTAAAATGAAGGCAATCCATGATCAAAATTTTCAACCGATTGTTGATAAATATCCGGAACTTAATTGCCCATCTAACGATCTACCGTGCATAGCCAGCAATGTTTTGCACCACATCATAACCTCGGGAAAGCCCGTGACGTCTAAATCACGACGACTTGCGCCCGACAAACTAAGACTCGCTAGAAATGAGTTCGACCATATGCTCGCCCTTGACATCATTCGGCCATCGAATGACCTATGGGGGTCCCCACTGCATTTGGTACCAAAAAAAGATAGCAACGACTGGCAACCCACTGGTGATTACTGGCGTGTGAACAACAAAGCAACCCGTCATTGCAATCCATTGCCTCACATACACGACTTATTGGCAACATCACCCGGTCCAACTATAGTCTTGGTTAAAGCAAATAACCAATTCGCAATGGTACCAGATAACATTTCGAAAACGGCTATCATTACGCCTTTCGGACTTTTTGAATTTCTACGTATGTCATTCGGTCTCCGGAATGCATATAAACATTATAACTGTTCACTGACAAAGCATTTCGTGGTCTTGACTTTGTATACGCATCCTTGGACGACTGCCTCACTGCTAGTCCAAACTAGGAAGCTCACCTAAGACACCTGGACTTGGCATTCGAAAGGCTATGCCAACATGATGTTACCATTAGTATTCAAAAGTGTCAGATGGGAGTAGAATCACAACTTTCTCGGTCACACCATTAACTGCAAGGGTATCCACCCACTGGTTAGTAAAAGGGGAATTTTCCGGAGTCAAATACAGTGAAAAGTCTTCGCGCTTTCAACGCCTCGCTTAGTTATTACTGGCAGTTTATTCCTAACTGTTCTCCCCTGATTCAGCCACTAGCAGACCTTCTTCGAGGGAATAACAAGTCCATCGAACTTGATGCGTCTGCTCGAAATGCCTTCAGTCAGGTTAAAAAGGCTTTTGCGGATGCCACCCTTCTTATGCATCGGGATCCAGCGGCACCGTTAAGTATCTCGGTTGGTGCATCAGACACTGCAATGCACGCAGTTCTGTAACAAATAGTCAGCAGAAAGTGGTAACTACTCGCCTTTTTCTCGGGGCGCCTACAATTAGCAGAAATAAAGTACAACACATTTGGCAGAGAACTTCTGGCTACTTACTGTGCTATACGTCATTTTCGACATTCAGTGGAGGGTGGTGGATTCATAATTTTCACTGACTACAAATCACTGACGTACTCTCCGAACTCAACCTCAGATAAGTATTCACCTAGAGAATCGCGACAGCTGGATTACGTTTCACAGTTTACATCGGATATTCGCCATATATCCAGAGTGAACAACACTGTGGCAGATGCCTCGTCGCGCATCGGTTCCCTCACCCAAATAGATGGCATAAACTTTGCAAAGCTGGTTCGCCTTCAAAAAGAAGATACCGACATTCAACAGGAGTTCTCAAAAACAACTCTGCAATTAGCCGAGAAACCCTTAGGTAGGGGAAGAGATACTATTCTATGCGACATTTCCACTAGTACTCTTCACTCCATCGTGCCTAAAAGTCATCGCCGTAACGTCTTTAATACGTTACATGGCTTATCCCACCCAGGTATTTGAACTATTGTCAAGCTCGTAACTAGTCGGCTTTGTTGGCCTGGTATTAATAAGGAAGTAAGGGAATGGGCACACACGTGCTTAGCTTGCCAAAAGTGCAAAGCAGTGAGACACACCAAAAGCCCCCTTGGTATCTTTCTTATCCCTGACGCCTGTTTCGCACACGTTCACATAGATTTGGTTGGACTCCTCCCAGATTCTAATGGACATACCTATATCTTAACCTGCATCGACTGTTTCATACTATGGCCGGAAGCAGTAACTCTGAATGATGCATCGCTGAAACAGTCGCACGCGTCTTTGTCGAACGATGGATTGCAAATTTTGGATGCCCATCCTCCGTAACTACTGATCGCGGGCAGCAATTCGAAAGTGGTTTATTCTTCGCCCTGACTAAAATCATAGGTTGCATGCGTTTTAGAACAACGGCCAACCATCCTCAATCCGATGGTGTAGTAGAAAGTCTACACCGACAGTTGAAGGCTGGGTTATCAGCTGCAAACAATATCCACTGGACTGAATCACTTCCGTTAGTTCTCCTAGGGATACGAAACGCCTTGGAAACTGATGCTGTTTGTACTGCCAGTATATGGCACAACACTACGACTGCCAGGTGATATTGCTTCTTCCTCGAGCTTCCCACAAGCGGTTGATCACGCCTCATGCGTCAGCAGGCTTACAAACACAATGCGTTCAGTTAAACCTGCTCCCCTTCTACCACAGTCCATTGATGTCTTTGTGACCCCCTTTCTTAAACTTCTCCACATGTATTTGTTCGTCGTGACTCTGTGCATCGACCTCTGGAACCCCCATTCGATGGACCATACAAAGTCATTAAACGCATGGATAAATTCTTTGTCTTAGACAAAAAAGGCCGCGAAGACACCGTCAGCATCGGCCGTCTGAGACCGGCCTACTTAGAAGGCAATCCCATCAGCCTTGAAGTGGCCATTCTCAATAATACACTGGTAAACGAATATCTGTTAGTCCTATAAGAAATCACTAGCAGGAAGAGGCAGTCGTACCTTCTATCGGGCCCTCTAAGAAAACGCGTTCTGGACGGACCGTGAGATTCTCAGAACACCTTCACACTTATCTCAAATAGCAAGATGATGCTACCCATACAGTTTATCGCAATCGTGGCGTATATTTCTCTCAGGCACATTATTTTTTTTCATCGAGCCGTACGAAATAGGTAAAAAATTCCTTTTTATGACGGTACATATCACAAACACTAAAAATTATGTTTTTGTCCGATGTCCTATCCTCACAATATGGTTATGTATGGTATATGTATATCATTATCCAAACGTTATTCTTGGCACATTTTCCTCGACAAAGCTCTCAGCATTCTTATTTTCTTCTCCAGGTTCGACGAGTACTGGGCAAGAAGCAGACGAAGAACGAGATCCAATGGACTAACATCAACGAAGAGATTTGCAGACACCAAATTAGCATTGGTGGGCGACCAGTAGGCATAACATCAAGCCGATGGGGACACCGTTAGGTTTTTACTACCGGCGGGTTTTGTCGTATTGTCCTCACGACCCCACTAGGGAGGGGCAAGCTGTAGTGGTAGGTAATTCCCCAGCCACAGCATGCATCATTCAACATTGGATGCTGACCCCCACTATTTCACTCGATTTGTTTAGCTGAAGGCTTCCAGTCAAGCATCCAAGCTATTTGTCACGCCGTTGTGCTACGTCCGTTCGTTCGTGCACGATCGCTAGCTGGTTGAGCAATCATCTCGCACTCCGATTTGGTCCCGAAATATAACACATAATTTAGACGATCAATTTGGTGTTTTGCTTTGCCTTTGGTCTATGCCGAACGAATACTGTAGAAATTGGGTGTATTAGATCTTGGGTTAGTATACTTCACACTATTCGTGAACGTCAACACCCTCAGTCCCTGAACTACTTTGCAGGTGACGTAGAATCGATCATTTCCTTTACAGGTGGTGACTGCTGAGGATGAGTGCCTGGGCAGTCGCACATTCTGTGTCAAAGATAAGAATTCTGGCATAAACTTCTTGGCTGATTCAAGATCTCTGCAAGATGATTGCTCAACCAGCTAGCGATCGTCCACGAACGAACGGACGTAGCACGACGGCGTGACAAATAGCTTGGATGCTTGACTGGAAGCCTTCAGCTAAACAAATCGAGTGAAATAGTGGGGGTCAGCATCCAATGTTGAATGATGCATGCTGTGGATAAAATTCTAGGGAATTTCCCAGGAAGTTTGGCAAAAAAGGAATCTTTCGCCAGTTAATAATGAACTGGTGCTTTTCCTGTAACACGAACTTATAGAATTTACAAACGTCAGCCAACCTATTGTAACCTAAAATGAGGATGAACTCATAATTAGCTTATGCACAGTCTGAAATAAAATTTCTCTTCACAAATTCGTCTTTCCATCGTTTCACAAAGTTCGTGAAATACGAGATACTTTAATACTTTTTTTACTCCAAATGAATTTTCTACGTTATTGGTAGATAAATATCCACGGTTTGGTACTTCTTGGTCTGCGAACTCACCTTGTCTTCAGTATTATTTAGAAAATCCAAACCAAGTGCGTCGGTGGCATATCGGTTAGGACGCTCGCTGACCATTCACATGGTCCGGGGTTAAATCCCCGGCCGACGCACTCCTTTACCTCTAGCCACTAGCTTGAAGCCCTATGTTCCACTGGGGAATGTGAAGGAAAAAACCCAAGTTAAGTCGTTTGTCCTGGGCTCTTGGAATGAAGGAAGGACAGATGTGGGTTTAGCAACTTCAACCGGCAAAAAATGCTTCCACTATTGAAACTTCAAAGTACAGACAGTGAAGACACATACTCCCCTGGGAGGGAGAAATATGCGTAACTTGAAGGTGGATGAAAGCTTTCAGCAAGACAGTGTACCTTCCTGCTATGGAAGCAAAAGTAAGCATAAGGACATGTAATACAGGAACCATGATTTCGCCTGTCTAGAAAGCCTGCTAAAGTTGTAGAAAGGAAACGAGAGAAGATATGACACAGAAGCTCTAGGAATCCGTGAAAGCAAGTTGAATGGAAGCAGATTCCTAAAGTTATTAGCTGGAGAGTCACCCACTGACAGTGGCTGTCATGATATCACCAATAGCATCGGAAGGTCTCACATAGTAATAACCAATTTCTTCAGTATAATAACTGAAGGAATCCAATGCTTCTCCCTCTTTCACACACACACAAATAACACAGATCCAGTGGGGAAGAGGGAGAACTTCTATAGACAACTGAGAACAGTAATGGACAAGGATTTAGGAGCGAGGTCAGCACCACAGTATTCGCATGAAAACCCTTTACAAAAGTGGAGAGTCTTTTAGTGTTGAAAGTAAATTACATTTGCGAAACAAATGTTCGACATTGTTTGTATGTGTTTCAACCTTAGATCGTCGCTTGAATCAGCGAAATGTCCTTGAAGTGGTGACTCGATGTCTGTGGAGGATTTCTGTTCATTTCTAGTAGAAAGGAAGGAACTTTTGTTCGACAGTCTCAGTTATCAACTAGAAAACTTTGTTGAATCCCCGGTAAGCAATCAATTATCATTCATTTATACATTTTCTGGACCTTTAAATTAGAATTCTTGTGATGATGAATATATAGAGCAAGAGATTGGTGTAAATACGCCTTTTATTTGGGACACAGAAGTGGAATGTAGAGTGAATGATCGCTTTGAGAGGTTAGTGATTAGCTTTTGTTGCAATGCATTTCACTTCAATCTACTTAGGTTAATAAGCGATATAGAAATACGGTCGAAAGGTCTTAAACCGTCAACTGATGAAAAGTTAGTGAAACCTGGTATGTTTTCTACAGCTCCTTTTGGTCACTTATGGAGTTAATTGTAAGCTTATAGTAAATCACATTTCATCTGTTGTGTAGTCTTAAAACAATTCGTCTTGGAAGTGATGTATTTTATAAAATGTTATCAAGATATTTTGTGCTTACTGAATATATTAAGTTTGTATAAGATTTGAAGTGTTAGCTGGTGCCACTGACTTAAATTCCATATATGGAAATCCACTAATTATATTTGCTCTATTTGTGATTCATTCCTTAACACTTTTTTAAAAGTCCCATTTTATATAAGTTTATTTCAAATATCACACAATGATACGGTATCAATTACTGAATGACGTTGCAAGCACGGTTTATTGCTCATAATATGTCATTGCTCATGTATCATATAGATATGGTAATGAGCAGTGATTATCGAAATGTCATTGACTTCTTATCACTATATCACTGTGATGTTTGAAATGAACTTATCTAGTATGGGATCTCACCTCACCACGGCCCTAAAGTTCTACACTTACATTAGTGATACCGCCTTAAAAGGTTTATTACCCGGGACTTCCGTCTTATTTGTCACTTGAAAGAATTACTTTCATTGTCTTCAGAGTGGATCTTTGTTAAATATACTTTTCTTTGGATATAAATCAGGTTCTATAGATGTGTGTGTTGTGACAACAACGGAAAGGGCATAGCAATAGTTTTAATATCATAAGGATATATGTGTTCTTTTTGTTAAATATATTGCTGTCAGAAGTTAGTGCCATTCTGGCACTTAGTAAAACTTAGTATGTGTTCTTTTGCTTGCAAGATAAATGCACTAAAGCTTTCGTCGTCAAGGTCATACCGCAAATCTGTAGTTGCAGTTTTTTAGGGTTTACATATTCGTTAGCAATTAGCTTGAAAACCCAGTTAACGCAGTCAAAAGTAATCTATTACCTCCAAAGCCTCAGGATGGTCGGGGGTGGGTGCCTTGCGCTGCGGGTTGGCCACCCCTCCGCACACCTCTTGAAATCCTCCCATATGACCGGGCGTCTTACATAGCCTCTCCTGAGGAAGTCCTACTCACTGCCTTCACGTGGCGGAGGTGTTATTCACCAAAGTGAGAGGGCGAAAGCGGATGCCCGGCGCTCTTCACCGGGTTGACTGTCCATTGGATGACAGTCTAGTGGAGATGGCTAAACCCTGATTCCAAACCTCCAACGACTGGCGTATGAAGCTCACTGGAGCTCACCGGCAGACGTATGGACAAAGGGCTTGTTGGATGTCCTGGATGTCTGGCCCCATTCAAAAAGGCGTATGAACCGAACTGCGGTCACCGGCTGCCAATGGATAGTGGACTCCCTACTCCACTCCTACTGCCTTGTATGTCACACTTGGTTGTGTAAAGGCTAGAGCTGCACTCTCAAACAAAAGGCCGAGTGGTTCTGGGGACATCACTCGTACCAAATTCCCATGAAACTTCGTAAACTCTCTTCATCAGATCGCTGCGCCTGGGTAGCGATGATTTGAGAAGTTCATGAAGCCGGCTCATCCTTCCGTAGGAGATAGCCGAAGCAAAGTAAGTAAGTATTTTTTAGAATAATGCTATGAAGAATACAACAAATTACTTATGGAACTTAATTCCGTGCTATAAATCTCAGTAAGACTGTGCGATTCAGTTTGCCTGAAGGCCATGCTGTAACTTAACAATGCTCTTCACATGTGCAGAGGCTAAAACCCATAAACTTAAAAGTAAAAATCATGATTGAATAAATGCATGTGTGTCTTAATATTAAGTAGTCTACATTCTTTTTCTTTAACACGTTTATCATGAATCGTATTTTGTTATTTATCAAGTATTTATGGCTGTGGAAACTAATTTATTGTGATGAAGTCTGTTTTTCATTTTATTAAAATTGTCAGCAATAACCATTGCACCATTTCTCTCTGAATTGTACAATAGGTGTACTTCATTACTTAAAAGTGACTAGTTATTGCTGTTACTACCACCAGGTGAAAAAGTTTTTTTTAGCAGCATTTCATTTATGCTCGTAGGTGGGAAATGGACTGTAATGTTACACCATTCTTTCATATGGCATATCTTATTACTATTATTATTATTTCCTTTAATTCCTAGAAGAACATAGGGCTTCAGCCGCACGTCTCCATTGCGTTCGCTTCTCCACTAGAGTTTTCACCTGGCTCCAAGTCTGCCCACATGCTTTCATTTCCTCTTCACATTACTTCCTCCAAGTCACCCTTGCACTGACGACCAACTCGCCGCTTCCCTTTCGGGTTTCACTCGATGGCTTATCTAGTGATGTCACTTGATGGTTTCCCCAGAGTATGGCCAATCCATCTCCATTTCTTCCTGCTTATTTGTTTCACAATCGGTTCCTGGTTGGTTCGCTCCCAGAGATCCCTGTTGCTGATCTTTTCTGACCGGCCATCTGATCTTGAGTATAGAGCGAAGATAGCTGTTAATGAAGGTCTGTAGCTTGTTTGAGATGCTCTTTATGACGCGCTGGCCAAGTCTCTGATCCGTATAGTAGCATTGACTGACTCAACATTGGAGTTGAAAATCCGGATGTTATTTTTGATGCTGAGTGTTGTTGACCTCCACACAGACTTGAGAGTAATGAAAGCTTGCCTTGCTTTCCCGATCTTTACTGCATATCTTACTG
This sequence comes from Trichobilharzia szidati, assembly GCA_944472155.2. Classification (NCBI taxonomy): domain Eukaryota; kingdom Metazoa; phylum Platyhelminthes; class Trematoda; order Strigeidida; family Schistosomatidae; genus Trichobilharzia; species Trichobilharzia szidati. The sequence goes on along the minus strand of OX235279.1, from coordinate 131,932,025 downwards.
CTTATTAAATATTGAGTTAAATGGGCCCATTTAACAATGCCTAGGCATATTCAACAACGGGAGCAAGCAAGTGTGAGAAAACATTTAATTTTTTCGTAAGTTTGTATAAAACTCCAGTAATACATGATAGTTTTCGATTGGACACTAGTAAGTAACTAGTGTAATATGTCTAATCCTATCTTTGGTGCAGACTGAATTCTACCAGTCAAGTTAGCAATGTGACCACCATGCTAGGTGGCTCGCCATCACGGTGCACTGTGAATTACCGATTGCCTCCAACCGTCTGATACCAGCAATACATAATAATCATAATGCTACTCAGCGACCACTTGCATTCCTATTTTCAGGTAGTGACCTACACCTCTGCGTGAGGACTGATGATACCACATATCCGCTGCAGCCTCTATGGGTAGAGCAAGGTTCAAACCTATAAATCAGCAGCTAAAAGTCAAGTGCGAAGCCAACTGTCACAACTTCACTCGATCATACTCTACAGTTAAATATTCTATGTGCATACATAAACATTGCCATACCAAATGACTAAATTCAACAGGCGTATACTATGCAGCATTAAAAGTCATGTATTTGCTGTAAGGCAACGAAGTTGGTAAAAGTAAACATTAAAATATAAAACGGACTATGAAAAACTTTATGGTGATGTTATGGACAAAATAGTTAGTAGTAAGGGACTAATTTAAAATACAGGAAATTATATTTAACTGTGAATTTTAGAATGAAGGTGCAGAACAAATGGTGAAGATATAAAAAGAAAGCCGCATGATATGTCAAAACTAGACAAAAATTCGCTTGTATGCGTTAGACAGCACACGCTGTTAAAAATCCGAGTAGTTGCTGGTTGATTTGAAGCTTTTGCGGATGTTAAATGTTTTGAACAAAGACTATGAGATGGTGAGTGACCTATGCTCTTGCGAAACCATTACGCAAATACGATAGCAGTATTTTTCTATACATTTGCCATCCATCGTTTCGTTGTACGCTTAATGTATTTGCTGCAGAAAACACCAGCCGATAGGTCCTCGGTACTTGGTATTATTGGTTTTTACACTTCACTTAATCGTTCGCATAATGTTCTATGCTGCATATACTGAGACTGTGCTTGCTTGCCTTACCGAGAGATTTAACATCTTTTGTCATCTGAGTCTAAAGATGAGAAATTAAGTGAAATATGCTTCATCTAATGATGTCCACTTCTGTGCTAAATGATAATATGGTGGCCACATTGCAAACCTGACTGATAGAATTCAGTCTACATCAAAGATAGGACTAGACACGTATCACTAGTTACTACTGTCCAATAAAAATACCCACTACAGTTCTATGGGAGGTCAATCGCGAGCCCGAATAGCTTAGTGGTAACGTCTCTGACTGCAGCACTGGGTGACGTGGGCTCGAATCTCAGAAAGGACATGAGTTCCTTAAAGGTTGCAGATACGCCTTGCTGACTGGTGAGTGCCAACTAGCACGAAACCTAGATCCAAGGCTTCCTGCCGATTACTTCCAACTGTCTGATAATATGTTGTATCAGTGATACAGCATTATTAACTGGATGGAGATTTTAGCATAATATTTCTCGTAAACATATAAAGGATATAAATAGGTGACTAATGTGTCTCATTTAATATATCTTAAGATATTCATAGGATGATTGAACTGCATATGAAGCGTCAAAATACCACTAAAAGTAGTGCTCACATCGAAGAAGATCGTGGAAAACTACGCAGTTTACTGGAAACTAAGTCAAAATGTCAGTCTGTTAAGATTGAGGAGAAAAAGTTCAAGAGATCCCTGTTACGCAGGTTACGTCCGCGCAAATCCAAAAGTCTTATGAAAAATCGTTCAGGCACCAATGTGAAGAAAGGAAAAACTCTTATGAAAAATTTCCCGGAGTAAGTTTTCATAGTATGCTATGGATGGTTTAGAAATACTATTTACACCCGTCATTTTTATTCTGAAATAACTCCCTTCTCTCACTTTTTGCCGCCTAACGAAGCGGTTCACTGTAAACTAAGTAAGCTTGGCTAATATTTGTATATTTCTCTGTAAGCTGCCTAAACTGAAGAGACTTATGAAACAATTCACTCGTTCTGGAAGGGGTAACCATTGAGGAATTTAAACATGCTATATAATAATTGTATTTCGTACACTAGTGTTACATTCTTCATACTATATTTTGAGGGCAAGCGTAGTGTATATTTGGTAACAAATGAATTACCTTGACTTTCTGCTAAATATGACTAAAAGTTGTGATGGTACATATTGTCTTACTCATAAATCAACACAGAAATTTGAACAGGTTGCCATACTTTGAACAAACATACAGTAAACAACAACAAAATTGCAGTGATCTGATGATGCAAAAACATGTGTGAAAGTAAAAATAGATTCATGCAATTTAGTGTGGATGTTGAGGACTTCAAATATATCAAAAGATTAATTCATCTGGAATATTGTGAGTGATTTTGAAGTATACCACAAAGGTTCCCCAATTATTGGCTGTTACCTTTCTGGAGGACTTCATCCAATTGACCTACTCGTATTTATTTGGTTCAGATGGGTAGTCACTAACTACCTGGGTTGTTTCCATGCTTTCATGTGAACAATCCTAAGCATTTTTGAACTTAATCCTACTTCAGCTGACATTCCTCATCATGAAAAACAGCTGTCTCGTGAGTTCAACATATATCCCATCCTCCACAACAGATGAAAGTTTGCAACATTGTCAAATTTTCCAATGGTTCTCTAACCGATGTCAGCTCATGATGAAATCCTGTAACCAATTAATGCAAACAAGTTGCATGAAACAGGGGTTTAGTGCCTTAGACGATTCAGTTTTGGTTATGCGTCTATTATGTCAGACTTAACTTATTATGGATTGTCTAAGTGGTTTAAATACTCACATTTAATCATTGTTGGTTGGTAGCCTAATACAGATTTATGTGTAGTTACTAAATTATATTTGGATATTTTTGTTGGCGTTTCCTAACAGCTGTGATATTTCATACAATTATTTCCCTTGATAAAACGAACAGAAAAGCTGAGAAGAACCACCCAATTATAATGACGTCATTTTATACTGCTCAATATGTTCTCTCTTTGTTCAGGCGTGATATTCGTAATTTATTAGTTGAGAGACCCAATTTTACACAAATCTCTCTACAACACCCTAATTGCGTTAAGGGAAATATGTCAGTCAGGTATTCAGTGTAATCGCTAAGCTAAGTGGCATGAAAGTGCTGAGCAGTGTTCCTGGAAGAAACTAATCCTCAAGGCTTCCTGATACATGTTCTTTTCCACTATCAGGAAAACTCTGTTCACCATATTAATGTCTAACAGATATTCTTGCAAGTGAGTTGGCCCGAATGTCTAACTGTTACGTTCGGAATCCGTGATAAACAGGTTCCATCTGGAGAGTTGTAAAATCCTGATTGCAAATAGATGATATTCAAACACTAGAGTACATATGGAACGAATAGTATACGAACTTGTTTCAGCTACTGACACCCACAGGAATGCGTCTGCCAGTGTTGCTCTCCTCCCTTGTAGGTCAGACTAATCCAAAGACTCAGAAGTTTACTCTCTAATACAACATATTCAATACCTTCCATCTACCTGGTCCCCTATGCATTTACAACCTCCTTACCTTACCTAAAACCTCAATTCTAAACCTAAGCATCGTTCATTTTGTAATTACACTGTGTTTGGGCCGTGCCTTATAGGTACCATTAGAATTGATTATGAAAGCCAAAGGCAATTACCTCCATTAAATTTTATTGTGTAATGATAGTTTTCGTCCAGCTCTTTCACTCGTATTCGTAAAATTTACTGATGACTCATTGTTATGCAGTCTCTACCTTACGCTGAACATAAATAGCCAGTTTATTAACATGAAACCTATTATTTTTACTGCTTTGCTTTTTATGACTATTGCTTCCACTTATTTAACCTTTCTACATTCCTGTTGTGCATGCAGAGCAGGAAACGGATTTTTCTGTTTACTCAGAGGATTTCTAACACTTGAGGGTGAACGGAGAAAGCTGACTACACCTCAAATATGTGAATATGTTCGTGAATGGCAACTGCAAAATCAAAGAAAATTAAGAAAGCTTGGTGGGGCCTACAGTTGGATTGATCGGGTATATTTCTTTATGATCTTTATATATATATATATATATATATATATATATATATATATATACTTTAACCTCTACATCACCTGGCTCAGTGTTCAGAATGCAAATATAATTTTTGTTGGAAACAATAACGCTTGGTTCCTGCAAAAATATTTCTAAGATCTCCGATTTGATATTAACGTTAAATTAATAACCTGTGTTATTTAATTCAAAAATTCAGTTTACCCTCGATCTTAATGTTTCTAATAAATTGTTTAACAGGACGGTTTATTATTTGTATACATTGTTCACAGTAGCCACATTCTACCAAAAATCGGCTAAAATCTTCCAATTACTAGTCTAATTAAAAAATTTCTTAAAGCTTTTGCAAATGATATTTTCATACATTTATTCCCCTTAATGAATTTGAACAAAGCAAGAACTACAATTTTAGCAGAATAAATTGGTACCATCTTTTATTTCGTTGCCTTCTCATCAGCTGCTTACAGGGCAAAGACATTATTAAATATATCTACAAAAACAACTTTAACATACTTGTACAGAGTTCATTTTAAACAAAAATCAATCGGTCAATACACGCCTCCAAAGCCTCAGGATGGTCGGGGGTGGGTGCCTTGCGCTGCGGGTTGGCCACCCCTCCGCACACCTCTTGAAATCCTCCCATATGACCGGGCGTCTTACATAGCCTCTCCTGAGGAAGTCCTACTCACTGCCTTCACGTGGCGGAGGTGTTATTCACCAAAGTGAGAGGGCGAAAGCGGATGCCCGGCGCTCTTCACCGGGTTGACTGTCCATTGGATGACAGTCTAGTGGAGATGGCTAAACCCTGATTCCAAACCTCCAACGACTGGCGTATGAAGCTCACTGGAGCTCACCGGCAGACGTATGGACAAAGGGCTTGTTGGATGTCCTGGATGTCTGGCCCCATTCAAAAAGGCGTATGAACCGAACTGCGGTCACCGGCTGCCAATGGATAGTGGACTCCCTACTCCACTCCTACTGCCTTGTAGGTCACACTTGGTTGTGTAAAGGCTAGAGCTGCACTCTCAAACAAAAGGCCGAGTGGTTCTGGGGACATCACTCGTACCAAATTCCCATGAAACTTCATGAACTCTCTTACAAACGACTCTCACCATGGATCGCCGCGCCTGAGCAGCGATGATTCGAGATGTTCATGAAGCCGGCTCATCCTCCCGTAGGAGATAGCCGAAGTAAAGTAAGTAAGCATACACTAATAATATATACATATATATATGCAATATTAAACACTATTCCGAACAACAATAATCATACACAATGGAAACTTTTCAGCATTTCGTATTCAGATGAAAAATATCCAGTTACCAGGGCAAATAAAGACTGATAACCTCTTCTTTCTGGACGCATAAATCAAGTTTCAGGCGCTTGATGGAAATGGCTTCAGCAAACTTGAGGAGAATTGAGCTCTTTTGCCTATTGATAATTTTGAACGACTTTTCAACGTCCACCTCATGATCCGTGTCGAGGAGATGCCTGGCGATGGCACTGTCTAAAGCATTTGTTCCCTTTAGACGTAAGCTTTTCGATACATGTTCAGAAAATCGTAGATATGCTCTTCTTTCTGTTCTTCCAATGTAACTGCTACTGCAGATACATGTAAATTTGTATATACAGTTGGAGTTAACATGAGAAGGATATCTATCGATTTTTGATTGCACCGAAGAGCAAGTTGTTCGATAGACGGGGACGAGCTTAGCTGCAGGAAAGGCTCTGGCTAGTGACGTACTCAGTCTTCTGTTGACCATTGCTGCAATGTTTTCACCTTTATAATCAAGTTGAATGTAGATTGGCTTTTTCTCCACTGTGATTTCTTTTACATTTGAGACTTCAGATCTTCCTTACTTGTTGATGAACCTTTGAGGGTACCCATTGCTCTTCAATATCTTTTCAAGAAACTCAAATCCTTCCTCTAATTTCTCTATAGAGCATATTCTCCTCTCTCTATAGTAAAGAGTCTTGACTAGTCCGCGTTTAAAACTATTTGGACAGAAGCTATTACAATGTAAGTATTGTCCTTTCCATGTGGGCTTTCGATAAATTGACTTCTGAAGACTACCGTCTTCTTCTTAATGTCTTTGCCCTGTAAGCAGCTGACGAGAAGGCAACGAAATAAAAGATGGTACCAATTTATTCTGCTAAAACTGTAGTTCTTGCTTTGTTCAAATGATATTTTACTAGCTCTTCATTTAACTAATATATAATCAATATTCTCTTCAATTGATTTTCAGCAGACTAAGTGTAGATTATTATTAAGATGTAACAGCTTAATGTCTGTAATTGTGTGTGTGCAACATATTTGAAAGGCACTACATGGTTAGTTAGTCCTACATAAAGCCGATCAATGTCCGAATAACTCAGTTGTAATATCTCTGACTGCAGTACTAAGTAATGCCCGTTTGAATGTCCAAGTAAACATCAGTTCCTTCAAGTATGCTGATACGTTTTCCTGATAGTAGCCACTAAACAGAAAATCAAAATCCAAAGGTTCTTATCTATTGCCCCCAAACCACATGGCGTCAGATTTAAATTTACTATGGAAATGAATTGTTGAAATTTCTTAGATGTGCAAATTACATCTGGTATAGTTTTATCACCATTTCGTTTGTGTACTAACGTTAAAATGATAAAGCTCAGTAGAAAGGCGTATGTAGGATGTTTACATTAAATTCAGAGTGTTAGCACGTTAAGTATTTTAGCTTGATATCTATTCCTTTCCTTCATATGTTACAAACTTGATTTTTCGCTAAAGCTACTATCACTAACAGTTGTAATTCTGTAGATCTGTTAATTCTTCTGAGACAGTATGTCTTTATTGAAGCAGACGAAAGAAAAGTAGCTTCTTCCACTTACAACATAAGTAAACTATGTCATAAAATATATATATATATAGAAGAGCTAGTATACAGGGTTGATGGGTAATATCGCAATATAAGGTTGAACTCTAACGACTGATATGAAAAGAAGTTAGTAATTATACTATCAGGTAGATAGTTAAAGGTGTCGATTCAGGTCTCTGCTGGTGTATTTTAACTGTCTGCGGATCCTTTCAGGTTTTTATCCCACCACCTTTCGCTTCATCAGTCTGTTTAAGTATCTTATTAATTTTTATTTTCATATACTTCTTATACATCAGGTAGAAAACTGGTCATCAGTGACTTCACATGCACTACATTTTCTAACGGCTGAACATGTACCGGAGAATGTTGTGCACAAAAGTTCCCGTCGACTTATATGCCCAAGACCATATGTCGATTTGAAGCCACGCATTCACCAGTGGCGCTGGTTATTATGTCCTCCTTCAGGAGCAAATGCAAAACTCGAGCGGGAATGGACCAATAAATTTGAAACGGAAACAAAAGAATTATCTGGATTATTTACAGATTGGCTTCGAGCACCACGTGGACTCGGTGGACTAACAGATGCGATTTTATCCACTTCAAACTCCTCACTTGTAACTGGTAAGCGTAAGAAAAGACGCACGAATGTTAAATGTGAAAATAAGAGTAAGCAGTGTTCTCAAGAATCTGATAGCAGCAGTCATAAGTCAAATGAAGTTGATTCAGAGCTCGACGAAGATCAAACATGTTTACAAATAGATGATGGTCAAATTGAGTCTGATGAGGTTGAAAAGAAAAGTAAAAACAAACAAGAAGTTAAGACAAAGGTTTCTAAATCTTCACAACAACCAACACCTAATGAAGATGATGATATACCTCCACCATTATTGTAAGTCAAACTTCATGTCATCTGTCCCTAATTAATAAAAGTTATGTCAGTCAAGATAATTGTTAGTTTTACAATGACGTCATCAAATGGTTTGTGCATAAACCGTTATCTTTGTTATAATCACATTTGTAAAGGGGAATAAGTGTTCATTCATGAAACAGGTATTTCAAAGTATATGCAAACTTGGACATTAAATTGAAATAACTATTTACACTGGATTTTACTTTTATGATAAGATTGTTATTATATTGGATATCAATTAGTTGATTGACTTTTATTTACTTATTACAGCCCAACATCATGGAAACTTCGTCCATTTACTAAAGAAGAGAAAGCGAAATTTCAATTGCAGGTATGTTCCTGTGCATGCATTTTAATATACAGTAAACGGTAGAGAATCAATAAAAAGGTGTTTTGCTCTGATGATGAGTCTCAGTCCTCTGTAAAAGGCTTTCCTAAGCTATCTGATAACAGTACACTCACTGCTCATTAGTGATTTATTCAGTGACAGATTTTCCGAAATTCTAATGACCGGTGAACTCCATCTTGTCCAGTTAGAGAATTGACACTGCCGGATAGCATTGTGCAGTAATGACGCTATATAACGAATCGGAAAAACCTATAATCTAAGGGTCACCTCATAACACGAAGATCATGAGTTTGATCCTTACTGTGTTTTATGGATTCACACTACTGAACAGTCTAAAACAAAAATGAAACGGCTGTCCAGTGCTCCTTCCTTTCCCATGGTTTTCTAATTGATGTCAGTTCATAATATAAACCTCCACAAATCCACCTTTAATGACTCTGTTTTACAACCACAGAAGAACAGAGTTGAATCGTATGTTTCACACCAGATCATTTCTATCTGTACTGAGGCCTCATCAGTGACACTAGTCCGTTAGGGGGCTGGGCTGATGAAGCTTTTCGAATGAAAGAAGCAGTGAACACTCCACTGACCACTTCACTTTCTATCCCATAACTAGCATGTATAGCAGTTTAATCCTATTACATCGTCCTGGATCTGACAAAGGCGAACTCCAAACCAAACGTACCTGGATTTTTCCCCGCATTGTTCAATGGACTGCGTTTTGTTAGTGTTTTCACTAATCAGGAATGTGTCCCGTTTGCATTCAAAGTCAGTAAGATCCCTTCCTGTTGTCAAATCAGTGTCACTAGATGCTACAGTCAAATTAAGTTAAGAGAAAATTGTGACACTAGACATTTGTGACTGAGTACACAGGTCTCTGTCATTGCACATTAGCTATTGCTCGGTGGCACGAGTTCGATTAGGGCAACATACTTAGTCAACAGTCTGGTATCACCACTACTCCTGTCAACTGATGGATTCTAACGCTTTTTTCTGGTCAAGGAATATGGTAATTGTTAAAGTTCAGTAAGTTTTTCTGTCTAAGGATGAGTAATTGGTCAACAAAGCTTCATCCGGGCCTGGTTCTTCACTTAATATTCGTATGATTGCGTACCCTAAAAACATGGATTCTACACTAGTCATGCTAAGTTTAGAGACTGTATTGGTCCAGCTAATTCCTCTCTGCTTATAACAAAAGTAATTTTTTCACATTGAACAACCAGTGGTTGAAATTAGTAAGGGGGAATCGTGTCTAGGTCTCATACTTCTGCTAAAATTTCAACCAACTTAGAAAGTTATCTTGGCAGGTCATCCCTTAAAATGTCTGGATACACCATGTGAATTTTATTACGTATATCACAGTGGTAGAATACTCGCCAACCACACAGGTGGTTCGGTGTTCGATCCCCGGCCGACACACTCCCAAACGTCGAAAGGCTAGTAATAAGACTGGTAAAGAGGGAAGGCTGGACATGAAGCTAGCAAGCCCATCCCGTAAAAATAATCCCCACTGCTACCGAAACTTAAAACCTCTAGCTTGATGAAACCCTCTGTTCCACTGGAAACGTTAAGCAATAAAAAAATATCACAGTCAAACAGTATTATATACTCCATGATATTGACGACACAGTTTATTATTTTTACTCATATCATAACTAGAAATAGCCCATACGATTTTGCTATCTTCTCTTGTATAATCTTTCATAATCGCTGCAAGCAGTGGGAGTTTCATCTCAACCACCAATTCTGAATGCGACCGGCAGGTAGACAGTTAGATAGTAGTTAAAAGCGATTATTATAGTTCCTAAAAGTTGGGGTGCACTGGCTTTGTCTAAACTTTTATGTGTCTGATCATAGACGTTTCATCACCGGTTTCGGTGACACCTTTAACATTGACATCATCAAAGAACTTCCGAAATAGAATTTCGAGGCTAGAGAAACATCAAATGTAATTTTTATATATGTCTACTTCTCACTAGGCGCCCACTTATTGTGGAACTGTTCGGTCAAATCTTGATCACAATTCATTAAAAAAAAATCAAGTAATTTCTTTCATTATCCCTAGGTAAAATCCGAAGTTCTATTCACTTTCTTCAGGAATGAACTATTTAGCCATCTTATCCTGTTATGTTTTCTTAAAGTCAGTCTCCTTGATTAACCTAAACAGTTGCCTGCTATTACCTGTCGCTTGTGTTTTCTCCACCTCTCTAAGTTTTATGATATTCAATAGTATGATCTGACTTTTAAGTCTAGCTTACATTAAAATATATTTTAGTTTTATTATTTCCTATCCAATTCTTTTATGGTGTGACAAGCTTCTCAGTTTCACTTTAGTTATCGTGGCTCATCGGATTAATGCGAGATGCAAGTCTGACGACCATGTTTAGATGGCTGCTATCTATCTAAGGTAACAAGTATACCTATTTAATGGTCACTGATCAACACCAAATCTGGGTTCATTGCTCCTACTAACTGCCTACAGTTATTACACTAAACCAAGTTTTAAATGAGTTGCCCCTTCAACAAGGTGGTGTTTAACTTCTTGAAATTTTATAATCACCCTGGCAAGTGTTTCCTCTGTATTCAGATTTTTATGTACCCTATGCTTAGAATAGCAGAGAGATATAACAGACTGTAGTTGTTGCCTGCTATAAATTGTATTATCATTAAAATTGGAAAGTTGTTTTGTGCTGATTTTTAAACTTTTGTCGTTTATACTGTAAGTGGGATTTTATACATGACTCTTTTGCATTAATTCATTACAGAAGTTTGTTGGAACTCTGGATATGTAGAGACCTTTGGCTTATTTCCTAATTCAAATATCTTTTCATTGATTTCCCCCAAAGGTATACGTTGATTTTTTTATGGATATGCTTACTTTTCCTAGGAACTGGAACGTTTTTCACAGCCATGGACGCCATTTGTTTACCAGATACAAGATTATTATGCCACCGTTGGACCACTTCGTTCTGCTCCAAGCGCACTAAATCAAGATTTGGGATCTCTTAATTCAGGTCGTAATTGGTCTGGCCATTCTAAGGCTAGGGATCATCCTTTATTAAAACCGGATCGTCCTACATATGTTAGTTTGGCTGAAATTGTTCGAGATGCTGTGGCTTGTTTGCCCAATGGAGAAGGAAGTCGTACAGATATCACTACACTTGTACAGAATAGTATCTTTTTGTTGCCGGATATCGATCCGCGTAAGGTAATTCCATATAAGTACACGATTACCTGTGCGGTATTATTTTCACCGTAATATATCTGTATCTTTTATATTTTCAAACGAGAAATTGGTACGGTTTCTCAGATCTTGTGGGTCCACTATGACATGAATATAACTAAATAGTCAGTAAAACATCCACTACAGTCTTACAGGAGGTCAATCGCGAGCCCAAAAAGCTAAGTGGTAACGTCTATGACTGCAGCACTGGGTGACAGTATCAAGATTTGTAATAATTTCCCGAGACCTAACATCCATCCATCACAAATAGATTTTCGCATACAGGAATGATGATTAGGGGGATTTCAAGTGATATGTGAAAATCAATTTAATTTAATTAGTAGACCTTAGAATTGTAGGCGGTCTAACTAGTGTGTAAATCTGGCTATTTTCAAATGAAATACCCCCTTTGGTTAATGTCCAGGGAATATAATGACGCATCTGTATGACGACTGATTGTTGCAGACTTTTCAGCGTTACATATTATGAATATTAACATGTCGACGTAGTCTTGTGTGCATTTCACGTAGAGGGCTGGTGTGAATTATGCAATGAAAACATAGAAATGCGAATTTTCAAATTAATATATCTTGACTGTAATATCGTATAAAATAATTAAATTCATCAAACTTTGTCTATGCTGATTACTTCAACGAATGATTTAACTAATTTGAAGTGTTTTTTCGGCTGATTATTGCCTTTTTCGAGACATCATAGTGACATCCAAATAAGCTGTCAATCCTGTTCAGTTACCAGTCTTCATTATTATTATTATTATTATTATTATTATTATTATTATTATTATCACTATTATGATTTGAAATACAATTTCATCAGACAGGCCAGTTATTATTCATTTTGATGCCTGCAGGGATTTTGAAAAGTTCCCCGTAATAACTTCAAAAGTAGCCATTTTATCGGTCTAGTTTTTAGCGTACACATGCTATTGTATTTTTGTGCATCAAGTGACTTTGCAACTGTCTGTAAAGATGTCGTTGAAGCATTTAACAAACTTATGTGTTTAAAAGAAAAACAGGCAACTAAAAATGCAGTGAAAGCAAGAAAATTAGCATACACTACGAAGGCATTCACGTAAATGGGTATAATACAAATGCCATCACATCACCGAATAAAACAAAAGAGATCAACAAGTTGAATAAAGTAAGCAAAAGATATCTGATGGTGAGACAATCGCTATTTACAGCAACATGCCGACTAAATACACTCGTGCCACAGGTTTCAGGTGCGAAGTTTCTTACCAGTGAACTCGGATTCCCAATAGATTTCATTTAAAAATATTTGCCACTGCCTACAACAGACTTGTAAACTGTATAAGCACATATCGTATCTTGATCTGATCATCTTCAGACTATTTCAACGTGTTCAACTTATACTTCAGTTAACTCTATCGTTAAATGTTACCTTTTACTAAACTTCAAGGCGGTCTGCTTGAATCACTGGGCTACCAGAATTGCTTTCCATCAAAATTCTTAATTTCATATGGATTTATCATTGTCTCAATCGTTCAGTTATGCCAAATGACCTATACACGATTTTGCGCGCTGATTTAACTTGCTTCCAAGTAAACGCTGTGCGATTCTTCAACGAAATGAGGATATACTTCACATTACTACTTTACATGAAAGTCCTGTATGAAGAAAAAAGTATTTTGGAACTGAATATGCCGAAAAGTTTTGTACCATATGTTCACATATTGTCTGAAATAAAGTTTTATTATTATTATTATTATTGCTTAAGACTCTGGTACACATATGAAGCTCTCCAGTGGTGCTTCGAACTCATCATTTAGTAAAAAGAAAAAGTAGTTTTAGGTATATGTAATCCTCGTGTTCAAAGTTGTTCATGAAATTTCAGTCTGAACGTAAGTCTTTGTACATTGTTTCTTCTGTGTAGTAAAATTACTTTCTATACTTTCTTAAACAGTTACAACAGTGCGTCAGTTCAGCTCTGGATCGTTTGCAGGGTGAAATATCTGATCCATCTGTTTATTTTAACAGCAGTCGTCGTATCTGGATCTATCGTCATAGATGTCGATCTTTTGATGAATTTGGTAAGTGTATCAGCATATATCCATAATAATAAAAGAATCATTGTTGTTGACAACATTTTGGAATTCTTAAGTCAGTGTTTCGATGTTGCCGTTAAAAAACACTAATGTCTTCGATATCCATCATTCCCTTATTAAAATGAATATGTAACTGCAGAACCTGATGACGAAGTTATCGAAAAAAATATCCTTTGTTCAGTAATCAATCTTCTTTTGGATTCGTGATGTAGCATCATCACTGCACAGTGCTATCAAAGATTGTTTGTTTTCTAACTGGACATAGTGGGTGTGCGGTTCACTAGCCATGATATTTCCTTCGAATATCAGTTTGCTTATCCTAGAATCAGTTAACAATGAACAGTGGTTTTAATTTTCGATTTCGGATTAATGGGAATTCTAGTGATATCAGGTCTATCATTGAATAATAAGCAAAAGAATTCTGAAATAATCACTACAATTAGAAAATTGTAGAATTCGACAAAGTGTAGGTGATCATAGCTGAATGTACGCCAGACACTGAGTAATTAAGAGTTCTGGGGAAGAAACGATGATATAAATAAGGAAACTGTAGCAATCCAATTACTTTCTGTCAAGTAAGAAATTTAAAGAAGCGTATTAAGGTCAAGGCTTTATTGAGACTCGAAATATTCCGTTACTACGCATCGAAGTTCAAAAAATTCTAAGTTCTGAGTTCGTTTACTGTTCACCAGTTTCAAACCCACACTCATTACGGTTATTTTCTGAAATTTTGTAGATAATTTTGAGAGAAAATTTTTGTAAAGAAGAGTTAATCAAAGGTTTAATGATTGAACTGGCAGCTTATTTGTATTTCCCTCTTCTCTTTTAACCCCTCAGGACAGTGCTTGGGAATAAATATATGATTATTGAGGCATATATTACTAGTAGTTATAATTATGGCGAAATATTCTTCTCCATCCCCCTAGTTTAGTTCCTTGAACCAGTATTCAATTATTCCAATTGCGTATATATGTTTTTGTATTTTCTGTGATTTCTACGGTTTTTTTTTTAAATTCTTGCACAGCTCAACTACATGAAGCCAGATGTGCTGTCAACGAAACTAAAAAAATTATCCAACGTGGTGGTGATACAACGTCTGTTAACAGCACTAACAAAGTAGTTAGGCATACTAATATACGTAATACTGAAAAGCTTGCTGAATACTCAATTAAACCCAACAGTGTGCGAAATAACACTTTGAAAAATTCTGGACGTTATCAACACAGTGGAGGAAGACATATTCAGTCAGGTTATGTCAGTCGAGATTATGGATATATGGAGGTCGGTGATGATCATTCACTGAATGAAAATGATGATTATATTCCAGACATTGAAGAATTGGAAGCAGCTGATGAAGACAATATGATTGATTATAGTTGCACATCGCCGGTTCCTTCAATAAATTCCAATGGTGTAGGTGTTTGTGATATTGTTACCGCTGATTATGGTAGTGAGAATGATGAGGATGAGGCTGAAGAGGAGGAGGAAGAGAAGGAGGAGGTGGTGGTGGAAGAGGATGAAGAAGCGGAGGCGGAGGAGGAGGAGCAGGAGGACGACGAATTGGACGATGATACTATTTACAAACTGTATTGTGAAAATGAAATTTTTAGTAGTTGGGATATTTCCACTGATCCTGAATTCACAAAAAAATCAAATCCCTTAGGTTCATTTCAATCGAGATGTCCAACTTCATTCATCAAACAGAATTTTCGTAAATAATTAATAATTAAATATATGAAATTATAGTTCATTCTGAGGATTGTATTCAACACTAGTTATATGATGACATCGTTTTAATCCTGGTTAAATTTTATCCTATTTTTCAGTTTTCCTTTACATAATATATAGCTATGACTGCATTTTCTATATGTAGAATTCATAAATTGTTTTCATATCTATTCAACTTACCGGTTCGTACAATACTACCTCAGTAGACCATCCTGGTTAATAATCCGGAGGTCATTTGTTCAATTCATTTTATCCCCAATCGTCATTCATTTCGCCTATGGCAGTCTGCCAATCTCATAAATAATCCTTGTTTTTGAATGTTCGACCCCCCCCCCCCCACACACACACACTTTTTCTCCCAATGTATTGGCCCTATTTCTCGAAAAACTTTTAATAACTAACTGCCAGGCGCTTTTTTAAATGTAGTGGTTGTAATAAATATAGATTAGAAAAAGAGGAATTTGTTTTCAACATTTCATTTCCTTCCCTCTATAATATTTAATACCTCTTTTATACCTTATGTGTAACTAATAATATCAGCGAAGCATATAATTATTATTGTTTGTTTTTGTTAAAAAAAAAAAAAACAGAATTGGACTTTGTACAAATGTTGTTGTATTTTTATCAAATGTGTTTAAGTGTGGTATTTTATTTTGTTCGACTTTGTAGCTTTTTATAGGCTAATTTAGTTTCACAAATGTGTGTTTAACTCTAAAAATATAAAATACTCTCCTTTTTATTTTAAACCCAAACTACATTTCTGAGAAAGTGAAACAAATTATTGTCTATCGCATTTTATTGTTCATATCCTGTCCATGTTTGTGATTTCTATGACCTATAATATATCTGTGAATAAATATGACTAGTCTAAATATCTTTCATTGGTTTCAATGTGAACTTGTCTGAAGTGATACTAATAAGACACAAAATTCACAACTAACTGAAGGATACTGACTCCCAGATTCTTGTTTCAATTTAAAAAGCCCTCAGTTTATTAACTGAAAGAAGGAAGGGAAAATCCGCTCTACTGATGTCAAGAGTAAAGTTTGATCACGCTGTTTGGTTACTGATTTTTGGAAGATAAGTATATGAAGGTGAATTAGAATTTATTTAAACTACTGAAGGGAGCTATTCAAAGAGGTTTAAGTTCTGCTAGTTTCTTCCGTTGTCTTTTCATTCCATAGGCCTACATTTTATTCAAATCGAACATTCCCGAATAAGTTGAAGGCTTACGATAAATTGTCATTTATTAGATTGATTTTAGGCTTCTCACGGATGTGGTACCTTGTTATGAATATATTTCGCTTGCAGAATCTAGAGCCTACAGTGTTAGTATGTGTGCAGTAGTTACTTAGATAAATATATATGAAGTGTGTTTTGAAATCTCGATGCAAGGTGGTCATCTCTTTTGTTACAAAGATTGTTTTAATTTGACTCTTCATTATGACATATTTCGTAAACTTCACAATGTTCGTTCAATGTATCGTTTGGTATAGGGGGACAAAATAAGTAACATTTGTTCGATAAACCTAGTGAGTTGAATACAAATTAAAAATGGTGTGATACAGATAAAGACGATGACTAGCCGTAATAGAAAGCTAGTGAAGTAGAGTTTTAAAGATACGTTTCAGTTTAATTATAAAAATCAAAAACAGCGTACATCTCTCGATGTCACATAGTTATTCATTGATCAATCTTTCTCTGGTGGAAACCGTCGATTATGTCTGCAAACAGATGTTGGAGACAAAATTGTGCACTGGTACTCCTCTTACTAATCTAAAAAAAACTATTGCTTAAACGTACACCGAATGTTAAGTTCCTATTTAATAATGAAATGTATAGACAGATTGGTGGGAGTAGCTATAGGATCTCCACTAGGTTTTATAATTGTGGATATTTTATCAGCGAAACTAGAAAATGGTCTGTTGAAACATGAAATAGCGAAAATGGAAGTATACTGTCATTACATGAACAACACTTTCGTAGTCTACCATAAATATCCATGTAGTGATTTGATTTTCAGTAATTCCTACAGTGCTCACCCAACATTTCATTGCGCTCACGGTTGAGAACATAGTGACTGCACTTTTTCGAAATTCCACTAATAAGAGGGATAGATCCATCATAGAAATATATTTAGAAAACTACAGAGCAAAGCTATATATATATACATATATTCTTAGCCTTGTACCAATGAAATACATGCGTAATTTGACCAGACGTTTAGCTTTTTTGAATAAAGTTAACTTGCTTCAGAGAATGTATAGAGAAAGAACTCCAAGTCATCCGGAACATTTTAAGCAGAAATCCGGAGATTATTAAAGTCAACATAGCATACAGCAGTCACAGACATGAACTGGTAACTGGAAAACAACAGTTATTTTTGTGTCTGCAATTTAGTGGAGATACTTCTTGGGAAAATATATCCCAGTTCCTAGCTAGAGCTATAAAGTGGACTTCTTATTTTGAACAAGGGTTCCTATCCTTCAGTAGCCGTTCATTATTCACCCTGAAACTGAAGACGTCCAACCTAATCTTAGCCGTTGCTCGTGCACATACCGTTTTAGCTGCTCCTGTGGTTCAATTTAAACAGTACGTACGATTAGGTAGGTTCATCTAAGGACTCCAGAGTACTTACTAGTATGGTACAAAAAGAGTGGAATCAAGTGCAGAAAAATTTCAATCGTCACATTTGGTAAAGACAATATACCACGTTGATGCTAACGTAGCCTTTAGTGGTTATATATCACATTCCGAAGTCATTATCAGGAAAAGCTCTCCCATGTTTTCTACATATGGCTGAAATTTTGGTGATGAGCTTTTTATTGAAAATGGAAACTTTGTGACATCGTTCCTACCGTGGATTAAAAGTTCTGCTTATCACAGTGAATGATTCCATTATAATTAATTGCTATCTCCAACCACTTCACGCTTTATTATTTTCATCAAACGCACCTAGTTTGTCACACGAATACTACTTATTGTGTTGCCATATAAGTAGTCTGTCGTTGTGCGTTAAATGTACGTGCTGTATAACTGACTATTATTGTAATGATTACTGCAAATACCAGAGCAGAATTTACTGAAAAAAAGCCTCTTTGTTTAGACCAACTTTTATTTTATGATATGGAAATATTTCATATTCTTAAATTAATGTATAGAAACATGAAGTCGGCAGACTAATTCAGCTTATTACACCAATAAACATGAAAGGTTTATTTCAAGTAAACTTAGAAATTTTCATTGTATTACGTCTTAAAAAGTTTCCTGTTCTTTATACAAGTCCTGAGTTCTGTTTTCTTCTTTATTCACACCGTAACTGCAGATGAACACATGCAACATTAAAATGTCTCAGCATCATATTTCGACAATCTTACTTACAATGGCTGTTTCCTGTGAAATAACCATTTTCTGTTGGCATACGGCTTACACAAACATCCTGATACTTCTGCGAGCTAAATTCCAAGGCTACATTTCATTCATCATGATTCGAAGTGCTAGTTCTGCCCTACCTGAAGCTTGTTAGTTGTTCACAATAAGACTGGGACCTAAACAATTTCAAAGGAAATAGATAATTATCTGTTAAGCTCTAAAGACCAGTCAGTTTGGTCAACTGTGGCGAATAACATAAAATTAATTATGGGTATTTTTCACATAATTTATAATGTTTTCTATTCGTAAGTGTAGGTCAGACAGTTTTTTTATTAGTGATTTTTCTTGTCTAGGTGAAAAATTATTCTTTGTCCATAAAAGTATTTGGTGATAGGCTGTTTCATTTATACGCAAACACAATGATCTTGTGAACTAGCTAATACTATTCGTTACCATAAAAACACTAACGGAAAACAGTACAAAGGTGTATACGTGACTACACTCACATATATATATGTCTGTCGGGAGTTTAACAGCTTTTCTTGAAGTACACTTTTCATTTCATAATAAAAAAATGTCGAATATGTATGGAATTTTAGTGCACATTTTATCTTTTATTTACATATCTTCTGATATACCACCAATAAATGCATCATTCTTGGTAAGAATGCTTGATTTATGTATTATTGTCCTCCGTTATCTTTATTGATGATGTGTTATTTCGCATTGTTCAGATTTTATTCTTGCATGATTATATTCATATCAAACAGAACAATAAATTTTCTGGTGTCTTTCTGTCTTCATCTAAATGTCACTATCCTTTTTTTTTATTTGGTATTTTTAATGTAAGATTAAAAGCTACCCCATTGAATAAGCACTAGAACTGAATGATACAATAATATGCAAATTAAGAGATAGAAATAAAAATGAATTTATGAATGCCATTTAGCGTAAAACACACTGATTTATGCTCAAATGGATTTATTTTGATCTGACAGTTTAGCTGTAAACTTTTTAATTACGAGAAATCATCAGAGAGCTATAAGTATCTTCCCAGCTTAAAGAACAACATAAATCACAAGCATTCTGTACCTTGATAGCATTCATTTATGAGAATGTAACAAGTTTTTGCATTCTGTAGGTGTTTTAAAAGGACGAAAGTCTTTTAGATCCAAGTTTATCAGACCTGTTCTAAAGTTATTTAGTTTTGCTTACCTGTACACTGAACCGGAAGTTAGATGTGTAATTTTCTGGTTAAATCTTGTCACCTATATACATTATTTGTAGAGTTATTCAAAACTGATGACATTGGAAAAGGATTGCTATATTTTACTTAGTGGTCGAATTTGTGAAACATGACTCATTTGCTTTCCATTTGCCTAATGAATGACAATTTACTCTCCGTAGGCAGATGTATTCATGAAGTCGATATAAGGCATCTACGAAGCCTAGGATGCTGAGTGAAATTTTTCTGTTTACAAACCTGCCCAAATTTCAGTTCTAAATGATTAACTGTTGTTGTCCCATACACCGTGATTCTTACATAACATTTAACTGTGATAATCACAGGCGGATTAGCTTGACCAACAGGGTGTCTAAAGTTCTAGGCTCAATAATAATGCGTAGACTAAGCGGTCCACGGAAGGAACAAAGACGAGAGAACCGGGCAAGCTTAAGACTAGGAAGAGGGTATATTGATCATATCTTCATCCTTCGATAGATTCTGGAACACAGGTGGCATACTTGCCGGCCTCCAACAATTGACATATTTCTTCGCTTGAAAGCGACATTCGATTCTGTCGACCGAGAGGTTCTCTGGCAGTGTTTGGCTGTTAAGGGAATGCCGAGAAAATACATTGCACTGATCAAGGCACTCTACTCGGACTCATGCAACCAGTCAGGTGAGAGCTTGCGGCAAGTTGTCATCTGAACTGGTGACAACTAATGGTGTCAGTCAGGTATGCCCATTATCCCCATTTCTATTCAATTTCATAATGGATGTACTAATGGACGTAACCCTAACTCACTTCAGCGACTCAGAAATCGACTTGTTACCAGGAAATAATCTCGTCGACTTAGAATATGCAAACGATATAGCCCTTCTAGGTGAAGATGCTGACAAAATGCAGCAGTCTTCTGAACACCTTGAGGTGCAATCTGCAAATGTTTGGCTTGCGATTTGCTTCCGTCAAATGCAAGATGATGTTACAGGACTGGACTACACCGACTCCTAGCTTAGAAATAGGGAGTGAAGTGGTTTGTGGAGCGTCTTGACCACTTCACTTATTTGGGAAGTTGCATCAGTCAGCGCCAACAGGTTGATCGCTGACGAAATCTCAACATGGCGGTTACAGAAGGCTCGTTTCGCCAGTTTACGCCATCTCTGTCGTAGTTGTGATATCCGGCCATCGACCAAAGGGCGCCTGTACTGCTCAGCGGTTCGCTCCGTCCTCCTTTACGGTTGGCTGTGAGATGTAGCCATTGGAAGTGGAAGATATAAAAAACCTGGCTAGCTGTCTTTGATCATAAGTGTTTGCATTCTATATCACGTGTTAGATGGTGGTATAACGCGGTGAATAATATTGAGGTTAGGTAAGGAGGGGAAATCAATCGATGAGGTTGTGAATTTACACTGATTGAGATGGTTATCACATGTGTCGCGCATGCCTGCCTAGCCATAGCCTTCGTCGACGGGCAATGTTAGCTGACATAGGATGGATCAGGTTGGAGAAGAGCCTGTGATGGTCAAACGAAAGCATGGCTTCATCAGTCAATCAAATGCACAACAGTTAGTTTAAGCCAGCCAGTCACATAAGGAGGTGTAGACTTCTTGGCTGGTTGTGGTCCTCGAGTTAGTAAGAACCAATGATGGCTGGAGACAATCGGTGATATCGCTCAAAATCGTTCTAAATGGCTTGTGCAGATGCATCCTATCCTTGTGACTTATAATACTCAATGAAACTATACTGTTTTTCGATATTACTATTCCTTTTGTCTCATATCACTGTCTACTGTCTCTTTTGCATTTCTACTTTCTCCTCTTGCTTTGTGTGCTACATGGAGTGTGGTGACTCGAACAGCTGCACATCGGTGGAAAGTTCTATTTTGAAACCAGTCAGTCAGTTTAACTGTTATCAGTTTTTGACGAAAACTAAGATAATTCCAGTTAGATACGAGCGACCAGTGGTAACTTTTAAACTCAGTTGTTGATGTGCTTCGGTTAAGTTCGCTTACTTTAAGTGCAGGATTCGCGGACTGGTAGAACATAGTTCCATATTAAATCATTTTGTTGATATCAGACAAAGTGATACAGCATTGATGACTGGGTGACGTTTCGAGCACAATATTTTGCTCATAATCATATCAGTGTATTCGTAGAACCTATTGAATAACCTTTGCCGGTCTGTGAAATTATGCAGATGCAGTATAAACAGCTTTACGTAATATGCACCCTGAAATATAGAATATGGACTGTTTTATGTTATTAGAAGACGGAGTTTATCTGAAAAATGTGATGTTCTCGCGCAATACATTTCGGACAATCTGATTCAGTTTATTTTGTCTGAGAAGTGAAAGAAGGAAGGGATTTAAGAATAATAATTTATATTACTCTTGTTTATATAATCAGGCAAGGATTACCAGGTTATGTTAAGGGTGATAATACACTGATTTTGTAGATACAATGGGTTGTCTTATTTTATGGATAGCTATCACCTCAAAAAATGTAAATACAAGCTCCTAAAATAACAAGTTTCAGAGGTGTTCATTAATAATCCCATCCAGACATTGATGAAAACAAAACGCGTAGTTCAGCGAAAACTCTCTTTTTCTCGGTGAATTCATTTACTTAGCTGTCCAGCCGCAGTTATATATACTTATTTTTGTATGTGCGTGTACATTAGGTTTGTCCGATAAGAATAAAAATAAGTTAGGCTTATTGTTATCAAGACATTTCAAAAAATGTGATGAGTAATCAAACTGTAACTTGGGGGGGGGGGGGAAAGGTGGTGAATATTGGTGAGAGGGTAGTGGTGACGGGTTGTTAAAAAAAACTCATTTATTAGCATATAAAAGAAGTTGAATAAGCGTGGAAACAGTTGTGTAATAAGATGAATCGTTTAATGAGTCAACACTGGTCATTCTACCTCAACAAACGCCTCCTTCAAAGTGATCTAAAAAGTGAAGAACAACCTACCAAAGGCAACAGGCTTTCGTCTCCTTTGTATCACTGATGCCTCAGCCATTCAGTTGGAGAAACCATAGTTATGTATGCAAAAGAAAATCATTCAACCACTTCTGTTATCATGGTAACAACCGTGTTGACTTCTACTAACTTGATGTTTGTATGCTTGTTTTTTCTAACTCCTTATAACATTTGTAACTTTTAGAACTCTTACATAATTCCATATTTTTCCTTTGTTTCTATGTGCATCCTAATCACAACTCACTCATTAGACTATTCATCACCACTACCCTCTCACCAATATTCACCACCTTCCCTCCCCCCCCCCCCCAAGTTACAGTTTGATTACTCATCACACTTTTTGAAATGTCTTGATAACAATAAGCCTAACTTATTTTTGTCCTTATCGGACAAACCTAATGTACATACACATACAAAAATAAGTATATATAACTGCGGCTGTACAGCTAAGTAAATGAATTCACCGAAAAAAAGAGAGTTTTCGCTGAACTACGTGTTTTGTTGTCAGAAATGTGACTGTTAGTTCATAGACATTCAGTTTAATGATCAGTATACCTCTAATTAGCAATGAATACATTTTCCAGCTTCTTTTACCACAAGTTATTTGTTATTTAATTCTCTTTGTCCATTTCTTCAATTTATGGTTCCACTAAATATTAAGACTTATGAGTACATATCAATAAAATGTTACAGCAAAAGTTAATTTTGAGACACCTGAGATTAAAGTATTCCGAAAGGAATTTTTTAAATTTTCATATGTCTTTTAGTACCTGTATTTAGGGATACTTTTGTGTACTGATTACAATAAAAATTATTACTTTGATAAAGATCGTTCAAAATCGAAACAATCCAAATTCTTACAACAGGGAATAAGTTTTTTGCTATGTCAGCCATTAAACAGGTTGAATATAAATACAAATACCAACCTTCTTGATCTCAATGGAAATCTGAAGAATTAATTTAAAATGGATAGCTTACAATTTCAGTCAGCTATATTAGAAACGCAACTACGAAGGGAGAAGTTTACAGAGAATAACTGATTATTCCCGTGGTTCAACTGTCATATATTAATTAGAATGTGTTCAATGCATGTTGGTGATCAACTTGAAATTCAGTGATTTCTACTTTTAGTCGGGCGGTGATATGACATAAATATCATGTCCTTTTATCTATAGACTGTTTCTCGAATAAAATGTGTAAATTACTGATGGCATTATGAATCGTAATTATAATGTACACCTTTTGCAAAATGCAATAAATTAACTCTAATCACTTTTGTTAACATAACTGTTAGAGTGAAAGAAGACACTTGCGACATGGGATGTAAATATTTAGTTCAAGTTTTTGACTACGCCAGGATTCTAGTGACAACAGTTCCAATGTCACAATAAACACTTTCATTGGTGCTTCATAAAAAATAGTGTATAAGAGCGGTTGTGCATAGTTAATTGTAAAATGTGACTTTGATTACTTATCTATTTGTTGGCATGTATGCGTAGGTCAAAGTGAATTAAAAACGCGTAAGTCAGCGAAAAGATCCCTTTTAGAAACTTCTCAAATATGTATAGTTATTTAGGGGTTTATATGTCCACTGTTAATTGGCAGGAAAAACCAAAGGTTACTGTCACTTAATTAGCAAAATAAATCAACGTGTTTGAGAAACAGTAGTGACTGAAAAATAATGGACGAACTTACGTAACTGAGGAAGTTTAGAACTATTTAATTAAGTGATGAAGATTTATTTGGAGTCAGCTGAAAGAAAACAAGAGCATAAATAATTAAAAATGGGTCACACAGAATTAATTATGCATCAAACCAAGGAAATAAAATTAACACTGAGACCATAATAGTAAATAAGGATGCGTAAAACGTTTCTGAACAGGAAGTTCGAGCTTTTACTTATGGATGGCGAAATCTTCGGCCACACGAAGAAAATGTAGGCTAACTCCTTCATACTAGTTTGATCGTACTTCATTTATTATTTTATATGAATTTTCCGGTAGACAGAGAACCAACCAAGTAACTATTATCCAATAAATATGCAGAAGGAAATGCACTGAGTAAACCTTCAAGTCATATAACACGTTAGGCCCTCCAGTGGAACCAAATCGAGAAGTGACGAGTTCGGCCGACACCTGGGTGGAATATGGAGGAGATCATGCTGAGGAGAAATCAAGTCTTGTGAGCAGTCGTTCATCAAGCTTTAAAAGGCAGGAAAGAACATAATAGAATGGAGATGTACTGCGGAGATCCTATATTCCATTCAGAAAGCAATGAATAAGTGAGAATAATGATAGCAAAACATTTACTGGTTAGAAATCGATAAGCTGTGAGGATTAGAGGAATAATTTCAATGACTACTGCAAAAAGCAACAAATCTATACATAAATTACTTTAGCCATATGAAAATACAGAGATGAGTAATAATTACAACTATGCATCTCCTCGTGCGTTGGTGGCTCAGCGGTAGAATACTCCCCGACCACGCATGTGGTCCGGGGTTTGATCCCCGGCCGACGTACTCCTAGACCTCTCGAAGTAAGTAATAAGACTGGTAAAGAGGGAAGGTTGGGCATGAGGTTAGAAACCCCATCCCGTAAAATCAACACCATTGCTACCGAAAATTCAAGTCTCTAGATTGAAGCCCTATATTCCACTGGGAATGTAAATTAATAAAAAAAATACATCTCCTTGTGCTAATATTTGTTTGTCAATTCTTGATGCACAGATAAACGGGTGACTCATTACTTCAGGTAGGTGGAAATTATTCTGTTTACCACTGTAAAACTAGACATAAAATTGTACTTTTGTTGTTATCAGTTACAAATTTATCGCAAGTGTTAACAGAAGCTTCATCATGGAAACATCACAACGCATGAGTAATATACTAACAGTAAGCAAATTTGCTGGTTTAAAAAAAATACTTTCACAATTACATCTGAAAACAAGTTCTTTTTAAACCTTTGAATGAAGCCATTATTTAATTAATGATTCTGCTTCTGTCGGTTTGTTTTCCTTTTTCCCCAAGCTTCTTCATTCTTGGGACCATCGCTCTGTCAATAATTTTATAGATTCATCAATTTACGTTATACCACCAAATTTACCAGAAAGATTCTATACAGAATTTACTCTTTTTTATACACCAAGGGATGACGATCAAATGCCTTTACCACCGTGGCCACAGAACTATCCACCTCAGCTACCATACGCTGTTGGACGTGGCAGAACATGGTATGCCTTGGACTTAAACATCGCAATAGAATATTATCAAGATTACTGTGTACCTATTTTTGAGCCATCAAGTTATTTCCCTTGTATGATATTTAACTATAATCAAACTGCTTATCTAATGGCGCCAACTGATTCAGGCTATGGACCATGTTGTGTATATCGTAAACCATGGGGTGTACCACATCAAAACTTTATGCAAACTTTTACACACTACTACAGTGGTACAACGGAAAGGCTTGGCTCCGGCGTTTTAAATCAAACTATTCAGTGGTGGGTTATACCGAAAGATGATGACTATCAAAATGAATTTGTGAAACAGAAAAATATCTCTAGAAGAAACAATCATCCAGTCTTCGGCGGCTATGGGTGGACTTTTGAGAAATCGAAAAAGTTAGTTTAAAAGAAACATTTGATTAAAAATGATTCTTGAAATCTGGATATGTGTATGTATCCAATCTGCGTGTCAGTAAAACAATTTTATTTGTATTGACGAGGGTGGCTTTAAAACGTGAGATAGTGGAAGTGTTGCAAGTTCTTCAGGTCAGTGTATTTATCATGAAATCTTAAATAATCCTATTTCGATATTCTGCGTATTACGTGGATGATCGCTGACACTGTGGGATGGAAGACTTTTAAAGTCTGTTGAACAATTTAAGCTTTAAGATATTTGGAATATTGAATGCAAAAAAATCCCTGGATCTAAGTTCAGCGCACCCCAACACCGAGATTGTTTGTAACTTTGGGAAAACTCTTGTTCTCATCTGGCTACTCATTCTTAAATATACTGATAGAAATAATATTCCTAACTATATAGTGAAAACACATTTCCTGGTATATAGATAAGGTGCATTTACGTTTGAATTCAGCCGTTTCAAATATGAGTAACTCTTTATAGAATAATATGAGTTACAAATATCCAAACCGCAGATTTTGCGAACTTCTTTAAATAATTTGAACTCCAAGCTAAATCAAATCACCAGTATCCATTCTTTTGAAAAAAATATAAAATATTCCCAGCGTGTCTAGAAAATCAAAACAAGATTTTTCTGAATGTCATATAACATTTGAGTAATTCTTCTGAAGAAGCTGTGGCTTACACGTTCTCAAAAATCTTGTTTTGACTTTCTCAACACTCTAGGTCTATTTTACATAACTTTATCATTAAATGAAGTGCATCAAATGGAAAATGATTTTGTAGTACGGTACTCAATTCTGGTAAATTTTTATAAATGAAGTATGTATACCAAGTTTAGTATGTATTACGGCCTAGCACAATGTCCGGCAATTTCGGAACTTAGTATGGTCGGTTTATCGGAGAGACACTGAAAACTTGTCCCAAATAACCAGTGTAAAAAGCAAAGGTACTACAAATGCTGCAGAGAAATAGATTTATAAAATTTTATGAACGCTAGACTAAATCATCAATTTATTTAGATTTTCCCGTCGATTGATTGGACCGAAGTGATCGGCCTCAGGTTGACATGTCGGCTGCTTGTGCGCATGCTTCGACGATGCCTGGTTATGTAACTTGAAGTCAACAGGTTGATGTTGACTACACCAAATGACCATCTCTGAAGTAGTTAGGATAATCTGCAGATTTTATGGTGCTTTCAGTCTTATCTCGAAAGTGGATAAAGTTGTAGCGATATGAAAATGCTGAAAATTCCATTCTGTATAAAAAAAATAATGGAATAAAGCGATTATTATTATATCGCACAAACATTACCGATGAGTTTATGTTTCACTTCGTAATTCCATCAGTTACAACCTCTCAAGAGAACAATAAGCAATTCATCTGACCATTAGTTCTTAATGCTCTAAATTCTTGTAAATCTCAACAGGCAACACCACTACATTAAAAAAAAACAACTTAAAAACAACAATCTTAATCTTGTTTTCTCTTTCTTATGCCTCTTTTTCTCGGGGGAATAATGCCATTGAATCAGGCGTACACCAGTCTGCTTTTGGTATGAAGGAAATACTGGTTGGGCTCAACAATTATTCTTTAATTTTGTTGATAATGGACCAAGGATTCATGATGTTGAAAACTTTCAACTACCAGAAATATGTAAAACTGAAATTACTTGTATTTATAGACCGTAAAATACTTTGTACTAAATTCTGAAAAGAATAAATTGTGAAATAACATGAAATACACAATTTTCATCACTTTGAAGACAATGCAAATAATTGTCATTCTTTTTTAGTGTTCTAATTTTTTTTCCTTTCAACTTAACTGTTTGATCTGAAAATGGTCACTGGTTTTGCTTAGTAGAATGTAAACACAGTTGGATGAGTTAACTACAGAATATTAAATGTATCAAACATACATACACTCAGTATCAGTGGTCTCACACAAGTATACATCTTGAATTAGTTAGTCACTGGGATGTATACAGTGATGAAGTGCACCTAGGCCTTGGTATTAGTGCTGTCTAAATTCTCTCGTTTACGTAAGCAATGTGCTTAGCTGAACGCAGCCTCAATCTGTTTTTGCATCTTCAGGAAATAACCGTATTATCTCGATTCTCAGCACTGCATTCCAGTGGACGATTATGAGAGAAGTTGTAGTCACAGTGAATTAGCACTAAAACTCTTCATGATGGGTTATTGGAAAATAAGTAGTAGCTACTGCATGAAATGTCTGTTTCTGTTGAAGGTTCATATTTTCGATGTGAAATATCAGCGAGTTTTAAAGTAACAGTTGGACATTAGAACTGAGATTCATACAAATTTCCTTGTATTCCCCGTAAACTGGCTTGGCTGTTGTTATTAACTTCTGAACCTTCCGTTATAAATTTATTTGAAAATTTAGAGACATCCTAGACAATCTATCATAATTTTTCACTGAGTAAAAGAGATCAGGTTTGCATTACAAAATAATTTCATTTTATAAGTTGCAGACTACCCGAAATTACAATGCTTATAAAAGAATGAAAGCAATATACTTCAGGGTTGAAATACTATCGGAGAAGACGTTACAAATTCAGCAATCTAAAATGTACACATCGAAATTTTTATTTCAAATCATCATTTGGCATGCATTGTAAATTAGAAAGCAAGAGGAGAAGAAAAAGACGGAAAACAGAAAAATTAGTGAACACTAATGACTATGAAGGCTGCTTAACAACTGAAGAACTTCATAAGATTGAAATCAATCAATTGAGCCGGAACCACTAATACTGATGATTATGCAGTGCATGTAACTAAAATGCAAAGAAATCAAAAAATTGGTTATATTCCTTTTATCTTGATTGAAAATGTTTGATCACAATCGCCTCAGCTAATCGTAATATATCTGGTGTTCCAAGCATCCTTATTATCTTGAAGGAAATAGAAATCTTGACGAATTGCTCCACATAATTTAACTTATTTTCCGTCCTATTTTAGTTATAACTTTATTTTTAGTACAATCTATATAATAGCCACTAATATACTGGTATGCTATTGTGAATTATTCGAGAGTAACTGCAAGTTTACATTAGTGTTAGGGATTTGACTCAAGTTTAGGACGAAACATGACAACAATCTTTCCTAAGACAAGAATTTTAAGCTTTTACGAAATATTTTATTTTAAAGGTGTTGACCAAATCTCTAGAATATACAGGCAGTTATCTAGTTTAGATAAAGCGATAAGAAGACGTAATTTGTCTGAATCGTGTAATGTATTCGAACAATCTGATCACACACACACACTTGTCATAGGAATGTATGTGTGAAAGTAATAAAGAGTTAAGAAAATAGACTTAGGTCAAGTTAAAAGGACATATTCAAGGTCAAAATAACAATGAAGACCACTCAACCAAATAGCAGAGGTAATAGTACATCTGCTATGGTATCAAAACAAAATTTACCAAAGAAGGTTTAATGTGATGACGAATTGTTTTTGAACGCATAAAGGTGGTTTAAACTTTCTAATTGCTAGGGCTTCCACAAACTTTAGGATACACCCCAAACATGTTTTATAAATAGGTTTAAAAGATGTGTTAACGTCAATTTTATGCCCTGTCTCTATAATATGTTTCGCAATAGAAGAGTTAGGTCTACTGTTCTCACCATTAATGGGTTCTGAAGATTCCATTTGTTTTAGGAATATGCTCTGGAGCCCTTACTTGCAGAGATCGATGAGTCCTCCCTTTGTATGTGTGTCCATATGTACATTCCTATTTTTACCATAGCAGATGTACTATTACCTCTCCTAATTGGTTTTGTGGTCTTCACTGTTATTTTAACCTTGAATATGTCCTTTTAACTTGACCTAAGTCTATTTTCTCACCTTTTACCTCTTTATTAATTTCATATATATATATATATATATATATATATATATATATATTATATACATATATTCCTATGACAAGTGCATGTGTGATCAGATTGTTCGAAATGTGTTGCGCAAATACATTACACGATTCAGACAAATTACGTCTTCGTATTGCTTTGTCTAAATTCATAAAGGGAACAAATTATTCTAAAAGTTATCTAGTTGCCATAATCAGCATGTTGGCTCTATTTTAAAAAAATAAATCCTCATTATCTTTCCAAAATATGCGGCGGTTTTTTCTAACCTGCATTGTGCGTAGGTGAAGATAACTGCGACATGAGACAAAAATATTTACTAGGAAGATAAAATGGAAAGCCAAATCATCTAGTCTAGATTTTACTTGTGTTATTTTATTTTCCCGTTGATTGACTGAACTTATATGTTCGGCCTCTGGTGACGTGTCTCAGTGGGAACACAAGTAAATCTAGATGACGAGTTCCAAATAGGACTAAATTCGCATCCTGGATTCCACTGCTCTATCCTTCAAGTTACTTTAATTTACAGTTTATCGAAAGCAAAAGAAGGCTATAAGGATAGGTAATACATACGATAGTACTAAATGACAATGCTTAGAGTTAAATTCTAACAGTCAGTATCTACCTTGATAACATAAGTCCTACTGCCACATATCAGTGACAATTAAAGCTATCTTTACTTCTTAGTTTAGTGTTTCTTTGAAATTATGGTATATCATCAGGTAATGCTTTTAAGTTGACACAACCTTCATTTTTATAGTTTCGTTGACTGGCTGGTATTCTAACTTCTGGTGTAGGATATGCGAATGAGTCTAGTCGAACAACAACAATGCTACTGTCTACCTAAATAAAAAATGCCGCATACTTTTTGCACAAGAATGCATGGAAATGGTTGACAATTTATAAAAACACAGGAAGTCATCTGTACCTTTAAGAGGAATAATAATTTCCTCTTGACAACTACTTCAAGGAATTGTTACACTTAAAATAGGAAAAATTATACATTCAGAGGATCAATAATTTACTGGAATATATATCAGACAACTGAATACTTCTATGGAATCGATATATGACTATTTAAGTAAAGACTAATGTTTTACTAGCCAATTTCTTTTTATTAATTCTAATAATGTGTGCTCTGTAATCGATGTAACTAACAAATCACGACCATTATGTTGTAAGTCAGAGGACTTTCTTACGATTTCAAATTGTACCACTGTCTGTTGGTTCGAATAATAGATGACAGGCAACTTAAGTGATAGAATGGACACAGTGAAAGTATCAGTGACTATTTGGATTTAGAATTATATGCAAAATTCTCAATCACGAGAGGCAAAACATATCTGATCTAAATTATCTAGAGAGCACTTGAAATAAATTTGCAGTTTATTGACAACCAAGTGAGATACTAGTGACATTAAGATAAGAAGATCTTAAATGCTTAACCATAAGAAAGAAATAAGTATCTACCCAGCGGTTGCAATCATGAAATACATCACAAAATTATGCAGTACCAAGACATGAAAATTTCTATTTATTCATAATATTCCTCAGGAAAGAATGAAAACCAGAAGCTTAAAAGACAAATTAAAAACCTTATTACCCTATTCATTTTAACTGAGAGATAGTCACATTCAGAATTTGCATGAGTCACACAAAATGTCAGAAAGATGTAGAATTATTAGTGTTCCCTTGGGTTCCTAGTGGAACATAGGGCTTCAACTACACGTCTCCACTTGCTTCTGTCTTCTGCTGTACTTCTCACCTGCATCCATGTTAGTCCATACTGTTTCAACTCCTCTTCACACGATCTCCTCCATGTCACCCTTGGACGTCCCACTCGCCGCTTCCCTTTCGGGTTCCACTCGAGCTATGGCCTGACGCGCGATGTCACCCAGCGGCCTCCTCAGCGAGTGTCCAATCCATCTCCACTTTCTCCTGCATATTTGTTGACCGATTGGTTCTTGTTTTGTTTGTTCCCATAGTTTCTTGTTGGTGATTGTTTCCGGCCATCTGATCTTCAGTATAGAGCGAAGACAGCTGTTGATCAAGGTTCGCAAACTGTTGGAAGTATTCTTTGTGACCCGCTGGTCAAGTTTCTGATCCGTATAGAAGAACTGACTGACTTGACGTTTGTATTGAAAATCCGTATTCTGTTGTTGATGCAGGCTGAGTGACGAAGATTTCCAGATTGGTTTCAGGTTGATGAATGTGTTTCTCGCCTTCTCGATTTGACATAGATGTACTATTGGCAATATTCCTAATGAACTTTAACGACTAAGGGATTGACTTGCTACTGAGAGACAGTCTCATCGACTTAGAGTATGTTGGTGATATTGTCTTCCTAGGTGAAGATGCTGAAAAACTGTGGAATCTTCTGAATACCCTGAGCAGAAATCTTTGCATGTTTGGCGTACGATTTATCCCTGACAAATTTATGATGATGCCGCAGGATTGGTCTGAACCGACTCCCGAACGAGAAGCGATGATTTGGACGTGGGTTCGAGGAAGACTTGTAAGAGATAATGTAAAGAGGAAATGAAGGCCTTTGGACAGTCATACAACCGGAGGAAAATGAAATCAGATGGAAATATGTTGCTAAAGCCGTATATTCCACTCGGAACGCAAGGCATGGATAACGTAACAATTATCTTCATTTCTCCTCTTTGAAACTAAGTCCATCGCTCCGTCACTCAAGTCTCTCAGAAGACGTCACCAACGTACTACTTACCAATTCCTGTCATTAGCACACGCTGCACCCAGATACATGAACTTGTCGACTACTTCTAATGGTTTATCTCCAAAGATGAGTGCAAGCAGGAGCTCCAATCAATCTTGGAACAATACTTAGAACCTAGATGGCTCAAGGCATATACCGTACTTACAGACACTAGTCACCAACCAGCTCATTGAGATTTGGGAAGGCTGTATGCTAACCCTCAGTAAGAATATATCGTGTGCATACTCAGAGTCGATAAGTCTTTCTCCACATAGGAGATGTAGATCACCATCACATATATCTTTCATAGGTATCTCCAGAATGTCCATTATGGCAAAATATTCCTACGATGTACGAAACTGGAAATGCTGCCCAGGTAGCCGCAGAAATGAGGAGATATAAATTGGAAGTATTGGGAATCTGCGGGAGCAGATGGAACGGATGTGGAAGGAGTCAACTGCAAACTGGAGAAACAATTATCTACTCCGGTCACCCAGAGGACGATCACGAGCACACCGAGGGAGTAGCCATCATGATGTCACCAACAGCAGCTAAAGCTCTCATGCAGTGGGAACCAATCTCCTCCAGGATAATGACAGCCAGGTTCAACTCAAAAGGAAGGAAGACAACAATCATTCAATGCTATGCACCTACAAACGTCTCAGAACAAGAGAAGAAGGAGGATTTCTACAGACAACTACAAGCAGTAATGGACAACGTCTCAAATGGCGATATCAAAATCCTGATGGGTGATATGAATGTGAAACTGAGAGGTGACAATACAGGAAGAGAACTCACCATGGATCGCGAGGCCCTCGGTGAAATGGACGACAATGGTGAACTCTTCTCAGACTTCTGCGCCTTCAATGATTTGGTGATTGGTGGCAGTGTGTTCAAACACAAGGATATACACAAGGCGACATGAATTTCACCAGATGGACATACCAATAACCAGATAGACTTCATTTCAATCTCAAGGAAGTGGAGACGGAGCCTACTGGACACAAGGTCGAGGAGAGGAACAGATGTGGGATCAGACCACTATCTAGTACAAGGAACTTTCAAGGTGAAGCTGAAAGCCTCGAGGATAACTGGGGATAGGCCACAATCCAAGTTTAACACTCAAAAACTGAAGGACACAACCACAAAGGACACTTTCACTGCAACTGTCAGAGCGAAGCAGGAAACACTACCTGGCACCACTGAGGAATCATCCGTGGAAGACCATTGGAACTC
The DNA here is from genome assembly GCA_944472155.2 of Trichobilharzia szidati. Lineage (NCBI taxonomy): Eukaryota > Metazoa > Platyhelminthes > Trematoda > Strigeidida > Schistosomatidae > Trichobilharzia > Trichobilharzia szidati. Next base: position 131,897,641 of record OX235279.1, on the reverse strand, counting down.
TCCGAAGGTGATTTTCAACGAAACGTGTTCAACAGTTTTAGGAAGAAAGAAGAAACAAGACAAGGAATGGCTCTCAACGGACACTTGGAAGCTAATAGACGAGAGGAGAATGGTGGAAGAGAAAATGATTCAATGCAAAGATGGACAAGAGAAAGAGACGCTGAGTTCAACTTACACAGTACTGGACAAAGAAGTGAAGAAGAGTGCCAGAAAGAACAAAAGACAATTCTACGAGAATCTGGTCACTGAAGCTGAGAAGGCAGCAGGCAAGAGGGACCTGAGGACACTATATCAGATAACCAAGTCTCTATCCGGGAAGAGATCGACACAAGTGAAACCTATAAAAGACAGCCAAGGAAACCCAATTACCAAGGAAGAAAGACAGATTAAACAATGGGTGGACCACTTCAAAGGACTCTTGAACCGACCACCACCTGCAACCCGTCCAGAAATACCAACAACAGCACGTACACAACTGCAAGTTGACACCAATCCTCCAACGAAAGCTGAAGTCTCGAATGCAATCAAGCTTCTGAAAGCTTGAAAAGCAGCTGGTCCAGATAGAATACCCCCTGAAGCGCCGAAAGCTTACCCAGAAACGACAGAAGATATGCTGACTCTATTATTGCAAAAGGTCTGGAAGGAGGGAAAGGTGCCTACTGACTGGAGGAAAGGTTACCTCGTGAAACTACCAAAGAAGGGCGACCTAGGACTCTTCAAGAACTGGCGAGGAATTATGCTCCTGTCGACGCCAAGTAAAATCCTGAGTTGCATCATCCTGGAGAGAATAAAGGACGCACTGGATACAGAACTCCGACCAGAACAAGCTGCATTCAGGAAAGGCAAATCATGTTCTGACCAAATTGCAACTCTACGCATCATCATCACGGAACTGAGCATGGATTGGCAATCAAATCTCTACCTCAACTTCCTTCATAGACTTTGAGAAGGTCTTAGACAGCGTTGACCGCGAAGTAATTTGGAAACTACTCGAGTACTACGGCGTACCCCAAATATTCATCAACCTTATTCAACAGCTGTACGACAAAGGCACATGTCAAGTGATCCACAACGGAAAACACAGCGAAACGTTTGGAGTAAACACAGGAGTCAGACAAGGGTGCTTATTATCACCAATGAGATTCCTAATTGTGGTGGACTGGATTATGCGTCAGACAGTGGGAAACGAGAAGACAAGGATATCTTGGACCGACGTGAAAAAACTAGAAGACCTGGATTTCGTGTATGATTTATGTTGGATGTCGCACAAAATCGAGGACTTTCAAGGGCAAACCGACACACTGGTCAAAGAAGCAGCAAAGAAAATAACTCAGGAGAACATAGAAAAGACGGAGCATACGAAAAAACCAACCAAAAACGGCAACAGCAGCAACACTCAAAGAAAATCAACAACAACGAGACGGATTAGAAAGAGGCTATTCCATTCAACTATCTAGGGAGTATCGCCTCAACTAGAGCAGAGACGGAAGAGGATGTTGAATCGAGAATCGTCGAAGTTCATTAGGAATATTGCCAATAGTACATCTATGTCAAATCGAGAAGGCGAGAAACACATTCATCAACCTGAAACCAATCTGGAAATCTTCGTCACTCAGCCTGCATCAACAACAGAATACGGATTTTCAATACAAACGTCAAGTCAGTCAGTTCTTCTATACGGATCAGAAACTTGACCAGCGGGTCACAAAGAATACTTCCAACAGTTTGCGAACCTTGATCAACAGCTGTCTTCGCTCTATACTGAAGATCAGATGGCCGGAAACAATCACCAACAAGAAACTATGGGAACAAACAAAACAAGAACCAATCGGTCAACAAATATGCAGGAGAAAGTGGAGATGGATTGGACACTCGCTGAGGAGGCCGCTGGGTGACATCGCGCGTCAGGCCATAGCTCGAGTGGAACCCGAAAGGGAAGCGGCGAGTGGGACGTCCAAGGGTGACATGGAGGAGATCGTGTGAAGAGGAGTTGAAACAGTATGGACTAACATGGATGCAGGTGAGAAGTACAGCAGAAGACAGAAGCAAGTGGAGACGTGTAGTTGAAGCCCTTTGTTCCACTAGGAACCCAAGGGAACAATAATAATAATACTAGAATGTAAACTTCATCGGAGGAAGATCCATGTGTATTTATTATTTTCAAGACTTAGTTTGTAGGGATGTGATTTGTTTCAAAGGGTGGATCAATTTTTCGAGATTCACGCTTTTATTACATTCATGGCACCGTCAGTGCACCTTTTATGGAAATGAAGCCCTTCGACTGTCGTTAACAAGAAAGCTTGTTCTATGTTAATCATACCAGTAATCCCTTACAATCTTCTACAGCTTTGCATTAGGCTGCCCTAGGGCAATATCTTCAGTCAATAGGCTTGGGAGCAGTTGAAGCATTATTGATCCTGAAATTTAAACCAACTCGATGTCTAAGAAAGTACCTTAAGACTTTTTCTTCTCCATGGACATGTAGGTTATTATTTAAGCATCATACAACTGGTTGCATTTAGAAGACTCTAGGAAGGTGGCGAGTAAAGCCATCTGTAGCTTAAAAGAACGTCTCACTGAAAACCAATAAGTAAGTGCGAGTTCCCGATAATACACACGAAAATCACATGAGTACTAGTATGTAACCTGCTGTATCTAAAATAGTGGTTACTGTCCAGATCCACAGGCCTTGTAAGGTGCTTGAGAAATTCCGTCAAGAGCAGGCTGTGCTTCGTTAAGGTAATGGATAAATTGTGCATGTATTCATAGATCGTCATTTGTTGGAACACAGATACACCTACTGTGGGTCCACAGTCGTTGTATTTATTGACATTGAGACTGCCTCTGATTCGTTGGACAGGACTATTTGTTAAAGATAGATGCACTTAAGAGATTTATCAGCATCCTGTAAGTTTTATACATGAACACCTTAGGCACAAACAGGACAAAAAACCAGCTATTAGCACTGTTCTAAACCAACAGTGGAGTCATCCAATCTCATTGCTTCTCTTTAAATTTGCCATAGATGACATTCTGGAGATACCTATGAAAGATATATGTGATGGTGATCTACATCTCCTATGTGGAGAAAGACTTATCGACTCTGAGTATGCACACGATATATTCTTACTGAGGGTTAGCATACAGCCTTCCCAAATCTCAATGAGCTGGTTGGTGACTAGTGTCTGTAAGTACGGTATATGCCTTGAGCCATCTAGGTTCTAAGTATTGTTCCAAGATTGATTGGAGCTCCTGCTTGCACTCATCTTTGGAGATAAACCATTAGAAGTAGTCGACAAGTTCATGTATCTGGGTGCAGCGTGTGCTAATGACAGGAATTGGTAAGTAGTACGTTGGTGACGTCTTCTGAGAGACTTGAGTGACGGAGCGATGGACTTAGTTTCAAAGAGGAGAAATGAAGATAATTGTTACGTTATCCATGCCTTGCGTTCCGAGTGAAATATACGGCTTTAGCAACATATTTCCATCTGATTTCATTTTCCTCCGGTTGTATGACTGTCCAAAGGCCTTCATTTCCTCTTTACATTATCTCTTACAAGTCTTCCTCGAACCCACGTCCAAATCATCGCTTCTCGTTCGGGAGTCGGTTCAGACCAATCCTGCGGCATCATCATAAATTTGTCAGGGATAAATCGTACGCCAAACATGCAAAGATTTCTGCTCAGGGTATTCAGAAGATTCCACAGTTTTTCAGCATCTTCACCTAGGAAGACAATATCACCAACATACTCTAAGTCGATGAGACTGTCTCTCAGTAGCAAGTCAATCCCTTAGTCGTTAAAGTTCATTAGGAATATTGCCAATAGTACATCTATGTCAAATCGAGAAGGCGAGAAACACATTCATCAACCTGAAACCAATCTGGAAATCTTCGTCACTCAGCCTGCATCAACAACAGAATACGGATTTTCAATACAAACGTCAAGTCAGTCAGTTCTTCTATACGGATCAGAAACTTGACCAGCGGGTCACAAAGAATACTTCCAACAGTTTGCGAACCTTGATCAACAGCTGTCTTCGCTCTATACTGAAGATCAGATGGCCGGAAACAATCACCAACAAGAAACTATGGGAACAAACAAAACAAGAACCAATCGGTCAACAAATATGCAGGAGAAAGTGGAGATGGATTGGACACTCGCTGAGGAGGCCGCTGGGTGACATCGCGCGTCAGGCCATAGCTCGAGTGGAACCCGAAAGGGAAGCGGCGAGTGGGACGTCCAAGGGTGACATGGAGGAGATCGTGTGAAGAGGAGTTGAAACAGTATGGACTAACATGGATGCAGGTGAGAAGTACAGCAGAAGACAGAAGCAAGTGGAGACGTGTAGTTGAAGCCCTTTGTTCCACTAGGAACCCAAGGGAACAATAATAATATTAGATTCTGTATGTTGTCATGTGAATAACATCTGTGTTGTGTTTTCTTTCCAAGGTGGGAGAAGACCCTTTTGTGCAGCTTTCCATATACCTTGGGCAATACTCATATGATGCAGTGATCAGAGTTAAGTAGTGGGGCTCTTTTCCAAGCTTCAAATATTCAAATGTCATTTGTGAACACAAGATCTAGAATATTATCCATTCGAGTCGGGAAGTTATTATTTAAGCATCATACAACTGGTTGCATTTAGAAGACTCTAGGAAGGTGGCGAGTAAAGCCATCTGTAGCTCAAAAGAACGTCTCACTGAAAACCAATAAGTAAGTGCGACTTCCCGATAATACACACGAAAATCACATGAGTACTAGTATGTAACCTGCTGTATCTAAAATAGTGGTTACTGTCCAGATCCACAGGCCTTGTAAGGTGCTTGAGAAATTCCGTCAAGAGCAGGCTGTGCTTCGTTAAGGTAATGGATAAATTGTGCATGTATTCATAGATCGTCATTTGTTGGAACACAGATACACCTACTGCGGGTCCACAGTCGTTGTATTTATTGACATTGAGACTGCCTCTGATTCGTTGGACAGGACTATTTGTTAAAGATAGATGCACTTAAGAGATTTATCAGCATCCTGTAAGTTTTATACATGAACACCTTAGGCACAAACAGGACAAAAAACCAGCTATTAGCACTGTTCTAAACCAACAGTGGAGTCATCCAATCTCATTGCTTCTCTTTAAATTTGCCATAGATGACATTCTGGAGATACCTATGAAAGATATATGTGATGGTGATCTACATCTCCTATGTGGAGAAAGACTTATCGACTCTGAGTATGCACACGATATATTCTTACTGAGGGTTAGCATACAGCCTTCCCAAATCTCAATGAGCTGGTTGGTGACTAGTGTCTGTAAGTACGGTATATGCCTTGAGCCATCTAGGTTCTAAGTATTGTTCCAAGATTGATTGGAGCTCCTGCTTGCACTCATCTTTGGAGATAAACCATTAGAAGTAGTCGACAAGTTCATGTATCTGGGTGCAGCGTGTGCTAATGACAGGAATTGGTAAGTAGTACGTTGGTGACGTCTTCTGAGAGACTTGAGTGACGGAGCGATGGACTTAGTTTCAAAGAGGAGAAATGAAGATAATTGTTACGTTATCCATGCCTTGCGTTCCGAGTGAAATATACGGCTTTAGCAACATATTTCCATCTGATTTCATTTTCCTCCGGTTGTATGACTGTCCAAAGGCCTTCATTTCCTCTTTACATTATCTCTTACAAGTCTTCCTCGAACCCACGTCCAAATCATCGCTTCTCGTTCGGGAGTCGGTTCAGACCAATCCTGCGGCATCATCATAAATTTGTCAGGGATAAATCGTACGCCAAACATGCAAAGATTTCTGCTCAGGGTATTCAGAAGATTCCACAGTTTTTCAGCATCTTCACCTAGGAAGACAATATCACCAACATACTCTAAGTCGATGAGACTGTCTCTCAGTAGCAAGTCAATCCCTTAGTCGTTAAAGTTCATTAGGAATATTGCCAATAGTACATCTATGTCAAATCGAGAAGGCGAGAAACACATTCATCAACCTGAAACCAATCTGGAAATCTTCGTCACTCAGCCTGTATCAACAACAAAGTGATTCGGATTTTCAATACAAACGTCAAGTCAGTCAGTTCTTCTATACGGATCAGAAACTTGACCAGCGGGTCACAAAGAATACTTCCAACAGTTTGCGAACCTTGATCAACAGCTGTCTTCGCTCTATACTGAAGATCAGATGGCCGGAAACAATCACCAACAAGAAACTATGGGAACAAACAAAACAAGAACCAATCGGTCAACAAATATGCAGGAAAAAGTGGAGATGGATTGGACACTCGCTGAGGAGGCCGCTGGGTGACATCGCGCGTCAGGCCATAGCTCGAGTGGAACCCGAAAGGGAAGCGGCGAGTGGGACGTCCAAGGGTGACATGGAGGAGATCGTGTGAAGAGGAGTTGAAACAGTATGGACTAACATGGATGCAGGTGAGAAGTACAGCAGAAGACAGAAGCAAGTGGAGACGTGTAGTTGAAGCCCTTTGTTCCACTAGGAACCCAAGGGAACAATAATAATATTAGATTCTGTATGTTGTCATGTGAATAACATCTGTGTTGTGTTTTCTTTCCAAGGTGGGAGAAGACCCTTTTGTGCAGCTTTCCATATACCTTGGGCAATACTCATATGATGCAGTGATCAGAGTTAAGTAGTGGGGCTCTTTTCCAAGCTTCAAATATTCAAATGTCATTTGTGAACACAAGATCTAGAATATTATCCATTCGAGTCGGGAAGTTATTATTTAAGCATCATACAACTGGTTGCATTTAGAAGACTCTAGGAAGGTGGCGAGTAAAGCCATCTGTAGCTCAAAAGAACGTCTCACTGAAAACCAATAAGTAAGTGCGACTTCCCGATAATACACACGAAAATCACATGAGTACTAGTATGTAACCTGCTGTATCTAAAATAGTGGTTACTGTCCAGATCCACAGGCCTTGTAAGGTGCTTGAGAAATTCCGTCAAGAGCAGGCTGTGCTTCGTTAAGGTAATGGATAAATTGTGCATGTATTCATAGATCGTCATTTGTTGGAACACAGATACACCTACTGCGGGTCCACAGTCGTTGTATTTATTGACATTGAGACTGCCTCTGATTCGTTGGACAGGACTATTTGTTAAAGATAGATGCACTTAAGAGATTTATCAGCATCCTGTAAGTTTTATACATGAACACCTTAGGCACAAACAGGACAAAAAACCAGCTATTAGCACTGTTCTAAACCAACAGTGGAGTCATCCAATCTCATTGCTTCTCTTTAAATTTGCCATAGATGACATTCTGGAGATACCTATGAAAGATATATGTGATGGTGATCTACATCTCCTATGTGGAGAAAGACTTATCGACTCTGAGTATGCACACGATATATTCTTACTGAGGGTTAGCATACAGCCTTCCCAAATCTCAATGAGCTGGTTGGTGACTAGTGTCTGTAAGTACGGTATATGCCTTGAGCCATCTAGGTTCTAAGTATTGTTCCAAGATTGATTGGAGCTCCTGCTTGCACTCATCTTTGGAGATAAACCATTAGAAGTAGTCGACAAGTTCATGTATCTGGGTGCAGCGTGTGCTAATGACAGGAATTGGTAAGTAGTACGTTGGTGACGTCTTCTGAGAGACTTGAGTGACGGAGCGATGGACTTAGTTTCAAAGAGGAGAAATGAAGATAATTGTTACGTTATCCATGCCTTGCGTTCCGAGTGGAATATACGGCTTTAGCAACATATTTCCATCTGATTTCATTTTCCTCCGGTTGTATGACTGTCCAAAGGCCTTCATTTCCTCTTTACATTATCTCTTACAAGTCTTCCTCGAACCCACGTCCAAATCATCGCTTCTCGTTCGGGAGTCGGTTCAGACCAATCCTGCGGCATCATCATAAATTTGTCAGGGATAAATCGTACGCCAAACATGCAAAGATTTCTGCTCAGGGTATTCAGAAGATTCCACAGTTTTTCAGCATCTTCACCTAGGAAGACAATATCACCAACATACTCTAAGTCGATGAGACTGTCTCTCAGTAGCAAGTCAATCCCTTAGTCGTTAAAGTTCATTAGGAATATTGCCAATAGTACATCTATGTCAAATCGAGAAGGCGAGAAACACATTCATCAACCTGAAACCAATCTGGAAATCTTCGTCACTCAGCCTGTATCAACAACAAAGTGATTCGGATTTTCAATACAAACGTCAAGTCAGTCAGTTCTTCTATACGGATCAGAAACTTGACCAGCGGGTCACAAAGAATACTTCCAACAGGTTGCAAACCTTGATCAACAGCTGTCTTCGCTCTATACTGAAGATCAGATGGCCGGAAACAATCACCAACAAGAAACTATGGGAACAAACAAAACAAGAACCAATCGGTCAACAAATATGCAGGAGAAAGTGGAGATGGATTGGACACTCGCTGAGGAGGCCGCTGGGTGACATCGCGCGTCAGGCCATAGCTCGAGTGGAACCCGAAAGGGAAGCGGCGAGTGGGACGTCCAAGGGTGACATGGAGGAGATCGTGTGAAGAGGAGTTGAAACAGTATGGACTAACATGGATGCAGGTGAGAAGTACAGCAGAAGACAGAAGCAAGTGGAGACGTGTAGTTGAAGCCCTTTGTTCCACTAGGAACCCAAGGGAACAATAATAATATTAGATTCTGTATGTTGTCATGTGAATAACATCTGTGTTGTGTTTTCTTTCCAAGGTGGGAGAAGACCCTTTTGTGCAGCTTTCCATATACCTTGGGCAATACTCATATGATGCAGTGATCAGAGTTAAGTAGTGGGGCTCTTTTCCAAGCTTCAAATATTCAAATGTCATTTGTGAACACAAGATCTAGAATATTATCCATTCGAGTCGGGAAGTTATTATTTAAGCATCATACAACTGGTTGCATTTAGAAGACTCTAGGAAGGTGGCGAGTAAAGCCATCTGTAGCTCAAAAGAACGTCTCACTGAAAACCAATAAGTAAGTGCGACTTCCCGATAATACACACGAAAATCACATGAGTACTAGTATGTAACCTGCTGTATCTAAAATAGTGGTTACTGTCCAGATCCACAGGCCTTGTAAGGTGCTTGAGAAATTCCGTCAAGAGCAGGCTGTGCTTCGTTAAGGTAATGGATAAATTGTGCATGTATTCATAGATCGTCATTTGTTGGAACACAGATACACCTACTGCGGGTCCACAGTCGTTGTATTTATTGACATTGAGACTGCCTCTGATTCGTTGGACAGGACTATTTGTTAAAGATAGATGCACTTAAGAGATTTATCAGCATCCTGTAAGTTTTATACATGAACACCTTAGGCACAAACAGGACAAAAAACCAGCTATTAGCACTGTTCTAAACCAACAGTGGAGTCATCCAATCTCATTGCTTCTCTTTAAATTTGCCATAGATGACATTCTGGAGATACCTATGAAAGATATATGTGATGGTGATCTACATCTCCTATGTGGAGAAAGACTTATCGACTCTGAGTATGCACACGATATATTCTTACTGAGGGTTAGCATACAGCCTTCCCAAATCTCAATGAGCTGGTTGGTGACTAGTGTCTGTAAGTACGGTATATGCCTTGAGCCATCTAGGTTCTAAGTATTGTTCCAAGATTGATTGGAGCTCCTGCTTGCACTCATCTTTGGAGGTAAACCATTAGAAGTAGTCGACAAGTTCATGTATCTGGGTGCAGCGTGTGCTAATGACAGGAATTGGTAAGTAGTACGTTGGTGACGTCTTCTGAGAGACTTGAGTGACGGAGCGATGGACTTAGTTTCAAAGAGGAGAAATGAAGATAATTGTTACGTTATCCATGCCTTGCGTTCCGAGTGGAATATACGGCTTTAGCAACATATTTCCATCTGATTTCATTTTCCTCCGGTTGTATGACTGTCCAAAGGCCTTCATTTCCTCTTTACATTATCTCTTACAAGTCTTCCTCGAACCCACGTCCAAATCATCGCTTCTCGTTCGGGAGTCGGTTCAGACCAATCCTGCGGCATCATCATAAATTTGTCAGGGATAAATCGTACGCCAAACATGCAAAGATTTCTGCTCAGGGTATTCAGAAGATTCCACAGTTTTTCAGCATCTTCACCTAGGAAGACAATATCACCAACATACTCTAAGTCGATGAGACTGTCTCTCAGTAGCAAGTCAATCCCTTAGTCGTTAAAGTTCATTAGGAATATTGCCAATAGTACATCTATGTCAAATCGAGAAGGCGAGAAACACATTCATCAACCTGAAACCAATCTGGAAATCTTCGTCACTCAGCCTGTATCAACAACAAAGTGATTCGGATTTTCAATACAAACGTCAAGTCAGTCAGTTCTTCTATACGGATCAGAAACTTGACCAGCGGGTCACAAAGAATACTTCCAACAGGTTGCAAACCTTGATCAACAGCTGTCTTCGCTCTATACTGAAGATCAGATGGCCGGAAACAATCACCAACAAGAAACTATGGGAACAAACAAAACAAGAACCAATCGGTCAACAAATATGCAGGAAAAAGTGGAGATGGATTGGACACTCGCTGAGGAGGCCGCTGGGTGACATCGCGCGTCAGGCCATAGCTCGAGTGGAACCCGAAAGGGAAGCGGCGAGTGGGACGTCCAAGGGTGACATGGAGGAGATCGTGTGAAGAGGAGTTGAAACAGTATGGACTAACATGGATGCAGGTGAGAAGTACAGCAGAAGACAGAAGCAAGTGGAGACGTGTAGTTGAAGCCCTTTGTCCCACTAGGAACCCAAGGGAATACTAATAAGGTTTCGAATAAATCTTCGGCGAAATTTAACAAATTTGAATTGGTAGGTATAGCTGACTGATTCCACTGTATTTGAAATCTTATGTTAACGGCTTTTCTGTCTAATGTTTACGGGTATGCTGAATTAATTACTGCAATACATTTTGTGGTAATTTCTTCCCTGCTATGAATCACAGCGTCTCTCCGTAGCGGGAGTCAAGAAATACGCCAACTTTTGGACACTAGTAAATACGCTTACGTACCAGAATCTGTCGAACTGTTAAATCCTGACCAATATACTATCCTTCTGGCCCAAACCTGCCTGGTTTTCTGGGGTTTGCGTCTGCCAAGCACCACTTAGTCTATGCATGATTAATAAACCTAGTATTTCTGATGGTATATTAGTCAAGCTTATCCCCATATTTTAATCACTGAAAGACTTGTTTCCCTTTTCATAAACTGGGATAGTCGACAATTTACATCATTTCAGAGGGACTATCTCTAATTCCAAGACAAAGCCTAACACATTAGTTAACCCACACAACACTTTGTCATCACTGTCCTCAAGGACCTCTGGAGTCATTTCATCAGGTCCTACTGCATTGCCACGTTTCGGATTAGAGACAGCCTTTCCAACCTTAGTTAGATTTAGAGGACAGGTGTCGAGACTTTAAGTAGGTGTTGGATCCTGTGAAAATTTAACATGACTTTATACCAATTAAATTATCTCTTAAATTGATACGTCCAACTTGCCGGTCTTCTATCCTGAGAGGTAATTAAAGTGCCACTTATTTCAAGGATTGGCGCGTTCAGCATGTCCTTTACAACTTATACCTTTTCTATATATTTGGTTTTTGTCGCACACTACTAACCACCGCCGTTGTGGAGACTTTTGATCACCTTGTCTTTGAGCAGCTTTCGTTCCATACCATGTGCGGAGCTCGTTAGAGTCAGTCTTCTTTTGGATGGCAATGGATTTGCCATCCTCAATAACCTCTAGTTCCGGCTTGTCCACAACCTTAACTTCTACTTCTTCAGCTGACTGGATATTATGCCGGGATTTCTCGGGATGAGTCACGCCATCAACCTCAAATATGCGTTTATGTATTTCTTCCTTGAATAGGCACCTAGTGTTCTTATAAGTTGGAGACAGATTGTCTCCATTACTATGTCTGTCTATTGACTAGGGACTGATCGGAGTCAGAAGGTGCTGCAGTTTTCTACTGACGCTCACCATCGATAGATTGCCGGGATATGGTTTATTTGAGTCCATCGTTGAATTGATGGTGGAGATCACCAGGTTATTTTGTCTGAACAGAACTGTAGAAGACGATCAGTTATCGGTTCGTTCTCGCGGAACTGCAAAGGTACTACTAACTTACTTCTCAGACTGGCACGACTCCCCTACTTGAGCAGTGAAGCTGCCTGCTAGAACGACTGTGACTGAGCATTCTGATTTTAGCAGCAAACTAGACAGCTTTTCTTAGAACTCATTCATTATTTTGGCCGAACTGCAGTCTGTTAGGGCATGAGAGGAGATTATGAAAAGACATTGGTGGCTATCGCAATATTTCCTTCTCCTCAAAGATGCGTTAGGCCGAACTGCACACATGCGACTATCCAGTTAGATCCAGTCAACTGGGGATTTTTCTAACTTAGCATTTAATGCTATCCCTACACCTGCGAGCCTTCGCGAATAAGCCAAATAATCTCATAACATCCCCAAGGTGAATTTAGCAGATTTACTCTGTTGGCCAGTTGGGGTTAAGTGAAAAACCGCATTTGGATCCTGTTTCCGTGTCTCCAAAGCACAGAGTACATCCATGGCTGGAGATGCAAGAGTTCTGGCACAGTGCTTAGGACTCTCGCCGACCATGCACATGGTCCGGGGTTCGATCCCCTGCCGACGCACACCCGATATCCATGGTCAGCCTGAATTTGGGCTACCGATATCCATGCTGAAAATTCCACACTTGTACTGAAAATACGGTGTGGAATCAAGCTGTAAATCAAAATAAAAAAAATAAAAAAAGCCCGTTGTTCTATTTCGTGAGGGGCCGTGATGTTAAATGCTCTAATATGAAGTTGGCAGCATGGGTGGAACTGGTCGAACGACATGTTTGGGAAGGTTTTTGGGATTGCATCCGTATTAAAGTCTTACCAGTGGGTACAGCCCACCCAGAGTTAAGTGGGGATGTGGAATACTCGGGGTCGACTTTTTCTACTCATGCTCTCCAAAGTGTAGAGGCAGCATAGAGGGTGTGCTGCTCATCTGAGGCAAATGTCCCACTACAGTCATATCTCTATTCGTCAGAAGTACGACTTCGGCCACAGATCCCCAAAACAGCACAAGTTTCATGAAAATCACTGTTATGAAAAAGTAATTACCAAAGGGACGAATCAATGCCGAATAGATCCAAATCATGACGATTGGTGAGATAACATAAATCTTCAAAAGTCTTTGAAATGATGCATTATTGGATGGATTCATTGAAACCCAACTGTGCAAATAAATGGATCAACTGATAAATTGCTCTGTACTACTGTGGCTGATCGGACGAGAGAATCAATACACTCAGTAGGGGATTGATTAGATGACCGCAATGGTAATTTACGAGTAAACGCTTCGATCAGTTTCACTTGGAAGTCTTTATACTGTTTCTGTCACTGTTGTAGTAGTAACTAGACTTGTTCAAACTGAAAGCCATCAATAAAACACCCCATTGAAAATTAATATGATCAGATACAAGACTGAACTACGCTAAAACTTGGGTTGGTTCATAGCCAAATATGTTATGACGGACGAGCTAAGGATGTGCGGTGACTCATCGCTGCCTCCATAGAATCACTCCCATTATGTAAGCGATTCTAAGATCCGGTAGTATGCCTTTATAATCATAATAATCCCTTTATTCCAAACACTTGAAGAGATCGCTTTTTCAATAACTGCATTCGTTAACTTGAACATGTACTATGAATATTACCGCAGCAGCTTGCATACTGTTCACTGTTTGCTAGCTCAGTGACTGGATGCCAGAAACAGTGATTAGTCCATGACGTGGCGCTGTGGAATGAAGGATAGTTGTTTCAAGTTAGCAGTGGTTGGTACATCACGACTGCCTAGATGGGGTCTGAAAATCTATCCAAATCAGTAGCTCACGAAGTTTCCTAATATGATGGAGAATACAAATCAGTGGCAAGTACTTGCTATTTGGAAACATTTATTTCTCAGTACGAAATTAAGGCAAGCAAAAAATGTTATTAAAGCACAGTGGTTAGGACTCTCACCGACCATGCACATGGTCCGGGGTTCGATCCCCTGCCGGCGCACACCCGATATCTATGGTCAGCCTGAAATTTGGGCTACCGATATCCATGCTGAAAATTCCATACTTGTACTGAAAATACGGTGTGGAATCAAGCTGCAATCAAAATTAAAAATTAAATTAATTTAATGAATTCATCGAATTTCGGTAGAACTCTACAGCTCAATCCTATAAATACAGTGTAAGAAACGCATAAGGATTTATGTGAATAATAAATAAACTACAGTGAATCAATCATGCTAAACGAAAGGTGAAAATGTTCTACAGGGCAAGTTGAGATGGATAGGGGGTAAAAGGGATATGCGAGATTGGGAATTAGAGTCTATTATTCTATGCATTTATCATAGAACACATAATACAGTAATGTACAGAATTCAGTTGCAGAGTTCTACCGAAATCTGATAAATTCTGCTTTACTAACACCTGCTGCGATTGCCTCTCCTTCTAAAAGTAACATAAAGTACTGAATGCTACTCTAAATAATCATAACAACTATGCTAGAGTTTTTTTTATGATGCTTTTCCTCAATTACTATATTTCTTTAACAGTTTTACCGCTCTTATATGGCACATTTCTAGATGTTTATTTTTCTAGTCCTTAGTTTATTTTCGCATTCTAAATCCCTATTCGTATGAGGTGACTCCGCTTTTTTTTACGATATGTACTATGATCTTTGATAAAAGGTAGTGGTTGAATTTTCTGTCCTGTTTATAGCATATTGCATTGCTTATAGGTGACTTTGTTGAAAGTAAAATTTTTAGCTCCACGACTGTTCTTTCTTTCTTCCTGTAGCCAATGTGAATAAAGGATCAGCCCAATTAATGCCCAAAATGAAAAAAACAAAAACAAAAATACTAAAGTGATGAATAAAACACTATATTATACACATAAACAGTCAAGAGAACATCACAGTTAATGCGAAGAACGCATATCTGAACTTGTGAGCTAGACCATATGCATATGCGTTCGACAAATACAATTCAAATTACAGAAAGACCAGCATAAGGAAGAGGTACTGCGATACAGAAATTTCGAAGGACTGGATTAAAATAAGTTGGGTAAAAAAAATTTGTTTTTAAACAGAAGCTTCAAAATATTAACAAAAACGATTCCAACATAGTCATGGAATGAGGAATTGTGTATATTATGATGCATCACTTCATATAAGTATATCCCGGAATATTAATTCTATCTAATCGCTGAGTGCATTGTCAACATCGCTTACCGAGGATTGCGACAAGCAGTCATTGGCTAGTGGTGACCATGGTGGACGCAAAAACTCAGCCGCCAAAGGAGTACAATGTGTGCCAGGCGATTCAACATAATACTGGGATACCTACAAATAAGTAAACATTTTGATAAACACAAGTAAAACAAAGTGGTCATGAGCACAGTTTTCACTGAATAAAGTCGTATTAGATTGATTATCTTCAGAGCCCCTAAATGTTTCATTTCTTCTACAGAGGCATTTTATATTTTTTTAAACAGTCAAAAAAGCACCCAATTATCTAAAGGTTTATATTATTCTTCAGAGACATTATAAAGGGCCCATGGAAAATGGAATTATCTATTCTAAAATAACTTTCAATTTACATACTCTTTTTGCGAGTTGATCGCGGACTGATATCAGTTAGAGAACCATTGAAAACCAGGGAGTACTGGACAGCTGTTTCATCATAGTTTGGGAATCATCGGCAGGATGGAGTTTCCTGGAGTTCTAGTGAGAAGTCGTGACCAGTGAGGTTCAACCAGATGTCACGTGTGAGGTTGGGGTCGCGCTAAATCACGAATTGGTAGAAGTTAGAATTCATGAGCCATTGAATCGGGTCCCAGTGGCTGAATGGTACACAAGCTTGCCTTGTAACCGGAAGGTCCTGTGTTCGAATCCCAGTGAGTGCGTACTGCCAATGATTCCCAAACTAGGATGAAACAGCAGCTGTCCAGTACTCCCTGGTTTTCAAGGGTTCTCTAACTGATATCTATCTGTGATCAACTCTTAAAAACATTACTAACCCTTACAAACCAAACTACAGAAAATTACATACTCTTTGTTTTTGTTCACTAAGAAAACAAACTTTAGTTCAGTTATAATTCTGTTATTTATTCAGTGGTGTTTGGTAAACACAGTTTGAAGTTTAATGCACAACCGCCGAACGAACACTTATCACATGAAACCTTTTTGTACTAACCAATTTATTCCCATTTAATATGTTGTGATTATAACTAAACAGATACTTGGGTTAAGGTTCTTTTATTTGTTTTTCATACCTATCCGTTCCCTGTGGAACATAGGGCTTCAAGCTAGAGGCTTGAAGTTTCGGTAGCAGTGGTGATTATTTTAACAGGATGGGGTTGACAGCCTCATGCCCAACCTTCCTTCTTTACCAGTCTTACTATTGGCTTAGCGAGGCCTAGGAGTACGTCGGCCGGGGATCAAACTCCGGACCACATGCGTAGTCGGCTGTGCTACCGACGCACCTTAGGATAAGGTAACAAAAGAGAATTAACTTACATCATAGTAAAATCTTTCTACACATAAGATTAACACGGCTAATTAACTGTTGATATAAATAAGTTGCTTAGGAATACTAAGATGTTGTTAACACCGTTATTCAAATATTCAGTATAACTTCTGCATTTAAACAAATCAAGAAAATAGAATGTACTTATTACGTAACTTAGTCTATACTTTTGATTGGATACTAGTCAGCAGCTAACGTAATGTGTCTAGTATTCAATATAGTCCTACAGGGGGTCAATCACAAGCCCGTATTAGCTCAGTGGTAACGTCTCTGACAGTAACACTGAGTGAGGCGGGTTCCAATCTCAGAAGGGACATGAGTTCCTTCAAGGTTACAGATACGCCTTGCTGACTGGTGAGTGCAAACTAGCACGAAACCTAGGTCCAAGGCTTCCTGCCAACCACCTAATATCAATTTATTCTATAGATGTTCTTCAACCCATTGAGTGTACAACAGGATTATCACACTTGTACTGCCTAGCCAGGAATGAGAATTCAGTTACAGGAGAGCAAAAAACAACACTAGTAGAGCTTTCCACCATTTTCATGATACCGATCAGTTTCTACTTATTCGAAGTAAAATTCAGTAAAAGTTGTTATAGCCCCCAATGTGAATTATATATTAATGAAAGCCAGACAATGGACACACACTGGTAAGGATGTTTTATAGTATCAAACTAAAGTATGAATTACAATTACTGGATCATAATTAATTGTACTACTGAGTCACCCAGGCTAAATACATTAATTGAAGTTACACAGTTGAATGAATCATTTATATTGATGGAATGGAAACTAATTTTATTACCCAAAAGCATTAGGTTCAAACAATAATTCAACTTTTTGATATACTTGTTTAACTCTCAGCTGAATAGTTTATTTGCAAAGATTTCATTGCCCTACTCTATACACCATCTTCAGCGCATACTTCAAATTGAAGTACAACACACAACTACATCAAAATTATCCACCTGAGCTACAAATCTTCTCTATTATAACTAATTCAACTACTCCGACCTGGACAAAAGAAGCAGTATGATAAAGCCTGACAAATCAAGAGTGACTCACCGCCAAAGTAAATAACAAAACATTTGTGTGCTGATCAAAAATGAAATGGCTGCTTTGAACATCAGATGTCATAGACAAAACGAAGCTGCATGTATTGGAACGTAACAAATATGCTCTTAATATATATATATATATATCGCAGGAAATCATATATTTATTCTCTTAATTTTATGACTACATTGACGAATTCATTTCTCCTAAAACATCCTTTTACAAGGAATAATTTGCGTGAATTATAAAGATGAAAGGAGTTTTAATTTTTATGGCACAGCGGTTAGGACGCTCGCCGACCATGCACATGGTCCGGGGTTCAATCCCCGGCCGACGCACTCCTTTATCTCGCTCAGCCAGTAGTAAGACTGGTAAAGAGGGAAGGTTGGGCATGAGGCTAGAAACCTCATCCCGTAAAAACTAACACCACTGTGCGTCGGTAGCACAGTGGTTAGGACTCCCGCCGACCATGCACATGGTCCGGGGTTCGATTACCTGCCGACGCACACCCGATATCTATGGTCGGCCTGTAAAATTTGGGCTACCGATATCCATGCTGAAAATTCCATACTTCTACCGAAAGTACTGTGTGGAATCAAGCTGTAAACAAAAATAAAAAAAATAAATACCGAAACTTCAGGCCTCTAACTTGAAGCCCTATGTTCCACTGGGAACGTAAAGAAATAAAAAAAACAACTTAGAAAACCAGAAATGCATTTATGTCGCATAGTGTAAAAAGAAGAAAAGTAGAGTTAGTTTAGTCAGACATTTTGCTCAGTAATCCTTCAACAATTAACTAGTATAATATAAATGTAACTGTTAGATCTCTACTTAAAAACTTCAAATATTACACAACCATGAAATCAGAAGAAACTTTATTTATTTCACAAATATATAGTGTATAATCAAAAAGTTTAATTCTTACAATATATAACAGCATATTCCTCTTCACATCAGATTCACTAATCTGTTTACCAAGTTTGGATGGAAATAAACCATGTGTAGGATCAGATGCCGGAGGAGTTGATCGTGAATCTGATCCGCTTTGTTTATCAAGTGCTTCGTCCTTTAAATACTTCATAACAAGTTTATCATACTCTTCAGGGATGCAGTTAAGTTCATTGAGTAAATTACCTAAGTTACCAAGAGCAGAAAACGATTGTACAAATGAATCATACATGTAGCAAAAAATAAAAAAAAAATATTGTACATATATTGTATAAGTTTCAGCAACTTATTTACCACTGGTAGGCTTATGGTATACAATCCGATATGGAGTAAAATCACGCTTAGTCTCTTATATTATTGTGGTTCTAGATTTCTTTTCAGCATTCATTTGTATTTAGTCGGTTTACTTTTATCACCTTTAAAAATATTGTTTATTGATTCACCTTCTTTAGTTGTATCCAAAGCACATTCAAATGTCTCATGTCTATCTTGTATATTTCCAAACTTCTGTTAATACTTACACCCACTTACAGATTATAAAGACACACTATTCGTTTAATTCGATTTAGATTTTCGCGTAGACTGATTGGACCGAAGTGCTCGGTCACTCGGTTGCAGTCTCGGTGGGAATACCATCACTCAGTGGGGAATTCAGGTACATCTCGGGTGAAAAGTCGCATATAAGAGAAAATGCGCATCTTGGATTCCACTGCTAGTCACCATCCACTAATTGACTTCAGGCATTATTCGTCATTAAAAGCTGTTTGATACAACTTCCAACTCTAAAAGCATTCGTATTGCATAATATTTTTCAACATTAATAGCAAGAAAGTGAACATTCTCCAGCTTGAGAATTTATTTTCCTCCTTTAAAAAGGACGAAAACAGATCTCTTTCTCTCTCTCTCTCTCTCTCTGAGGTTATCAGTGAATTACATTATGATGACAGACTAATATTTGATTTATACGTAAGCATTTAAAAATAAATTAACGGAATAATAATAACAACTTCTAAACCAGCAATTATCTAAAAATGAAATTATATCCCTTGAAGGCTGGATAAGCACATGCAATTAAAATTATTATATTTATATAGTTAAGAGATAATGATATATGTGTACAACTTCGGCACTGTGGTAGTAAGTAATTCCATATTAGTTTGTTTATTAGACGTATCACACAGTGAGACAGTATTATCTACTAGATGACGTTTCGAAGAAAATTTATTGTTCATAATCATATCAATTGTAATCACACTACTTCGAAACTTCAGTTTTATAGTTTTCTTTGTTCTCTTCTATTTGTCGTCGTTGGGGTAGTAGAATTTTCCAGATATCTGCGACAAGTGTTGAGTCATTTCTATTACACGTATTTGCAGTTGATTCGATGAACAAAGCTACTATTATCAATCTCTCCCTCCACTCTGTGACATTAGATTTTAAAACTGTCATCTTATTCCATTCTATTGTATGGTTGTATGTGATTGCATTTAGTGCTATAGCTGAACTATTCTCCAGATTTCTTATCTGAGACAAGAAGTGAGGCATATAAGAGAAGCTTTGAAACTTAATAATTACCCTGATAAATTAGTCAGAAAGTATGTAGGCAAATGTAAAAATAAAATAAATTATGATAGTAGTGATAGTGATAATAATAATATTAATGACGACATGCACAGGATAATGACAACACCAACAATAAGGTGTCTAAATCATCAGTAGTACTTCCATACAAAGAAGGAACCTCGAAAACTTTACGGTGGAGAATTCTCAACAATTCTGGCAGGAATAAAAGTGTTTGGCATTCAAACCCACAAACGCAATTAGAAACAAGCTTTGTCGGTTAAAGGATCCTGTGGAGCTTTTAAAATAAAACAATTTAGTTTACCTTATACCCTGCCTGCAATGACTGTCAGGTCGATTACTTAGGTCAAAGTAGTAGAACAGGGGCAGTCAGACTAACCGAGCACAAAAACCTAGCAAAATCTAGATTAGCTGACCCGAATAAGATAAGAAATCTGGAGAATAGTTCAGCTATAGCACTAAATGCAATCACATACAACCATACAATAGAATGGAATAAGATGACAGTTTTAAAATCTAATGTCACAGAGTGGAGGGAGAGATTGATAATAGTAGCTTTGTTCATCGAATCAACTGCAAATACGTGTAATAGAAATGACTCAACACTTGTCGCAGATATCTGGAAAATTCTACTACCCCAACGACGACAAATAGAAGAGAACAAAGAAAACTATAAAACTGAAGTTTCGAAGTAGTGTGATTACAATTGATATGATTATGAACAATAAATTTTCTTCGAAACGTCATCTAGTAGATAATACTGTCTCACTGTGTGATACGTCTAATAAACAAACTAATATAAAAAATAAGGTCCTTTGAAATTTCTAAGTCACTGAGTAAACCTCGTCTAGATTACCAGCTCACTAGTTTTCTAGCCGGTCCCAAGCCCGGATAAAGAGGAAGGGTTGGGGCGTGGTGCTAGCAACTCCACCCCCAAAACTTAACCAAACTGCTACAAAAACTTCAACGCATAAATACATTAAAAATTCTAAAAATACAAACAATAACCTTATTTGTCGCTAGAATCGGGGAAGTGAAATGACGCAGGCTGGTGAAAGCCAGTCAGCCGATGTGCCTTCTTTCGATGAAAGCAAAAATAAGGATGGGAACGTGGAATATTCGTACAATGTACGAAACTGGAAAGGCTGTCCAGGTAGCCGAAGAAATGAGGAGATATAAAATAGAAGTGTTGGGAATCTGCGAGAGCAGATGGAACGGATGCGGAAGGTGCCAACTGCAAACTGGAGAGACAATAATCTACTCCGGTCACCCAGAGGACAATCACGAGCACACCGAGGGAGTAGCCATCATGATGTCACCAACAGCGGCTAAAGCTCTCATGCAGTGGGAACCAATCTCCTCCAGGATAATGACAGCCAGGTTCAACTCAAAAGGAAGGAAGGTTACAATAATTCAATGCTATGCACCTACAAACGTCTCAGAACAAGAGAAGAAGGAGGATATCTACAGACAACTACAAGCAGTAATGGACAACGTCCCAAATGGCGATATCAGAATCCTGATGGGTGATATGAATGCGAAGCTGGGAGGAGACAATACAGGAAGAGAACTCACCATGGATCGTGAGGCTCTCTGTGAAATGAACGACAATAGTGAACTCTTCTCAGACTTCTACGCCTTCAATGATTTGGTGAGTGGTGGTGTTCAAACACAAGGTCGGTCGGTTTTCGACATAGAACTTTGCACATATGTGCGGCAGTTCAAGTCGCCACACTCCATGCAGCACACAAAGCAAGAGAAGTAGGAGAAATGCATAGTATAGATAGTAAACAGAGGTGTGAGACAAAGGAATAGTAGTAACGGAGAACAAAACAGGTTAATTGGAAATCATAAGTCACAAGGAGTGGATGCATCTGCGCCAGCCAGGCATTGAGAACGATTTTGAGCCATGTCACCAATTGTTTCCAACCATTGGTTTTTACCGTCCCGAGGACCCCAACCAGTCAGGAAGCCAGTCTACACCTTCCTACGTGGCTTAGACTAACTGTTGTGGATTTCATTGACTGGTGCCATGTTTTCGTTTGACCACCGCTAGCTCTTTTCCAGCCTGGCCCTATATCAACTAACATTACCCGTCGAGGAAGGCGATGACTAGGCATACGTAGCACATGTCCTAACCATCTCAGTCGATGTAATTTCACAGTTTCGTCTATTGATTTCCCCACCTTACCTAGCACTCGACGCCTAACCTCAATATTACTCACCTTATTATACCACTTCACACGGGAGATAGAACGCAGACACCTATGATCGAAAACAGCTAATCTTTTCATGTCTTCTGCTCTCAATGGCCAGGTCTCACAGCCATAAAGGAGGACGGAGCGGACTGCTGATAAGTACACACGCCCTTTGGTTGATAGTCATATATCGCGTCTATGCCAGAGACGGCGTAAACTGGCATATGCGAAACTAGCCCTCTGTATTCGTGCTGAGATTTCGTCGGAGATCAACCTGTTGGGGCTGATGGTACTTCCCAAGTAAGTGAAGCGGTCAACGTGCTCTACCACTTCACTCCCTATTTCTAATCTAGGAGTCGGTGTAGTCCAGTCCTGTAACATCATCTTACATTTTACAGGGGCGAATCGCATGCCAAACATACGAAGATTGTTGCTCAAGGTGTTCAGTAGACTCTGCATTTTGTCAGCGTCCTCGCCTAGAAGGACTATATCGTCTGCATATTCTAAGTCGACGAGATTATTCTCTGGTAGCAAGTCAATCCCTGAGTTGCTGAAGTGTGTTAGGGTTAAGTCCATTAGTACGTCTATGATGAAGTTGAATAGGAATGGGGATAATGGGCATCCTTGACGGACACCACTAGTCGTCACCACTTCAGATGACAACTCGCCGTAAGCCCTCACCTGGCTGCATGAGTACGAGTAGAGTGCCTTAATCAGTGCAATGTATTTTCTCGGCATTCCCTTTACAGCCAAGCATCGCCAGAGAACCTCTCGGTCGACAGAATCGAATGTCGCCTTCAGGTCAAGAAATATAATGATTGTCGGACGCCGGTAGGAATGCCTATGTTCTAGAATCTGTCGAAGGGTGAAGATATGATCAATACACCCTCTTCCTGGCCTAAAACCTGCCTGGTTTTCTTGTGTTTGTGCCTCCAGAGCACCACTTGGTCTACGCGGTATTATTGAGCCTAGGATTTTAGATATTATATTAGTCAAGCTAATCCCTCTGTGATTATCACAAGAAGACTTGTCTCCCTTCTTGTATATCGGGATGACCAGTGACTTACACCAACCCGATGGGACTTCCTCTGATTCCAAGACGCTGCCTAGAACCTCATTTAATGCAGACAGTAAACTGTCTCCACCGTACTTGAATACCTCTGGAGTTATTCCATCAGGTCCCGCTGCTTTGCCTTGCTTCAGATTAGTGACAGCTTTAGTGACCTCAGTTTAGGACGGAGGACCTGTGTCTATATCCCATTCAGGGAGGCGTTGGATGTTCGGCAGGTTAAGTGTGGCTGTGGGCCAATTAAACTGCTCCTCATAGTATTCTTTCCAGCGTTCCAGACGTCTATCTATCGGAGCCATTTTTCTCCGAGATTGTTTCGCTTATCATTTGCCTTTTGCCACCTGTTTCCCTGATAAGCCTGAATAGTCGTCTGGTGTTGCCAATCGCCGATGCCTTTTCCATCTCTTTCGCTTCTGTCGCCCACCACTCTTCACGGACCTTGCGAAAGATACAAACACAAGGATATACACAAGGCGACATGGATATCACCAGATGGACACACCAAAAACCAGATAGACTTCATTTCAATCTCAAGGAAGTGGACACGGAGCCTACTGGACACAAGGTCAAGGAGAGGAGCAGATGTGGGATCAGACCACTATCTAGTACAAGGAACTTTCAAGGTGAAGCTGAAAGCCTCGAGGATAACTGGGGATAGGCCACAATGAAAGTTCAACACTCCAAAACTGAAGGACACAACTACAAAGGACACTTTCACTGCAACTGTCAGAGCAAAGCAGGAAACACTACCTGGCATCACTGAGGAATCATCCGTGGAAAACCATTGGAACTCTCTGAAGGTGATTTTCAACGAAACTTGTTCAACGGTTTTAGGAAGAAAGAAGAAACAAGACAAGGAATGGCTCTCAACGGACACTTGGAAGCTAATAGAGGAGAGGAGAATGGTGGAAGAGAAAATGATTCAATGCAAAGATGGACAAGAGAAGGAGACGCTGAGTTCAACTTACACAGCACTGGACAAAGAAGTGAAGAAGAGTGCAAGGAAGGACAAAAGACAGTTCTACGACAACCTGGCCACTGAAGCTGAGAAGGTAGCTGGCAAAAGGGACCTGAGGACATTATATCAGATAACCAAGTCTCTATCCGGGAAGAGATCAACACAAGTGAAACCCATAAAAGACAGCCAAGGAAACACAATTACCAAGGAAGAAAGACAGATTAAACAATGGGTGGACCACTTCAAAGGACTCTTGAACCAACCACCACCTGCAACCCGTCCAGAAATACCAACAACAGCACGTACACAACTGCAAGTTGACACCGATCCTCCAACGAAGGCTGAAGTCTTGAATGCAATCAAGCTTCTGAAAGCTTGAAAAGCAGCTGGGCCAGATGGAATACCCCCGGAAGCACTGAAAGTGGACCTGGAGACGACAGCAGATATGCTGACTCTATTATTGCAAAAGGTCTGGAAGGAGGGAAAGGTGCCTACTGACTGGAGGAAAGGTTACCTCGTGAAACTACCAAAGAAGGGCGACTTAGCACTCTTCATGAACTGACGACGAATCATGCTCCTGTCGACGCCAAGTGAAATCCTGAGTCGCATCATCCTGGAGAGAATAAAGGACGCACTGGATACAGAACTCCGCCAACCAGAACAAGCTGGATTCAGGAAAGGAAAATCATGTCCTGAAAAATTGTAACTCTGCGCATCATCATCACGGAACCAAGCATGGAATGGAAATCAAACCTCTATCTCAACCTTATAGACTTTGAGAAAGCCTTCGACAGCGTTGACCGAGAAGTAATTTGGAAACTACTCAAGTACTACGGCGTACCCCAAATATTCACCAACCTTATTCAACAGCTGTACGACAACTTCACATGTCAAGTGATCCACAACGGAAAACTCAGCGAGCCGTTTGGAGTAAACTCAGGAGGCAGGCAAGGGGAAACGAGAAGACAGGGATATCTTGGACCGACGTGAAGAACTTAGAAGACCTGGACTTTGCGGATGATTTATGTTTGATGTCACACAAAATCGAAGACTTACAAGCAAAAGCCGACAAACTGGTCGAAGAAGCAGCAAAGACAGGATTCCAGGTGAACATAGACAGGACGGAGGTTATGAAAATAAACAACCAACAACAACAACAGCAGCAACATCCAGCGCCAATCACCATCAACAGGAGGGATTTGAAAGAGGTTACTTCTTTCACTTATTTAGGGAGCATTGTCTCAACCACAGGAGGAACGGACGAGGATGTCAAATCGAGAATCGGGAAGACGAGAAACACATTCATCAACCTGAAACCAATCTGGAAATCTTCGTCACTCAGCCTGCATCAACAACAAAATTCGGATTTTCAATACAAACGTCAAGTCAGTCAGTTCTTCTATACGGATCAGAAACTTGACCAGCGGGTCACAAAGAATATTTCCAACAGCCTGTTGCAAACCTTGATCAACAGCTGTCTTCGCTCTATACTCAAGATCAGATGGCCGGAAACAATCACCAACAAGAAACTATGGGAACAAACAAAACAAGAACCAATCGGTCAACAAATATGCAGGAGAAAGTGGAGATGGATTGGACACTCGCTGAACTGAGGAGGCCGCTGGGTGACATCGCGCGTCAGGTCATAGCTCGAGTGGAACCCGAAAGGGAAGCGGCGAGTGGGACGTCCAAGGGTGACATGGAGGAGATCGTGTGAAGAGGAGTTGAAACAGTATGGACTAACATGGATGCAGGTGAGAAGTACAGCAGAAGACAGAAGCAAGTGGAGACGTGTAGTTGAAGCCCTATGTTCCACTAGGAACCCAAGGGAACAATAATAATATTATAATAAATTACTGAGTACAATAAAAACGTAATTGTGTTTAGGAACTACTTACGTTGTTCTTGAGCACTTAATGACAAATACAACCCAAGGATAGATTCATTTTCTGAAGTCATTAAATATGGAAATCTAAAACAATTAAAAATATACTCTCTGAAAGTAAAGTAACACAAATTTTTTTCCAATTTTAATGATGCTAATTAAAAATCTAAGTAACTAATCCGACTTAAAGCAAAACAGATTTTGAGATATACAGATCGTGTAAATTTCAAACACTCGATTTATGTATGATAGTTACCGTTATAAACGGATATCACCTAAAGAATTATGAGAGAGTAAGGCATAGCTCAAAACTGTTAAGTAACGTGACGAACACATTTCCCCACTTAGTTTCTGCACATTCCTGATAGACAGAAATAGTTATTTAGTGGTGCTTAGTTTTCAATGCTTCTTTAGCTAATTTCACAAACAAAATAGTAGAAATGAAATGTTTCATTCAAACAGCTGACAGCTATTTTGTGATTAATCCGACTATTGTAAAATAACAGTCAGACTAAAACAAGTGAAGTATCTGAGCAGTTTAAAATCATCAAATCAACGCCAAGCACATTCAATCGGAATGATGCAACGCCTATCCCAGATAATATGGGAAATTACAATGAAATAAAAATAGGTGGGAGTAACGCAAGACAGGAAGTCCTTTGAATACACTAATATGATTATGAGCAGTATATTGTGACTGGAATTTCACCCATTCATTAATACTATATCACTGTGTGTTATATCAATAAACTTATCTAATATGGAAATATATTCTACCAGTGCTCGAATTCTGCTACTATATAAAAGCAGGGGAACCTATCTTGTACGCATGAACAACTGAATTTAGAAGTTACCATTGATCGCTAGTATCTATCCGAAATGGAGTCAGATTAAAAGATAATGTTCGATTAGTGAATTACACATTCATGTGTAACTTGATAAGCAATTTTACTCCACTTATCTATATTCCGTAAAGAGGTGGGATGACAGAATAATACGTATTCTGAGATATCCTGTTATTGTTATCTTTTCACATGAATCCTAGTAAAATAAGCACGTTTAAATAATGATCTTTCTCTTCCGATGTTTTGTACACTTAAATTTAATGTTTAAAATTGTCTAATTATTTGGAACTGACGAGATAATTCCAATATGACTTTTAACGTACCTGTGTTTCATTAATCCCATGAGTAGAAAATTGCCTCGATTGGTTGCTCTTGAAGGATTTTCTCTATATAGAAATTGCATAGAATTGAAATAAAAACGGAATAAGATCGAATTAACTTATGGAAAAATAAAAATTAATTGAACGTCAAAAATGTATGAAGATATGACCGTTAGAGTCGAAAAAAAAGCCTTGCATGTTTATAAAGAAAGTATACAAAGAATAGAACAAAATGCATCAGTAAATTCCTTCTATTATCAATTAATTCACGTAGAAGAACTGTGATATAGTTGAAATAAGCATAGGAATATGTTAATATATTCGGTCGAATTTAAAAACCAGCATGTTTACAAAATACAACCACAACCAGCGGAAGTTATCAACTGTAGACTCAGACAAATCTAACTCATAAGGCAGCCGAATCCTTCAGATCATACGAATCTAAGGGACAATAAATAACCCACGATTAATCAGTATATGTTAACATTCCTCCCAACTGAGCAATTAATTAACAATCTAACTGCCCAGTCAACATATAAAGTGGATCTTGACAGAAATATTCACTACAACAGATAATACAATCCGCTCAGCCGACTACTGTTGACAGTGAATACTTGGAAACTGGATTGCAGACGAAGGTGAACACAGACAATTCAATTTTTATCTTCTTATTTTTGTAATACTGACATATTTTGTCCATTACTAAATTTTAGAAATAATAATTATTCAATAGACAAGCAAAATAGAAGAACTGATGACGATGAATAGCTGCCAGAATACATTCAACTCAGTCTTTAAACAATTAACAGTAAACGAATGAGACCAAGAAATGATACTGACTTGGCGCGAGCTAACTGTTATTTAACAATTAGAATGACAGTTCTGGTTAGCTGTCAGATTCGTTTGTACATACCGATATTTAGAATAGTTTTTATCAAATATGAAGTTTTACATGCTTAATAATGAAAGATGGGTGTATTACACTTAACTATAGTAATTTGATCTCATTATACTTTCATGACTGAGTGAGTAATAAATTTTTCCCCAAACTCCTGCAACCGATCCAAAATATTTTAAATGAGCATGGGAAATGAAAACGAAAAAAACATCCAATTCTTTTATGGGATATATGCCTTGCAAATAAAAACTCAGTATTCGTTTGTATATACACTAATCGGTAGATAGTATGAATCAAAAAGAAGTTTTCTGCTAAGTTAAGTATAGGATGAAATAGCTTTTAAAGCTATTTGATCGGCTGACTCTCGATCGCTTATAAAATTGGAAAAGATTGTGTGCTGGATACTAATAGTGCCAAGTGGGCGCACAGAAAAACATCGTCATAAACGTGCTTATCATTTCAATATGCCAGGATATGCAAACAAGATATAAACGGAAAAAAATAATATTTAAAATGTTAAAACAATTAGTCCCTTTGTTACTCTATTTAGTCATATTTATCCAAATATTCGAGTGACTTCCGAATTCGAATCGAACAACAAACTCAGTTTCTTGGATATTTCAATGAATAGGAAAGACGATGGAACGATTAAGTGATCTATACTTCGTAAGCAGACATGGAGTGGACAATATCTTCATTTCACCAGTTTTGTTCCCAACCAGTGTGAATGTTCCCTAGTGAAATATTTGTTTGCAAGGGTCCGCAAAATATGCACGAGCGAGATATTGATGGGTGAGCTTCTTCACATACATTCAGTTTTATTAGCTAATGGTTATCCAGAAAACTTTATAAATTTTCACAGTAAGGATAGAACATATCTTGAAAAGACCGCTTCTGTACCAAAGAAAGCTATCTGTATTAACCTACTATTCAAGGGTGACCAGATTATGCAGTTGACAGCTCAAAGACTTCGGTCAGTCATCAAGTGCACATTCTACGCCGCATCTCTTTCCTTCACATTTCGAACATCTTCGATCCCTGTACCAACGATCAAAGGACGAAATTCTGTGGACTCTACTTCAAACTGTATCTACAAGTTCACCTGCGGTTGCTGTGACACCTATATAGGTAGAACCAATAGAATGTTCCAATGTCGTCGGAAAGAACACGTTCCAGAATGGTTATTAAAACACAGAAAATTCCAATGTAATTAATTTGAGTAGAAATCCATCATCATCATCATCCATTGCAAAGCACTTATTAATGTCAGGTCACAAAATCAATATTAATCACTGCGTCACAATCATTTCATGTAACTCAAATTCAAGGTTATTAAAGGTGACGGAAACAATTTGGATGAATCACATACATCCTAAACTATGTGTACAAAAAACAATAGACTTCAACCTTTGGCGTACTATGGATTACTTGGCCTATTTAAATCTGATTGGTCATTAGTATGTACTTTTGTTTTGTATAGCTGAGTAATTGTGATGCATTTTATTTTATTATTGTGAACCATGTTAGTTGTAAAGCGATTGTAAAGAAACTACGAAATGATATCATCTCGCGAAATTTGTCTTCTAAATGCCTTATTCAAATTACAAATCGTTCAATGACAGAGATAACGAGTGCCCCTTGGGAAGCCTAATTCTAGCAGTCTACAGGACTTACACTAACTATGAAAAGCTTTATATACACTGCACTCAATTTTTGACTTAGTCGCCTACATTTCTATTTCAACTGTACGATAACATTTTACATCAATATAAACCATAGTTATGTAGAGTTTGAACATCTGCACAGACACTTAAAAAACTCTGAAGGTACACAATTCCTTCATCTTTCTTAATTGGTGTTGGATATCTAACCCAATTACTTCTCACTCCATGATTCCGATACATACAAGTGACGCTTTTGAAATACAAACCGTCAAAAACTACAACTTCCTTTTGTTGAATTTAGAAGTCTGTTTTACAAAAGTACAGAAAAGCAGGTAGACGGTTACTAACATTTCTGATTTTAGTTTGAATCGAAATATAATATACAATTATTTGAAGGTCAGTAAGAAATATTTTATACAACCTTATAAACGTGACAAAAAACACATTCATGCACCTTTTGGACATTTTAACAGGTTGAGTATTGACGGATTACACCAGCTTTTGCACACATTCGAAATTTACAACTGACTAGGGACATTTTTCGATTCAACTTCATGAACTAACAATCTGATTCCTATATGTTTACTTACAAATTATTCAAAGGCATTATTACTTACCCTGTACTAATAATTTCATCATCACTGCGTCGAATAATAAGTATTGGACCATCGTAACTTGTAAACGTTTGATTAAAAAGGGTAGAATACAGTTATCGTATTAGAAAGAAAATACACATTTACAGTTGAGTCACAAAAAATATAACTTTCAATACAAACTGTCAAAAACTACGATAATATTTCTGAAAAATAGTGTATTACTAAATACTGATGCATTTCATCAAGGTATGGAAAATTCCCATTTCATGTCATTGGCATGTTGGCAACTTCACTGTGTGTACTTACCAAATCACCTACTCCTGTAGAGCTAAATACTGGTACACAGGCTGTACCAGTAGGACAACGTCTAGATGTGTCCATGAATACTTACCAGTATGGATGTCAATAGGAGGATGTAGAACAATCAACAGCTCAATTCTGGAGCATACTATTACTTCTGGCCAAGTAGCATCAGCAGACTTCTTTCAAAGTTATATAGAAAGTACAACCGAGTAGTTCGAAAGGATTTCGCCTACATCTTCTTCATGCAGCTAAAGCCTTAGCAATCCTCAAGCGGAAACCTGAAGTTTGTATTGAGAAACGTTTTATTCAGCCTCCCAAGTACTATTCTTTTTTAGCTTTTCTCTTTGTCTTCCTGATAAACTATATAATAAGCTCTATGCAGTCTGTTTTATATTTTTGCAAGTCATTTCCAATCTACTGTTTTCTTGTCCACGACCAACTATATCCAGACGATTATTCATCTCCCAACTAATTAATTGTCAACCCTCTTGATTACGTAAGACTACTCATTTCTCGGACACAGTCGTTATTCAAGCACTTTGATTTGCTTTGTTATTATTATATCATTATTATTGCCCACTCGGGTTCCGGGTGGAACATACGGTGTCAACAACACATCTCCACTTCTGTTTTCTGCCATCCTCTTCATCCGGGTCCACGATTGCTTAAACTCTCTCATTTCTTCCTCACACGATCCCCTCCATCTCACCCTCAAACCGACGACCCCTTCGTCGCTTCCTATTTGGATTCCACTCGAGCTACGGCCTGCATTGCGCGTGACATCATTCGAGGGTTTCCTCAATGCATGCCTGATCCATCTCCATTTTCGCCTACATATTTGTTGAGCAGTCGGCTCTTCATTGGTTTGTTCTCAGCCAAACTTTCTTGTTACCAATTCTTTCTGATTGGCCATTTGATCTTCAGTATGGAGCCAACAAAAGGAGCAGCTGTTGATAAAAGTCTGCAGTAGCCTGTTGAAAATCCTTTCCGCGACACGCCGGCCAAGTTTCTGACCCGTGTAAAAGAACTGACTGACTTCACATTTGTGTTGAAAATACGAATCTTGTTCTTTATGCTGAATGACACCAGAAGATTTCCGAATTGGTTTCAGGTTGGTAAAGGAGTATCTTGCCTTTCCGATTCTGACTGACTTTGACATATTCATCCGTCCACCAACCCTGTGGTTGAAACAACGCTTTATAGATAAGTGAAGGAGGTAACCTCTGTTAAATTTCTCCCGTTGATAGTGATTGGTGCTGGTTGTTGTCGTTGTTGTTGCAAATAAAGATATTTGCAAAACCTTAAACAATCGCATACTACTACCGATATGTTACTAAATTTTTACTAAGATTTCCTTAAATCATGAGATTTAAGCACACTGAATACAAAAAGTTAACTGAAAGATATTAAAACCAACTGAGAAATGTATTATCAAACCTTTATAACTCACTTGGTTACATGTGATAAGTTATTCAAATCCAAATAATCTTTAACCACAGCTTCTAAAACTGGTTCTAGAAGGAAAGGAATAAGTAAGGAACAAAAAAACTTGTATTTTGGTTATTAATTACTTCGTATTCACCTTAATCTGAGTGTTAGCAGGACACTAGTAAACACAGAGTAGATTTATAAAATAAAGGTAGTACTACCATTCGCATACATAAAAAGAAAAATGGTCAGTTTACTGAATTGAAAGATGTTCCTATTACGATGCCTCAAAACAATTTTCAGCAATTAGTTATAGCCAAAACGAAAATGATCGTAAATAAGTTATAAGCTAAGAGAGGTTACACAATGATAACAAGAATAACACTGAGTAACGTAGTCTTGTTTACACAACGAAAATTTCAGAATTTCTTCACTTATCGAGTGAAATCAGTACAATATGGAATATAAAAAGCTAAGTAAAATTTACGGCTACGGAGTTGTTTATGGAACTTGGAACACTAATTCGTTCTCATCACGAATGAGAAAATATTACAAACTGTACGTTAACAAAATGAAGTGTAAACTGTCGATGAATCACATGATCATATGATGAGTACAACATTCAGAAGATAATCTAACACCTCTAGGTCCAAATTTATAAATACAACTCATCACCACATTACAATTCAATATAAATTACGAGTAGGTAAATACAGTGTTTGTGCAATGAACCACTATTACTTCTCAATCATCAAAAACACTAATAAAGGGTGGAAGATAAACTTGTGAATGTATTCACAAACTAATACTGAAAAAGTTGTCCTCAGAAATGTTATTCGATACATAGTGAGTTACTCATGGTGGCATAATTAAACAAGCTACGTATGTTACTTCTTTAAATTCGTTCGTTTACAGCTGAAACGTACTAGAAAAATACTTACTGGTGGCATTATCATCAGTAAGTGTTTACAATCATTTGAATAAACAAGTTGCAGCGTGTATAGTTTGGGGATAAAGAATGATGTCAGCTCATGATGAAATCCTCCATGCAATCAAACAAAATCCCTACAAAACCAATACTTGACTATAAAGAATTTTATTTTTGAACTTTCCACATATATATAACATCTAGTATGTCACCATTACTTATTAAAGATCACAAGGCTCATTTAGCATATACTAACCAACGTCATCTTTAGCTGTCAACCAAAGGGCGCCTTTACTGCTCAGCGGTTCGCTCCGTCCTCCTTTACGGTTGGCTGTGAGATGTAGCCATTGGAAGTGGAAGATATAAAAAACCTGGCTAGCTGTCTTTGATCATAAGTGTTTGCATTCTATATCACATGTTAGATGGTGGTATAACAAGGTGAGTAATATTGAGGTTAGGTAAGGGGGGGAAATCAATCGATGAGGTTGTGAATTTATACTGATTGAAATGGTTATCACATGTGTCGCGCATGCCTGCCTAGCCATAGCCTTCGTCGACGGGCAATGCTAGCTGACATAGGATGGATCAGGTTGGAGAAGAGCCTGTGATGGTCAAACGAAAGCATGGCTTCATCAGTCAATCAAATGCACAACAGTTAGTTTAAGCCAGCCAGTCATATAAGGAGGTGTAGACTTCTTGGCTGGTTGTAGTCTTCGAGTTAGTAAGAACCAATGATGGCTGGAGACAATCGGTGATATCGCTCAAAATCGTTCTCAATGCATAGCGCAGATGCACACTCTTTGTGATGTATCATATCCAATAAAACTCTATTGTTCTTACATATTACTATTCTTTTTGCCTCATATTTCTGTTTATTATCTCTTTGTCTCTTTTGAATCTCTCTTTAATCTCTTCTCTTGCTTTGTGTGCTGCATGGAATGTGGCAACTCGAACAGTTGCACATCTGTGAAAAGTTCTATGTTGAAACCAGTCAGTCAGTCAAAGAGCAGTATTTGTTGTGTTGTATTTTGGTGATTCACATAATTATTAATAGAGTTACAAAAAGTGAAAATTAACATACTAGCTATGATAGTTATGTTTGATCAGAGTAATATAAACTGACAAAAATAATGGGACTGGGGCTAATTTAAGCGGACGACAGTCTCGTGTCATGCACACCCACAGAAGTTAGAAGCAGTGCCATTAACTTATTCCTAAGTGTATCCATAGGCAAATAGATAGTGAGTAATACTTGCACATGTTTTGCTACGATAACATACTTTGATATAAAACACGATTCAGAACGATAACCAGTACAGAATAAACACTTAATTTGATTTTAGAAGTCAGCTTCATTCTATTCTAAAAATAAATATAAATATCGGAGACTTTTAAATCTATTTCCGATTAGAAAGAACAGGTAGACCTATGAAATAAAAAGAGCCCAACTGAACAGTATAATTGGTTAGAATCCACTCATGTTCACCCACAGATTTCTATGAATCTTATCAGAACGGTGTACGGATGGAGTACACGTTCCAGCTATTTGAGGATGGATTTGTCAGTTGTACCTCTGAGCAAGTTCACTTCAGGGGAATTGATTATTAAAATTATCCAATTTTAGTACATCTCAAAGAACTGATGTATATAATTTATAACATGACTTACCAAAGACTGATGGTGCAGATCTCTTGGATAACTCGTCTATATTATCAAAAGTAGCATCCATAATCTAATTAGAAAGAAGATGAATAAAATGAAGGGTGAGTTTATTACCTATTTCACACTTGAACAAAAGTTATGCACAGTAAGTAACTAGTCATATTCTGAAAACAAAATAATACAACAAGTCATAAAGATGTAATATTTAAATTTGGTTGATGAGATTTACCGTCTGTAGGTTTTAAACTGATACCTTTCCATGAATTTTTAACTTATCTGATAAGCCATTACGCTGTTATGAGATATGAAGCCCATTTTCTTGAAGAATCAAAACTCAACTACAGAGAATAGATTCATCACAGTTTGATAAGTTAATATCAAGCATTTTCCAAGCAAAAAGATCTAAGCTGAACAGATACTCACTTTAAACAGATCACATTTCCTCCTTTTTTAACTTTGATTAGTGTTTTCCATTATGGGTAAAATTGATTTTGATAAAGTCTAACAGTGTCATACAGTAGTAATATTTACTGATGACCACATTTCGAGTACAATTTATTACTGCTCATAATCATATCAAGGTATTCACAGAACTTTCTAACTTCGTTTATATAATCCCATTATCTACCATCGCTTGATTTGATTGGTATTAGTATTTTCCATATTTCCGGTATGATTGATGAGTCATTCCTATTGCACGTGTTGTGTTGGGTGTAGACTCGATGAACAAGGATTCAGTAATCAACCTCTCTCGCTCTCCACCTACCTACATTACCTCTTAGAATTTTAACCCTCTCCCACCATGCTACTGTGTGGTTGTGTGTTAATGCATGCAGTGCAATCGCTGAGTTTTTTTTCTAAATTACTTATCTTCTCGGGGTCAACCATTCTTACCTTAGCTAAATTCTTATGTTCCGACAATCTGACTACCCCGCCCGATCTACTAGTTTGACCTATGTAGTTGACCTCACTTACAGTCATTGCAGGGTATTTTGTAAATTGCATTATTTTATCTAATTGAGTCAACCGACAGGGCCCTTAGGCTACAGAGCTTGTCCCTGAGTGAGTTTGTAGGTTTAAATGCCACTCTAATTCCTGCCTTATTCAGAACCCTACGTAGGGTCTCAGATGTCCCCTCCTTATATGGTATAACAGTAGATGCCTTATATTCTGTCTTATTTATGCTATCATTACTAGTTTCACAATTCTTTTTATTTTGTTTTTTGCCTTTTCTTATCTTCCTAATGAATTTTAAAGGATAGTTATTTGATACCAACGCTTCTTCTCTCTGTTTTATTTTATCATTTAGGTATTTTCTTGTACTACTTAGTGCTACTGCTCGGTTTGTTAGACATTTAACTAAGCCTACATTTACAGACAACGGATAAGATGAATTAAAGTCTACATATCTATTAGAATGCGTTGGTTCTTATGGACGCTAGTGTGCAGTTTACCTTCTATTCGTTTTATTTTACAATCTAACATAGCTAATTTTCCTTGTTCATTTTCCGATTCAGATGTGAATTTTATTCCCTCTACTGGTGAGTTTATATGCGTCAAGAAGCTGGAGATATGTTCTGTTTTTAACACTGTGTAAGTGTCACCCACATATCTCCACCATATTTTTGGAGTAGGATAAAATGTATTAACAGCAATATTTTCCCAGCTGTCCGTAAATACATCTGCTACGACAGGGGATATTGGTGATCCCATTGCTACACCTTCTGTTTGTCTATATATTTTGGCTTGGAATTTAAAGATAGTAGATGTGAAGCATAACGGAAATAAAAATAATATAATTTACAAAATACCCTGCAATGACTGTAAGTGAGGTCAACTACATAGGTCAAACTAGTAGATCGGGCGGGGTAGTCAGATTGTCGGAACATAAGAATTTAGCTAAGGTAAGAATGGTTGACCCCGAGAAGATAAGTAATTTAGAAAAAAAACTCAGCGATTGCACTGCATGCATTAACACACAACCACACAGTAGCATGGTGGGAGAGGGTTAAAATTCTAAGAGGTAATGTAGGTAGGTGGAGAGCGAGAGAGGTTGATTACTGAATCCTTGTTCATCGAGTCTACACCCAACACAACACGTGCA
Source organism: Trichobilharzia szidati (assembly GCA_944472155.2). NCBI lineage: Eukaryota > Metazoa > Platyhelminthes > Trematoda > Strigeidida > Schistosomatidae > Trichobilharzia > Trichobilharzia szidati. Next base: position 131,860,591 of record OX235279.1, on the reverse strand, counting down.
ATAGGAATGACTCATCAATCATACCGGAAATATGGAAAATACTAATACCAATCAAATCAAGCGATGGTAGATAATGGGATTATATAAACGAAGTTAGAAAGTTCTGTGAATACCTTGATATGATTATGAGCAGTAATAAATTGTACTCGAAATGTGGTCATCAGTAAATATTACTACTGTATGACACTGTTAGACTTTATCAAAATCAATTTTACCCATAATGGAATTATACTCTACCACAGTGCACAAGTTTTATTCTTAGATTGATGAGTGTTTCTCCAAAGTAAGCCAACGGAAATCAATGTCCTTCAGTGCAAATGCTCAGTTGATAATTCAACTCAATTGAGGCCAGTCGATTGAAAACCCTTATGAATATATTAATGTTCTTTATAAAAAAAAATACACTTTTATTCCCTGATATTCTTATTTTATGCTGTTGTCAATACATATCCGTCTAGGCTTTTAGATGATAAGCTCCGAATTGTGATTTCTAATCAGCAATTAGTTTGTAAATGCGTAAAGGACAAACAGCAGCAGAAGTTTTGAGCCGCTTAAACGTGCGACAATAAATTTCCCTGCTAATGTGGAACTAGTTATATGTACACAGAATAAAATGTGCACTTTTGCAGATGCTCTTCTGAACTTTACTCTGCCTGAAGACAGTGACGATAGCATAACTTAATCATAAGTTCAACATTCCGACATTTGGTCAATTAGAGTTACACAGTTCTACTGGAACTTTTAATCAAAACTATGCACAAATCCAGACTGAATGGTGCAAGCAAAAGTTAAATTGCGAAAACTGTGCACTTCTGAGACACTAACCATAGATGTGTCAGTTTGATCAATTTCCTGTCTATTAATACTACACTGAAAGGAGAATAAATAAGTAAGGAGAAATTGTGTCCGGTTATTATAACTTATCACTTCAATTCAATTACTCAAAAGTGCTCCTACTAAACAGCTGACCTGCCAGAATTAAAACTCGATTACATTGATTTCAAAAATACAAATGTTAACTGCTTGTTCCTGAAGGTAAGGTGTTACTTATTTTAGATATTAAATCCATTTTAAAAAGAATCGAAACACATTTCAGACTATGTAATATAAAAACAAATGTGCTATGCAACTAGCTTACCAAACCAGCCACATCAGGAAAGTTCATTGCTGTCCAAGAAGCTGTATAACCACCAATAGACCAACCAAATAAGTAAATTTGAGCAGGTTGAAAATTTAGTCGATGTACAGCGAATAGATAGCATGCTTCTACAGCATTTTGCTCCTTCTCCGGAAACGGTAAACCCTTTAATATCATATAGAAAATTAATTAGAAAGCATAAAACATAAATAATTGATTTCTGAAGATTATAATTGATTTAGCTAGAGGTTCTATAAATAAGAGAAAACACAGAATAAAAAACACCCGAGAAAAGCAAGAACAGATAACAAACTGACATCAGTTAGAGAATCACTGAAAACGAGGGACTGCTGGACAAATGTGTCGTCCTTGTTTGGCACACGACAGCAGTACGCATTTATAACCCCACCAGTAATCGAGCCCAGGACCTTCAGGTTACGAGGTTACTAGTGAGCACGCTCACTACAGGACGAAGTTGCTTGCAGCTCTAGTAAGAAGCTGTGATAATTGGGTTCCACAGATTAGGGTGTGAAAATAAATACCCGCTGTGCTAAGTGGTACAATATGGTCAGTAATTATAACACTTGACGTAGCGTTAGGTAAGGCAATAGGTAAGTTTGTGAAGCCACTTCAAACTAGACAACTAACACATATGCCACGTAGGCCTAATCATCGCCTTATAGGATAAGCAACGTTAGCAGATACTGGTTTAGGTTGAAACAGAGCTAGAAGTGAAAAGATCAAAACATGGCATCAATCAATGAAGTTTTTGGTTGGTCTGACTGACGTAAGGGAGAATAGATTGTCTGGATGTAGACAACATTCACATGTTAAGAATCAATGGTTGGAGAGTGTCAGTGATAGAGTTCAGAATCGTTCTCAATGTCATCAAGGATTTCAATCTTTATTATATCCAAGATTCATTGAATTCTCATTATTTTTTATGCGATTATTCTTCCAAACATCTCCGTTTATAGTAGTATTGTAACAACAGAAGACAAGGGCCAGGCAACAGATCGTTTATTAAGGAAATCAAAGCATATTTATATATTTTCATGCACATTATTATAGATTAGTTAAGCAAACAAACACAGTCTTCTGATTGGCTGTTTCTCACTTAAAGTTAATCTTTCATCTCCTTGTGACTGTCTCTTGAATGTCAGATCATCTATATGTTAACTGTATCCGCCTATGCAAAGTCTGCTGTGGTTGGTTTTGAATCAGTCTTTGTTCATATTTTCTCACGACAAATCTTGAGAACGTAAACATTGACGTAAATTACTGTCTACCAATTTGGCTAGTAGACAGCTCTCACCACAGTATCACTGCTTTTCTTTTCGCTGTTTATATGAAGTGTGACAATATGAACTAAAACACACACGTTTAACGTTGATAGTTCAGTTCGGTTCATTTATGTCATCAATGCATAATGTCCGACATTTAGTAAATTGCTCGCCAGTAAAGAATGTAATCCGGAAATAGCTGGGAGATTGCGAAACCGTCTTGGGAATATACTTAAGTCAATTCTGAGCTCCGAATTGCTTTTCATACAATATAACCCAAGACTTTTTGTCAAAGTTGCAGCTGAAGCTTCAATCTAAGAAGTGGGACATTAATTTTAAACGCCTTTCCAAACGGTTTACAGAAAGCAATTGTGCATGTGTTCAGAGTGCTGACCATCGCAAAACAGAAATACGGACAGATTAAAAAAGAATCTTTAGCTTTAGTCTTCGCTGTGAGAAGTTTCCGTACAATTATTTACAGTTGTCGATCTACCTTGCTAACAGACTACAGACTGTTACTATCAATCTACTGTTCAAAATCTAATACTCCTGCACATGCAGCCAATTGACTATGGTGCTTGGTAATCATCTTGATGGCGGATTTTGTCATTAAAATTAATAAAACTAGTGTTTTAGACAAACTGGTGGCTTTGTCTAGTCTAGTGAAGATACTGTGATTGTGCCGATTTACCCTCAAAGACAATGCTGTTCGATTATTACTAGCAATTGTTAGCCGAAATCGAGCTTGCAATGCGCAGTTACAATAGCTTAAAACATACTACGAGGTCCTTGTCGCATCTCTGGCCAAATATTCGGGCCCAGTGGCAATTTGCAATATCTGCTGGCTCGTCACGACTCCCTCCCTGTGTGTTGCAGGGGATTGTTTGAAGCTCGAAAAGCATATAGTATTTCCAAAAGCTCTTCTAACTGAAGCTCTCAAACAGTTTCACACGGGACATAAAGTGTACTTCCATGGGTCCCTCATATTGACTAAATGTGAACCAACACATCGCCAACTTTGTTAGGCGACGTTCAAAACACCAGCAAGCAGCGAAACTTTCTCGCTAAATATCCCTTACCCCTACGGCGTAGGGAGTAGTCTCCTAATAATACAGACTTTGCCAACTCCATAAATAGTATATCCTGCTTATTGGTAGTACACTCCATTTCAAAATGCCTGGCGATTGTATCCGTTGTCTCATAAACAACGTCACAGACGCTAAAATGACTACCTGAAATATGGTCTGCCGGAAACAATAGTTACAAACACAGTTTCAGTTTACTGATCATCGGTTTCAGCAGTACTGCCATCAGCATACTATCATGCATGCTTTCACTATTATATCACTCAAACGGCCAGGCTGAACGATCTATTAACATTTTGAAGAGAGCCTTACTTAAAGCGAAGGGAGAGTAGATACCACTTGCTTTCACTCAAGAAATTCCGCCTGTACATAGCGCAACTCCGAATGATTCGCTACCGGCAAAAATACTTTATGGACATAAACTAAGGATTATTCATAGCTCAATCTTAACAAGGGAACTTAAGCATTCTGTCTCATTAAACAAAATCGAAGAAGGATTCCACATTGTTGCTGATTTCTTTTCCCATGATTAAAGATCATAGCACAAGGCTTGGAATGAACATTTCGACATAGCACGACAAGGACAAGTTATTTGTGACATAAAAGTTGGCAATAGTATATGGACTCGTTGTTACAATCGGTTAAGCCTGCAACGACTAGACTCGGTCATCAAACCAAAGCTGATTCCGCCTTTTGACACATTGGCAGAGACACGTTTAGGGAACATGAAATCATCTCCGTATTGATGACATAGATGTCCAAGTGAGACAATATTTCTCCTCATATTTGGAGTTGATGTGGATCATGAAGGGATAATTATATGAACAAAATTCCAAGCAACAACCACTGTTGTAGGTCAGCTAAAACATAGACAGTTATATCAAAAGTGAGAATTGAAATATAAAGACATGTTTGTATTTATAACAGATACAACTTAAATAAATCAGTAAATAGTTGAAATAAAGTGCTAAAATAAAGCTATATCATACCGTGCTTTCTCCAAAACCAGGATGATTCCATCCCAAGACTGAATACCCTTGTTCAAGTGGGACCACAGGTGTTCCAATCTCAGGATATCCACCATTACCTTCACAGCAAAGTATCTATGAATGATAATTGTCAGCAAATAAAACAAAAGATAATGATTGGTATGATCGATTTTCAGAATGAGACTATAACTTACATCAAAGATAACTCCAAGTGAATGATGCAACCTACTGCTAGCTAAATCGAAGTGACTAACTCCACAATAAAAGTGAATGGATGGATCTATAAGTGAACCACACGAACATTCCACAGAAACCTGCACATATTCCATGTTAATTTCGATAAAAAAAGACCAATATTTGCGAAAGGATTATTAAGAAAGTCTGAGCAAATGGATGCAATGCACACCAGAGGAATTAAGATAAAGTGTAATGAAACATAATACAACCGCCTTGTCCGCTACATGTTCAGGCACTCTGTTTTTGGGACTCTTAACCAGAGCCAATGAAAGCACGATTACTCAATCTATGAAGAATATTTTACAATTTAAAAGGAAGAGTTAATCAAACAAAGTGAAATTTCAAGTGAAAATTTTTATCAGGTGTGGATGTAACAGCAAAGAATTCTAAATCTTCTTTTACGCATCGTGGGTAGACAATTCATTTATTATCATGGGAAAAACAAATCACGTCTGACACACTTGATGACTGTAAAATGGCTAGGATTCCCATGTAACTACCGGTGTAATTCACATTTTTGAAAGGTAATTTCACTGTTGCTTACGGTATCACAGCATAATATGGCACAATACTTGGAAAGTTTAGCATCTAAACATTTATGGTATCCCAGGTCATCACAATAAGCAGGTTGTCGATTTCTCAGGTTTAATAGACGCTCTATGCAACTACTGCTCATCAAGTTCCTCTAAAACATTATTTAACATCTGTTAACTAAAAATTCCTAACAATTTCATATTCGGTAAGTCCATCTGATATAAGACATAGTGATTCAGTATTAACATCTCGAGTACAATTTATTGCTAATAATCACATTAATGTTTCTACGCTACTTTCTACAATGCTATATAGTAAAAACGACTGTGTTCAAAACGTCATCCAATTTTTAATACTATGTCGGTGTGTTATATCAAATAAACTTATTTAATTTGCGTGTCAGTTGTTTAATGGTAAAATGCTCTCCACGGAAACGCGGAGGGGGGGGGGGGGCGGGTGACCAAATTCGATTTCCAGCCAATGCTACACTAAATCTTGACCAGTTTACCAGGCGGTAGTAAGTTCAGAAAACAGGTAAGGTGGTGCGTTAGTTTTGCAACCCAACGCCGTAAAAACAGCACCATCGGTACGGAAACTTCGCGATCATGAAGCCCCATATTCCACTCGGAGGGTGAATAATGAAAAAAAACTGGAATTAAATTCTGCATTAGTCCACAAAACTGTTGAGGACAATTCACAATTAAAATATGGAGATAGATAATTGATTTTAGATGGAAAAGAGGATGCTGCAACAAAAGCAAATCGTGTTTTCAGGAATGCAAAACGACAATACGAATAAATATTGTTATAAAAGCTACACAGCAATGGTTACTATAATTAACTATGATGATGATAATAATAAATATCATCTTACTAGAATTTCTCCCTTAGAATCCCCATGTCCAACTGAAGTAGATTCTGATGAAACCGGAATCGATCCTCGACGATCAGCATAAAATGCTTCCACGAATTCACCATCTCTCGTTGAAAATCCAACTCTACGAATATCGTACTGATTGAATGGCAAATGCATGAAGTGGAATTTTTTGACAAAGAGAACCATGAAGGAAATGAAAAAAAACAGATATTAGCCTATGATATGTGAGTGCTTAGAAGCATCAAACACGAATGAAGGAGACTACAGCTGATGCACAATAGAAAATAATAATACTTCAAAAATCTAATGTTCTAATTCTGATGATCAAAAACAGTTGTAAATCTCAGTTCCACCATTGTCTGGACACGGTGAACGAAGTAGTACAAAAATGTGCACAAAGTTGTAAGTTTTATTTAATTCGTAAGGGTTAATGAGAACTGATTTTGTTTAAGAAACTCAACAGGTGATGTGACCTACGGACTTATGACCTGTTGGTAACGGTTTCGGTGCTCAAATTATAAAGTTTGTGATCCTAAACGTGAGAAAACGTGGTCTTAAAAACATATTCTGATTCATTTAAAGGGATAATTTATTGGAGCACAAACAAAGTTTTATCACATTGTAACAGTCAGTATTATCATAGGGATGAGTGGATTCTCTGTAGTATCACTAACAGCCAACGACATTCATGCAGATGTATTCACTCGTGATTAACTTTCAACACCAGTCGTAGTGTATTACCAGCCTTAATGTATTTGTCCCTCATACTCGTATATCCTATTCTAATTCACATATTATTATCTTAGTGTGATTTTTCAGTGTGGAAATGAAGTGATACACTTCCATAGAAAGCATCTTTTTATCTGGACAATTTGACACTCCATATTTCGAACGAGCTAACCTGATAAGCCATCTGCATCGACATAAGTGAATGTCCAATTGTCAACGACCATATGAATTGATGTACTGATTTAACTAATTCTACCTTTTACAGAATAATCCTACTTTAGCTAACACTGTTCATCGTGGAAGGGGATTCAGGATACACACTAGCACATGCCATAACCATCTTAATGGAATAGACCTGAAAACAACATATATTCTTAGGTAGCATTTTATTTATTTCCCATTTTCTCACACCTTTTTTTTATTCCTTCAAGTTCCCAGTGGAACATAGGACTTCAAGCTGGAGGCTTGAAGTTTCTGTAGCAGTGTTTATTTTTACAGGATGGGGTTGCTAGCCTCATGCCCAACCTTTCCTCTTTACCAGCTTTTTTCAATATTTGCTTAGAGAGGTGAAGGAGTGAGTAGGCCGGGAATTGAACCCCGGACCATGTGCATGGTCGGCGAGCGTCCTAACCGCTATGCCACCGACGCATGAGTAAATGAACGCAAACACCTATGGTAAAAAAATCTGAATTACTTTACATTTAACCTCATCGATCATGCCTGGCGGTCGTAATGCAGGACACGACATATTTATGAGCTACTAAACAGATTCATAGATGGTTGGTCGAATATCACACCTACACCAAAGACGATGCAAGTCGGCAACGAAAAGAGTCTACATAAAGCCGCTTTTCAGATTCTGTGTGAGTGTAAAAATCTAAAGTAGAAGACTGAAATTATCTGATTTGCGTTGCAATAGCTGTCTACAAACATCATCAGTGTTACACATACCAGTTCACTGGCCCTTCTCCATGGGCAATGTTAGCTATTGCAGGATAGGCGTGGAGACAAGTTAAGGGTGATCGAATCAAAACCTGGGATCAATGCACGGTATTTATCACTGTTAATTTGAGGTGTATGGGTATGTACTTCCTGGTTGAGGTCCTTGAGACGCTAAGGACCAATGGCTTAAGACTCTTGGTGACATGGTTCAAAATCGTTCTCAGTGGCGCAGTTGCATTTACTCTTCGTAATTTCCCAGTTCCACCAAGTCCTTATGTTCCCGATGTAGCTTTTCTTTCTTCCAAAAATTTCCTTCCACTATAGTTTTTTACGAGTTTCCTATTTTCCCAACTTTATAGGACAGTATGGCAACTTGGACTGTTATATTTTTGAATTGTCATTTTTCAGACAGAGTTTTCATAAACAACCCCAGTTATCATCTCAAGTGAGATTCAAAAAGTAACAGAATGACTTGAGCTACCAAATGTGTAAATCCATTTTTTTACTCTAGTCAACAAATTATTACTCAGCTTTGGTTAAATACAGTTAATAACAAGTCCAATTCCAAATGAAATTTACACGTTAGAAAACTTTAGAAAATATAATGATGACAAAACTTACCAGTCTCCTCAATCTGTCCCGTGCATCCAATCTGGCATTCACTAATACAGAGTTTGAACATAAAAATGTATCTATTACTGAAAGCATCAAGCCAATAAAGAATTATCTAGGAAAATACTTTTATATGAGAAATATAGAGAGCATTATTATGCAGAGGAAAATTTAACACTAACGAACCTACAACAAGGCGCTAATGCATGAAGTTACTGATGGTCGGGAAAAGTCGTACTGAGAAAAAGGTAAGTTAACTAGCACGGTTTGTGAAATGTCAAGAAGCATCGGTAAAATATTATGGACGACAGCCATGAACCTATCAGAATAATCCAAATGCTATTTCTTTCAAATGCTTGATTATCTTATTATTCTATAATAAGGTATTATCTCTCCACTTGTTTTTCAAGCTGATATTAATAACTTTATATCCTTCTTGTTGACCTCTTTTCTCCCTGTGGTGAAGTATGACACTATAAACCACTGAACTTATGTGAGAATGTACTGTGTTGTCCACTATCTACATCTATCCAAGCAGCGTATATCAATGGTTTATGGCATATAAGTTGAACAACATGATAGAATATAATTCAAAGTTATCTTATTTGTCTGGTAAAACAAGTGAAATAGTGTTATTGATTGAAAAACACCACCAGTGGAATCGATTGGCAAATAACAAGTACTTTGAAATGTTGCGAAAGATCTGTAGTCTAGATGGATATCTTTGTTATTGTGTTTTCTGCGAGATAGTTTGTTTGTGAAGTTTTCCGCCTTACTTTAGACATTTTACATAACTTCAAAAAAATGATATTCTGAAGGTAGGGAAAACTAAGACTGATTTTTGAGGTCCCATAGAGTTCAGCAGGAATTTTTTTTAAAAACGGGGTGTGTATACTTTGATATTGGAAACTTTACTTTAGCTTTCATGAGAAAGAAGTAAGATAAGCCACTTAGATTACACTCCGATTAAAACATAAGAAAATACAGTATATGGGACTCCGTAATAAAAAGTACATCAGTTTAAGTACAGCAAAAAGACATTTACGTGATGTAACAGATGTTAAGGTATACGAGATTGGAAAATAAAAAGGGCAGCGAGTACATGGAACTAGACTGTGGCAATCATTTCATTAGGATTATCTGATGTCCAAACTAAATCTGCCAAATGTGTAATCACTCATCGGAATAGAGAACAGTTAATAATCTTATCAAGTGAATTAAATTTCTACACCAAAACTCTAAGTCTAACTTCAGCATCGTTTACTAGATGGTCTCTACTTGCTCAGACGGCCCTTAAAACGCATCGTTAACAGGATGCCTCTGACCAAGGTTTAGCTTTACCGATTTGCAGCCTAATACAAACAAAAGACTATCTTGTAATAATTTTTTCATACAGAAATCCACATAAATAGTCAATATGGTACATAGCATCAATTTAAATGTCCAGGAAAAACATATTGTATCCCTGCTGAGATTAGGTCACTAGTCACTTCAAAAATAATAATAAGCGATCAATACACTCAGCCATTTCATTATATGTTAGTGCACGCCATTAATATGATTCCACAACGTTGTTAGAGCTTCCACCTAATCTAAACCCATCAGATCCTTAGACAGACGAAGTCTTAAAAAGTTGAACATAAAAAGAATTATAGTTACCAACATATTGACTAGGAATAGTAATAACCATGTTCCATTACTTTTAATTCCACTTTTTCATAACTCCTCGTATGACTGAGAGTAGAAGTAAAAAACCTCTGAATATAACACATGTGTTGGCCATTCGTTTTAAAATCAATATTATCAAGCTGTACGAAAAAATGATCGTGTCTCCTGAAAGTGTAATACACTGTAATTAAATAAAACTCGAGTGCATCATGAGAAACACTAGTTATCATCTCTCTATATTCATAACAGTAAAAAAAGTGCATACTGGAAAGTTAAATAGCAAATTTATTTTACAAAAACATAATACGCTCACAGGTAAGCGAGTTTAAAATCCCTGTACATCCAATATAAGCCATACGAACACCAATAGTATGTGCGATAACCCATCTAAAAAATGAATGAAAAATGACATGCAGAGATTGGAATAATTCCATAAAGCTGTGATAAGAAATCCAAAGTCAGAAACCATGAACACTCCATTAAAATTCTACTACAGAAAACAACAAACATGTGAAGTATTCACGTTTATGATGACTAATTTCTTATTCCATTTATGAAACATCCATATAAGACAAATCGAAACGACAACATTGGGTTTTAACAGTTGTGAAAAGGTAAAAACGAGCATCACACAGGTATGTGGTCTACCGTTTTGGCTAGTTGAGTCCACCAGCCTTCCTGCAAAATTTAGGGGGATCAACTGGGGATAAGAAAACATGATATCTCATTCTTGATCTTAGTAGACCATGGCTTCGACTGAGGGAAAATTTAATCAACAAACATAAATAATGCCTAGAAGCATGGCATTTACACGAAATTGTGACCTATAGACATATAAGAATAGATCCAATCTAATGCCAACTGAGAAAGAAAAATCACCCCTCAATAGATCAACTAGAAACACACCATACTTGGTGAGAATACGAACAATACGGTGCTTTAGTATTTAGTTTTAATACGTAAGTTTCTTGACCCAGATAGCAGCATTCAGTTAACGATTCTACTTCAGTATATGCAGAGTCAATACTGTTAATTCTTTAACACATGGTTGGAAGTTTTTAATCTTTTGCCTTTAATTTGGAATATGTTTTTTACGTCATAGGTCTACAATTTGAAATACAACTGTTCAAATGGCTACACTTGGAAATGAGTCGAACATCCAGTCAATCGGTATTGAATACAGAAATTTTTATCAGCCATGTCTGAGTTGCTAAAACTCACTAGATTAATCGAGTCTCTGAACAAAAATGATACGCTTCAAGCATGATCGCAAACTGATGTCAGTTAGAGAACCATTGAAAACCAGGGGGTACTGGACAGCTGTTTCGGTGGCTATTGACACAGCTGTCCAGTAGTTGTATTCTCTGAGCTAGTTGTTTTTCATTGTCCTTTTAGACAATATTTTTAGCGCAAGTTTTGGTATGCTTTTCAATGATTCTTCAAGTGACATCAATCCGTGATCAAACTTGGAACAAATCAACTCCCTACAAAATAACCCTTGGAAAAATTATAGGTATTCAGTTAGCGCATCAAGAAGAATAAAGAACGTCGTTCTGAAAGTAGCACTTAACTCAATGAAATTTCATACTTCAGATTGTGGTTACAAGTCTGATATTTTTGGGAAAATAACAAGACTCGCATGTTGAAAACAGAAATAAACGACTCACATCAAGGGTGAAAATACAGTAGGTATATCTGAAGTACGTCTGGGACACGTCTTTTTGGGTTTTATGCAACCGTCAGGTAATTGACGAACGTCAAATTGGACAGGCCAAGGAGAGCTGAAAGTATAGAGAGATAATTTGTTCTGTAATATTTTGTTAAGAAATTGTATGCTGTGAATATTACCAAAGTGGCCTCAGTAGTGTTTTTCTTGCTTTCTAAAAACAAAGTCATGAACTCCTGATATGTGCGATTGCAAAATCTTCCAGTTCCTACAATTATTAACGCAAATGTGGTTGCTAACCTCTAAAGAGAAGTGCTGAAAAATATAATGCAAATGTAACAGCAAGGAATCTAGAGAGCTGCAAAAGACTGTCATAGGATTTCACTAAAGATTGAAAAGTTATGCAATGCATTATTATAAAATAACGTACATTTTCTAAACGCCCAGGGACTCCAGAAAAGCACTGTCCACTTGATCACACCTACTGCTATATGGAACATTTTGATAGCTGACGAGGAGGTCATTTCTAATGAATTCGGGGTGTATGCCGTTGACTGTCATTACAAAAAAGAAAAAATCGTACGCACCTGATCTGCCGTTACTTCTGGGACCCGATATACTGATGGCCCAAATACGCAAGACCACCAAACATGAATGGACTGCCACATACTTGTTTATAATGACCAACAGCAAGATTTATACAATCGCTGTAAGCAGTGAAGTCCAATTTGAATGTTTGAGTAAAAACAGCTGGTTGAAATACTGGTGGGAAAATTATAAAGTGGTATGCTGAAATAAAGGTTGAATAAAAATTCAACTATTAAGAAGATAGTGGGCAGAAACACAAAATGCATAGAAAAGGCATCAAAACGATAGTAAATGCACACTAACTGCGGCAGAAAAAAGTTATACTGACATTTTGGAACAAAAGCAGACCACAAATAATGAAAACAACTAATTTGGGATGCGAATTTTAATTAGAGCTTGCCAATGATAAAGAATATTTCTGGTGTTTGATAAGTTTTACCAGATTCAGGAAAAGTATTATTACTATTCCCTGAAGGTTGAGGAACAATGCACAATGCAAAACGAGCATTTGCTGTGCCTTCCTCTCCATCAACACTGATATGAAGCGATGTAAAGTCACACATGCTGAACCGTAGTACTATAGGCACTCGAATTTGAAAGAGTGAGAAGTTAGAATCCTGCTGTACCTATTGAATTCAAGGTTGTATCATCAGCTGTCAAGTATTATAAGTCAAATTAAGTCTATTTCACAAGTATTAACTGATTTACTAACTTTAGTAAGTCAATTTATTTTCATTCGCACGTGCATCTGTAATTTTATTCTTCCGTGCAGCTGATTACATTGGATATTGCAAGCGAGTTTTTCGTAAACATGTTCTTAAACATTAGTTAGCTTGATTAAAAAGTGAAAATGGATCAAAATTTTTTATTTGTGAACATCTGAGGTTGTTTACTAACTGTTATCTATGTTATTCAGGTGGCTTACCTAAACAACTGCAAAGGCTTGAGCTCCGATTATTTGCATGCAGTTGAAGCAATAGCCATGCATTAAAAGAAGCGAAACCGAAACTCTGCGTTCGTTACCGCAACCCGAATTTGTTCTTGCATAATATGATTCCACTTTTTTCTCTTCTTTGTCATTACCATTATTAATCTAATATCACTTGGCTCATTTTACGCCTTTCAAAACAACTATTTCCCTCAAGGATTCTCTGTTTCGTGCATTTTAATCTTACATCCGAACTTTGGCGTGAACTATTTTAACCGCAATGACTGGGTGAGTATAGTGCGACTGTCCTAGGTACGTAACATATATATGATTGCACAGCTCCAAAACAAATCTGTTAGGGAAAATATGCCATTTTTGAATAAATGTTCCTTTTTCTTATTTCTAAGTATTCGTATCAAGAAAGCATTGAAATAAAAACATCAAGATGTGACATCTACTGAGGTCTAACTCATCTCAGTAGTGTTAAGGGATACAATTTTCTTGACAATCTTATATGTGATCCAAACATGCTGTTGCGAGTCCTCCGGATTTACGAATTGGAGTCAGCAGAAATGCTGAAGATACGAATATGCTTCAGCTTCATTCAAAATTTGTCTCATTTTGATCATAAATGCTTTGATTCATTTACTCGTGCTAGGGAGGCTGAAACTGGTATATTATGCAGTTCGACTTGAATTGATATATAAGACAAAACGATCCACCTATAAGTGGATAGCTGACTGGTTTCAACAGAGAACTGTGCACAGCAGTTCAAGCTGCGGTAACTCTAAACAAAAGCAGCCCAAAACGAAACTACCTAATAAACGAATCGATGACCTTGACAGATTTATTTACAGGAATTAGTCACCCAAGTGGCTGATAAAAAAACCACAATGTGTTTGCAATTTTTAAATTCGTGAGTTTTGAAGTCACATATAACCAGACAAAGTGCAACAATAACTGAAATTTATTACCATACGGAATGTGGTCTCCTAACAGTAACACAATGCAGAAATTGCGCGCTTTGATTCATAAGATTCAGGCATTTTCAGAAAGTTGAACGCAAAAAGAAGAGCCTCTCCTCATTGCTTTAATCTCACTAAGTCCTGTCGAAATGATTTTATAAATTATATGTTTTTATACGAACACAGAACATCCTAATCAGATAAATATCTATAGAAATATCAGTGAATAACTGAAAAAGATTACATGGATTATGTGCTGATAAATTCCCTATCTACTTGGCCCCTCTCGTGCGATTTAAAAGCGTAGGGGATTATGCTTCACGGTGACTTTTTCCCCTCGGCTTTATGCGGCTCTGAATCATTTACAATCACATCTCTCTTTTCATAAGTTGTCTCGACAACTAATAAAAATAACCTCTCAACTATCCAAATTAAACCCCCTCCGTCTGAAAATTTCATTTGTCTTTTATGAAATTTTTCTCCAAAAACATTGGGCGGACTCCCTTCTTGACTTATAACTGTGTTCCCACGTAGGTCTCCCAACAAATCGTTAACAGAATCTCACTTAATATGTAGTGATTATTATTAAAAATATGCCCATAATCTCATTAACCCAACTGCTCCGTTGTAAATCTGAAAACCCCAGATTCGGTGTTCTGCACTTGGATTCTCCCTGCATATATATATCTGCGTGACATTTTTGTATGTGATTTAAGGATTTGTTTCAAATTACAGTGGATTCGTGATTATATCAGCCACACAATTGTAATATTTCAGTCTTTTGAAAACGAGGTATTAGAGTCAACTACCCGTGATATTGCTGCGGATGTGGCAAGATTCATGGAGACCAGGAAGTTAAGGCCTGGAAAAGATTAATATAAGTAGTTAGGGATCAGTATATTGATAATAATCTTCCTACTTAATCATCCAGTCTAAGTCTGGATTAATAAGAATGTGATTGCGCTATTGCATATACGATAACAATACAGATTTCGGTGCAAGATGAAGACGAAAATCACTGCTGATTACGCGTGATGGAATTATTGAAATGCAAACAAGCAAATGTGAACTTTCACTTGCATATACCACGATAGTTCACCTTGAATCATCATTAAAAATAGGTAAAATATCACTTATACAGCTCCATGAATTTCTTTCCTTCCACATACGCTGGCGCATATATCTATGTTATATTTGTTATTAGACCATTCCTGTTTTGATGGTTGCCAAAAATATATTCATATTGGTTGGCATTTGTTAACTGTTTGCTCGTACACTGGTTTCATGTTCATCATCTACAAATAATCTCAATGTAGATTATTCATTGAATTAACGTTCTATATCCTTCGGGTTTTCGCTGCCGTTAAAATTGGTTATTTCTTTTATTTCGAAACTTGCTGCCACCTGACCGGTTCACATATTTCATTGTAATTGTTTCGTATATTGCTTTCATCCAGTGTTCCAGTTATTTTTCATCTATTACTTTATAAATGTTTGGGAAATTAAACACATAGACATGTCTGGAAATAAGCTGTTATTTCAGTTCTTTTGTTGTTTGCTGTCGTACTTAGTGGTTCATATGATTACAAAATCTGAAGGAATCTGGGAAAAACAACGCCTTTTTATAATATTTACAGCACACAACAATCTACAAGCCAGTCTAGCGAAGAAAGCACAGTGGGAGTTGGTATTAGCGAGGTTTTCGATGTTCACATAAGACCCGGAGAATTTATAAGCTGAGCTGAAGTTGAAAAAGCTTTGAAATTTTTTCAGAAGGTGAATATAACATGAATATGGACACTTTCGGACAAAAACCCGATATCCTGTTAGGGAATCTAAATTAAACAATGAAACCCCACGTCTGAAATGTGACTATGTGCTGTTGGTATACCCTTTCTTTGGAAAAAAATAAATTGGAAGGCAATTGGAAACGTCTTAAAATGTAAGTGTGAGCTATGGTTTACTAGTTCTAAATACAGTGAGTGCGTATTACAGATACACATCGGTTATCCGTGTATATGATTCAAAATCACTATTGTAGTCACAAATGTTTAGTGAAGGACAGCAAGCTTAATATACGCTAATTCAGCTTCAAATATTACAATGGCTCATAGGAAAGCGAGGCATTGAAGAAGCCCAAAAGTAGAAATTAAGAGTGACTAAAAGATTTTATTAATTCACGAAGGACAATTCCGAAGAGCGGAGCAGGCGTTAGTTTGATCGATTAATGTCTTCTCTAACTTCACACTGGAAAATTTCCACATAGCTAGAAAACAAAGTATTTGCAAGGACTAGCACAGCGTGGAGTTATAAAAGATAATAATACGTATTAGTAATCAAAATAAATTCATTGATTCTATCAGTGCTTAGCAAACTTTAGGTGTAAATGAAAATATTCGTAGTCCACAGCTGGTTTTTATATTGATGCCGTCTGTATAAACAGACCCCATGTTCTTCGATATTAGTGGATTATACGAGGATTTTAAAACGCTGTCTGGAAAAGTAAATAATTTTAAGATATTCTCTCATTAAGATTACTTGTAATACATGAAAGTAAAAGATAAACTAACTCCAAACTAATTTCGTCCACTTTAAAGAAATTATTGCGAATGTGTAACTTGAAAATTAATCCACAATCCAAGTAATGTCTATTGAACTTGAGCTTGTGAATTCTAGAGGAATAACATTTGCATATCAAGAATGTTGTAGCTGTCAAATGTAAGATACGTGAATGTCAACTCTAAATAATATGCGTTGATACCCTTCATCACGATACAGAGTTCTACTGTGCTTTTGAAGACAACAGTGCCACATAATGCACTGAAACAGGCCAAGTACAAGGATAGAGTCCCAGGAGTGTAAATGTTCCAATGACCTTCTGAATGTTCCAATGACCTTGAACGCATGCTAGTCATTGGTTTAGGAAACTTACCATTATCCTACCGCGAAAATGAAGGCTGTTCATCTACTTAGATGCAAATTTCACCCAGATCACGTATTTCAGTACTGTCCGGATAATGGATTAATAGCACGTACTCGGATATGTATATGCAGGTCATTGACGGATATGTATTTAGATGTACACAGTGCAGAAAACGAATAAGTGTTCGTAATGGTAAGTGACAGTCTCAGGTAATTGTCTTCTAGGGACTTTCTTTGAAAAATCAAAACTTCCGTTGACGAGTATCCTGTTTATGTGCAATTACTGGGTTTTTAAGTCCGGAGTGAAATCAACAGCGGCTCAGACATAAAATAACTGAACATCTACTGTTCAGTGGTTTCAGTTTTGTAGAGATTTAGCATCATGGAAAATGAATAAAATTACACAAGTATTGGGAGAAGTGGAAGTTATCGTTCACATCGACGAAAGTTATTTTCAGTCATTTGGATGAATATATGTATAGAAATTGGTTTAATTTCAAAACTGAAATTCCTCTTAATAATTGGAACATTTTTTATCTCATATTAGAGAAAAGTACCTTGTTTGATTTTTTCATGCTTATTTATGTAAAAATACGTAAAACTATGCAAAAATCATCCTTCTCTCTGATTGGTCGGCTCAAGGTCGTTTGTGCGTTCGCATTCCTTGGGACTGTATTGTAGAACTTTGCCCTTAAACATTCCATCGCGATGATATATCTGCACTGCAACATGTACATGGAGATCCTAGGACAAATCCATATCCACTGTTGGTGATCGCAAAAGTTAAAACATTGCCACTAAATGTCAGAACGCTTTTAGGAAAATTTGCCGTAGCCATAAAACAACTCCCGGAAAATCAGAATACTATTTTATGTATATAATAACCACCTCGGTTGCAATGCAAGCGGCATCAAACGATAAACGGCAAGTCAAAAATTTATCTGTCCACCAAGTATAAACCATTGTAACAGGTTGGCCATTTGATTCACAGTTGGTTGTTGTCAAAAAACTAAAAAGTTTACAACTAACGTCAGTATAATATACATTTATACTTTTGATCGTTTTGATCCGGTCCTCTGTCAACAAGCAAACGTCTAGGTCGCGACAGAGTTCGTTGCCTCCAACTCATATTAAACTGGTTCGAGTAAACAAGTTCATTGAACGTCCAATCAGTTTTACCACCATTGACACTCCCCGGCAAACCGCCAATAAGCGTTAACACTGTGAGGACCTCAGCCACTAAGGACGAGACTGAAACAGAAAGCAAAGCAGAAGGGACAAACATACAACAAACATATATTCCTCACACTGGTGCACATTCTTGCCATCCGTCAACAACAACCAAAACATAAGTTAACTCTATCATACGTCATCAGATCAACTTTTCAACTCTAAAGTATTCTTAACACTTAAAAGCAAGAACGCAAATTACCACGGCGAAGCCCACAGATGCCAGTATGACTTCCATGGCGATATAGTTTAGCACTTTCTGCACTACTACCTCTTGCGTGCCCAGTACCAGCAATAACTGGCACCTCTTGTCACTCTACCTAGGTCGGAACAATAGTGATACGTGCAAGTAAATCTCTAACTCACCAGCATAAGAGACCTCAGGCCTACGCAGGTACATCTTGCCACTGCTGATAGCCACACAACAACGATCTTGCCCACATGTTTGTTTAATGCACAACCCCCTAAATCACTCCACTTTCAATCCAAGCCTACTTTGATGTTAGCCTCCCCTCATATTTAGTCTCATTTCATGGTTTCAGTTTCATTATCGCACAACCCCATCATAAATTCAAAATATTCAGGACAGCTTCAGAACCGAATGGCGAAAAAGTTTATCGGAATTTACAAAATGCAACAAAATGCAAAATTCACTTTGGTTACTCCCTCGATCCTGGCACTACGAACATATTTGGGCGTTACACGGGATACGTACAAAAGGCAAATCTCGTAAATAACTAGTGGACATATAATTCAGTATAAGCGGGTAGGGTCACTCCGCATAACAAGTTAATTGTATACGCACTTCACACTTGCATACATACTGGGAGTACACCTAATTTTGCGGAACATACCAGGTTGACGATTCTAAGTTGCGAGTTTGTCGTGGGTCCATTTACTGACCTCCTACCATCACCTATATCTTTAGCTCCCAATGGTGCTACACATTTAAGATCGTCTCATGGAGGACTGTCAACTGTATAACACATATGATCAACCAAGTGACAGCACAGAGTAATTTATACCAAAAATAATATCATTTAGATAGTAGGTCGAAACCTGAAAGCCTATTATTGCAATTCTAAGACACTCCTGCAAGCAGTTGGGTCACCATCACTACACTCACTATCGACTTCCGTTCATCCAAATAGACGGATAAAATACTTGCGTTCACTGGCGGTTATGTCACTGTTGGTGACAGCACTGACAGCGACGACTGACTAATACGAGTTGTTGGACCTGGTGGGGCACCAGCAGCTGTTGTTTTTGATATGTAGAAGATTGTTTAATTGCAAAATTACCACTACTGGTAAGTTTTATATGATCACATGCAGTTTAGGACTAACATCTGTTGCTAAATACACCGCTTGTCTCATTGGCATCCATATTTTTATAACCACCTCTAATTCTGATTCTACGTCACGTTCTTCTCCTGCACGGTGGTAGGCGTCGTCTGGGGCACACCACTCAACACTAGCATACCAGCTGCAACTACAGGCTCGCTCACTGCGTCAGTATCTCCATCATCACATTAGTCTGAGTCGGAACTCAAAGACGCCGAATCTCCAAGCACCTCACCACCAACCAACAATCCAACAAAATCTGGACCATTTTGCAAAGCACCATTCACGGACAAACCATCATGTCCTGCAGAGCAGTTGAACACTACGCATGGTTTGCCGGGCTCTTTTGGATTGAGAACTGATTGATAACGTAGGTACCACCTTTCTGGTTCCTCTTGATCTATCCATCTCTCTACGTAACCTTCCGTTATATGTTTATCAATAAAATTCCCATAATAAAACCACAGATATGAACCTGGGATGAACTTCCTTCTTAGACTCATACGTCACTTAGAAGCAATATCAAGGCTACAAGGCAATCGCTTATCGTCATATTTCCATGGTAGACCAACAGTGAAACGTCCATTGTCGAATACACAAGTACTCTCGACCAACTTTACCACCTTCTTATATTCAACAGAATGAGAAGAATCGGAGCTCCTATCATCAGGAAAATCCTTGTTATACATAATAATTGTCATAACCTGTTATGTATGTGAATATGAGGACCTGGTAGACTACGAGCGAATCTAACTAATGCGCTGGCTAATCTATCCTAATCGCACGTCAACAACAACAACAATACCGCCGGGCACGCAAGACAAAGAAAAGAGAAGACTGGACGTTGATACGAGAGCTTTTACTGTCTCTAACAACAGTCGAAAATGTTAAACAAAACTCCGTATTTATACAATTAGAAAAATCAATGTCACATTTTAAAAATATTAACAAACCCTGGGAATTCAGTAATTTAAATCAATAATCACGCAGATGCGTGAAATCAATGATTATGCTAGTGTGGGAAATAAATACTGAATATTAATGATTCACCTGTGTATATATTACCTCCCCCTTTTAAAAAAAGAATCTTGCAACCAGTTTAGTTTCTTTTTTCCTTGGGGTCGATTTGGAAATGAACTGTTTGTGTTCGTTTGCGCTGGGATCGTAGGCTGGGCAGCATCTCTTGTTTTGCTTCCGGTTTGACTGGTGGTATTTTGAAAGTTTCCAGTAGAAATTCCAGTGGCAATTTAGATTCTTGGGATGTAGTATATCGACGTCGTATCTGATTTTTATGTCTAATCCACCATTCATCCCCAACTTTAACCTTGTACATTAGAGTTCCATGTCGACATTCTATCAAGCCTTCGGTCCATTTTCTGTTCCTCGGTCGATAATCGCGCACATAGACGGCATCACCCTTGCGGTAATACTTCAGACTATTTCTTCGTTGATGTGACGAAGATGGTAACATGGAGTGGTGATGAGTTCGTAGCATTCGACCCATTAGGAGTTCTGCAGGGCTTTTCTTCTGTTCTGCCAGTGGTGTAGTTCGGTATACAAAAAGAAAGTTTTGTATTGCTTCCGGTTTCGCCCCTCCCCCTGCTTTCAACAACGCTCGTTTGAAGGTGTCGACAAATCTTTCTGCCTGACCGTTGGATTGAGGGTGATAAGGTGGCGTCCGCACGTGTTGTATACCGTTTCTCTTGCAAAATTCCTGAAACACTTGTGAGGTGAACTGACTGCCATTGTCAGATACGATGATTTCTGGTATACCGTGACATGCGAAGATCTTTTCCAGGACTGATACTGTTCTGCTGCTAGAAGGTGATGTCACTTGTACTACCTCCGGCCATTTTGAGTAAGAGTCCACGAGAACCAAGTAGTATATACCTTCTATCGGCCCAGCAAAATCCACATGTAGGCGGGACCATGGTTTTGACGTGGGCCATGCCCTCGGTGGTGGATCTTTGGCTGCCATGACAGACATCACTTTCAGTTTTTGAGCAGAGCCTCTCTTACTGGAGCTAACAGTTGCTACTTTGTTGCTACCAGACATCGAAGCACTTTTGGCGCAGCCATAATCACTATGACGATTCGAAGTTGGTTTTTCATTAATCACGACATTCTTTATACTGCGTTTAGGTCTAATATATCTGTCTCTCATTTCTGGCTTTCTTGTTGACGGCTCAATACTTTCGATCTTATGGCATACACTGCTTAACGGAATCTCTGACAGGTGCAGCTTCTCGAACCAGTCTAAACCTAAGAGGTCAAGGTTTGAGTTGTTGATGTAGCATGTGCCGACGAAATGACTATTGCGAAAACCAACGCTGCATTTAATTTCTCCATTTATTTTTTATTTTTTTATTTTGATTTACAGCTTGATTCCACACCGTATTTTCAGTACAAGTGTAGAATTTTCAGCATGGATATCAGTAGCCCAAATTCAGGCCGACCATAGATATCGGGTGTGCGCCGGCAGGGGATCGAACCCCGGACCATGTGCATGGTCGGCGAGAGTCCTAACCACTGTGCCACCGACGCACAGTATTCCACCACATGCACTAATTGCTATCTGATTTGTCTTCTCTATGGCAGGGCATCCCAACTTCTGCCACAATTTCTTTGATATTATTGTAATATCGGATGCTGTGTCGATTTGTAGGCGTGCCGGCCGTGTATTAATCGTCAGATTGATATATTTGCGAGGTGCTGGAGTACTAATATGATATGTTGCAGTAACACCCAAAGACTTGGGCTTGTTGCGCCGTCTGAGTCGACTACGAGATCTGGGTCGGTTGTTGCGTTTGCAGTAGCCATCTTTGTGACCAACAGTATGGCATCGACGGCATTTATGCTGTTTGAATGGGCACACGTTTGCGAAATGCCAGGAGCCACAGTGCCAGCAGGCTGATGGTGGTTTACGCTGAGGATGAAGCGGTGCGGTTGATGTCGACGGTACTGGATGCACCGCATGCACTTCTGCTGCATTTTGGCTGCCAGACTGCACCAAGACGGTATCGTTGTGAATGTTGATTAAACGCTGATATTCTTCACCGACGTCTTTCAAAGTCATTCGTGGATCTTGTTCCAGACGATTTAATAGACGTGTGCGTATATCAGCAAATTTAGGAGACTGCAAACCACAAATAAAAATCAATACCTTGAACTGGTCTTCTGAGAGTGATTTCAATTTAAACGTTCACACGTGCGACTGACTATACCCAACTGAGTATGGATATCATCATTTTCGTTCAGAACAAGTTTCATGCAATGATATCGAATGTTGAATAACGATCTCTGATCACCAAACTGATGACGAAGGGTATGGACAGTTTCATCGAATGATCTTTCGCTGGGCTTCTGGGGCAGAATTAAGTTGCAGTATTTATCTAGCTCATCTGCTCCCAATTTACGAAGTAGAAGCCGTACTTTCCAGGCATCATCTTTATCCGCAAAGTCTACTCGAAATAGGTCTTCATATCTGCGAAACCAGGTATCAAATGTTACGTTCGCATCTGGATCATAAACGAATTCTGAGATGCTACTACCAATGCTGTCGTTGGCTGTAGATGAATCAGCAGAGCGTGATATTTGTAGACCAGCAAGCATTTCCATCAATTTTAGCTGCTGTTCCGTTAGTTTCTCTAAACGCAGTGGGTCCATCTTCAGCAAACCCGTCGCCAAATTTGTTATGTATGTGAATATGAGGACCTGGTAGACTACGAGCGAATCTAACTAATGCGCTGGCTAATCTGTCCTAATCGCACGTCAACAACAACAACAATACCGCCGGGCATGCAAGACAAAGAAAAGAGAAGACTGGACGTTGATACGAGAGCTTTTACTGTCTCTAACAACAGTCGAAAATGTTAAACAAAACTCCGTATTTATACAATTAGAAAAATCAATGTCACATTTTAAAAATATTAACAAACCCTGGGAATTCAGTAATTTAAATCAATAATCACGCAGATGCGTGAAATCAATGATTATGCTAGTGTGGGAAATAAATACTGAATATTAATGATTCACCTTTGTATATATTATAACCTCTGCGTCTGCATAGTGATTTTTCACTAGACGTGATTCACGGGCTTCCGTTACGCGACTTCTCACTGCCTGACCATGTAGCATCCTCAATGCACACATGTTTATATTTCCTCAGTATCTCTCCTCAGTAGTCTCATCCGCTTCCGGCAACTTCCACTGGGAAATAGCTCACAGATTATGGTCAGGAATTCTAAGCAAGGGTATTGAAAGGGGACCAAAGAAGTTCGAAAACTCTACTGAACCTCAGACATTTCAGGGCCACATCAATCAAATCAAAACCAACTGGAAACGGTTTCAAAGTTATTCGGACAGCCTAAGTAGCTGGTCTCCTAGAAGGGCATGAGAGACTCGAACATCTAATAATATTATATAATAATAATATATTTTGTTCCTGTTTATGCAGGAACACACTAATTGTACAGGCATGGATGAGTTATTATATAAATTACACATATTGTGTTGCATGGTGAATTTACAGTTTGTTTGTTCTTTCTGACATTAGAGTCAGTCGGAACAGTCTGCAAAATAGTCTGTCTGTGTAACACATAAAGAGATATAGAAATATTGTCTTCGTATTAACAAAATACCCAGACATCAGATGAATGTAATACAAATATCTGGGAAAAATAAAGCTTGAAGTCAACTCTCCTACATAACTTTGTTGTGAACAGTATCATTGGCTTAATGTTCACTGGTGTATTATTTTGAGGCCAGTAATGTATTTATTCCATTTTTTCAGCAGTCTAATTGTAGTTTTATAATAGGAAAGAAATTTGATCGTGGATACGAAAACTAGATAAGGTCATGTTAAATTGTTTTACTGCATCACATTAATAAATACATCCTTGGACAGACACGTTATATTCCTCTTCACTAGTAGGAGCGGTGTTAAAGGCAACCTGGCCATCACGTCAGCTGGACAGCTTATGGAGTTACGAGTACTGCGTGCAAAGCTCGCGTCTAGCGGGGTAAATGGCTGTGCAGCAGTCCTGAGTGTTATTTCTAGTGGGGGCCAACCGGAAACCAGCTCAAAGTTGTAAGAAACGTAACTCACTGGTTTCCCAGTGCTGAGGAGCGCGATGTGACTTATACTAGCTCAGTCTCTTCTTATTCCATGTCCCCCAACAATGCTCACCTTGCTACCAGCACTGCGTCTCCAAATCATCAGCGCTGGTGAAGTGGATTTCACCTCCTGGAAAGTATTCCAGCTAATTTGCTTGAGTGCAGATAAACTGACAGCACTAAAGGCCTGCATGCTAAGTAACAGAAACAACCACAGAAAAGGAGGCAAGTCAGGCTAGTTTCAGCTCAATGTTTATTGGGGGTATTTAGTATGTAAGTGACCATCGTAAGCTTCAACTCCGCATTCATCTTTTTCGGGCACTTGGTAATAATAATGAAAGTAATAGTACGAGAATTTTGTCATTGTAAACATGGTGGCAAATTGGGCATGTTTAACTGAATCTCACCACCGTATCTTTGCCCACCATAGCTAGCTTTCTAATCCCTCACTATTCATATGTAGCGATGAGATGTAGCAACGTTGTAGCATGGAAAATTGTGTTGCATTCATATAGCAATGGTTGTTTAGATCCTGGACTAAACACCAAGTTATATCATACTAACGAAACATGCAGCATCAGCTTTTCCACAAGAAGCCATTTTTCTAACTCTCTGATGTCAACTATTTGTCATGCTGTATTCGCAACCGGATTTCACCACGTAATTAATTTAGTGTTTATCAGCACCAGTGAAGTTAACCCTCATCGGTAAAACTATTTAATTTAATTCGGGGTGTTTACTGTAAAATCATAATAAGTGCTTCATTGGTCATGTTACTGAGAAGGTACCTATGCTGTGATTTGGGGAGGTGAAGGGAGTGTTGACGTTTTGTTATAACTGTAGGGAATTAAATGAGGACGTTGTCGCCTTGTTCTGTCTGCGCCTGACTAATATGCCTATCTGCTTCTGGTACCTTCCGATTCAGCGAACCACGCAAATATCAAAAGACAAAGGTTGGCCTGTGACTGTATATTGTAGTGCAACGTCTACGACAAAGAAACTTATTTAGGAAATGGTATTTATACATTTTTGCAACAATTCAGACAGCTAACAGCATTTGAAATAATTGATCGTAATAGTCAATAACAAAGTGCGTGGGAAATGATGATATACCACTTATGCGAGATTAACAGTCGTTAAGATAATTGAACAATAACAAAGTGTGTGGGATCCTATCACGTTTATGTAAAGTAGGGCATATACCAATGCAAATTCATGTACACACAACTCCCATAGTATTTGCCCTGCATAAATCAGAGGCAGGTTGAAGCACCAGATTGATTGTTCAAAATGTGAATTGTATTTCGGGATGAAAACCGCGGTACGATGTTGAATGCTCAGATAGCTAGATATTGGGCAGAAACAAAAGTAACATGACTGCATGTCAAACAGTTTGGGTGCATGACCACGAACCTTCAGCTTAGAGCGTTGACTTGAACAATAAAGGATATAATGCAGTGTTGAGTGACGAATGCTGTAGTCAAATCATTTCGGAGACCTATTTGCCACCACAGCTCACTCCATTCTAATGGAGTTGTAAGGACGCTAAGACGAAACCATCAGAAGGTAAAATGCTAATGATGGCACCGTCAATGCAACTGCACATATGGTTAAGATAACGAGTCGTCTACTGATCATCCGCCCGAGCCAATGTGGTGTTTGTTTATCGTCCCGTAGGTGTCCACCTGTCAGATCTCGTGCTTCTTTTGCTTCTTGTACAGTGTCCGTCGCATCTTGTAAGAAAAATAAACATGCTAGGAATCTTCTCGACGAAAATTTGATAGAAATAAAAGGTTGAATCGGGATATATAGAAACCACGTGAAAAAATATGGAAACGAAGAACACTGAGGAGAAGTGCTTTTAAACATCTGATGCTACATGTACAGGCATACTAATCATTTTAATTTAATATGTGTGGTGCAGTGAAAAACAATCTATATACATTGATATAAGTATAAAACTTGGGCACTACGGTAGAGCATATTCATAATGAATCTATACACATAACAAAGTAGTAGAAGCAGGACAGTTCGTGTTCTCCGGCAAGATTAGTATGCAGGTGCTCTTGGAACCCCAAGGTTTTTCCGAGTTTTTTCTTTTGAGTTTCGTTAGAAGTTTGGGTTACATTCGCGTTACTATTTGCTTCTTCAAGCACTAGCCGTTACTCAGTCAATTGTGCATTATTAGGGACGACTGGTTCAAGATTCATGCGACTTCCTCTTAAGTAGACCGGTTTCATACGATCGACACTGACAGAGTCTTCGCGGCCTTTTTGTTTAAAGTGAAGAATTTGTCTATACGCTTAACGACTTCCCCTGGCCCATCGTATGAGGGTTCCAGCAGGCGATATACAGATCATAACGGAAAAAATGTGAAAACACCTTTAGGCATGAGTGAGCGAAAGCGTCTACGGGCCGTTTTTTAGGGGAGCTGGTTTAACCAAGAGTATTTTGTTTGTGAGGCTGCCGATATACTAGGCATGATCTGCAGTTGGTGGAAAACTGGAGGTCGAAATAAACTCACCCGACTATTCAATATTCCAGTTCAGCCAGAGTCAGTTTTCAGTGCGTTCCGTATACCGAGGCTAGAGACACTGTCTGTCTTAAGCTGTTCGTTGTACCATTCCGTGACCACAGAAACTTCTATGAGTTGTGGAAAATTTCTGAATGAAACTGAGATCCCCTGCATGTCATCATAACTGCACTGGTATCCGGTTTTTGGGGAAGTCTTTATCACTCAGGATGCTGTGTTATGATGACAAAGAATCTGCTAAACCACTTATTACTGATGGAGAAATAAGTAACATCATTAGAGTATGGCCAGTTGCTTAGCAAACTTTTGTTTACCTGACAAAAAGGACTATCAAGCTCAGCGAGCAACCCAGTGGGGTTACTAGTGTAGCGGTAAATAATTCCCCAAAATTATTGACCACAGCAATCATCACTCAACATTGGATGCTGGTCCTCACTGTTTAAGTCGACTTGTTTAGCTGAAGGCTTCCGGTCAAGCACCCTTGCCATTCGGTACTCCGTCGTGTCACGTGCGTGCACGATCACTAGCTAGTTAAGCACTCGATACAGCTTACTATTTGGTCCCGAAATATATCACGTACTTTGGTTGATCAATCTTGCATTTTGCTTTATCTTTGGTACACGAGAAACGAATACTATAGAAGTTGTTGGTGTAAGATCTTGCGTCAGTAAACTCCGTACAATTTGCGAACGTCGATACCGTCAACCTCTAAACTAGTTATATACCTGGCTGTTAAAAACCCCAGTTATAAAGTGGAGGCAAAACTTCAGAGATATGCACAGGACGAAATCTTGTGTCATGCACATTCAACTCTGTAACCGATATGTTTTTACATCAATATATTGATTGCTTTTGGCTGAAAGCACATATTACCAGTCATATAAGACACATTAAGGGAGCAAACAAATAAGTGGCCAAGGTAACGTCTGCAATCAGTTCATAAACCATCACTGACTCTGAGACTCCTGACAACAATCACAGTACAGATGAAGTGTAGAAATCACAGCATTATAGTATTATAGCTCTGCCACACTAACATAAATAATTTTTAACCCCTGTAATGTATACATTAAGTAGTTTTATGGGTTATTCTACTGCAAGGCACTGGCAAGTATCACCTCATCCTTCTTAATGTGATTCTGATGTTACTAACAGTTGTTTCCACGTAGACTACCACAACTTAAGGTTGGACTTGTGCATCTGATGTGTTTTTCTATCCACTCATATGTTTATAGACGTTGTCCATTAGACATTTTTTCCTCTCAGAATTGCCATACGGCGCGTTTTGTCCTTGCTTGAAAGACAGTCCCTGTTAGTATTCATTAAATTTGTGTAACTGAGCTATTTTATATTTCAGAAACAGATGAGTGTTTACTCACCACTTTTTCACCATAGTAAAGACCAGTCCTTGTGTCACTGGCACTGATTTTTGGGACAGGAATGTCTGTAGATATAATGAATCACGTAGTCCCCCTCATTTGTCATAAGGATTCTTGCCCATGCACATATACAGCAGATGGCTTGCAAATTTCCTCAGCGACCTCGATTGTAAATAGATAGGCGACTTCATAAGAAATGTACAGTTTTTATATAAAACTACTGAGATAAAAGCTTTCTGATGTTTTATGAGCTATTACAAGTTGCAGTCATATTGCAGTTTGTACGGATTGAATATTGGACCAAGGCCTTGCGGTATTTTGGACTACAGTGTTCCACTTTGGTCGTGAGTTGAGCAAAGTCTTAAAATATGCTTGTAGTTTTTACTTTTTTTGCATCTAATACTGCCACACTGCCTTTTTGTTAACTAGTGTACTAGAAAAGCGAAGGCATCCACGTGTCCTTAGTTGTTCTAACCTGATGGTATGAAGGCAGTCATACCTTCAAATTTCCCCTCTGCAGCAAGACAAAGAAGTAATGTACCCGTTAGGTCGGTACAAAGATTATAAATGTGACCGTCTTTAAACTGTTAGTTGCTTTTTATCTGAGGTTTGGTCACTGAGCCCGATATCTTATTAACTTCACACCAACCAAATGAAGAGATGGCTATCATCTGTGGTCCTGTTGAAAGTCAACACACAATCGAGTCTTCTGAAGATATGAGTTGCAATCCAGTAAGGGTACCGTGGTTCTCCATTTGCAAGGCACGTTGTATAAGCTGGGTGAAACATCCCAATGTAGCTTGTTCTTTTTGCTCTCTCTCTCTCTCTCGATTGTGTGTACAGCACTTTTCCAACCGGGCATTTTTCAATCATTTTCCGTTTGAATGCCATTTCACGTCTCTTTTATTATATACGAATAGGTTAATTTAGAGTTCGAACTATTTTTGATGGAATAATATTAACGTTGTGTTCGGGTAACTCGTAATAATATATCTAAAACCAGCTATGGATGTAGTTGGATGTTCTGGTCCATTTACCGTATACAGCATAATGTACTGACATCATTAGATTTAGGCACCATATTAAACCATCCATAATTACCCACTGACAGCTTCATTCGGTGTAGTAAATTTTCTGTACACTTAACCTTGTTCACTAATGAATTTATAGGCCTCTTATTTTCCTCACACGGTCTGTTTTTGGCGTGTTCGTTCATTTTCATTATACCATCCGATTTATGCATAATTACTGTTAATTCACCACTATAAGACTTTACAATGATGGTTTTATTTATCACTTCTGAGATTCACAATAAGTGATTTTTTGATTTTGTTAAGTTCGGTCTCTTCCTTATATTGTTTCAGTGCTAACGCACAGTGGAGTGAGATCTTTTCAGATGTTTTATATACTAGACTTAGTGTTGTTTCTACGGTAAGAATGACATCCGTGGGCTTCACTAATTGCTACGTCGAAATCTAGTCATTTAAGCACTTATATCTTTAGAGACTCCTTTTCTCGTGAAGATGTTGGTCACTCCCTATTATATCGACAGTCGATGTAACGTGTTAGAAACGCAGAAACTGGAAAAAATTTTATTCGGCGAAGTGACTCCAACAGACTTATGATTTCAGAGAAATAGTGTGAATCGCGACAAAATATTTGCAATTATAATTATAGTTCAGCACCAAGCAAAAAAAAGCTGTGTAGTGATAACAGTTTAGTTGAAAAAAACACACTGATTTGAATCCCGCTGTGATTCAGATTTTCGCTTTACCTTCAATCATCAAGAAAAATTACCAGTAACACCTGATCAACGTTAAGGACTAGATAACATGAAGTAGACTGCTTCTGGTGAACTCAGTTTTAATT
Organism: Trichobilharzia szidati; assembly: GCA_944472155.2. Classification (NCBI taxonomy): domain Eukaryota; kingdom Metazoa; phylum Platyhelminthes; class Trematoda; order Strigeidida; family Schistosomatidae; genus Trichobilharzia; species Trichobilharzia szidati. Next base: position 131,829,959 of record OX235279.1, on the reverse strand, counting down.
CATATTACTCATTCGTGACTTCCTTGACTCTATCATTGTGAAATGAGGACTCAAATCTTTTATCAAATTTAAGTTCTCTCAAAGTTAAAAATATGCCTTACTGATTAGCTCCAAATATTCCTACTGTTTACGATCAACATCAGTGACATATTTAAAAGGAGAATTAGTAAGATCATCAGACCGGTCCCAAGCTTTATCATTCAGGAATTTGAACACATTTCATTATTAAAATTTGTATTTATCAGTAAATCGCAAATAAAATAGATTGATATATGTGTAGAGCTTATGCACCGTAGTAGTATTTAATTCCATATTTTATTATATGTATTATACAGTTACCTAATGTATAACGTTCCAATCACAATTTATTGGACATAATCATATCGATTGTAACTATACAACTTCTAGCAGAGTGATTTCCCTCATTAGATGGTAATGCCCAACGTTTTTCCAAACAATTGTCTGAAAAAAGTTCAAATATCCATACCAGCGGAAGGTTTTTACCAACGATTGCATGTCGTCAAAGTAATACTATTTGTTAAGAACTTCTACAGAAGTATTGTAAAATAGCTTATCATCAACCGATTCTATGAAAATTCTCTTCCAATGAAATGTGTCTGTATGAATGTCATGTATGAAGTTTCCATTCACTGTTACATGGTGAATCAAGCCAGGTGATTCATTGATGAGGCTCTTTTAAAAAAATTCATTATCAAGCTGTATAATCGTATGCACATGGTTCTTGTAATGCGAATTGAGACAAATTACTTACTATAATCTTTGTTAAATATCCAGCCACAAAACTGATCATTTACTTTATTATATGGTCCGTGGGATGTGTAAATTTTAGATGTAGAATTAATAAGACTAGTAGACAATTAAGGTGTGTCGGCTGTGCAGCAGTAGAATGCTCACCAACCACGCATGCGGTCTTAGGTTCGGTTCCCGGCCGACACACTCCTAAACCTCGATGGACCGTTTGTAAGCTCGGTAAAGAGGGAAGGCTGGGAGTAAAACTAGCAACTCCACACCGTAATAAGAAAACTGCTGCCACCGAAACTTCATAGCTCAAGCTTGAAGCCCTATGTTCCACTCGGAACGCAAAGAAATAACAAACAATTAAGGCCTTACTCAAAAAGGTGAAGATTTTGGTAGGGCAACATTGCGAAAATCATATTGCACTGAATAAATAAAGATAACAATTGGGATAATGCCTGAAATTATTCAGAGTGAAAATAATAATAAAAATAATGAGCGGATACACAGATTCAATAAACAAAGTGAAAAGTCAGTAGGACCAAGCTAGAAATGGGAATAGTAATAATTTAACATAGACAGATTAAGACCACGAAAGAAGTGGTCATGCAAACTTTTCCTGTATTCAAAGCTGTGGTTTTTCTAATTCGATGGCCAAAGCTTCTGCATCGTCTTCATCGTCTTATAGGAAACTGTAGACTTCTTCCTTTAAACTTTATCTACTGTATATGGGGTTTATAATATTCTCATACTGTAGAAGCACCAATCACTATTAGAAAGAGTTCATTTCTACTCATCTAGGCAGCATCGTTTCAACTACAAGCGGCATCGGTGAGGATGTCAAAATCAGAGTCGAAAATGTAAGAGACTCTCATCACTCTAAAGTCAGCTTGGAAATCCTCTGTACTCAGCATAAAGAACAAAATTTGGGTTTTCAACACGTGTGGGTTGTTCTCTATGGGTCAGAAAGTTGTACTGCGCTTCAAGAAAAGCATTTCTAATAGGTTGCTAACTTTTATCAACAGTTCTCTTCGTTCCATATTGAAAATCAGGTGGCCAGAAAAAAATTAGCAACATAAAACTATGAGAACAAACCAACTAAGAATCTATTGCTCAACAAATATGAAAAAGAAAATGGAGAGGGATCGGACAGTTACCGAAGAAACCGTCAGTGACATCTCACGCTAAGCCCTCCTGTAGGAAACAACGGCGCAGATGCATCCACTTCTTGTGACTTATGATTTCCAATGAAACTGTTTTGTTCTTCGTTATTACTATACCTTTATCTCACACCCCTGTTTACTGTCTATACTATGCATTTCTCCTACTTTCTCTTGCTTTGCATACTACATGGAGTGTGGCGACTTGAACTGCCGCACATATGTGCAAAGTTCTATGTCGAAAACAGACAGAGGAAAATACGGATTGGGCGTGGGTTCGAGGGTGATATGCAGGAGATCGTGTAAGGAGGAGTCAAAAGCTTATGGGCAATTGTGGGGCCAGATGAAGAGGACTGCAAAGAATAAGACAGTGTTATTGAGGCTCCAATCGGAACCCAAAGAAATAACAGTAATATGATAAACGACAACTAAAAGGTGTGTAACACATACAAAAGCAGTTGAAAAGCAGAATTTATCCAAAATTTATGTGAAGAACAGATGAAAGTATAAGCAGACGCTGGAAAAGAGTTGTAGTCAGTGGTTATTAATTAGCACATTGAAAACTAAAATTATGTGAGGGTGTGGATAAATCTACTCTTGTCATTTTTGAGCATCCCACTATCTAGGTCTGAGTGTCAAGAGGTACCAGTGCCTGTAAAGTAATCTAGCAATATGTATTTCTCGATTTTAATATTTCAAATGTACTGATACCCAATCCTAGGTTAAAGGTCTTGGAATATTGACTCCAAAATTAAACCCAGCATTGTCCTGAACTTTTTTGTTGTGGAAAGCTCTTTACCTACGGATAAACAAATACCCAAAATTAGTCCTGTATGTCTGTCTTGCGTGTCTTCGTGGTGTGGTAGGTTAGCTGGAGATGGAGCTCCTTGGTTTAAACACTAGACTTCTAGCCAATGGGTCCTCGGCTCGATTGACACTCACCTACTCCAACCTGGGCAACTGAGTGATATTTTCATTACTGCAACTCAAAGTTGCCACACTCGATGTAGCACACAAACGGCTGGAGACTGTTAATATATTCGCTCCTTGTCATCGAGATTATGGACATCACTACTGTTCTTCCGTGCTTTAGTAGCACTGCTGCGGAATGCTCGCCAACCACTCAGATGGTTTGGAGTTCGATCCCCGGCCGATGCACTCCTTTACCTCCTTAAGCCAGTAATAAGACTGATAAAGAGTGAAGGTTAGACATGAGGCTAGCAACCTCATCCCATAAAAACAAACACCACTGCTACCGAAATTTCAGAAACGCTCTAGCTTGAAGCCCTATATTCCACTGGGAACATAAAGGAATAAAATAAAAATAGTACTGTTCTTTCAGTTATTCTCTCTCACATATTCTTGTACATTTTGTTGTTATATTCCTGTTCCGTTTTTATGTGTATTTTTTGATGTCAGTTCGACCTGATGCACTTCGGTGGAACTGCGGCTCATCGGCTTAGGTGGTGGACTTCTAACAACTTGGTCAACAACTGGAATTCTGCTCCCTGTTGATACTTGAACAGTCTGATATTGTTATTATTCGTTGGGTCATTGCCAAGTGCACGAAATTTATGTGGGTGTTAAGTAGCAACAAGAATAGTTCTGTGGAAACTTATACTTTTTCATCAATGAGTTCTGTTGTCACGCCAAATAACAAAAATACATTAAATTCTACATTAACAGGCAGGAAGCACTAACCACTTATGTACTCTTTAATTATCATGAATCACTTCCATGTGTATGTCGATCTGTATACTTCTTCAACATGAATTACATTTCTTCTTCAAGTTAACAATCTGTGGAACGAATTCCGGCAGTCTACATTCCTGATACACTGCACTCATCCAACTACTTTCCAAAACACTGTAGCATTTGAATAAGTGATAGAGGATAAAACTACTTTAAAAATTAACTTCACTACCTAAAAAGTTTCGATGTTGAAATACTTGTAACGTTGATACGTATTAAAGGTGTTTGTCTATTGGAATTTTAAGTTCCGCTGATCTTGAATATTCAGCTATGTACCTGCATTTTGTCACTACTTCACGGTTGATCAAGTAGATATTGTAAGGTGGCGCAAATCCAAACAACATCTGAGTCTACACTTGTAGGTGATATGCATACGCACACAATCGCTCTGTATTCAACTTGCAGAAATATCCAAAGAAAATATATTGACTGCCGATACTTTCTATCCCTCATTGTCACAAGCCCCAAACAAATACTATCATCTAATATTTATTATCATATTCTGTTTATTGTTTCTGTAAGTATTCATTCGTCTTTAGTTACCACATATCACCAAGACATTAAACGATGCTTGTAGAAATCGGTGACTTCAACATCCCTTTAGAGCAAAGGTTTCCAAGTGGGATGTTTCAGAAAAGAATTTTTATAAATGTTTACATATATCTTGATCATATCATGTTCAGAAATCCGCCAGTAGGACCAGTGCACTATACAGGTGTGAAGTACTTACACCAATATGAATAACTGACTGACTGACTGGTTTCAACATAGAACTTTACACCGATGTCGGTCGGTCGGTTTTCGACATAGAACTTTGCACATATGTGCGGCAGTTCAAGTCGCCACACTCCATGTAGTATGCAAAGCAAGAGAAGGAAGTAGAAGAAATGCATAATATAGACAGTAAACAGGGGTGTGAGACAAAGGAATAGTAATAACGGAGAACAAAACAGTTTAATTGGAAATCATAAGTCACAAGAAGTGGATGCATCTGCGCCACTGAGAACGATTTTGAGCCATGTCACCAATTGTTTCCAACCATTGGTTTTTACCATCCCGAGGACCCCAACCAGGAAGTCTACATCTTCCTACGTGGCTTAGATTAACTATTGTGGATTTCATTGATTGGTGCCATGTTTTCGTTTGACCACCGCTAGCTGTTTTCCAGCCTGGCCCTATATCAGCTAACATTGCCCGTCGAGGAAGGCGATGACTAGGCGTACGTAGCACATGTCCTAACCATCTCAGTCGATGTAATTTCACAGTCTCGTCGATTGATTTCCCCTCCTTACCTAGCACTCGATCGAAGCCTAACCTCAATATTGCTCACCTTATCATACCACTTCACGCGAGAGATAGAACGCAGACACCTATGATCGAAGACAGCTAATCTTATCATGTCTTCTGCTCTCAATGGCCAGGTCTCACAGCCATAAAGGAGGACGGAGCGGACTGTTGAGCAGTACACACGCCCTTTGGTCGATAGTCGGATATCGCGTCTACGCCAGAGACGGCGAAAACTGACATATGCGAACCTAGCCCTCTGTATTCGTGCTGAAATTTCGTCTGAGATCAACCCGTTGGGGCTGATGGTACTTCCCAAGTAATTGAAGCGGTCAACGTGTTCTGCCACTTCACTTCCTATTTCTAATCTAGGGGTCGATGAAGTCCAATCCTGCAGCGTCATCTTACATTTTACAGGGGCGAATCGCATGCCAAACATACGGAGATTGTTGCTCAGGGTGTTCAGTAGACTCTGCATTTTGTCAGAGTCCTCGCCTAGAAGGACTATATCGTCCGCATATTCTAAGTCGACGAGATTATTCCCTGGTAGCAAGTCAATCCCTGAGTCGCTGAAGTGAGTTAGGGTTAAGTCCATTAGTACATCTATGATGAAATTGAATAGGAATGGGGATAATGGGCATCCTTGACGGACGCCACTAGTCGTCACCACTTCAGATGACAACTCGCCATAAGCCCTCACCTGGCTGCATGAGTACGAGTAGAGTGCCTTAATCAGTGCAATGTATTTTCTTGGCATTCCCTTTACTGCCAAGCATCGCCAGAGAACCTCTCGGTCGACGGAATCGAATGCCGCCTTTAGGTCAAGAAATATAATGATTGTCGGACGCCGGTAGGAATGCCTATGTTCTAGAATCTGTCGAAGGGTGAAGATGTGATCAATACACCCTCTACCTGGCCTAAAACCTGCCTGGTTTTCTCGTGTTTGTGTCTCCCGGGCACCACTTAATGTACGCAGTATTATTGAGCCTAGGATTTTAGATACTATATTAGTCAAGCTAATCCCTCTGTGATTATCACAAGACGACTTGTCCCCCTTCTTGTATATCGGGATTATCAGTGACTTACACCAACCCGATGAGACTTCCTCTGATTCCCAGACGCTGCCTAGGACCTCCGTTAACGCAGACAGTAAACTGTCTCCTCCGTACTTAAATACCTCTGGAGTCAATAAATCAGGTCCCGCTGCTTTGCCTAGTTTCAGATTGGTGACAACTTTAGTAAACGATGTGCAGTGGTTCAAGTCGCCAGACCACTTAGCACACAAAGCAAGAGAAGAAAGTAGAAGAAATGAAAAATAGAGACACTAAACAGAGATATGAGGCAAAAAGAATACTAATATCGAAGAACCATATAGTTTTGTTTAGTATTATGAGTCACAAGGAGTGGATGCATCTGCGCCACTGAGAACAATTTTGAGCCATATCACCAATTATCTCCAGCCATCGGTTTTTACCGTCCTGAAGACCCCAACCTGGAAGTCTACACCTTCCTACGTGGCGTGAACTAACTGTTGTGAATTTCACTGACTGATATGAGTAACACGACTCAAAAACTACGTACAGGCTATGAATCACATTTATATTGTTGTGAAAAAGGTTGAATCCGATTTCGAACTGATAACTCAGCTTTCGCTTCTGAATGTTTGGATTAAGTTGATAAAATGCTATGGGAAGATCTGAAAACACTGCTTTCACAATCAACTACAAGATATGCCCCTGTCAAACGAAGCAACAATCTTGCAAAGTATGTATGCATAGCATTGTACCAAAAGTGAAAACTGACACGTTAAAATATGGTCTCCTCAATTTAGTTTTCTTAGGGTTCTCTACATTTTCACAATTCTTCCTAACATTCACTGTCATTTTTAGTATTCATACTTTCATTTTATACTAGTTAATACACCAAATTGTCAGACTTCTCTGTGTATTGACTCATATGAATGTCGGTTCTTTACAAACGTTTGTTATGATATAGACTCCGCAGTCAACAAGCATCTAAAACCTTTGGTGACCTTTTGTACTTTGAAAATCTGATAAAGAACCGTTAGAAAATTTCACACTTTTGATCATTTACTGTATACTCACATTGTAAGGTACAAATATGATCCTTTTCTGGCTTCCAGTAAGGAGATGGACAGTAGTTTACTGTGAAAATCGAAAATATTCTTAGAAATTGTGAACTGGTACAGTTTGTCCATACATGACATTCTTCTGGAACTGAAGAACTGTTTTTAGAGATGTTTGAACTTTCACTGACGTGACTTAATAATATATGCAATCTTATGTAGTAGCTTAAGTACCTGGTTTTGTTAAAAAAAATAGCATTTTCGAAATAGAAAAGCAACTTCTCATAACCTTTCTTACTGATCTCCAGTGTGAATTTAATTTCTAGAAAATTTTCTGTATAGTAATTTATAAAATAGCACATATAATCTGGAAATTTCAGGAGGCCAACATTTGATTTGCATTTTATTTCTTCATTTTATTTTCCGTGTACCAAGTTATTCGCTTTCATTTCTTCATTCTTTGTTTTAGGTTGAAGTATTTACGTTCTTCGGTTTAATCTTCCAAGGATTTTCGCCTATACTTATCATCAGTTAGCAGTCCTCAGTGGACTTCCAACAGTCCATTAGGATTGATATACTAGTCCGTAGCTTTACTACTGGAAACTCCTTATGTGTATAACGATGGTAGAAGATAAACCTGATATAAATCAACAAAGTGCCACTAAAGATACGGAAGATCATGATTTCCTAGCAAGTGTCAAGCTGGATGTTGCCAGTCCTGAAAGGCCATGTGAAGCATCATCTGAATATGTTACCGCAATATATTCGTATATGCCTCAGCATTCTGACGAAATAAAGCTTCGGACTGGTCAGAAAATTAAGGTATGTGCTTTAAGGTTGTGAAGATGGATCCAGAGAAAAAGGTAGAAAAGTAGCTATGGTGACGGACAGTCAACACTAAAATATTTTGCTCTAAAGGCAACATTTATTTCCGTTACCGATATTGTGGCAATATCTGTCAGTAACACATTACTTTTATTAGGATCCTAGCAATAAGCTAGTTGTTTTTCTTACATTTTCACGTAACGATTTTACCAGAATTTATCACTGAATTACTTATACAAACTACTCTCTCCCCGTCTAATCTGGTAAAAAAAATTTATTATTTAAGTTTATATTTTGACGCTGACAAAATACAAGCTTTTGTGAAGCAATCATTCTACAATTTTCGGGCTGTATGCATATTATGATTTCAGTACATCGATAATCTATATGAAAGTGTAAAGTAATTGCAGTGTACGTTCTCTTCAGTTGCCTTGTAAGTTACTGGTTGTGTTTAAGGTAGACCTTAATTAATCACACTTACTAAAGACTTCTCCTCTTAATACCCTAATCAGTACTCTACCTAACGTGTAAGTACCGATTAACGAACTTGAAGTAAAAAGGCTTGTGACATAGTAATGCGCCCTGATGAGAATTGTATTTCTTACCACAGATTAAGTGTCGAATTTAATAAATAAGAATAGTGTACAACTTATCTGTTAACTGGCTGGGATAGCAAGCTCGAAGAGTGCGCTTATTGATAGCACAACGAGGGAGCGAGCCACCTGCGAACAGTCACGTCAGAAAAACAAAGATGGCGTGGAATCATATTACACGAATGCGTTAAAACAAAAGTCCAAACAATAAAGGTGCACTACAACCTTATAAGGTGCAACTAGAAGGTTAACAGTGTCATACACAACTGATATTTCACCTCATCCGAATCGCTATCAGTGTGTACCTATAAGAAAACTAAAAGTAGTCGATGAATTATGCTATATCTTTCTTAGTTTTTTGTAAACATTCATGTGGCAGCAGAGGTGACTGTCAGCTGGCATCAAGTCGAAATGTACTCTGGTCTCTCTAGAACTTGGCAATTTTTACTTTCTCGAGTTTATGGGAAGTAGTCATCAAGTTGCCCAGCACCTATGGGACACATTGTTTTTATCGTTCTATTCTCCTTTTTTTGCATTAGAATGATTTGTAGTTGGATGGCATGAAATATATTCATCTATCATAGTTTTCAGGACTTATTCATATATACGGTGTAATAATGACTTTATGCTTCTGAGAGAGGTCTAGTCATATGAAGTAGCTGTTTCGTAGTTCATATTTATGTCCACTTATTGCAGATGGGAAATCTGTATGGTGTAGAATGTTTTGTAATTATTAGGAAATGAAGCAGTATTTTTCACATTAATGCATAAGAACTGAATATTAGACGTGTTGACGTGCTGAAAGCATCGTAGATGTACTTTTCTTATTTAAATGTAGATATTACCCTTATATAGACATGATTACAGAGTTTCTCGAAGTTTTATTTGAACTAGTATGAACATTTTAGTTAAAAAAGAAGCAATAACATTTACGTGTTTTTGAATTTATGACATTTTTTTTGGTTACAGATATGTTTATAATTTTACTTTTTCGCTGATTGAGATTTCTTATGGACTATCCTAATTTTCACATTATTATTTTTGCTTAGCTTTTGTCCAAAGACTGTCGACATTCGGGAGCTGAAGGATGGTGGGTTGGCCAAGAACCAAACACTGGTTATGTTGGTGTCTTTCCTAGTGGATATGTTTCCAATACAGATGTCGTAAATGTTACTTTGCCAGACATGGATAAAATCCATACTAGTTCATGTGATCCCATCAAGCGTAGTGATGAAATAGTAGTGGATAAGAATACAGATTCAGCCATGGAGATGAGAGACATAGATGAAACAACCATAAATAAACAGTCATCTGATGGTAACATTGTTCTCAGAAAGAGTCATGTTAAAACGATTCCTGCTTCTGAGTTGGTACAGCAACAGGTGTGTTGTTTTATAAATTATGTTTTACTATTGTGAAAAGAAAAACTCTATTTAACAAACTGATATAGTATTTGCTTACTCATCAATAATTTTTCAGAATCTCAATGGTAAGCTTTTTTCAAGTGAATTTTAACGCATTTCGAGTGCACTTCTACCTGTACATGCTTTGACAGTTGGCTGTTAATTTATCATGTTATTCGTGACACGCTTGTTCGTTATTCTTGGAAGTGAATTTTCAATCATTGGCCCCAAAAACTTTAGCCTGGACAACCAAGAATTATCCTATGACCTCATACATGTAGTGTTCCGTAATCTAGTGTATGCGCTCTAGTAAAATTGTTGAGTCGCGTTTATTTTTTTCTCTGGTGATAGTAGACCAATTACGAATTTTCGGTCATTTATAATATTGTATTTTAAAAATATGCAAAAACGTGAATCCATGTTATTCTGGTTTAATATTTGTTCCTGCTCTTTTCAAGTTTGTAAGATGGAATATATGTATGAGATATAATAAAACATTAAAATTACGTTAAGCGTGAAAAGTTGCTGAGTAGTCCAAGTAAAAGATTTCGTCATCACATTTGGTTTTCACTATAAAATAGTCTGTAAGTGTAAGTGGATTTCATTTTCAACACTGAATTACATTTATGGAATCATACTGATTCATTTCCTACCTTTAAGTCATGTACACTTTTATTAATGTTGACGGTTCTATTAACGTAGTTTGCATTTTAAGAGTATTTAGTTTACATTCATATTTACTAGTTGAATTGACTGCATATTGTAGTAAATATTACTCTTGCTTTGTTTTCGCTTGTTCAGGTATTTTGTATACTAGACGAATAGGTATACTTAACTTTTGTTATCCAAAGTGAATTTGTGTGTTTGCAATTATTTAACCTTTAATTTTTGGATCTACATTTGCCTTTTTTTGTTTACACAGTTTATCGGCTCTGGTGCATTCGGAAAAGTTTATCGGGGTCTGTGGCGTGGCCAGGACATTGCGCTTAAAATGTTTGATCTTGCTACAAGTCAGGTAATTCTGTCTACTATAAAATTTACAGTGTAAAAAAATGTTTAGATAGTTAGTGTCTTGAAAATATGTTGGTGATTACTGATGCATGTCGTGTTTATCAGATTGCAAAACATAATTTTCGAACAAATAAGTTACAAGTAATGATATTAGTATTGGATAATGGAAAAGATTTCAAAGATGCTTGAGTATAAAATGAGTTATGAAACGGTTGACATTAATGTCTTAGTTTTCAGGGGTTTGCATACTGTCAAGAGAAAATCATGAGTATCTTGAAACTTGTTGATTGCCTAGGGTTGTTTGTATACCTGTGATTTCTATCCGTATTATTTTACTGTTTCCTTAAATCAGCTTTACTTACCCTTTCCGCCTCCTTCTTTTAGTATTTTCATTCTAATACCATAGGGCTATGCATGTGAGAAAGTACGTTATTTTTTTCTACTAGTCTTCAGCTACATTAAATGTGCTACTTCATAATAGTTAATTGAAGTGGATATTTACAAGTGTTTTTCTCTAAATGTTATCCATTAAAGAATGTATAAGGATTTTTTGCATTCCAACTTCATATTATAACTAGTACAAAGCAGTTATTTAACTAACTTAGAAACATTGATTGTACTCAGAGTTAGTATCTCTAAAACACTCGTTTAATGCGAATTTACGTGCTTACATTTTTTCCTTTTTCTAAAGCATGTTTTGGGTGTATTTTTTGAAAATATTATATCAAAGACTTTAAGGTTAAGGTTTATCGTGATACGGGTCTCAGTGGCTTAATGGTCTACGCGCTCGCCCCATAACCGGAAGGTCTTGGGTTGTAACCCCGGTGGGTGCGTACTGTGAAAGGTCCCGAACTATGACTCAACAGATGCCCAGTACTCCCAGGTTTGGGCGTCAGTGACATAGTGGTAGAATGCTCGCCAACCACTCAGGTGGTTCGGGGTTCCATCCCTGACTGACTCACTCCTTTACCTCGTCAAGACTGATAAAGAGTGAAGGTTAGACATGAGGCTAGCAACCTCATCCCATAAAAACAAACACCACTGCTACCGAAACTTCAGAAACGCTCTAGCTTGAAGCCCTATATTCCACTGGGAAAGTAAAGGGATAAATTTTTTTTGAAAATTGTCGTGGTAAAATCAAATAATTTGTGAATGGGAGGTGTTATTGTAAAATTATAATAATTCTACCCCGTTCACTTGAATCTCTTCATTTGGGGTATTTTCACAAGCCCTCAAAGACAGTGTGTGCCCTTTCCAACAACAACAAAATTACACTGTAGTTATTCAGTAGATTTTTTGTTTGTTTCCTAAACACATGGAATCAGTTGTCTAATAGTGTATAAGGTTACTTCAAACAATAATGTTTTTTAAAATGGTTTATTTTTTTTCACACACATTAGGAAAGGTTCATATTTTGTATGAGTAATTGGGAAAATTTCGAAACAGTTTGTAGTAAAAATGTTTCCAACCGGTGCGTAATTTTCTATGTATTCTCAAAAACGTACTTCCATTTTTACAGGTGGACAATGAAGCTTTACATCTGTGTAGACTATCACATCGAAACATTGTGAAATTCTATGGAATCTGCAGGTTGGATAACTCTAATTTTCCTGCACTTGTAATGGAGTATGCCTATGGTGGTTCTCTCAGTATGGTTCTTAGCCAGCGGCCGTCACTTGGTCCTCTTATTTTACTTGATTGGGCCTTACAAATAGCCAATGGAATGGCATATTTACACTCGGACGCCAGAATTTGTCACAGAGATTTGAAGTCTTCTAACAGTAAGTTTACAAGATTTATTTTAAAATGATTAAAAAAGAGACTGATATTTCACCACATCGAATTAAGAAACTTTTTAAAAAAAAAACAACTAGTTGTTTATTCACATACAATTGATTCTGTTTAATATTGTAGTTATTAACTGTACACATTTTCAGCTTTAAGATATACTGCAATCGTATCGCAGCTTAGAGAGCATTGGCTTTTAAGGGATTTCATCCTAATGCAAACGATTAGGATTATTAAAACATACAATGTATGCAGATAAAATCTTCATAATTCTATAGATATCACTGAAACATCGGAAATGATGATCAAATGAAATGTCACTCCATAACCTATTGCGCTTCCATGCAGTTGGCAATGCACCACACATTATGTGAGGAGTAGTGTTACTATCTGACCGCCCCCCGACCGATAGCTGCTACCTTGACGTGGTGGTCGGGCTTGAACACTGCAATGACCCAACAAGCTATACTGGCTGGAACTTATGTTCCTGCAGGTCCTACCATGCCAGAAAGGTTGTTTGGATAGCAGTTAGACTAAAAGCAGTTACCCAATCCAATCCTATGATTTCAAATAAATCACAAAATATCATGCCGGATCGGTCGGGGCCCGGATTAACAACGACCGCGCTTTCTGCTGCCGTGTCACAGGGCAGAAGTGATAAATACGCTACTGAGACACACCAAATAAAAAAGAACAAACAAAAACAGGCCGTGTGTGACCGGCCTCAAGCAGTTGTCCCCTGGGCTCTGCGGTCACGCAACCAACTTCCACGGTGTGGGCAGCCGGGAAGTAACAATCGCCCTCACAATCCGAAGTGCACGCGAAACCCCTCTAATCCTCGCTCATCTTTGTCTTCATCTTCATCTCTATTATCTTGCCTTCCTTCTACTAATGCAACTCCTCTACTTGTTGGCTCTTCACTTCCCCTTCACTCTGTGTGCACTGATAACGATGGAAGCCAAAAAGCCACCACTGATGGTCTCCTAAAGCCACGCCACCAATTTTATATAGGAGCATTTAATGTTAGGACACTTTGCCAAATAGGACAACAAGCATCACTAGCCAAGACTCTGGCATCCCGAGCCATTGATGTATGTTGTGTTTCAGAAACACGCATACAAGACCCAAGTGTGGTTATTCACCTAACCTCACCTGGCCAACAGGATAAATCTGCAAAATTCACCTTGAGGGTGTCAGGAGATGCGACGGCTAGCTCACGAGGATTAGCTGGTGTTGGGATAGCTTTAAGTACTAGAGCAGAAAAGACATTACTTGACTGGATCCCGGTAGATAGCCGAATGTGCGCTGTCCGCCTGAACGGATCAGTGAAAAGGAGAAAGGACTGCACTACTCGCCGATGCCTTTTCGTAATCTCCGCCTACGCCCCCACTGACTGCAGTTCGGATGAAACGAAGGATGAGTTCTACCAAAAGCTGTCTAGTTTGCTGCGAAAGGCTAGACGCTCAGATATAGTCGTTTTAGCTGGTGACTTTAATGCTCAAGTAGGGAAATTGTGTCAATCTGAGAAGAATGTTGGTGGCACATACGGAATTCCGTGCCAGCGAACCGACAACGGTGACCGTCTCCTACAGTTCTGTTCAGATAATCATTTGTATCTTGTAAGCACTAACTTCAAACACAAGGAGAGACACTGTCTGACCTGGCGGCCCCCATCATCAAATCAACGCTGGACACAAATAGACCACATAGCAATAAGCTATCGTTGGCGTGGGTCGGTAGGGGATTGTCGCTCCTTCTGGAACACGTGTGTAGATACCGATCACGCACTGGTCCGCGCTCGTGTGTGCTTACGACTGAACGGACGTAGGAAACAGCTGGCGGTAAACCCACCACGTCCCCAGCTCGACCAGGGAACTAAGTCCCTATTTGAGGAAGAACTAGCTAAACACATATCTGAGTTTGACAGCTGCGCTCACCCTGAAGAAGCCTGGAAGAATATTCAGTCAGCCATAGATACAGCTGTAAAAGCTGTGAATAAGGTAAATCCAAAGGTGAGTAAAAACCATTGGATTTCGACTGCCTCATCCGAACTGATAGATGCTAGAAAACTTATTCCGGCGAGCTCCGAATTCAATGAGGAGCGAAAGCTGCACAAGAGGAAACTTACGAAAAGTCTCCGCAAGGACCGTGAACAATGGTGGTTGACAAAGGCGAAAGAGATGGAAAAAGCATCGGCGATAGGCAACACCAGACAACTATTCAGGCTTATCAGGGAAACAGGTGGTAAAAAACAAATGATAAGCGAAACAATCTCCGAGAAAAATGGCACCATAATTAGCTCCCAGGATAGACGTCTGGAGCGCTGGAAAGAACACTATGAGGAGCAGTTTAATTGGCCCACAGCCACACTTAACCTACCGGACATCCAACACCTCCCTGAATGGGAGATAGACACAGGTCCTCCGTCCTTAACCGAGGTTACTAAAGCTGTCACCAATCTGAAGCTAGGCAAAGCAGCGGGACCTGATTTATTGACTCCAGAGGTATTTAAGTACGGAGGCGACAGTTTACTGTCTGCGTTAACGGAGGTTCTAGGCAGCGTCTGGGAATCAGAGGAAGTCCCATCGGGTTGGTGTAAGTCACTGATCATCCCGATATACAAGAAGGGGGACAAGTCGTCTTGTGATAATCACAGAGGGATTAGCTTGACTAATATAGTATCTAAAATCCTAGGCTCAATAATACTGCGTAGATTAAGTGGTGCTCGGGAGACACAAACACGGGAAAACCAGGCAGGTTTTAGGCCAGGTAGAGGGTGTATTGATCACATCTTCACCCTTCGACAGATTCTAGAACATAGGCATTCCTACCGGCGTCCGACAATCATTATATTTCTTGACCTAAAGGCGGCATTCGATTCCGTCGACCGGGAGGTTCTCTGGCGATGCTTGGCTGTAAAGGGAATGCCAAGAAAATACATTGCACTGATTAAGGCACTCTACTCGTACTCATGCAGCCAGGTGAGGGCTTATGGCGAGTTGTCATCTGAAGTGGTGACGACTAGTGGCGTCCGTCAAGGATGCCCATTATCCCCATTCCTATTCAATTTCATCATAGATGTACTAATGGACTTAACCCTAACTCACTTCAGCGACTCAGGGATTGACTTGCTACCAGGGAAGAATCTCGTTGACTTAGAATATGCGGACGATATAGTCCTTCTAGGCGAGGACTCTGACAAAATGCAGAGTCTACTGAACACCCTGAGCAACAACCTCCGCATGTTTGGCATGCGATTCGCCCCTATAAAATGTAAGATGATGCTGCAGGATTGGACTTCATCGACCCCGAGATTAGAAATAGGAAGTGAAGTGGTAGAACACGTTGACCGCTTCACTTACTTGGGAAGTACCATCAGCCCCAACGGGTTGATCTCAGACGAAATTTCAGCACGAATACAGAGGGCTAGGTTCGCATTCGCCAGTTTTCGCCGTCTCTGGCGTAGACGTGATATCAGACTATCGACCAAAGGGCGTGTGTACTGCTCAACAGTCCGCTCCGTCCTCCTTTATGGCTGTGAGTCCTGGCCATTGAGAGCAGAAGACATGAAAAGATTAGCTGTCTTCGATCATAGGTGTCTGCGTTCTATCTCCCGCGTGAAGTGGAATAATAAGGTGAGCAATATTGAGGTTAGGCGTCGAGTGCTAGGTAAGGCGGGGAAATCAATCGACGAGACTGTGAAATTGCATCGACTGAGATGGTTAGGACATGTGCTACGTATGCCTAGTCATCGCCTTCCTCGACGGGCAATGTTAGCTGATATAGGGTCAGGCTGGAAAAGAGCTAGCGGCGGTCAAACCAAAACATGGCACCAATCAATGAAATCCACAACAGTTAATCTAAGCCACGTAGGAAGATGTAGACTTCCTGGTTGGGGCCCTCGGGATGGTAAAAACCAATGGTTGGAAACAATTGGCGACATGGCTCAAAATCGTTCTCAGTGGCGCAGATGCATCCACTCCTTGTGACTTATCATTTCCAGTTAAACTGTTTTGTTCTCCGTTATTACTATTCCTTTGTCTCACACCTCTGTTTACTGTCTATATTTTGCATTTCTTCTACTTCCTTCTCTTGCTTTGCGTGCTACATGGATTGTGGCGACTTGAACTGCCGCACATATGTGCAAAGTTCTATGTCGAAAACAGACAGACAGACAGACCGCCCAAACCTCGGTAGGTGCAGTTGGTTTTAAGCCCGCGATCTACTTGTTGAAGGTCAGGCGCGTAGACGAATGAGCCACATTTCCACTGAAACAATGGTGTGCTGGGTGAAATTTTTCTAAGTTCAACCAAACCTTTTCAAATTTTCATATATTTTTCAGCATTGAAAGTTGTCTGCTTTTGCCTCATCGTGACAATCACCTTCGTTAAAAATATTCACACTAACTCCAAGCAGTAACGCTACCTTGACTAGACGGCTGTAGATATCGATGTAACTGACCACTTTAGTGAATGAAAAGCTTACTAAAACATAAGATTGACAGATTCGTACTTGGTTCACTGGCTAAATAGTGATGTACTTACCTAGAAATCTGACACTGTTTCTGACATTTCTAAAGAGTTTTATCTTCGAATAAATATTGTCAATGTTCTTGGATATGAAAACATGAATCATTCGTGTAGATAGTTAATAGTCACCTAATAGGTTATGAGTTCAAATCCCGCTTCGCCTATATGAGGGACAGATAACATACGCTCAAACACAAAGTCAGATTAAAGCCTCTGGTTCAAAATAACTGAGTTTCCAGACTAAAAAGAGACAACTACCCTAACACACTTTGATTTTCATTAATTCTCTTAGTGACATAGGTTTGTGATAAAAACCACATGTAGAAAATGATTGGTATTTATTTATCTCAAATCCTTTTGTTATTCGAAAATCTTTATTTAATGTGGTCAATTCACTTTGTTTTTTTCTTTTCTCAAGTTCTTATCAGAGAACCTATAAAGAGGCCGTTTTCAACAAATGAACTTCAGGGATGTACGCTGTTAATAACTGATTTCGGAATGGCTTGTCGTTCTAGTCAATTAGCACCTCAGCAATCGAAATTAGGGACAGTAGCATATGCAGCACCAGAAGTTTGCCGTCAAGTAAGTCTATTTTCATATATATATATATATATATATATATATATAGTTGTTGGATGTATGTGTCTGTAGTCTTTGGTGATGGTGCTGATTGAATTCTATAACTCAGACTTTTATCAACAATTCACAGTCAGAGATTTATTGTGATCGGCAAGCTAGATGAATCTCCATTTTGAATTGATATTAGGTGATCAGGAGTAAAAGTGAACCTTACTAGTACAGTGGTTACCTCTCTGACTTTACTACTATGTAACGTGGATTTAAATCTCTGAAAGGATATCACTTCCTGTGTAGTCATAGGTATTTCTTACTGACAAGTACCACTGGGAGCGAGTCATGCGGCCAGATCATTTCAAAATAAATAACACACATATTTGTTGTATAACTGGATTCACAACGTAATTAATATATCATACAAATATGCATCAATTCAGTCTGTCACACTTAAAAACTCCCACTTGAACGTAAAGAAGAAATATTGAATGAAACTACGACAGACGATGATCTACTGAAGGGGAAATAATTGAATAAAAAAGAGTGATTCTAATAATAATTTCTTTTAGTTCATGTCGATAAATATTGTTTTACCGGCAACCCCCACCCCCCTAATTCCAGTTCTACGTTAGCGTTGACCTTTTGTTAATGGCCTAAGATACACTGGTTTTCACTTATTAACTGTGTGTATAATAACGATGTTGTTTTTGACGACTGGCTGTAAATAAGTGTAATTAGTTTCCTAAATGGTTAGTTTATCTAACAAACACTAAGCATTACTCGTAGTGTTATACAAACGAAATATTTAATGTGTTGTCTTCGTATGTTAAATGAACGAATAAGTTCCACTAATTATGAAATTGGTTTTCTCTTTACTGCTTTCTAAATACTATGTGAAGCATAAATCATCTGTGACCTTATTGGAGCCTACGTAGAGTCTTAACTCTGTTTGTAAAAATTTGCTGAACTCACCCAAGAGCATTTTTGCTCCTAAATTTGATGGATTTTGACTTCTTAAATTCTATTGTAGGAGGGTTTTTCTTTCAAATCTGATATATGGTCGTACGGTGTTGTCCTGTGGGAATTACTTACGTTGGATGTACCATTCCGTGCAATGGAACAGCCTAGATTGTTGTTCATTATCGCTATGTATAATTACACGTTGCACATACCACAAGGTGTACCTGATCTTTTCGTTCAGTTATTTAAAGGTAAGTGGGTTTATTTCTCTCCATAAAATTTTACAGATCATTCACATACTATCTAAATTGAAGGCATCACGTAAATTATGGTTTTATGTGGGTTTTTGGATTTATTTGTTAGAATTTTCTTGGTTATTTGTGTGTTATGCTTATGTCTGACAGTGCGATACAGTTCCAAAACAAAAATACTATGCGTATGCCGTTAACTAAGATGATTTTATCTTATGCTGCTCTCTCTCTACTACTACTACTACTACTACTTCTGAAGTGTTTGTACAAGCTTTATTTTATCATTGGTTTCTGAAGAATCAAAGTATTCTGCAACAGAATACTTGTCAAACAGGAGCTGTGGCTTCGTTATGTCTGTCCTTCTCATAATCTTTACTGTGTAGCAAGTGACGACTATTTATTGTGCATGCTTGTGTACCTACTGATCCTCCTGTGGTCATCACAGAAATATTTGTTTCCTTTCTTATCAGTTAGCTTGTTGAACAGTCTATACCAGCCTGGTAGCACCATTTTGAATTCTCGCCCACTATATGGCATGTTAGTTAATTTAGTCAGTAATTCATTAATACCATTAATAAGCACCGACTAAATCGTTGTTTTGTCTCATTTTAAGTTGGAGATAGTTTTCAAATCTTGGTTACATTTGGAGGACCAATGTCCACGTACCCCTCAAACCCTGTTTGGATAAATGACAGCTCTACTGCAACCAGTTGAAATTGTCCTCGGGGTATGCTTGAAATTCTACCCATCTGTTCTGCGAAGTTGATAAAGTTCCATTCTTCTCGAAAAGCATTTTACCCACTGTAGTTTACTTAATAACAAATAGCGTGTGTCACCTCATACTCATGTACTGATAATATTGCAACTCTACGCATCATCATGAAAAAAAAGTTGAATGACAGTTAAACCTGTACCTCAACTTCGTCGATTTCGGAAAGGCTTTCGATACCGTTAACTGAGAAGTAATTTAGAAACTACTTCAACACTCTGGCATGCCCTAAATCTGTATTAATCTCATTCAACAGCTAGATGACAATGCTACGTGTCAAGTGACCCACATCGGAGAACTCAGCGAAGCTTTTGAAGTCAATACAGGAGTAAGACAAGGCTACCTGTGATCACCAATGATATTCCTAATTGTGGGGGACTGGATTATGCGTCAGACTCTGCATGGCAGCGAGAAGACAGGAATACGTTGAACCGACAAGTAGACTCTAGAAGATATGGATTTTGCGGACGGTTTGTGTCTAATATCACACAAACCCGAAGACTTACAGGCAAAAACCAACAAACTCGCTTGAGAAGCTGGCAGCGAACCAACAGCAACATCCAGCACCAGTCACTGTTAGCGGGAGAGATTTGAAAGAGGTCACTTCCTTCACTTATCTAGGAAGCACGGTTTCAACCACAGGCAGTCGGAACGGATGAAGATGTCAAAGCCGCATAGAATAGAAAAAGGCAAGATACGCCTTCATCAATCTTCTGCACTCCTCAGAATAAAGAACAAGATTCGGATTTTCAACACAAATGTTAGGTCGATCAGTTCTTGTATACGGGTCAGAAATTTGGCGTGTCACGAAAAGGATTTCCAGCAGGTTGTAGACTTTTATCAACAGCTGCCTTCGCTGGCTGCATAGTGAAGATCAAATGGCCAACCAGAAAGAATTAGCAACAACAAACTATGCGAATGGACCAGTCAGGAACCTACTGCTCAACAAATATGTAAGAGAAATCGGAGATGGATTGGACATACGATGAGGAGACCGTCGAATGACATCGCGCTTAATGCAGGCCATCACTTGGATCGAATCTGACTGAGGAACGACGAATGGGTCGTCGGTGAGGGCGACATGGAGGAGATTGTGTGGGGGTGGAGGAGATGAGAGATTATGGTCAGTCGTGGATTCAGCTGAAGAGGACGGCAGAAAATAGGAGGAAGTGATGTGTTGTTGAAGCCCTATTCTCCAGCTGGAACCTGAGGGAACAGTAATAATAATGCCTAGTGTTCCTACCTTATTCTTTTCTTTCACATTCAGTATGAAGTCGATCGCTTATTACCTAAAGAAGGTAAAAAAGAGTCCATGTCAATATTAAACTCTGACTGTTGAATTAATTCGAGTCTATCCCTATTCATAGGACAAGCTGTTTTATCCTAGGTTATAAACAAGCGGTTTAAGTTACGAATGTCAGTTTACCAAATACCTTCTACAGGAGATTTTCATTCATCAAGTCACTTTTGTCATGTCCAGATGTAAGTTGATATTACAGCATTACTGTATGCTCATTTTGCGTTATTTTTTAGCCGTATAGTAGTTCGTCATCGTTATTGGTCGACTGTCTGACTGAGTTGCAATATAGAACTTTGCACAGAAGCTCAGCAGTTCAAGTTACCACATATCGTATATCACACAAAGGTAGAGAAAAGAAATTCAAAAGAACGAAAATGTACCGAAAAAAGAATAATAGCATGGGAAAACATGAAGATATAATGGATTTGTGAGATTACAAAGAGTGAATGCCTCTGTGCCATTGAGAACGATTTTAAGCCATACCACTAATAGTCTCCAGCCACTGGAGCTTAGCATCCTGATGACCACAACTAGGCAGTCTACACCACCCTGCGCGGTTCAAATCGACTGTCATACTCACCATATTGTGTATTACTAAACACGTGAGACAGGACAGAAACATCTATGGTCAAAGACAACTAACGTTTTCAGATCTTCTACTTTCGATGGCTATGTGTCTCGTCGCCACCTGTAAAACACACGCATCTTTTTTTCGATAGTCGCATATCAGGTCTATGCCAGAGATAATGTGAGTTGCTAAGTACCACATAAGCCTTTTGTTTCCATGCTGGCATTTCGTCAGCAATCAGTCGGTTGGAGATGATGCAGTTTCTCGAATAACTGAAGTGGTCAAAATGCCTAATCACTTCACTCTCTTTACTCAAACTTAAAGTCTGTGGACAGCAGGTCTACAGCAAATAACATCTTGCATAATCACGAATAATGCTAATTTAGCATTGTGTCTACTTTACATTAGTTAAGTGCGTGTTTACTGTGAGGTACGCTAACTTGTAAAATTATGTTTTATTGTTTCAGATTGTTGGTCACCTACTCCTACAAGTAGACCTACATTCGAAAACATCATCGCCAGACTTGAATCGTGTAAGGATTGCAGTTTTGTTGATTTAGAGCCTAGTGAATTAGCTCAAATTCAACAAGGCTGGCGTGAACTCATAGCAGCTCATCACAATGAAGAACAACAGGTATGTTCTGTACCGTTTTAATGACTAAAATACTTTCAATATCCATCGTTTCCTTCTATCATTGCTATCTTTGCTTCCTTTTTCCTTTTAGTTTTTACCAATGATTTATTTAATCGTTTTTTCAACTTGGTAATTGGTTGTCGTGTTTTGATACTTTTGTGGAAACTTTCCTTCTTACACCAGTTGTGATAGCTGAGTTAGATTTTAAGGCCTCCGTAGGTTGTGTTTTGTTGCTCCTGATAAGTTATCTTTTCTTTAGGTATCCCAAGGCAGTATGACTGACTCATTGGCTGCAGTTTCAAATTCACACAACTTGTATAACTTTGGTACTTATTATTATTATTGTTCCCTTGGGTTCCTAGTGGAACATGGGGCTTCAACTGCACGTTTCCACTTGTTTCTGTCTTCTGCTGTACTTTTCACCTGCATCCATGTTATTCCATACTGTTTCATCTCCTCTTCACATGATCTCCTCCATGTCACCCTTGGACGTCCCACTTGCCGCTTCCCTTTCGGGTTCCACTCAAGTGATGGCCTGACGCGCGATGTCACCCAGTGGCCTCCTCATCGGGTGTCCAATCCATCTCCGCTTTCTCCTGCATATTTGTTGGGCGATTAACTTTGGTACTTACTGAAGAGTATTATCAATTATCATTCACTGGACATGGTTATTTTGTTTTATGTGTTATCATATTTCACTGTGTAGAGATGTGGCTCATTGACAAAAACTCTTGACGTCCAACCAGTAAGTTCCAGGATCGAGTCTTGGTCCACTTCAGTCTCAACAAGTAGATAGTATCATCAGTCTTCACACAACAAGTGTGGCTAACACTAATTAAGTAACACATTTCAGTTTGTTAATTATATTTCTGTAACTTTCTTTTCTTCTCATCTAACTTTCAGTCTGTAGCTGAAGCATTGTCATCATCATTTAAAAGTGGAAGTTTAGATTTTACAAGCGAGCTTTTAACACAGTTAGAGTTGTTACGCAACTATCGTGAATCTTTGGATAGAGTGAAAGCAGATCTAGTTGAAAGAGCTCATCAACTCCATATGAAAGAAGAGTTGTATAATCGAATGGCCGGCACTATGGGTGTAAGTTTATCCCTCTTAACTTTCTAATAAGTTTATTGCTGCTAATATAAAAAAGGTGTTTTTATAGAAATTCCATAACATCTACTTGTAATCTGATTAGTTCTATTTGTGTATTTTGCATATGGACTACAATATTTATGCATGCAAAGTTCAATTTCCATTACATCAGAATCATTGAGCAGTTGCGTCTTTAAAATATATGTATAATGAAGATTTACTCAATCACGTAAAATTGGTGAGCAATTTAGACAGCATTGTCATTTGTCACATCAAAATATTAATACAAATGTCTTATAAATTGAAGACATTTGCTTCCTGTTGTAAATTTAAAACAAGCAACAACTGTGAAGAAAAAAAGCAGTACTCGATGAATATTCATAGATTTCAATGGGACTCGTCAATTGAATACTCTACAAACATTTTTTAATTATACAAACACAGGAACATTGTGACAACTAACAAGGATCAATTTCAACAAATATATAATCATTCAGAGATCTATAAAACACAAAATAATTGAGCAAAGAATATCCTTTTCGATAAATTCCTCTTCTGGCTCTAGAATTGTATATATGTTTATATACATAGAATATTCTAGACTAGTAGACAATAAGAATATTAGTGCTTTTTAAATAATATGGATTTGTAAAGTAAGATGAATGGAATTATAGTTCATTAAAGATGCTTAAATAATAATAATCATAAAGACAGTAGCAAATAGAATATCAACTAAAATCAGGGAAATTTCCACAAAGATTGAGGATCATTCAAACCTAGATGGCCAAGGTAAGGATAATTTCTGAACTAGCTTCTTTTGAACGCATAAATTAGGCTTCTTAATATGGATCCCAAGAGCCTCAGCAACATTTAGTAATCGAACTCTTAAGGTGAAGCAAAGATTTGTCGGTATGCGGTAAATGACTTCGAAAGCCCGGTTAACATCAATTCATATTCTTGTCAATAAACTTTTCTGGATAACTATTTTCACTCGGCAACCGTTTAATATTATTAAGTTTCTCATCAAAACATTCATCTGAGCTGATTGCTCTTGCCCTGTGAACCAAGCACTTTATCAGATTGCGTTTGTATGTCAAGTGAACGAAGATGTAAAAATGAGTGTACTGACCCGTTGATGTAGGTTTTCTATGTACACTTCTTCTTATTGCGCCAAAAGGAGACAGTAGTTAGCTTAAATCTACCCTCGTAGCATACCTTCGTAATAATAATAATATACTTTATTCCAAAAACAGTTCTTATAATACAGAATGGAATTCTCAGTATTTGTCACAATATTGCATCTGATTTACTCAAAATATATATAAAATTAAAAATTAAGACAAAATTAATCGAAGGAATTTGTCCACATTTACGACATAATTATTAAATGTAATAATAATAATAACAGTGAGTTTGTTTCAAACGGTATTGTCGATTCAGTTTGGAAACTTTAGCATGTTATAGATTATTGGGTCTAATGTTCTGTTGATATAGCACAGTGAGGGGAAATACAAAATCAACAGTCATAATACAGCTTAAAATTATGACCGCACTTATGAAAAGAAATAAACAAAACGAAAAAATTGAGAGGATTATCATATAAGAAATACAATAACAATAAAGTATGATGCTTTAAAAGTGAAGGAAATGGTTTATTTAGTGGTGCTAAGATGGTTAGTTAGCTCATTTCTGACGCTATTTTCATCACATAAAGTACGTGCTAAATATAGTATAGTGGAATTTTTATACTTAGATTTACGCGCATAAAGTCTTCTGAAAAGACTTCTTGTTTTACCTGAGGAGACACAAGGTTGAAGCTGCGGGTAGAGTGGGTGCTCAGAGTCTGACAAAATTCCTTTAGCGAATTTGTTGCATGACATCAAATGCCTATCGGTGACAATGCCAACGATATGGCCCAATGGGATACCACTCGTCCTACTGACAGTCTTCAGAGTTCTACGAAGTATGACATAGTTTTTTTAAGCAATCCAGGAAAGAATAAGAGTGAACAGTAAAGAAGAATAGGTAAAATACACGAGTTGATAAACTGTAACAGGAGTGGTTGAGTTATGCCTGAGTGCCTTAACTTCTTAATGTAAAAAGTCAAACGAAATATTCTTTTAGAAATCGCTAAGACTTGAGAGAACCAGGATAGGTCGGAAGAGAGAATTAATCCAAGATACTTAACTTCAGACTTGCTTTCTATATCAGTATCATCGATTTTGCAAGGGTCATAGGAACCAACGGCTTCATTTAACTTTCGTTTACATCGAAAACTGAAATTAACAGTCTGACATTTGGAAGGATTAAGTTTAAGGCCGTTAGACGAAGACCATTTGCTAATTTCTTATAGAAAGTTGTTTATCCTAGTGCAGTCAAGCTGAGAGTTAACACACATTGAAATAGTTAGGTCATCAGAATACTTAACAAATTTCATTTCATCAGAGTGAGGCAAGTGGACGACTTTCCCTGACATACAATGTATTGCTTTCTTCCTGAGAAATAAGAATGGAGCCATTTGACAACCCAACAGTCAGTTTGAGTTTCAGCAAGCTTGTTTAGTAAAATGTCCCTAGGTACTAAGTCGAAAGCAGATGTATAATCTAGAAAGGTGCAGCGAACAAATTTATCCCCCTTGTCTAAACTGGAGACAATGTTATGATACAAGACTGCAGCTGCATCTAAAGTACTTCTACTGTGTTTGTAGGCGAATTGTTTGGGATCGTTAAAGGCTTTAAGTGAAGGTTGAAGATTAAGTAAGAGCAACTTTTCCATAGCTTTCAGAAAAGGGGAAGTAATAGCAATGGGTCTAAATTTAAAACATGTCGCAGTAGACGACTTAGGAATAGGTACAATTTTAATGTCCTTCCAAACGGCTGGCCTTTACAGTTTTCCTTCCTTTCCTTCTTCTCTTTACAATGCTTTTTTCCATTATTAGTAGTGGTGTTGTTATCATTATTTTATGTGATATACTTTTCGTTTTCCTTAAGATATGTGTAAATCGAAAATCACAGTTGAGTATCAATCTTGGTGAGGAGTGTTCAAACTGTCTAATGAGTTTAAATCAGATATATCAAATCTTCTTATTTAGTCCCATATGGTTTACATATTATCCTACCGCACATTATTATTTCTACTCACTGTCAAACTTCAACACACACACACACACAGATAAGAAAACTGAATTTTTTGTTTATCATGCTGTTGTAACTGTAGGGGAATTAAATGAGGACGTTGTCGCCTTGTTCTGTCTGCGCCTGACTAATATGCCTATCTGCTTCTGGTACCTTCCGATTCAGCGAACCACGCAAATATCAAAAGACAAAAGCTGGTCTGTGACTGTGTATTGTAGTACAACAACTACGACAAACTACGACTACGACAAAGAAACCTATT
Organism: Trichobilharzia szidati; assembly: GCA_944472155.2. Classification (NCBI taxonomy): domain Eukaryota; kingdom Metazoa; phylum Platyhelminthes; class Trematoda; order Strigeidida; family Schistosomatidae; genus Trichobilharzia; species Trichobilharzia szidati. The sequence goes on along the minus strand of OX235279.1, from coordinate 131,803,229 downwards.
TAGGAAATGGTATTTATACATTTTTACAACCAATACAGACGGCTAACAGTATTTGAAATAATTGGTCGTAATAGTCAATAACAAAGTGCGTGGGAAATGATGATATACCACATATGCGAGATTAACAGTCGTTAAGATAATTGAACAATAACAAAGTGCCTGGGAAATGATAATATACCACTTATGCGAGATTAACCGTCGTTAAAATAATTGAACAATAACAAAGTGTGTGGGATCCTATCACATGCCTCGATGGGGATTATTAATTTAATTGAAACTTATTTTTGTATTTTTCACGAATTTCTTTTGTATTTTAATATTATTATCGTATTTAGATGTTTATAATTGCATCAATTCTATCACAATAATTCCAGTTTACATTTTAATGTCATTTAATTGATGAATAGTATTCACTTCAGAATAATAATAATAATAATAATGTTAACAGGTTATTACTCATATATCGCCTGAAGATCATATATTTGTTGAAATTGATCCTTGTTAGTTGTCACAATGTTCCTGTGTTTGTATAATTAAAAAATGTTTGTAGAGTATTCAGTTGACGAGTCCCATTGAAATCTATGAATATTCATCAAGTACTGCTTTTTTTCTTCACAGATTTTGCTTGTCACAGGATTTTTTTTCACTCACTAGACTATGCGGTATACTTAATGTGTGTGTGAGTGCGTATGGAGTTAGATTCTGCTCACAACAATTTGCCTACCAATACATCATAAATTAGTTCGATTTCCTAAAAAAATATGAAGTATTCTTCAAGTGCCAGAGAACACTTTTATTAAAATTGATGAATTCCTATGCACTCACTCACTATTTTTTTCCCTACTATCTTCATTTTATAGAAAACAACTGAAGCAAATATATATTTCCGGTAAATTCTCATCAGGCTTTACAATTACATAGTAAAGTACTAGTCATAGCCATTTGAAACAATTCGGATCAATAAAATCAAATATAAGCAAGTAGAATGTGTACACTCGTAAGGTTAGAGGGGAAATTGACTATTGCCACATAGCGATTAGATAATATAATAATAATAAATTGTGAAAATAAGATTAAAACATGCAACTATGGTACAGTATGATACTGATAATAAGGTTATCAGCACAAATATTATGCAATTGTAAAGCCTGAAAAGAATTTACCGATAGTACGTGCTCTGTAATTATCTTCATTTTGGATAGAATTCATCTACAACGTAACACAAATCTCTTTGATGTTTATCATCAAGATATCACTATCTGTGTGTTTAACCCATCTGTCAGGTTGTGAATTGTTACCACTTGATGAACTGATACGGTCTATCCAATTTTTTGTGAGATTCTATTTTGGTTAATTATTTCTTGAAAGAATCTATTCATCAAAATAGTTTGTAAAGGAAAGTGGCTATGTTTTCAGGATAAAAATAGCCATTCAGTGTTTTCGTTGCTTTGCTTTATCTTTTTCTTAGATAGGAAGATTTGGGTTGTATGCATTTATTGACTAGTGATGAATTCGTTAGTAGGTAGCTTTACACTCCTCCTTTTAGGTCTTTTTTAAATTAAAGGGAATCTCAAGTAGTCTAATGTATCTAATGCATCATTGCTAACGGCGGTGCATGCAGTTATGAGATGTCCTGATCGACAGAATATATCTTCTTTCATATGAACTGAGAAGATTAGAAGTTGAAGTTTTACTTTTTAGTGTTAATCTCTACTTGTGATAGAAAAAAATTGGAATAAGCTTCTGCAGAACATTATTTCCAGAAGTTTAACAAACAATATTATAGTATTTAGTTTGCCAACACGAACTCTGCTTAATCTACTATCGTTTAAGCACGTTAATGATTTGATTTATCCACATACAATATGCATGGCTCGCTAATCAGCCATAACATTCCTGAGATTGAAAATATTTGATATCGGTTATTAATTTCAACATTGAATTATTTCATCTGGTTTTCTATTATTTATAAAGTATTTCTGTGTAACTTACTTAACTCAAATTAGCAACATTTCATGCTTCTGGCTGTTCTGGCTGCCAACCATTTAAAAGATCCTACCCATACAAACCAAGTCGTCCAGCCTAAACCACCTCCGCCTAGAAAACGCCCATTTGTTCGTAGCCTTTTCAGACGATGGGGAAGTAATGGAAATCCATCTACAGAGGCTGATTTCATGCATCAAGGCGCCTTTTACGCGAATAGTCTTCACGGAAAGGACCGTAAACGCTCTGTCAATTATGCACAGCCTAATCGATCACATTTTGATGTAAATACAAATAATGCCACAGATTCAAATTCCTCCGTTTTCGATGATACTCTACCATCATCTTCTCGTAGAGTCGGTTGCAGTCAAGGGGGAATACCTTTAATTTCACCACCCACAGATATGAAACATGTAGTTCATGTGGATTCTGATTGGTTTACGGGTCAAGGCTTGTGTGAATCAACAATGAGGTTGTTTCCCTGTAAGTTTATTTTTACACTTTTTAAATTTTCAAGTACTTTGTCTATTACAAGTTTAGGTGTTATTTGATTTCTTTTTGATAAAATAACGCGGAATATTATTGCAAAATCTGTGTTGAATCCTTGATTCTATTTAATATTCGTTAAACACTAACAATTAATTTCCCTGGTAAGATTTGTATTCAAAGTGGTTTTACAATTTTCAGCCGGGATATCTTGTAATTGTTTTTCTTTCGAAAGTATTCAGTAAACTAATAATATTATTTACATTTCAGCTGCAACATTCACAAATTCACCGATCGGATTAAATATTGATAGATGTCGTGATGCTTCACTGAGTTCCTGTTATGGTTCTCAGATAAGGCCGTTTACGAACACAAAGTCGGATAGCGATGTAGCAGAGAAATCTAATATGAAGTCGTTACGCCTGCATTCTTGTGGGAATACTGTTACAGATCTTCAGTCAAACGAACAGCGTTATGCTAATGCTCAGACTAATTGTCTTCATTTTCAAAGGAATTTCAATAGGTTGCCGAGAAAGTCGAATTTGGTTCGAAAGTTTGAAAGTATAGTGAAAAGTTTTTTTATTTGAATAAGTTTTTGCTTCATGAATTTGCATATTGTATTATTGATTTTTATTTGTTAAAGGTGGTCTGCTAGTTTTCTTTTTCATGCATCATTGTATACCCACGTTTTTGTCGTCACTAAAATTAAGCACATTATTTACGAATACCAATATATATATATATATATATATATATATATATAGCAACTACGTGTTTAGAATATTTCGTCGTGTAATACATATTCTTACTTGATAATGAAGAGCTTCATATTTTTATGCCACTGATGACTTATTTTAAAGATATATGGTCCACAGGTTGTCATGACTATTATGTGTTACTATTATTGTTCCCTCGGGTTCCAACTGAAACATAGGGCTTCAACAACACATCACTTTCTTCTATTTTCTGCTGTCCTCTTCAGCTGAATCTACGACTGACCATAATCTCTCATCTCCTCCATGTCACCCTCTCACCCTAGGACGACCCACTCGTCGTTCCTCAGTCAGATTCGATTCAAGTGATGGCCTGCATTGAGCGCGATGTCATTCGACGGTCTCCTCATCGTATGTGCAATCCATCTCCGTTTTCTCTTACATATTTGTTGAGCAGTAGGTTCCTGACTGGTCCATTCGCATAGTTTGTTGTTGCTGATTCTTTCTGGTTGGCCATTTGATCTTCAAAAGGGGAAGCTGAATTCAATGGTTCTTCGATATTACTATTCTTTTTGCTTCATATCTCTGTTTACTGTCCCTATTGCGTTTCTTTTTACTTTCTTCTCTGGCTTTGTGTGCTGAGTGAAGTGTGGCGACTCAAACTGCTGCACATCGGTGCAAAGTTCTAGATTGAAACCAGTCAGCTGAATTCAATATACATCGCACTGGATAAAGTGACGAATGCCAGGGAAAGATAATTCTACGACACACTGGCTGGCAAATGAAGCAGAAAAGGATGCAGTTAAAAGAGACCTAGAAACGTTATCTAAGAAAAGATCAACTCAGGTGAAACCTGTAAAGATAGTCAACGAAACCTGATTACCAACGAGGGTAGACAAACTAAACAATAGGGTGATCACTTCTAACGACTCTTAAATCGACCATCATTTGAAACTCGCTCGCCAGCAGCACTCACAGGATTGCCAGCGGACACCAACGCTTCAACAAAAGCAGAAATCGTGAACGCAGTCAGACTACTGAAGTCCCGGGAAGGCAGCAGTGCCAAACGGAATTCGCCCCCGCCGCACTGAAAACGGACCTAGAGACTGCGGCATATGTACTCACGCCATTACCGCAAAAGGTTTGGGAAGAAGGAAAGGTACTTACCGATTGAAAGAAAGGCTGGCTACATTGTCAAGCTGCCAAAGAAGGGCGACTTAGGTCTGTGCAGGAACTGGTGTGGAATCATGCTTTTGTCCACACCAGGTAAAATACTAAGCTGTATCATCCTGAAGAGAACTAAAGATGCACTGGATGCAGAACTCCATCAGCCCGGAAGAAGCTGGATTCAGGAAAGGCAAATCATGTGCTGATCGAATTGTAATTGTACGTATCATCACCTAACAAAGCATTGAATGCCAGTCTAACAACTACCTCAACTTCATTGACTTCGACAAGGCGTTCAACAACGTTTACCGTGAAGTAATTTGGAAACTTCTTCAACACTATGATTGTCATGATAATGCATCGTAAATAAGTAACTGATTGACTGTCCGCGTTCAATTTATCATTGCTAACCGCATTGTGGTAGAATAAAGTTTTATTAGAGTATTAGCTTCTCTTTCGTTAGTGCTATCATGTACCGTTAGTAATCCTTTGGTTTGGGAAGGAAAAGTTTAAGCAAGCATTTATTAAAAATTTCTGCTATTCCTTGTCCAACTTCCAGGGCTCAGCTTCTTGTAAAATGGTACTTTTACGCTTACTTATTATGTAATCAGTATTTTCAGGCCTATTCTCATTAAGATAATTATACAAATTAAAGTTTAGTTACTCTGTTAAGGTATCGGTAAAATTAACACAGCACATTAAATACACTTGGAATTGTAGCACTCAGTCATTGGTATCTGGTTCATCAATTAGATCAAAATAACGGAGTGACAGTTATTTAAGTCACGTATATCTTTACATGTAGACATTAATTACTGTTTGCTTCGTACAACTGCCGCTCAACGGTGAAGCAAACATCAATTATTTCCTTTTTTCGAATAAATTGTTTAACGTTTGTTTAATGAAAACAAAACACGTAGATCACTGAAGAGTCTCTTTTCGGCGAATTCATTTTCTTAGCTGTACAATCGCAAACATATATGTGTTATTTTGTACGTATGTGTACAATAAGTTTATCAAACAAAAATACATTTCATGCAACCGGTTCCCTTTATTAGTTTGAAGAGAGAAAGAACGAACATATTTGCAGGATAATACGAGCTCGTTTTATTTCGTGGATTCTCATCAACTGCATACATCCTAAACAAAATCAAATTATAGGTTTCAAGAAAGTTGTGGAACATACTTTTTCATAAATACTTTGAGTTATAGATAGAAGGCATAAGGAACATAATTCTAGAAATTGATGTAGGTAGACAGATTATTCGGTGTCAAAAAACAACTAATTATATATAGTGGAATTGGATAAGAGGGGTAAGAGTTCAGATTTCTATTGGAAAACAACACAGATTGGTTAGAGGCATATTACAGGGTCAGGGTCAGAGAACAAAGTAAATTTACACATCTTGTGGTGGAGAGTTTAAGAGAGTGGGGGTGAATAGTGAAGTAACATTTATAACTTAAACACACAAACAGTTAAGTAGATTTAGAAACTTGAAGGTCAAAATTGAATAGAATGTTACGTAACAAGACAAACACACAGGCATACTGACAGAAAGGCAAAACAAAAATAAAATAAAATAGAGTTAGGGTTACCAAGGTAGTGAAAGATTAATCACACTATCTTTCTGTATACAAAGGTCTGGTCGAAATCTCTTGATAGCAATGGCTTCCGCGAAGCGAAGTAGCCGTGGGTTTCTTTGTGTATTGATTATTTTGAAGGCTTGGCTGATTTCTACTGTGTGTCCTGTGTCAATTAGATGTCTGGCGATTGCACTTGTTAACACTTTTCTTCCTTTTGTACAGAGACTCTTGGGAATGTGCTCGGAAAATCTAGTCGATGCTGTCCTCTCAGTCCTTCCTATGTACTTGCTACCGCAGGTGCACGTGAATTGGTAAATGCAGTTGGAGTTGACGTGAGTAGGGAACTCATCTACTTTTGACTGGGTTAACGAGCACACAGTGTTGTGAAGTAGGATCAGTCTGGCGGCTGGGAACGTTCTTTTCAATGCACCTGTGATTCTTTTTTGTGTTCTTGTAGATACGTCTTGGTCATAGTTATTTCAACTAAACAGGTGAAGATTGGTAATTGGAGTTACGTAATACAAAATCAGTGAAGAAAATTAGGTGTTAGTGAAACTAGGGTAGTAACAAAGGTGATGAGTTGTCACAAACAGTTGTTAAAAGAAGTTATGTAATAATATGAATAGTTTGATGAGTGAGTTTACTCAGGATGCACATAGGAACAAAGTAGATAATACGAAATTACGTAAGAGTTCCAAATGAATACAAGAATTGTAAGCAATTAAAGAACAGGCAAAGAAACAAAATTGGTAACAACTTTTTTGATTTGATTTGAGTTTTTGATTTTGAGTGAGTGATGAGTGAGTAAAACTCATACATCAAACGATTCATATTATTACATAACTTCTTTTAACAACTGTTTGTGAAAACTCATCACCTTTGTTACTACCCTAATTTCACTGACACCTAATTTTCTTCACTGATTTTGCTTACGTAACTCCAATTACCAATCTTCACCTGTTTAGTTGAAATAACTATAACCAATTGTATTTTTGTTTGATAAACTTATTGTACACATACGTACAAAATAACACATATATATTTGCGATTGTACAGCTAAGAAAATGAATTCGCCGAAAAGAGACTCTTCACTGATCTACGTGTTTTGTTTTCATTAATGCCTGGATGAGGATTATACACATGAATTGTTACGTTTGTTTCTTCACTTATTACTTTAGTAACCCTATTGTAAGCATGTAAACGATATCAAAAACTTCCTACGTTAATCAATTTCTTAGCTGATGGCAGTTTAAATTAGTGTACTTCCTTTAATTTACCGCGTCGGGTTAGAAATGCTCTATTTATCTTCCTAGTCCGTCTTGCAGTTTTGAACAGTAGTAGTATGTTACCTTTTTTCACAAACTAAATATCAGGCAGCTTACGGTAATAATGGCTTTCCTATGGTTTTACATTTGTTAAAATTAAATTTTTCTATCTTGGTATGGAAATAACTGTAAAGATGAGCTTGGCAAAGATAGTATTTGTATTAATGGAATAGACAAACTCAATTTTCAAGTGTGACTCCTTTCATCAAATAACTCGCTTCTCAAGGAAAATATACCAACAGAATAAATTCTAAAAGTTGCGTATTGATTTTTGAGACCCCAAGTAACAACGTTGCTGTATGGCTTTCCTTCTTTTCCCCACAAATGCTGCAAATAGGAGAATAACGCATTCCAAAATCTGTCTATCTGTTTTCAACATAGGGCTTTACACTGATGTGCAGCAGATCAAGTTGCGACACTCCATGTAGCACACAAAGCAAGAGAAGAAAGTAGAAGAAATGCAAAATAGAGACAGGGACAAGAGACAGTATTTTTTAGTAATAACGAAGAGCAATATAGTTTCATTGGAAATTATAAGTCACTAGGAGTGGATGTATCTGCGCCAAAATAGGTAACGAAATAGTGCAAACCTATCTTGCAATGTGAATTTAAGTTAATATCATACGTATAATCAAATTCCCCCACACCTCTTCATACAAATTGTTATTTAAATATTTCAAATTTTAGATAAAAACAATTTGGACTTTCTGCAGAAGTCCAGCAATCATTCAGTTGGATTTAGTAATTTTTTCACACCGTTCACTTCCTATCAATATGAAATGAACAACTGTAATGAGTGTTTTCACAATCTTACAACTTCAAATACCCTTGATAACAGCGATGATTGTATTAATGTCCCATTAAATCCTGTCCAGCTTAATGATGATGTTTCTGCTTATGGTCCTTTAAAAACGCATTTTACAGTGTCACCTGTACAGCATGACTCCAGACGTAACCAGTTGCCTGAACATAATAATTCCAAAGTTACACAACCAAAATTTGAGATGAAAATTCCCATGCAGGACAATAGTAATTCACCACTAAATGAGAGACGTCGATCTGCTTCCGGGTAAGCCTTTTTTCTATCGCTGTGTTCTGTTCGTTCAACTTTTCCTGCTTTTTAATTTCATTCTTTCAGTGCTACATACCTCATTGATGCGTAGAAGCATATTTATTGACTTAGGAGCTGAATTAGTTGAATATGTTAATGAGTACTAAAAGATCAGTAGAACTTGGTGATTATCATGAGAATTTCAGCATATAGGAGATTCCTTCGAGTGCACATGTTGTGGCACGTGCTACTGATAACATGTATCAGTAGTATATAAAGAGACATTCATCGGCATAAAACATCAAGTAGTGGTGAGATAGATTTGACGTCAAAGACAGGAAGTGAACTAGAGTTGTGACAAAACATGGGCGACACGAAAAAAAGACAAAAAATCGCAATACGAAGGGCAGAAGTAGCACAACACGGGAGATCCGTGCAATAGACGATTTCAAGATGGGGTGTACATACTTTCGCTATATAGAGATATCAAATTCCAACTGAACATTTCGTTACCAAATCTCTTGTCTTCTACAGTAACAACATTTCATCCAAATGAGTTGGTTAGTGTTTTTAGTGTAAACCATAATGATCGAATTCTACCCATTAAAGTACATTCCGAATATATTATATTGCTCAATATTTACTTATTTCATCACTGTTCACTCTTCTGTCTCGGCTGTAATGAACCTTACTAGTAATTTTGTGTTTTCATCGTTTACATATAGTGAGTGCATTTTTTTGATTGAATCACTAATTAGTTAAATATTGCGGTCAGAAAATTTATCTTCTTTCATCACCGTTGCCCAATTGTTAGTATAATATACAGTTCAGCTCACTAATTGTGTACACATTTATGCGTTAAGCAATGAACCATATCTACTTTTTCTTACAGCGAATGATCATATGTTTTAGACAGTCAACTTGCTTACATAAGCATTATTACTATTCCTTTGGGTTCCGAGTAAAACATACGGTTTCAACAACACATCTCCACTTTCTTCTACTTTCTGCCATTCTCTTCATCTGGGTCCACGATTGCTCAAACTCTCCCATTTCTTCCTCACACGATACCCTCCATGTCACCCTCAAACCGACGACCCCTTCGTCGCTTCCCATTTGGATTCCACTCAAGCTGTGGCCTGCATTGTGCGTGATGTCAATGCATGCCTGATCCATCTCCATTTTCGCCTACATATTTGTTGAGCAGTCGGCTCTTCATTGGTTTGTTCTCAGCCAAACTTTCTTGTTACCGATTCTTTCTGGTTGGCCATTTCATCTTCAGTATGGAGCCAGCAAAAGGAGCAGCTGTTGATAAAAGTCTGCAGTAGCCTGTTGAAAATCCTTTCCGCGACACGCCGGCCAAGTTTCTGACCCGTATAAAAGAACTGACTGACTTCACATTTGTGTTGAAAATACGAATCTTGTTCTTTATGCTAAGTGACACCAGATTTCCAAATTGGTTTCAGGTTGGTAAAGGAGTATCTTGCCTTTCCGATTCTGACTGACTTTGACATATTCATCCGTCCACCAACCCTGTGGTTGAAACAACGCTTTATAGATAAGTGAAGGAGGTAACCTCTGTTAAATTTCTCCCGTTGATAGTGATTGGTGCTGGTTGTTGTCGTTGTTGTTGCTGTTGGTTGGCTATCTTCATCACCTCCGTCTTCTCTGTGTTCACTTACAGTCCTGTGTTCTCTGACTTCTTCTTCTTCAGCCAGTTTGTTGGTTTCCGCTTGCAAGTCTTCGAGTTTGTGTGACATTAGGCATATTTAATCTGCGGAATCCAGATCTTCTAGAGTCTTTTCATCGGTCGTCCAGCCTATTCATAAGCATACTAGTTGGATAAGGTCCTTATTAATCTGTTAACCCATACGTGGAAGCAGTCTGTAAGCAGTGAGTAATTCAATCAAGTGTACTTATCAATGAAGATATACTGCATTGTGGGTAAAATTTATTTTGATAAAGTCTCATAGTGTTGTACAGTAGTAATATTTACTGATGACGTTTCGAGCGCAATCTATTGCTCATAATCATATCAAGGTGATGTGACATGATTATAAGCAATAGATTGTGCTCGAAACGTCATCAGTAAATATTACTGTATAACACTGTGAGACCATCAGAATAAATTTTACCTACAATTTCAATAGTTTTATAACATGTCTGTTATAAATTATACCATATATTGCTATTGACTTTTTTCAGCTAATTGCACATTTTGTTTAGTTACATTCTGTAATAACTTACACAATCTAATATTTTGTGCGCCTGAATACTGTGCTGTTACTTCTGTATTTTTAATATTTTTCTATTACACAGTGTGTGCATAATTGTAACAATTTATTATGCTTTATTAACGTTTTTCTGAACTGCCATTTATTATTATTTATCACTAATTTTCAAGTGTATGTCTGTACGTCTTAAGTACTGAGTAGTGTTTAATTTCTTCCAGTGAACTAAATACTTTCATATTCCAGATTAGATCGGTTTTTATTCAGCCCTAGTCGTTGTTATTGCTGTTTGAATCTCTCTTTACTCTCTTCTCTTGCTTTGTGTGCTACATTGTAGTGTGGCAACTGGAACTACTGCATATCAGTGCAAAGTTCTACGTTGAAACCCGTCAGTCAGTTAGTGCAGTTCATTTTGGCTGTTACTAACACGAGAAAGATTTCAGGCAGTTCAGACTGGTGAAATATTTTGTCATTTATTGATCAGACAATGAATTATTGACCAGAGGGCAGTAAAGTAAACGTATTTCAATTTGTTCTAATAAAGCAGATGTTTCATGGATGAAGTAAAACAGGCTATAGTCAAATCACCTGTTTCGAGTTCTTTTCAATATTGCTTTCCTTTAATATTTATTCTATTACACTTATATATTTTCTTATTATACTATTTTAGTCCTGTCGCCTCCTACGATTTAAATGCCAAATGTAATGATTACTTGGTGAATAGCAATGACAGAAGTTCACTTAGTGGAATGCCTAACGATTTGCTGTATATGATTTGTAATCCAACCATACCGTTATTGAGATCTGATTTTACTGGACAGCCTTCTAGAAAGTTTCTGTCAACTGTGAATCCACCTGCTATTGCTGATTTTCACCCAGATTTGAACTATTTTACAGAAGATCCACATCCTTCCAAAGGCATAAGAAATTCAGTGATTGAAAATGTGCTAATGTCAGCTTTTCGTTTGGCAGCTTCATTTTGTTTTTGTGGTGTTGAACCTGACATCGATGACGCCAAAGTTAACGCTTTAATTCCTTACAATCCCAAAACAATTTCATGCGTCCCTAAATTCAGGAATACTTTAAATTCTAACACACATTTTGATTCACAGTCAAATTTGAATCATTCCAAGTACAAAAGTACAACAAAGTATACTGGTAACGCATTAATACTTTCTGGACAAAATGCACCAAATTTCCGACATGTTTCCTCAGGTAATTCAGTATACCCTATAGACAAACGCAAGTATAAGTTCTCAATTCAAGATACTCGTCGTATACAGAGCGCTGATCGCTGCCGAAATTCCAAACATAGTACTTCTTCAGCATGCCCTGTTTGTGTGAATATGGGTCTCGATTCAATTAATCCTTGTGAAGCACTTCTGGATCATCAAGCTGAATTTGGGGTGAGAATATAGTTAATAAAGTCCTATTTTTCTCCTTTATTTTTCCCTAAGGACTGAGAAATTTGATGTTAATCGCTAATAATACTGATAGTTAGTGACATGTGTCTCAGGACCTGAGTATAAATTCGTATAGTTATTAATAGATCACGGTTTTTATGTATTAGCCGGTAGCATAAACCCCACCCTGTAAACAAAGCTGCCACAGAAACAAACAGCGGGCAATGAGGAAACAGGCATAAAATGGACTGACACCAAAAACTTGGAGGATCTGGACTTCGCCGATGATATATGTCTGATTTCCCACAAACTGGAGGACATGCAAGCGAAAAGCAACAAGTTGGCAGAAGAAGCATCCAGAGAAGATAGACCTTCCGGTGAACATAGAGAAAACACAGGTGATGAAGATTCCTGGACAAGAACAATAACAACAGACAACGATTAGCATAAATGGGAGGAACCTGAAAGAAACAACCTCTTTTACCTACCTGGGAAGCATCGTTTCAACTACAGGCCAGCGGAACTGACGAGGATATCAAAGGAAGAATCGGAAAAGCAAGACAAGCTTTCACTACTCTCAAGTCTGTGTGGAGGTCAACAACACTCAGCATCAAAAATAAGATCCGGATTTTCAACTCCAATGTTGAGTCAGTCAGTGCTACTATACGGATCAGAGACATGCACTGCGTGTCATAAAGAGCACCTCAAACAAACTACAGACCTTCATTACCAGTTGTCTTCGCTCAATACTCAAGATCAGATGGCCGGTCAGAAAAGATTAGCAACAGAGTTGGATCTCTGGGAGCGAACCAACCAGGAACCGATTGTGAAACAAATAGGGAGGAAGAAATGGAGATGGATTGGCCATACTCTGAGGAAACCATCATGTGACATCACTAGACAAGCCATTGCTCGAGTGGAACCCGAAAGGGAAGCGGGGAGTTGTTCGTCAGTGCAAGGGTGACTTGGAGGAGATCATGTGAAGAGGAGATGAAAACGTGTGGGCAGACATAGAGCCAGGTGAAGACTCTCGCAGAGAACCGAACGCAATGGAGACGCACGGCTGAAGCCCTATGTTCCTCTAGGAATTAAAGGAAACAATGATAATAATAAGTTAATACACAGCTCCTGTTTAATACCTATGATCCCATCATAGACGACCTATAGGAAGGTAATATAAGTTGAAACTGTTCATATGAAAATATAGAAAAATAGTATGTAATTGACAAGATGCTGTTGAAAGGTATCATACTGATGAGCTTATTTAAACTAGTAGCTATATACCTAATAATTTTATTAATAATAGGGCATTGTTCTTATTACTTTGATTGTTAGCATCATTGGAGATAAATTTAGCTGTAAAAACACACCAGTAACATATTGTGTAAATGTTACTGTGTTGAATGTCATAGTTGTGAATCAGCTAAACACTTTGAGTTAACGGTAAAATTTATGCAATCTAAGTCCAACAAAAATAATGAAATACCTGGATTGCTAATATAGAAACTCTATCCATGGATATCCATATAGGATGGCGTATGAAGTGACGATTATAATTACCGTATTCACTAGTTGTTTAATTCACATAGTAGTCTTCACAGTGGTCTATAACTCAGCAGATGGTGGCCACTTATTGAAGAAACTCACCTACCCGAAATTTCTCTAGTGGTTAGTGATGCCTATTCATTTAAGATAAATACCTAGAATTTACGGCAATTCTTCAACAATAGACACTCATGAATTTACAAAACTGTATTTATGAAATTGTCAAGTGAAAATTATCAGTGGTGTTGTGTACATTAAAGAAATGATATAGTCTGCAGTTTTTTTTAAAAATATGTAAAGACAGATTTTCAGATCATGTGTTCCGGACCTAATTAAGGCACCATATTATTCTGCACAAACCTCTGTTGTTCTTGCTTTATTCAAATTTATCAAGGGGAATAAATGCATGAAGTGCCTGTTTCCCCAGACTTCTTAGTTTTCTGAGTGCCTACAGCTCTTTTTTTCACTTTCCTCCTTCTATATTCCTCTCCATGCCTGTCGTTCTCACATCTGTTTGTTGTGTCTCAATTAGCCTTCCGATTCTTTCAACGTTTCTCTTCCCTTCTGTCTCATAAACACTTATAGGCTCGAAATGGTTTTTTATGAATGCTTTATCCAAACCAATAACGAATACTTCTTTGTAGCCTCGAATAAAGACTATCTGTAATTTGGTATAATCTTCCTGTTCTTTCGATCAATCAATTTTCTTCTTAAGACCTCCGCTGAAATAAAATGATCAGTCTTCGTTGTTATTATAAGATTACCAGTCAGGCCATCTTAAAACTTGTCTTCAAAATATTATGGTCTAGTTGCTTTCTATTTTTGCACACCACAAGAAATCTTTACCCCCCCCCCCCCCCCCAATAAGTCAGTAGTGCTTCCGCTGTTATTTACTATGTTGCATATAAATATTATGACTAGCTTATTTCCTTTCCTTTTTCCATTCTAATGTGCACAGGATCCTCACTCGCCTTTTTTGGGTATGTTAGCAGGAAGTGGAAGACGACCTAACGTAAATCGAACATTCATGGAGGTTGATAATTCTGATAATTCTGTTTTTTCGGAGCAGCACAAGTTAATTTCAAACGACAAGAAGGAGAATTACTTCACTTACACACATGAAGATTTGCCTGAAGATAATAATCATACTACGTGTAAAACACATTGTGATGATGGGAAACAACGGCCTGCTCACTTCAGTAGACATAGTGGTGAATATAAAAAGAATAGTGATAATAATTATAATAACAATAGTAATTCAAATCACCTTATTTATGGTAATTCATGCAATGAAAAGGTACATTGTTGTAATCAAAAGGAATTGTACGAGAAAAATAAATCCACAGGTAAATTGAATTGTGCATTTCGTTGCTCACATCTTTCTGTGTGTATTGATTGTTGTCAAAATATACAAAATAAAAATGTTGAACTAACCAGTAACAATAGTCGAACAATACTGCCGCATATATTAACTTCTTCACATTTAACACATAAATGGTCATTAGATCATACTAAAACATTAGATAATAATAATCTATGTTCTCCATCTAATTCATTCATCTCTTCTCGAAAATTTTCATCAGAATATCAACCGAGTGTGATGTCAGTAGATAAATGCCCAGTACCTGAGTCTTCTGGTGTTTGTATATCTTCACCTGACAGCCAGTATTGTCATTTTTCTGTGTCAATGAATCCTGTTGGTGTATCACGTGATGCTTATTTAAAAGTGAGTGCGTTTTATAAGATTGTACATGTGCAAAAACAATATATTGTGTGTATAAATTCGTCTGAACAGTTGTGAATTTACGTATGTGTCTTTTCGGGTGAATATGATTATTTTTGTGATGACTATTTGTGAACTTTTATTTATGGTGTATTTCTCACTAGGGATTTGTTTGTTTGTTTGTTTTTTCTCTGATAAATTTCCTGTTGGTATTACTTCTCGTGCTTTTATTTTCAATCATTGGTGGGTGAATGAATAACTTTGCACTTTTCGGTTGTATCAACATGTATCCTGTTGTTTTTTTTTACACTGGTTAGTTTTTAGATCAGATAATCTTTCATTGTAGATATGCAGTCTATTCGGTTCCGAACTGCTTTTCTTTCTGATCTTTTTAAAACTTTTATTCTTTTGGTTTTAATTGTTAACATTTAAGCAGGAGTATGCGAATTTCTTAAATATTCAAGCAAATAATCTAGTAATGTCTCAAGTAAAAAAAAAAGTTTGAGTAATCATTTCTCTTGATGTATAGTTAAATTTTGAAAGATTTCTATACTGCATGTGCTATTAATAGAATATCTAACTACCGATCATAATTTAATCATACTCTGTGGCTGAAGTATGTGAGCAATTTCTTATATATTTACCTTCCCAGTCTGTGTCACACGCAATGTAGTTGTGAAATTATTTTTAACATACCAAGGTGTGTAGTGAGTTACTTAAAAGCTTACAAATGTTTAGCTATTCAGGTGATACGTAGGCGTATTTTTAGTTCAGTTACGTGTTCCCATACAAAGTTAGTGGTATATTCAATGGGCTGTATCTTTTGACTGCATTCTTTCGGTTTTGGCGGATGTCATGTGTTTCATCAAACTAATCAAAGATTCCGGGTTAAAAGTGTATTCCACCTTCCTTGATCTACACGTGGAAGTAGTCCCTTTATTGTATCTTACTTAGTCTAGTACACCAAACGTATTATGTAATTGCGTCGTGTTGTTATCTTTATTATCTTCAGTAAATCTAAGTCCTACTCATTAAATCATGTTCGAAGTATTTGTATAACTGTCGTTTTTGTAGTTCGATAATAATTATTGCAAAATTTCCGAGAAACTACTACAGCCTTTCTACCTTGTTATCAGTATACAGCGGTTAATGTGTGAAAGCAGTATATTTACCACAAGCAACGATAATCGTATTATTATTGCGTTTATTTTATTTTATTTATTTATTATTATTATTGTTTCATCTTTGAAGCTAGACTTGATGACACGAATGTATTTTAGTTTTATGTATATAACCAGTGTATTGTATTTATTTTTAGCACAAATAGCTAAGTCACTAAAAGCCGTATTAGTTATAAAACTTTTCAAACATACTTCACATTTTTTTAGGCAACCCAAGACGGCTTTCTAAACCGGACTGTTTATGAACCAGCTGGGGAATCTAAATTTTGTTATTCTTCTTATTCTAGTCAAACATCTCGAACAAATTCTCTAAAACGTTCAGATAATGACTATTCCTTTTCTAACTCTGCGTATTCAAATATCCATGATCCATTTCTCAATGATGATCCAGATTCTGAATCTGAGTCAGATCTCGATCAGTATGGCAATACATACCAATTGGACTATTCTAGTTTCATACTGCGGTCTACATCTTCGTCACCGGTAAACTCAAACCTACCGCAGAATCCCTTATCCCCTTCATCAAAATTACAGTCAAATATTTCTGAAAATGAGGGTAAACTGTTTCAAAATCTGAATCCAGAAGTTCATGGCGGTGCAGATGAAGAGGATCGCATAACTCTTGTACCTATAGATAGTGAGGAAACAAATAATACAATTCAAAATTCTCTGAATATAAATGGTTCTGACAGCAGAAAGGTTAGTTTGAGCATGGAATTTTTCATAAACACTTCTGTTATTTTAATCATATACAAATTTTAAGATTAGCATGCCTTTAATTGGAGTTTAAATAATACAACAATATGTACGAACTCTTTATTTCGATTTTATCATGTAATATGTTTTGAAGAAACTTACTACCTCGAGGCTACAATAAATAGAGATATTTCATTACAGTTGATGTAAAAGAAGTCAACGAATGGATAGCATGTCCTACATCTTTTCCAAGCTCTAATTATTCATATTTAATCTATTAAAAAACGTACTCCATCTAATTTTTGTATTTTTTTCAAAAATAATTTTCAGATTTTTGTCGGGACACGTGAAAGTGACTTATTACCTAACAAAACTACCAAAAAAGTTCTTCATCGCAGCCAAGCGATCCGAGAACGTCATAGACCTCCATTCTTGACCCTTTTCCGAAACCGGTCTCTTCCGAATTGTGCTGATAATGAAAGCCCATCTTCAGAGTCCCGTTCATTCCTAATTTGTCCTTCAGATGGTACTATGCACGAAGAGTACCAATGTCTTCGACAAAGTCAAGGTTCGGAGAGTCCTTGTGGACCCTTTGTTTCACTTCACTCTACATTTCTGTAGCTTTCTAGTGATCACTACATTCTCCGCGTCTGTGAAAGATAACTTTTCTGTGATTTCTATTTGTCAAACATTGTGAACGCTTTTGTTTCGAGCATTTATTGTTACTACTTTCAGTTAAACCGTTCTCTTAATTCAAGTTATCTGGTGTGCTATGTTCTTAAGCTTCCATTTTCTTACACTAACATATATATAAAAATATGTATACTGACATTTACCTTTTTGTTTAGATCTATCATTTTAGGGACTGAAAGGTTTGGTTTTAAGTTTTTTTTTTCTGTACAGTTGTTTGCTATGTATTACCGCACATATTCTTTCATAATAATCTCTCTTACATTTTTGTCACCGTTGAATTCATTTGCTACTGAGTCTTTCGTTGTTCCATACTAGTTTTCTGTGCGCATGTATATATTTAAATTTGTTCTGTTGCTAAATTTTCTAAAATATTTCTTCCTTTTTGATAATGACCTGTGAAGCTGTTACATAGTTGATACTTTTGTTTCTGTATACCAGGTTTGTCATGCTTTTTGCATCATCATAAATCACCCCTTATGTAATATTTAGGTTATGGAATTCACATCTGTAAATTTCGTCTATTGTACTTATACTGATCTCATTTATGTCTCATACCATATTAATTATGTATACACGAGATAATGAAATATTTGTGATGAAACTTTTGGCTATAAACCATATCGGTTAAGTTACTGTTCAAAATTTGCTGTGTAAATTCCTCGTGTGTTTTTTTTTCTTGTTAGGTTCCTAACACAATAAAGGCAAACATCATCAGTCTTGAAATTTATTATCTTTTTTTAAATATTATTAGTTACTCAAGTGGTTCTTACATAGAAGTATTTGTCAGGCCTATTCACTTTTGTGCTGTAACCTGGTTATGTGGATGTAGACTTTGGATAGCTTGCCTTGAGTGATCATTTCTGTGTAGCTGCACTTCGGTGCCAAGTTCTATGTTGAATCCAGCAGCAGCAGCATTTCTGTGTAGAATGATTTAGGTATTTATAAGTTAGTGTCACCATTGTCGTCCTGTAGTTACATGTGTGGAACCTATTTAGTGGGTTTATACTAATAAAGGCAGGTATTTTATTTACTACGTTATTGTTACATTTATTTGTGGTGTTAGCCTTGATGTGAAGTAGTTAACGTCTGAAGTATCCACATTTTTTCCCTACACTTTTGAAGACTGCATTTTTAAAATATACTAGTACGATTAAATGTTTAATAGTGATTATCACTGCAATTTGTGATACTTGTTGACGCTTATTCACAACTGATCGGCTGTATATACTTGTGTGTTGATCTCATTAGAATCTGTATCATTAGCAGTTGCCACAAAAGTTATAACTTTCAACTCTTATTTACCAATTTATTTAATCCAAAGCTATCCCAATAATATCGAGATATCCAGATTTTGGATAGGAATTCAATTATAAGCATTATCATAACATCTAAAGAACTAACTGATTTGCTATTATGAACTAATTCAATCATGGAAATCCATCAAGTATGTTGTTATGCATACACCGTAGCATCAATTTCATCCGAATGTGATTTCACAAACTTTGTAGCTTATCTAATTTCACTAACAATTATGCTGATCAAATATTTGGCGTGCTTGACTAACTGCACTAATTTGTCTGTCTGTTTTCAACATAGAACTTTACACCGGTGTGCAGCAGTTCAAGTCACTACACTCCATGTAGCACACAAAGCAATAGGAGAAAGTAGAAGAAATGCAAAATAGAGACAGTAGACAGGGATATGAGACAAAAGGAATAGTAATAACAAAGAACAAAACAGTTTCATTGGAAATCATAAGTCACAAGGAGTGGCTGCATCTGCGCCATTGAGAATGATTTTGAGCCATATCACCAATTGTCTCCAGACATTGGTTATAACCGTCTCGAGGACTCCAACCTTCCTACGTGGCTTAAACTAACTGTTGTGGATCTCACTGACTAGTACCATGTTTTGGTTTGACCGCGGCTAGCTCTTTTCCAACCTGATCCTATGTTAGCTGACTAATATTGCCCGTCAAGAAAGGCGATGGTTAGGGATGCCTAACACATGTCCTAACCATCTCAGTCGGTGTAACTTCAAAATGTCGTCGTCGACTGATTCCCCCTCCCTCCTTACCTAACACTCGACGCCTAACCTCAATATTGCTCACCTTACTATACCACTTCACACGGGAGATAGAACGCAAACACCTATGATCAAAGACAGCTAATCTTTTCATGTCTTCGGCTCTCAATGGCCAGGTCTCACAGCTAGGCATAAAGGAGGACGGAGCGGACTGATGAGTAGTACACACGCCCTTTGGTCGATAGTCGTATATCACGTCTACGCCAGAGAGGGTGTAAACTGGCATATGCAAGACTAGTCCTCTGTATCCGTGCTGACATTTTGTCAGCGATCAACCCGTTGGCGCTGGCTGATGCAACTTCCCAAATAAGTGAGTGAAGTGGTCAACGTGCTCTACCACTTCACTCCCTATTTCTAAGCTAGGAGTCGGTGTAGTCCAATCCTGTAACATCATCTTGCATTTGGCGCGGGCAAATCGCATGCCAAACATTTGCAGCTCAAGGTGTTCAGAAGACTGCTGCATTTTGTCAGCATCTTCACCTAGAAGGGCTATATCGTTTGCATATTCTAAGTCGACGAGATTATTTCCTGGTGACAAGTCGATTTCTGAGTCGCTGAAGTGAGTTAGGGTTACGTCCATTAGTACATCTATGATGAAATTGAACAGGAATGGGCATACCTGAGTGACACCGCTAGTTGTCACCACTGCAGATGACAACTCCGTAAGCTCTCACCTGACTGGTTGCATGAATACGAGTGGAGTGCCTTGATCAGTGCAATGTATTTTCTCAGCATTCCGTTCACAGCCAAAGATCGCCATGGTACCTCTCGGTCGACAGAATCGAATGTCTCTTTCAAGCGAAAAAATATGGCAATTGTTGGAGGCCTTCAAGTATGCCACCTGTGTTCCAGAATCTATCGAAGGATGAAGATATGATCAATACCCTCCTCCTAGTCTTAAGCCTGCCCGGTTCTCTCGTCTTTGTTCTTTCCGTGGACGCTTAGTCTACGCATTATTATTGAACCTAGAACTTTAGACACCCTGTTGGTCAAGCTAATCCCTTCTTTTATATCGGGATAATCAATGAATTACGCCAACCCAACAAGACTATATCTAATTCCCAAACGTTGCCTAATATCTTAGTTACACCGATACTTAAATACCTCTGGAGTCATTCCATCGGATCCTGCTGCTTTGCCTCGTTTCAGACTAGTGACAGCCCCAGTAACCTCAGTTAGGGACAGCGGACCTGTGTCTATATCCCATTCAGGGAGGCGTTGGATGTTCGGTAAGTTGAGCGCGGCTGTAGGCCAGTCAAACTGCTCCTCAAAGTGTTCTTTCCAATCGTCTATCCTGGGAGCTAATTATGGTGCCACTTTCCTCAGAGATTGTTTCAATTATCGTTTGCCTTTTACCACCTGTTTCCCTGATAAGTCTAAATAGTTGTCTGGTGTTACCAATCGCCAATGCCATTTCCTTCGCTTTTGTCACCCACTACTGTTCATGGTCGTTGCGAAGGCTTTTTGTTAGTTTGCGTTTGAGTAGCTTTCGCTCCTCATCATAATCTGAGCTCTACGGAATCAGTCTTCTCGCTTCACTCAGTTCGGATGAGGTGGTGTAAAGACAGAAGGCAAGAGTCAGGCAACAGAACGTTTATTAAGGAAAAACAACACATATTTATAGATTTTAATGTACATTATTGTAGATTAACGTTAGTAGAAAATACAGTCTTTTGATTGGTTGTTTCGCACACAAAGTTAACCTTGCATCTTTTTGTGGCTGTGTCAGTTCATCTATATGTTGACTGTCTGCTGTCCATCTTTGACCATGTTTTCACATGACTAATATTTGATACATAAACATTGACCTCAATTACTGTCAACCAATTTGGCTAGCAACCATCTACCACCACACTCGTCCCCCCGTCAAATAGCTTCGCGCGTTCCGACCTTCTGGGTGATGCATCCTCTAGTTGATGATTGTTACAGACCGGCTTGTCCCAATGCACCCATCGTTGGATCTGACTGGCGTCAACTCGTTTTTGTTTGTCATCTCTTCTGATGATATATACTTAACCCCGTCTTTTTGTGACTGTGTATGGTCCTTCCCACTTTGGAAGGAGTTTGCGTGAACCTGGCCTGCATCCGACAGCATATCTTCTAACTCTATACTTCACTTGGTCCCCGACTGAGAAGGTAATGCACTGAGTCTTTTCTCTTAGCTGAGACTTCGCGACATCCCTCCGCTGCTTCTGCATTACATTCTTGACGGCTTCTTTCCGTTCTGCTTTTAATTTCGTCGTACTCCACTTTTGGCGAAGGGGCTAGGTTTCGTTGTGTACCGGTTATCGTGGTTTTCTACCATACATCAGTTGAAAGGGTGACTTTTTCGTTGTTTCCTGGGTGGTGGCACGATGTGTTAGTAGAATCAGTGGCAGCTCCGTTTCCCAGTTACCGCCCTTCGAGGCCAGCCACTCCTTCAGCGTACGGTTGTTTCTCTCCGTATGGTATGGGGTCGTTCGGATCCTCTTGGTGCCAAGCTGTTGCAAACGGGAAGTAAATTCTTCACTTTCGAAACACGGACCTTGGTCTGTCAGTATTGTCTTTGGTACGCCGTGGTCTGCAACGATGTGTCTAACTACTTCGTCTGTCACGGTCCTTGCGCGTTGGTCTGGGATTGCTACGACGTCTACCCATCGTGTCACCAAGAGGTACTGATTACCATTGGATGTCTGAGGAAATGGACCCATAACATCTACGGACCATAAGTCACCTATCGCCGTAACTGGAATCGACTGAAGTGGTGGTCGTATGCACCGGCCGCCTTTCATTAGCTGGCACCGTGGACATCCAAGTACATATCTTGCTACGTCTTCTCTCATACCTGGCCAGTACATACTTTGTCTCAAGAGGTCGGTTGTTCTGGCCACTCCGGTATGTGCTAGCTGGTGGCATTCTGCTATCATGTCGTGGCGCGACGATTGAGGTATGACAGCTAGCCAGCTTCCGTCGTCCTCTCGCCAGGTCAGAGTCCCGTAGGCATTCACTCTTAGTCGATCTCTCTGTCTGAGTATTGTGGTTAGCCCCTTACTCGCTGTAGCTGGATCCACTTCTATTCCGTTAGTGATCACCTGTATTACTGTATTCAGCGTAACATCCAACCTTTGTCTGCGTGCCAGTCTTAGTGGGTCTTGTTCTGCTGCATGCACTCCGTAAGCGACCTCGGGTAACTTAGACTCGTCTTCTGGTCTCGATAACAAATCTGCCAAGACATTTTCATTTCCAGGAACGTGTGAGATGGTAAAATCGTACTCCTGAAGACGCAACATCCACCATGACAATTTCCCTCGTGGGTCTCCCGCTGTCTTCAAAAACTGTAGCGGCTTATGATCCGTTTCGATGTGGAACCGCCGGCCGAGTAAATAAGGTCTCCATTTGTCGATTGCCCATACCGTCGCTAAACATTCTTTCTCTATCGTTGAATACTTTCGCTCTGTGTGTGTCAAAACCCGACTGGCATACTCAACGATTCCCTCACCCTGTCTTAGGACCGCACCTATGGCGTAGTCACTGGCATCTGTGCACACTGTGAACTGTCTTCCAGGTACAGGTAGCTTTAGTGTCATTTGTTGGTGGTCGAGCAGCTGTTTAATCCTGTTGAATGTCTTCTGCGATTCCTCCGACCAAACAAACTTCGGTTCACCTAGTAGCCTGTACAGAAGGGTTACTATCTCATCGAAGTTCTTCACGAAGCGACTATAAAACGCTGCTCTACCTAAGAATTGTCTCAACTTTCTCTTTGAATTCGGGGCCGGGATCGTCTTTATCGTCAAGATTTTCTCCGGTAGTGGTTTAATCTCACCATTTCCCACTTTATGTCCCAAAAGAGTTACATTCTTTTTGGCTATCTGAGACTTGGATTTGTTGACGCGCAGTCCAAACTCTTCGATGCGTCGCAGCACGGCTTCCACATGGTTCACATGATCGTTTTCGTTTTGACTATATATGACGAGATCATCACCGTACACCTCAACGTTTTTCAAGTTCTTAAGTAATAGCGTCATCAGTCGTCTGAACGTGAACGGTACACCTGCTAGTCCAAACGGCATGCGTTTAAATCGATATTGTGTCTGACTCACGATGAATGCCGTCTTATCTCTATCACCTGGTTTTATCGGTATCTGCCAGTATCCTGAGCGAAGATCGAGAACTAAAAACAAATTTGCGCCTTGTAGGCGATCTAAAGTTTCTACTACTGTTGGCATGGCACACGGTCTTAACTCTGTCATACTGTTTAACTGTCGAAAATCAACGCAGAATCTATACTTCCAATTCGCCTTTTTTACTAACAGCACTGGAGAGTTGTACAGGCTATCAGCTTCTTCAATAATATCATCTTTTAACACTTGTCGCTCAACTTCGCCTTCTAAATGACATGGAACTCTTCGCGTGGTAAATGACGTTACTTTCGGACCACTTAACGGAATTTCATGATTCACCTTATCGCATTAACCGTATGGGTCCCCATCTCCAGTAAACAGATGATCGTATTTATTAATTAACTCTGTCATATTGTGTACCTTCGACAGGTTAACCGCTGCTATCTCGCTGGTCTCATACATGCTGATGCGTCCGTATTTCGTGATCACAACCTTCGCTTGCGTGTCGATTATCGCACCAATCTCCCGCAGAAAATCCGCGCCAAGTATCGTCCGTCGTAATTCGGGCACAACAATGAAGGGGAACGTCATCTCGCAGCTGCCAACCACGACCGTACAGTTCTATCTACCCGTGATACGCAATACGTGCCCACCTACCGTTTGTACTGTCAATGAACATGGACTAACACTCGTACATAAGTTCTTATCTATGAGGGACACAGCCGCCCCCGTATCTACTAAACATACTACTACTTGGTCATTCACTCGCAACTTCGAATACACAGCCCCTTTCTCGATAGCCCCCACTGCATCTAGTCTGCTGTCCATCTTTGACCTTGTTTTCACATGATTAATATTTGATAGATAAACATTGACCTCAATTACTGTCAACCAATTTGGCTAGCAACCATCTCCCACCACAGTGGTAGAAATCCACTGGCTCTTACTAACTTTTGTTTTCAGGTTATTAGCAGCTTTTACAGCTGTATGTTGTGCTAGGCTACTTCACGAGGAGTACTGCTGTGGACATAGGATACTCGTTTCGCTACTTCTTCCTTAAATAGGGACTTAGTGTCTCGATCTACTTGGGGACGTAACTGTCTCGCTGCCAACAATTTCTTACATCCGTTTAGTCATAAGCATAAACGTGCGCGGGCCAAAGTGTGATCGAATTCTACGCACGTGTTCCAAAAGGAGCGGCAGTCTTCTACTGACTCTCACCAACCATACCCTATCGCTATATGGTCTATCTGAGGCCAGCGCTGATTTGATGACGGAGGTCACCAGGTTACGCAGTGTCTCTCTTTGTGCCTACAGTTAGTGCTGACTAGGAACAGATGATTATCTGAATAGAACTGTAGAAGACGATCACCAGTTCGTCGGCAGGGAACTCCATGCGTGCCACCTATCTACTTCTCAGTCAGGCACAACTTCCCTACTTGGGCATTGAAGTCGCCTGCTAAAACAACTAAATCTGAACTTTTTACAGCAAAATAAACAGTTTCTGGTAGAAGTCATCCTTTAGTTCTTCCGAAATGCACTCTGTTGGGGCGTAAGTGGAGACTATGAAAAGACAGCGAGGGTAACGCCGTCCTTCGTTCTTCTAACGGACCGCACATATACGACTATCTACTGGGATCCAGCCAAGAAGGGATTTTACTGCCCTAACACTCAATGCTATTCCTACATATGCGAGTCCTCGCGAACTGGCTGAGGGGTCTCCTGATACCCTTAGAGTGAATCTTTGTCGATGTTCATCAGACTAGTGACTTTATGTGACGGTATATACTACTGACTGGCTGATATGAGGAGTTGGGTACTACTCACATCAACTAGTAGTGCTTGCTGGCCAGATTGAAGTGATCTAAACACCATAAGACCGTTTCACCCGACTGGAACTGAGCTCATCAGTGTTGTGCTTAGCTCAAAGGGACGAATCCACCCGAAATCTGCTTAGCTACTTGGACCACAACTGGCAAAGCATGAGTTCGAATTCGCGAATTACACAGTTAGAGCACGGAGTTTCACCAGTTCACTTTGGAAACTGGAACTATGTGGGGGGCATCCAACTAATCATACCAGTCATTATGTAGTATATACCACCATTTATTCATGGTTGCTATTTTGATTGTCATTTTCGCTACCAAGTCAGTAATATTTTGATCTGAATAATTTTGAATTTCAAAGGAGACTGCAGTGGGATTTCACTGTATAGCGTACAAATCATCAATTTTGTCCTGTGTAGCTAGGCAGAATTTGATTAGTTTAAACGGATTTGGCTCTTAATGCTTGGCCAAAACTGGACACACCATTGACGACCGAAATGGCTGACTGATGTTTAAACCACTTATATATTTGGCTAACAAGCACTGCCGGCTAACGTAAGCGGTATTTTTATCAGTGTATATATGTAAAAATTGAGCTCTGTAGTAGTATGTAGTTCCATACTCTTTTGTTTTTTGCCTACACCAGTCGATGACGTTTCAAACACAATTTATTTTTCCTAAGCATATCAGATGCCTAAAAAATTTCAGTGCTCCAACGACAAACAGCAAGGAAGTAAAAGAACTATAAAAATCAAGTTCCAAAGTTATGCAGTTCCAATAAATATTATGAATAATAATAATATTGTTTCATTCTGTGATATACCGAATAAACAAACTAATATGCAGAATATATCAACATTTAGAGTCCATTATTAACCAGCTTTCTAGTGTGAAGTAGACGTTTTATAAATATGATCGAGGACTAAATTTCATAACGTAAATTAAGATTCCACTGGTTGAATGAAGAAATCGTATCTTGTCAGATGCATGCTGATTGAGCTTTTTCTGTCATTTGGAGCATAAGTGATAACAAAGCATTCATGAGAATTGAAATGAGAGAAGGTGCTTCTTGTATCTTCTTTAGATACAGAATATGACAGTCAACGATTGCAAGAGTTACTACTTACTAATAATATAATAATAATAATGATGTTAACACTGATTTTAGGTGTCAGAACCAAAATCAACCAACAGGATTCAATGCCTTTATTGATTTCAATCGATCGACAACATTCACCATCAACAGAGGAATCTAAAAGGGGTCGTCTCTTTCACTTATTTACCCGTTTCCTCAGCATTGTCGATCGTTTTAACTAAAGGCGATATAGGCACGGATGTCAAAGCCGAGTTAGGATAGGGAAGACAAGTCAGGCCATCTTTACTCTGAAATCAGTGTGGAGCACTTAGCACAAGTCCGACTTTTCAATGCTAATGTCAAGTCACTGCTTCTGTGTGACTCAGAGACTGTCACCGAAAGCATTTCCAGCAGTCTGTTGCAAACTTCCATCAATAGCTAGCTATCTTCGCTCGACACTGTATATCAGATGGTCTGCCGGAAAGCATAAGCGAACTCAGCTGAGAAGCTAATACCCAACAAATATGCATAAGGAAATAGATGTGAGTTGGATATACACTAAGAAGACTGATTAGTGATAATATACTCCAGATCCTGGAATGTAAGCTGAACAGGAATCGATGGGATGAGCGTCCTCGAAGTAAAGTAAAGATCACATCAAGAGGAAGAGAAAGGCTGTGATCAGTTGTGGAGCCAGCTGAAGGTTGACAGGCAACTACATGCAATGGAGGTGTGAAGCTGAGGAGCTATGTTCCCCTCAGAACTCAATATAAGAATATGAATATAATATTTATCTTATTAAGACAATCAATGCTTTTTAGTTCTCTTCCATAGATAAATTTACAAAAAACTGTGTCGGCGAAATCTTATGTAGAACTGAATTCTGCTAAATGTCCAAACCACTAAGTTGTATCAGAAAATAATAACTAATTGCAGGGAAAAGTTGCGACACAAACCGCTACTGGATGCCTGTTTTGATACAGTACTGAAAAAATGGCTTAAAAAGTCTGACCTGAGTACAAAACCATAATAAGGTCAATTAGACAGCAACTAAAGTAAAATTGAGTTAGTAAGTTAGATGACATAATATAATTGACTAAAATGTTCCAATTTAGGTCAGGATAGCAACAGAGGTAATAACAGGTAGAGACTAAACCAACTGTCGCGTTCACTTAAGAAAACCTTCTTCGCAGATGAACTACGATTAAACTTCTCCATGAAACTTATGATTCGTGTGAACGTGAAGTATAGGCTACCACTGCAGGCCTCATCAATGTGCATCTACCACGTCACCTGCCAGGTATTTCGACCGTACCCAGCGTTCGCTATCAAAACGTATCACCGAACACTTAGCAGCTTCGTCTTACAAAGGAAAAAACGATGCCCCCGCAGCTTTATCTTAGGAAATCTCATAGATTCCGGACACCAAGTTACACCCCAAACAAACTTCAAAGTCACCTACAGAATACGAAGCAGTCTTCCTAAGAGTGTACGAATTAGACTTCTTCAAACTGCAGAAGCAATGGCAATTCACTTGCTAAGCCCTGAATTCTACATACAGAAGTTCGTTCAATCACTACATTTGTAATGGACATAATCTATCTTAATACCCGACAGGTGAATTCTATTTTTTTCTGTCTCTTCATTAGTATTATCTTGTCTTTACAATTGTAATATTTTACATTTTCAACTTTCCTGTTCTCTACCCCCACATGATTTAATTTCTACACTTCATTACCACTGTTACTGACTTGACCAAGGCTCAATTTCTAGTCATTTATGTTACGTCATCCAATTGATCTGCTCAACTTCAGTCCTAATTTAAATGGTTTTGTTCTCTACCCCACCTCTACTTAGTCTCTACCTGTAATTACCTCTGTTGCTATCCTGACCTAAGTTGGAACATTTTAGTCAATTATATTATGTCATCTAACTTACTAACTCAATTTTACTTTAGTTGCTGTCTAATTAACCTTGTTTCTATATTAGATCATTCTTGTATTACCTAATTAATTATCTAAACTTGACAAACCTCATGTACGCACACACAAAATAATTATATATAAATGCGATTGTACAGCTATGTGAATGTATTCTCCGAAAAGAGTCTCTTCGCTAAACGTCTTCTCTTTTTCATATGACTCAATGGGGATTTATAAGCTACTTAAACGTTGTAAGAAACCATAACAAGCAACATGAGCAAATAGTATTTGATTGACGGTATTAGCCATGTAACGAAGCTACTCATATGCAGAAGATTATCAGTGAACCAGAACTTGAATACGCCTTACATCAGCAGTCATATGATTTTCCTGTGTTTCTGAGCATATTAAGAGAACTGTGATTTCCCATAATTTTTTATAGGAAAGCAGCAATGACGCGTTTTATCTAGAAGCTTTCGAAAATAAGACGATTGGTCTAATTTATTTCACTCATTGGAAATGGTAAACAATAGTGCTTTATAGTTAAGTAGAAAAAAATAAATCATCATGAAGGAGGTGGACCTAAAGGTTGCTGAAGATTAAAAATTTCGCCGGGAATTTTACAGAACAGTTTGCTTGCTCTTTGTAATAAATATTTGGCGCACAAATTAAAGTTCAGAGCTGTGCTGTTTTGCACTGGAATAACAGGAGATAAGTTAAGTTTATGTGTGCTCACGTAGAGAATAGTGAAAAAAAAGAAAATAAGTGAGTATAAAAAAATAAAACTAACAATAGTAAGGTCATCCATGAGGGTCATTCGTAAATAATGTTTTGCACGTGTATTGTTCATCAGATCTGTAACCACAAGCCAGCACTGTGACGGCCACAGATTCTTCAGCTTGGCTGTTGCATTAGTGTGTAGAAATCTAAATTGAAAAAATTCGGAAATATTGACCGGTATCAGACAAGATAATGCATTATACATATACATATATATTTAAAAACTTTTAAGCGAGAGGAACTCAACTTCATATAAAAAACCCAGTTCTTTGCGATTTAGTTTTGCCTCATAGGAAATACCTGCCAACTATATGTAATACAACCTTTTGTTCTCTGAAATCAAAGACATCTCATTGCTGTTGAATATTTTCATTCATCGTCTCTTTGGTGAGGTTTGGGAGTAACTTAAGGTATTCTTCTTTTCCCACAAGGAATACGAATAAAATATTTTTCTAGTTCTTCCTTCCAACGAGTATTAGTAACGACAGAGGCTATTCAGACTCTGCATGGCAGCGAGAAGACAGGAATACGTTGGACCGACAAGTAGACTCTAGAAGATATGGATTTCACGGATGATTTATGTTTAATGTCACACAAAATACAGGCGAAAACCGACAAACTGGTCGAAGAAGCAGCAAAGACAGGACTCCAGGTGAACATAGACAAGACGGAGGTTATGAAAATAACCAACCAACAACAACAACAACAGCAGCAACATCCAGCGCCAATCACCATCAACGGGAGGGATTTGAAAGAGGTTACTTCTTTCACTTATCTAGGGAGCATTGTCTCAACTACAAGAGGAACGGAAGAGGATGTCAAATCGAGAATCGGGAAGGTGAGAAACGCATTCATCAACCTGAAACCAATCTGGAAATCTTCGTCACTCAGCCTGCATCAACAACAAAATACGGATTTTCACTACAAACGTCAAGCCAGTTTTTCTACACGGATCAGAAACTTGGAGGTTCACAAAGAATATTTCCAACAGGTTGCAGACCTTTATCAACAACTGTCTTCGTTCTATACTCAAGATCAGATGGCCGGAAACAATCACCAACAAGAAACTATGGGAGCAAACAAAACAAGAACCAATCACTCAACAAATATGCAGGAGAAAGTGGAGATGGATTGGACACTCGCTGAGGAGGCCGCTGGGTGAAATCGCGCGTCAGGCCATAGTTCGAGCGGAACCCGAAAGGGAAGCGGCGAGTGGACGTCCAAGGGTGACATGGAGGAGATCGTGTGAAGAGGAGTTGAAACAGTATGGACTAACATGGATGCAGGTGAGAAGTACAGCAGAAGACAGAAGCAAGTGGAGACGTGTAGTTGAAGCCCTATGTTCCATTAGGAACCCAAGGGAACAATAATAATAATAATACAATAACAAAGGGTTTAGTAATATCGTGAGAATGTATTTAAACAGCAAATTGCTAATTAACTGGGTTTCAATAGAGATCAATTTCTCCTCTTTTTATTAAACCTTATTTACATAAACTGTAACTGACAAAAATAGTGTCATATAGAAAGAAATATACCAGAAAAATCGTATTCGTTTCACATGACTGCAGCAAAATAAAGTCAAATTGATATCAAATTCATTACATACGCATACACCAAGCTTCCATGAGTAGAGTAACACTATATACACTGAAATAAAAAGATGACACATATAGTACAAAATGGTTTTATCAATGTATTGGCCTTCAGTTTACTACTTCCAGAGTAATAATAATAAGTGAGTGACAACAAGTAAGACCTACGGAGGATAAAAAGCAAATCCACACTTTTAGATAAAATAAGAGTAAGAGGTAGTAATGAAAGCAGCATAATCCAAACCCCAGTAATTTTCAATAATTTAAAGAGTTGAGTAGACTTAAATGTAGCTCAAAAAGACCAAAACCAAGCCTTGAAGCACTAGTGAGAACACATCTTTTGCCTAATTTCTCAATGGAAATATATTAGCAACTTGTGAATATAATGGAAGTGTGTATGCCTCTTTTTCTTCAAACCCATCTTTGGTATTTTCTAACCAAGGATGACACCAGTAACAATCTAAACGAACATGTTTGCAGGATAATACGAGCTCGTTTTATTCCGTGGATACTCATCAACTGCATACATCTTAAGTAAAATCAAATTGTAACAACAGAAGACAAGGGTCGGGCAACAGATCACCTATTAAGGAAATCAAAGCATATTTAATTAAGCAAACAACACAGTCTTCTGATTGGTTGTTTCTCACTTAAAGTTAATCTTTCATCTCTTTGTGACTGTCTCTTGAATGTCAGATCATCCATATGTTAACTGTATCCGCCTACGCAAAGTCTGCTGTGGTTAGTTTTGAATCAGTCTTTGTTCATATTTTCTCACGACAAATCTTGAGAACGTAAACATTGACGTAAATTACTGTCTACCAATTTGGCTAGTAGACAGCTCTCACCACAAAATTATAAGTTTCAAAAAACTTTTGGAACATACTTTTTCATAATTACTTGGAGTTATAGATAGAAGGTATAAGGAACATAATTCCAGAATTTGATGTAGGTAGACAGATTATTGCCTCCAAAGCCTCAGGATGGTCGGGGGTGGGCGCCTTGCGCTGCGGGTTGGCCACCCCTCCGCACACCTCTTGAAATGCTCCCATATGACCGGGCGTCTTACATAGCCTCTCCCGAGGAAGTCCTACTCACTGCCTTCACGTGGCGGATGTGTTTTTCACCAAAGTGAGAGGGCGAAAGCGGATGCCCGGCGCTCTTCACCGGGTTGACTGTCCATTGGATGACAGTCTAGGGGAGATAGCTAAACCCTGATTCCAAACCTCCAACGACTGGCGTATGAAGCTCACTGGAGCTCACCGGCAGACGTATGGACAAAGGGCTTGTTGGATGTCCTGGATGTCTGGCCCCATTCAAAAAGGCGTATGAACTGAACTCCGGTCAGCGGCTGCCAATGGATAGTGGACTCCCTACTCCACTCCTACTGCCTTGTAGGTCACACTTGGTTGTGTAAAGGCTAGAGCTGCACTCTCAAACAAAAGGCCGAGCGATTCTGGGGACATCACTCGTACCAAATTCCCATGAAACTCCATGAACTCTCTTACATGGTTTGGTACAGTCAAGGCTGATATGGAGTGCCTGGGGCTACAAACCGTCTACGGACTCCGTCTGTGGAACAAGAATTGGATAACCTTGTCGCAAAACCTTGCATCAGATCGCCGCGCCTGGGCAGCGATGATTCGAGATGTTCATGAAGCTGGCTCATCGTCCCGTAGGAGATAGCCGAAGTAAAGTAAAGTAAGACAGATTATTCGGTGTCAAAAAACAACTAATTATATATAGTGGAATCAGATAAGAGGGTTAAGAGTTCAGATTTCTATTGGAAAACACAGATTGGTTGGTTAGAGGCATATTACAGGGTCAGAGAACAAAGTGAATTTACACATCTTGTGGTGGAGAGTTTAAGACGGTGGGGGTGAATAGCGAAGTAACATTTTTAACTTAAACAGACAAACAATTAAGTAGATTTAGAAACTTGAAGGTCAAAATTGAATAGAATGTTACGTAACAAGACAAACACACAGGCATACTGACAAAAAGGCAAAACAATAATAAAATAGAATTAGGGTTCTGTAAATTCTTTCTCTCTTCAAACTAATAAAGGGAACCGATTGTATGAAAATGATTTTTATTCACTGCATTAAACTGCAGAAATTTAACTATGACGTTTTTCTCAGTAGTTATAATGTGACTTGAATGACTGTATACTCTGCTTCATTTTATTTGATTTAGCTTTGTCAACGTCCAGTTAATTGCTTATAATTCATTTGTTACTACCTTTTAGTATTTTTCTTCCAAATGAGATGTAGAATAATATTTATATTTTGAAATAAAGATCAATAATTAAGTGACGTGAGGTACAAGCCAATCACTATTAGCTGCATAAACACAGAATTTTCCTTCAGGGAAATGGACCACACTCCCTATATCGTATCAAAGTCTTTAAAAATACAAAGTAGCTGGAAAAGTAAGTGTAATACTAGGAAAAATGCAGCCGCTGCAATATATGCTCACTTAATATTTGATGGTGTTATATTGCCTGACTTTTCATTTATCGAGTTAACATACTTCAACTGATTTTCTACCATCACTTACATATTCGATCCCTGATTTACATCCTCGTTGTTGTCAACTTCGACCGCTTGTTTAATAACTTTATGTTTTTCTTGTCTGTAATTCTTTGTACTTCCGACTTGAGAAAATTAAAATAAACAAGAAAAAATAAGTGAAACTAG
Organism: Trichobilharzia szidati; assembly: GCA_944472155.2. Taxonomy (NCBI): domain Eukaryota; kingdom Metazoa; phylum Platyhelminthes; class Trematoda; order Strigeidida; family Schistosomatidae; genus Trichobilharzia; species Trichobilharzia szidati. The sequence goes on along the minus strand of OX235279.1, from coordinate 131,769,366 downwards.
TTGCATTTAAAGTCGGGAAACTAAGAGAAGGAACATTAAAAGATTAAGCAATGATGAAAAGCTCTAGACCTAGGGATATTTTGGAAGACTGTCATTATTATCTTCTGTGGAATGGTGCATTCGTCGCATGGGAAAATAAGAATAATGATGAATTTTCACTTTGTTTCTACTGCCTCTTACTTAGAATGACTTCGAATATAATATCACATTAGCTTTATTAATACAATGTAATTAGAACTCAAAAATTACTTCATTGCACGATATGTTTTTTCAATACTGTAATTCAGATAAATCAATTATTCTTCAAGGAGTAAATAGTTAATATGAAAGTGCTTTTAAGAGCATTTCACAAAAGTAACAACTGAACTATACAAATGAATAAATTTCAATTGGAGCCAAGTTCACAGATGCAGACGACTCAGGCTTGATATCATAATTATTAATTACTCCTTAATTATCAGTTTCTTTATGTTCTTCTATCTGTTGCGTTTTTCGTTTCCTCTAAGTAGGGAATAAAATTCATTGTCTAAATCCACAAACTGTTTACATTGTGTTAAATTGTATGTCATCCTGCTCACCTTCTTCAACTTTCACATTATAATATATTACATTCTGTTTTGTAATCTTTCACTTAAAAATATAAACAATTCAAGCCTAGTGCACTGTTCATCTATTAACTATTATATTTTCATAGTAATTTCACTTGGGATTTTACAACTTTTCTATTTTTATTTTATCCTCCATTTATTCACATTAAAATCTATTCGTATGAATTTGATCGTAAGGCTGTAAAAATGTAAAAACGTTAATCAGCTATATTTATTTGCTTTGAATAAATACCTTCTAAATATTTAACGTATACTATTTGTCACTTTTAAACCTATTATCGTAAGGATGCACACACTTAACTGCCTTCTAGTAACCACTGTCTTTTAATTTAGCTAAGGTAAGAATGGTTGACCCAGAGAAGATAAGTAATTTAGAAAAAAGCTCAGCAATTGCAATGCATGCATTAGCACACAACCACACAATAGGGTGGGTGAGGGTTAAAATTCTAAAAAGTAATCTAGGTAGGTGGAAAGAGGTTGATTACTGAATCCTTGCTCATCGAACCTACACCCAACACATGCAATAGGAATGATTCATTACTCATATCCGAAATATCGAAAATATTACTATCAATCAAATCAAGTGAAAAACAATGGAACTATATAAATGAATTTAGGAAGTCGCGTGATTACCTTGATATGATTATGAGCAATAAATTGTGCTCGAAACGTCATCAGTAAACATTACTGTATAACACTGTGAGACTTTATCAAAACAAAATTTACTCATAATGGAAATCTGCATTTCGTCAGTATGTGTACTACAATAGAGGTGGATTACTCTTAGTGAAACTAAGAATGGTGAATTACACACATTTTAGGTCCAAAAATATCTTTGTTGATAAGTAGAATTTTTCTCGCTACATTGCGCACAGTAATTGCTACTTAGAGAAGTCCTTCCGGTTTTTCATATATGCTCCCAACTCATTTTATTATTATTATTGTATCCTTTAATTGCTAGAGGAACATAGGGCTTCAGCCGTGCGTCTCCATTGCGTTCGGTTCTCCGTTAGAGTCTTCACCTGGCTCCATGTCTGCCCACACGTTTTCATCTCCTCTTCACATGATCTCCTCCAAGTCACCCTTGCACTGACGAACAACTCCCCGCTTCCCTTTCGGGTTCCACTCGAGCAATGGCTTGTCTAGTGATGTCACATGATGGTTTCCTCAGAGTATGGCCAATCCATCTCCATTTCTTCCTCCCTATTTGTTTCACAATCGGTTCCTGGTTGGTTCGCTCCCAGAGATCCCTGTTGCTGATCTTTTCTGACCGGCCATCTGATCTTGAGTATTGAGCGAAGACAACTGGTAATGAAGGTCTGTAGCTTGTTTGAGATGCTCTTTATGACGCGCTGGCCAAGTCTCTGATCCGTATAGTAGCACTGACTGACTCAACATTGGAGTTGAAAATCCGGATCTTATTTTTGATACTGAGTGTTGTTGACCTCCACATAGACTTGAGAGTAGTGAAAGCTTGTCTTGCTTTTCCGATTCTTTCTTTGATATCCTCGTCAGTTCCATCCTCCTGTAGTTGAAACGATGCTTCCCAGGTAGGTAAAAGAGGTCGTTTCTTTCAGGTTCCTCCCATTTATGCTGATTGTTGTCTGTTGTTGTTGCTGTTGGTGGTGGTGTTGCCCGGGAATCTTCATCACCTCTGTTTTCTCTATGTTCACCTGAAGTCCTATCTTCTCTGGATGCTTCTTCGGCCAACTTGTTGCTTTTCGCTTGCATATCTTCCAGTTTGTGGGAAATCAGACATATATCATCGGCGAAGTCCAGATCCTCCAAGTTTTTTGTGTGTGTCCATTTTATGCCTGTTTCCTCATTGCCCGCTGTTTGTCGCATTATCCAGTCTACTGCAATCAGGAAAATCATTGGCGATAGTAGGCAGCCAGCTTGTCTTACTCCTGTCCTCACTTCGAAGGGTTCCGTAAGTCTCCCCTTGTGGATTACTTGGCATGCAGCATTGTCGTACAGCTGTTGGATGAGATATACAATTGTCGGTGGCAACCCGTAGTAGCGAAGTAGTTTCCAAATCACCTCTCGATCGACGCTGTCAACTTATTTTATACATTAGCAGTATATGCCTGTAATAAACAGCACGATTTTTACTGTAATATAAAACTCTGTGCTGATTTAGTTCAAAACAAAAAGCTCTGTTACTTCTGAAAGCTACTCGATGACAACACCGAGAAAATAATTTGATAAGACATAATGCATCGACTGATTTAAATCGGTTATGATATATCTTTACTAGCTTTATCCGATAGAATAATATGTTTATCAGTTTTGTTTACTACATCTAGCTTATCTGGAGTGCGTTTATGAAACTTTTAGTTTGAAGTAATTTTTTCGGCGGGTTCGTCGTATTCAAAAAACGGCAGATTTTTAATTTTGTTAAATTACTTTTGCTTACTGTTTCATTAAGTCAAAAATAAAAAATAATTATGCGGAATACTGCCCACTATAATTAGCTCTTGACTTTGTCTTCAAATAATTGTAAAAACAACAGTGTTTTAGGTTGTTTTTCGTATACAAACTTAAAAGTGTACCCAAATACAGCTCTCGAATCGTCTGACATACATAGAACTTAGCACTCTGGTGTACTGATTCAAAAAAGCAGACAAATTATAAGAACACAAATAAAATAGCACTACAACAATTGTGTACCAGCTCTTTGAATTCATGAAATTCAATGTTAATTTTAATGTCAGAAAAAATATACTTCTCAGCTTTTAAATTACCTGAATTGTTTACGACAGGTTCTGACCGTGTCCTTATAAGTGAATTAGAAGAATTTTTGAGCATCTATAAAGTAAGATAAATAATTACGTGAGATAAAAACAGTAAACCATTTGTAATTGCCACCTAATTTAGGTGAGTCACACTCACACACGATAAAAGAATGCATTATAAGGTGTCTGTTTAAAAATGGTAGGATAATGAAAGCGGAGAATAAAATAGACTTGTATAACTTTACAAAAATATTGTCTGTAAGTTTTACTTATATACTTATATCTAGTAACGTTTAAAAGATTAAAACTTACTCAGATAAGACTTAACAGTTAGTTGATTTATACTCCTCAGTCCTTTATTCAACTAAGCTTTGGTTACAATTTCTAAAATACGGCTACTAATTTTAGATTCAAGGTTGTTAACAGTAAAAGACCTCATCTCTAGGTCAATTAAGCTTATTTTACTACGAGTAAAGCCAAAGATAGCAGTAAAATTTCAGAGAAAAGCACTTGTGATGATACGTATTTAATATAAGAAAAAAATTTAAATAACAAAAATGTCATACCAGGTCCTTTTGATATTCATTTTCATTTTCTCCGCCGAAAGAAAAGCCTTTTCTACACTGAACGCTCTTGTCAAATTTTTTCACATTATGTACACATGAAGTTGTTTGAATAACTCTATTAGCGATACCTGCCTCGTATATTTCTTGGGCCAAACTTTTCAGCCTTATAGATTCAGCTACTGGCCAGGTTCGGATGAGTGGAGGTCCATAGAACGACTGAAAGACTGGGGATTTCAAAACGCTATATTCAAAATTACGCCAGTTTTGAGGTGATTCAAGCCTATAAATTACAAATAAATTATGCGATTGTATGTAGGCAAGTTACTAACTTGTCTAGCCATCGTTACACTAATTCACGGAAAAAACGAAATAATGATTACTGATGCAGCTACAAAAGTTACCTGAAGAGCGATCCTGTATTGTTATACTTTTAATTTGATTTACATAGTTTTAGTAAGAAAAGAACAGTCTAGAAAGTTTTAGATAAACAGTGTCTTTTTAAACTAGATTTTGGGTTAAATTGAAAGTTCTACATCTCATAGGTTTTCAGCTTTCAAAGTAATTATCTAAGTTATAAAACCTCAATCCACTATTCACTCTTCTAATATATAGTCAAATGGTTTCTGATTTCGAGCAAAATAACTGCCCGTTTCTGATATTATGCATTTATTCCCTCTTATGAATTTGAATAAAGTAAAAGTAACGGTCTGTGCAGTTTACCATCGTTTATCTCGTTGGCTCTTCATCAGCTGCTTACAGCCTAAAGAAATTAAGTTTATTATATAGGACAGTTGTAATATATTTGCAAATATGACATGATATTCATTAACACGAAACTCGAGACTTAATAAAAGTGCTCAGAAATTAAATTAGATATGGTGGAAAGGAATTTGCGTAATAAAGACAAGAAGTGGATAAGATGATGAGTGAGTTACTGATAAGCTGACGAGTCTGAGATCATCACTTAGGATACTCATAAAAGACCACAACCGTCTCGAGTAACTTTGTACGTTTTGGTGCACTGAGCATGAATTTCTAAATAAGTATTCTTAATCTATTCTAAGATCTGATGAAATCCACTATTCATACACAATGGATACTACAATGAAGATATTTTAGACTCCCAAAGGAGACTTTATATTATACGCGTGATTAACACGCGGTACTTAGATATTTAAATGCATGAAGTATGCAGAATAAATGATAGCCTAATCAAACCATTACTCTCTCTCATTAAAACTACTTGTTGTCACCACACAAATTTACATGAGGAAACATGCTAGTATTATTTATACCTATTAAAGCATTGTATTTGAATGTACACAAACAAGAAACTAAATCAAAGTACTTGCTTTAATTCCCCTACTAGAGACTGTACTGCCGAATATGGATTAAAAATGGCTTGGTTTTTCATAAATGTCATGGCACACCATGCTTTCGAACTTAATCGCTTTAAACTACTTTTCTACCTTTTAGCAACGAAGCACTCAAGTAGCAGCATGAAAGTACAATTACAACCATTGGTATACACGAAAGCACCTTAAACTGACCTGTCTCAGTAATAAATTAATCATAGCACCTAAAATATCTATTCCTCTCCTAAAGTCAGCTGATACCGATAAAAGATAGAATATAAAGCATTATGCATATGTTTTTGCATCTTAGCTTCGCAATCAGTATTCCAGATTCCATTTAGAAGCATATTTTACCTTTACTTAAGCTGAAAGACATTGTTACCAATCGCGTACAGTAAGTGGGAGTTTGACTGTGTGAACGCAGTTAAAGTAAATTTATGATCGAACCATAGTGTAAATTTATTTGATAAAAGTAACCAAGTGACAGGGTATTATTTACTTGGTACGTTTAGAGCACAATTTATTGCTCATAACCATATAACTTCGACATGCTTACGAGCAACAAATTGTGCTTGACATGACACCAATAAGTAACACTCTGTTACTTAATCGGTCGGTCGGTTTTCGACATAGAACTTTGCACATATGTGCGGCAGTTCAAGTCGCCACACTCCATGCAGCACACAAAGCAAGAGAAGAAAGTAGGAGAAATGCTTTTTATAGACAGTAAACAGAGGTGTGAGACAAAGGAATAGTAATAACGAAGAACAAAACAGTTTCATTGGAAATCATAAGTCACAAGGAGTGGATGCATCTGCGCCAACCATTGAGAACGATTTTGAGCCATGTCACCAATTGTTTCCAACCATTGGTTTTTACCGTCCCGAGGACCCCAACCAGGAAGTCTACATCCTCCTACTGTCACTTAATCGCTTTTATTAGATAAATTTACTCAGCAATTAAATTATACTCTACCATAATTCCCGGTTTTATTTTTCTATCAATAAACTCATGATTAATGACTGAAAAACAGTTTATAAAAAAAGTCTGTGAGTTTGTAAGAAATAAAGTGAAGCACGACATTTATTTTGATTTCGATAATAAATAAGTCTTTATACTCCTAAACGACTGCAATCTGAAAACTTAGAAGTACTACAGTCAGATCTCAAAAGCTGAAGTGTTATGCCAAGCAGTAACAATCGATGATAAAATATGTCCGGAGTATTATATTTTTCCGACATATAAATTGAGTAGAGTGTATTCAATAGAAAGATAATTTCAGGTGAAACAGAGAATTTCATTTTAACAGAATCAACACTCTATCTTTCAGTTGACTTTTTATAAAATCAACCTCCCATGATAACAATATACCAGATTAGATAGGAACATAAGGCTCATTATTTTTGTAATGGGTTAGAAATAGAATAAAAAGAACTACCATGGTAATAACTACGAGAAAAAACTGCATGATATAAATTTTTCTGAAGTTAGCTATCCATAAGATGTGCAGTAGAAAGTATTGTACAGTATTCTTGGTTGAGTTAACAAACCTGTTATGATTGAGAAGAGGTGTTGAATGCAACCCATTATGTTCAGTGTCTGAATTTGAAAATTGTACTGTATTTATCTGAAATTATATAACAAGTAACATACAAACTATATCTTCATCAGTAGCATTTTTTAATTTCTTCTGTAGTTCCAACACTTCCACTTTTAACTAGGGTACAGTGAAGTTAGGGAGAATTTTTACTTACTGAGACCACTTCTTGAGATATTTGAGAACATTGAGTTAGCTTCTGCTGCAAAAAAACCTGAATGAAATTAATAGCCAATTATACGTATGATAACAGACCTCGTACTCCCTAATTATTTGAACGGCCTTGCTGAACGCCTCACCTTTTTCTTGAAGTTGTTTGTCCAGTTTCAATACCTGAAAATGGAATTATTTAACTTTGTAAAAACATTCTCAAATATTTCTTCTTACAGGAAACATTTATCATCACCCTAGTAGAGTACTATTTTTTCTCAGTCAAAATGACCTGACTATAAAAAAAACATGCTGGCAGTTCTTCCTTTATTGGTTGCAACATTAACAGATTTACTCGGTAATTGACTCAGAAAGCTACTGTGGTAATATATTTGATTTCATTATTGCTTTAACTCGTCAGTCTGCTGGCAACATTTGCATTTAGAATATGACCACTGGATAAACAAGTGTTCTGATGTCTCGATAAGCATTTATTATGTTGATGAAATTAATGAACAATAATTTTACTCACTATAATATACAAGTATTTAATCTAAAACTGTAACTACTGATGTCCTTGTGAATACGTTTATATGAGAGTATAAATGTTGAAAGTCCATTATCAAATTTTTTAAGAGCGAAAATTAAAGAACTCGTTACCTTAGACATTTAAATGACACTAATCATTCAGTTACTAAGCTAGTGGTTCTGGATTATACATCACGATAAATTCTAATTTTATTAATCAGTGTGAACGAGTGTTACTGTCTTCACCAAATAGAATCTTTGTGTTAAGACTTGTATTTTTAGTATGTATTAAGCATCAGCATTTAAACAAATCATCATGAAACTACATTAAAACTTAACCTGATACAATGTGACTATAAACATAAACTATTTTCGAATAAGCCACTTTTGATGTTAACATGTAACTTTAGTGGAGTTAACTTTCACGTGAACTGAACGCTAGATTTATGCCTCTTTCTCCCAGAAATAAAAATAATAATGTGTAAAAAGCAGAATAATACACCTTTTTATTCTTTGAGAATTCAAAAATTTGACAGATATAGATAGAAAATTACCTTGGCATTTAGCATGTTGCCCTTTTCTTCAGCCATAGCTAAATGGGCTTTTAACTGGACGTTGAGACTTTTCTCTTCTTCTAGTGACAATTGCAAATCCCTTTTGGATGTTTTCTCATCCTCTAAACATTCTACCAGCTTGTCTCTTTCTTGAGCTATCTTTGAAAGACTGAGAAAAACATTCACATAGTGTTTTAAGTCTTTTGGATTCAGTCCAAAAACCTTTAGCTTTATTTTGATCGGACATATCAGACTGAACTACACTACATGTAAAAAGTTTTATCGAAAAGTCAAACCATCAGGCATCTGAAAAGTACGATTTGCATTTCCTCAATATAGGGAACCATGAACACATTCTGTTTGTTGAAGAGTAATAGTACGGCAACGAAAATCAGGTGTCAGGCGTGCTTACACTAAATCTCGCATCAAACATACATGTAGTTTTATAAAATCTAAACTAACAGTTAGACAGTTTTGTAGTTGGAACAAAGTAATAATTTAGAATTGTAAATAGTGACATTTTACAACACAGCAAAAATAGCTCTAAAACTTTAGTTCAGAGAACTGTGAATAGCTCAATTTCACTGTCTGATTTTCATGATGATGTTGTCGACCATGCTTGTCAAATTATCGTGAAAACGTTTTGTGAAGCTCATCACTATGATTATTTGTTAAAATACCTTTACATTTTTGTTTAACCGTTTGCGAAGATATAGAGCTATGTTAGATTTAATAGCAAAAATATCAGTAAATGAGAGATTGTCGGCATGGGATCTATTCTGATTAAAATTTGCATACTGGTGTTCATAGAGAAGGATGCATTGCTGCATTATCTATTACTTCTCTGGCATGTCTGAACTACCTGATGCACATAGATACTGAGTGTATACTATGCTTCAGAAAACACGCGGAACAAGACATTTCCTAACAGTACTTCAGTGTATGCAGATGCTATTTACGTACATTAAAATTGAAAAAATTTTTAGTAGAGTTGTTTTAATGCATAATAGTCCAAACTAAACTGACCGGAATAAACTTTACACCAGCTGGCAACATTTTAATTTCAATGCAAAAAAAATTTTTAAGGAAATAAAAGATAATTCAGCGAAAATTTTCTTAATCGACGAAATCATCTTCAGAGGCTGTGCAGTCGTATTTATATTTACCAAAAATGTGTAGTAGTCCATTATTAAGTAATATGCGGTGACATAATTCATATAATTACTCAAAAGTGGCTTTAGAAGTGAAATATAAAATAAAATACAGGATGGGGTTGCTAGCCTCATGCCCAACCTGTCCTCTTCACCAGTATTATTTCTGGCTTGGCATTAGCTGGGGATCGAACCCCGGATCATGTGCATGGCCGACGAGCGCCCTTACCGCTATACCACAGACGCACTGGCATCATTTTAGCTGAACTGTATGGAAGAACAAAATATTTTAATAAATCAATCAATTTAAATGGTAAAAATTACAGCGTCTGTACCTGTGAAGTTTTTGGAGCATAATAACCAGCTCTTCCGATTTATCCTTAATTGTCTCATTAGCCGAATCTAACTCTGACAGTAGTTCAATATTTTCTTCCCTCAGTTTCTTGTTCACCTGTGCCAACTGATAACATTTTTCACACATGACGCTGTGATAACAAAAATTGTTACACATTGAAGAGCACATTTACTCATCACGTAAATCTGAACGTGCAAACATTCTGGACGTGGATCTTTATCCAATGAACGGAATCCAGCGCGAAAGTACATTCGACTGTAAAATAGAATTTCAAATGTTCAATATTCAATATCCTGATTACGAGCTAGTGTAAGCCAGTTTCATTTCTTTGTACTCGCTTCTTAAAAGTGAGGTAAAGGCTCCTGGTCTTCGGTAAACTTCTGCGTAGTTCTCCCCTCCACTCGACTGTCTTAGCTCTGGTTGACTTCCAAAGGAATGGTGTTGGGATTAATTATGTTGTTTGTAGTTTGCTGTGTGTTAAGACTGCGTTGCTACTGTAAACGGAGTTTACCTTTTCACCAGCTAGTCCTCCGGCGTCGTCTATAAAACAGAAGAGATAATAATAACATAACTAGTGTAGGTTATTCAGACTAAAAGACAGAAGAGAAATACAGAAGACGTAAAAGCAGACAGCTAGTTAAATTTTAAGTTGATCTTTATATAAGTGTATATGTTATCACTAATAATAATAAGAAGAAGTGTAAGTGTAGTAGTTGGAGTAGTTAGGAGAGTAAGAGAGGAGAGAATGTAAAGTAGTAAAACGAAGAGTCTACATGTCTTCCCATTAATCGGGTATGAGATTTTAAGGGGGTAGGCTGTTCGGACGTAGTCCTTGTGTCGCTGCATGACTGTTCACACTTCGTTTGAAGCCGTCCACAGATGGTGCCGTAGCTAGGTCTGCAGCAAAAAGTTCCAGGGCCGGAAAACCCTCAGTGAAAAGAAGTGAGAGGGCATTCGAGTCTTTACCCTCTGGTGGGCTATTCTTCCGGGATTTCCGCGAGGAAGCCCATGCCTACCTAATGGAAGGATACCTTTGTTTGAGTGATTCTGGTCATTTGCTATCTTATAGGTAGTAATCAAGTCCTCCCTTAACCGTTGGCCACCTCACAGCCATCCAGAAGCCTTAGGTCTGCCTGCAGCCTATCTGAGTCTTCCGGACGCTGTATTGCTCTCCAAATCATTAACTTGTTAGCGTAAAGGAGAGTCGGGCAGCTTAGACGGCATGGTGAGTCATTGATAAAAAATCGAAAACATCAGTGGCTCTAGGATAGAGCCCTGCGACACTCTTGATGATGAGCTGTTTCAAGATAATCGGAATTGATTGAACTTAGTGCCTTTATTCGGGGAGTAGCCACTGGGTATTCCTCCGGTGAAATAGTAGTGCCACCATTTTGGTCAGCACCGATAAGACCGCATTACTGTTTAACTGTTCGGCAAGGGCTAAAATGAATGTTTCAGCCGTCTCTAGACTAGTGACGTGGTCGCGGCGAACGAGATCGAATCCCATGACTGCGTCGTCACTACTTCCTAATGGACTCATGACCTGGACTTTTTCGACGAGTAGTTGGTCACTAGTTAAAATACAGTTAAGTTTAGATGACTTCCCACCAGGGCCCCACCTAGTATCGTCTCCAACATTCTCAATCTGTCCTGTATTTCGCATGGTCTGTAGTAGATTTCGACCGAATTTCCACTGAGCATAACCCGAGCCAAGGTTCAGGGATAGGGCGTTAAAACCTCCAACTAGGTTGATTTGGTCATAACCGAGTCTCATATCCCTGTGGTGGTGCTAAGCAGTAGTTGGTTGTGCTCTGCCCCACAGGTGGGTGATCGTTAGACGCCACCCGGTAAATGCTTGGTGTGGCTGATGGTAAAATGACACCATGGGGAGCATAGGAGTTCAATGAGTCGCAGGTCCATGGCATGTACACATTTAAGTTGCTTGCCAAAGTATATGGCTACACTACCTGCCTTCCGTGTTAAGCCTGTCTCTCCTGACCAGAACCATATCGCTTATACCTATTTTGTTGTCGGTGATAGTGGGGGTTAGCCAGGTTTCAGTAAGGATGATTATTTTAAGGTGTAAGTGTGACTGGAGGTTTCTGAGTTCACCTTTCTCCCTCTCAGCCCTCTCACATTGCTATGCAGGCATCTGGCAGCGGGTCTCGCAACCTCAGCGTGTTGTGGGGCAGATGACGTTACGTTGTCTGCTGGTTAATGACTTAAAATTGGGACTAGTTGGCCGATTCCGACTGAACCGGTCTGTTACCGGTATTTTCCTTAGGTTCAGATAAGACACCTGGCTGATACTGACTATCATCTCAGCGCCCCATCGCTGTAGTATCACCGAGGCTTAGGGAAGTATTAAGACCTAATGTTGCAGGTTCGGGGTCTGCTTTAGCAAAATCGGATGAGTCCTCCCAATTTACCCTTGGTCTTATGCCACCGTTGAAGTACTAGAGCCAACTGTTCCTGGGAGGTGAATTCGGCACTTAGCAGCCTTGGGGATATAATCAGTATGAGATTAGCGGGGCTAGGCGGCCGTAAAATCGACATAGCTCCAGAAGCACCAAGGGCCATCTGAGGTGACCGCCATCTCCACTGCTGTACGTCATGCATGTGTTTTTCGCAAGCGGTGCTAGTTTCCAGCTACGGAACACCGCGCATCACCACAGAGGTAGAAGGCATCTGTTCCGGTGACTCCCTCACCATTTGCCTGTTAGCCCATGGCCTATCATGCCCTTTTCTTATGATGGAACTACTGTTGATAGCTATGACTTGAGTCAGTAACTGTATACTTTCTGCCTTTTCGGCAGAGCCCAGTGTCACCCTTAATATAGGTGGCTTACCTTGAGGCGCCTGAACACCCATTTACAGCCTGCACAATTTTGCTTAATTGATTTTCAGACCTGGTTTACTGCACAAGTTGGACCACAGTTCCTGTCCAAAAAGAGCCCTTTGTTGAAGCAAACTATGATTGCACATGGGTACATTAAATGGGATAAGAGAATTCGACTGATTGATTTGACACTTAAATCTGGTCTTTGGCTGCTTGTCCTCCTTTGTAGGGTCGGTCACTTTAGATTCCATCAGGTTCTGACTAGTGTTTACTAAGTTGCCATGCCTGCTAGCGGATGCAGGTGGTGCTCTGACAATTCCATTTTCCTCTCCTGTTCCAGGTGTAACCTTGGGAATCCTAAGTTTCTGAAGATTGGTATTTCCAGTCGGGTGGGCTGGAGTATCTTTGGTACAGTTTTACCAAGAACTCCCGTTGGAATTAATATTCCTATCCATGATGATGTACGACAAGTTGGTGGATTTAAAGATGTTTTCTTGGATAATGTACTTAGTGTTCGTTTCAAGGATCCTAAAACAGAATTTCTACGTAATGAAGACAAACAAATGTACGTGGAACATCCTGAAAGTTCCTTTGAGTTAAAATTTGGACTTCATGAACTGACGGGGTATGGTTCTGGTAAACTGTTTCGGCGCGATTGTTATGGAAACGAAATTTCCACACGAAAACTACTGAATATGTCATAAATGGAGGTCCTGTAAAAGGCTGGTGTGAACCAAGAGAAACGTATGACAGCAAGTTTTCAAACCTTTCATCTGCAATAGATAAGTGTCGAGCTGAGTGCGTTGGAATTTATTTATCTGATTTACCTCTTGTTCTGGAGCAGTTCGGTTTGAATACCGACTGTGCTCAAGGCGATGTCCCAGATGTAGTCTATATTAGTTGGTTGTCAATGATTCCCCCAGCTGTAACTTCCATGGAGTTTTATTCGCCAGCAGAAAATGCTGATGACATTGGATCATGGTGTCAAGCACATTATTGTGCTTGTTATGCGATTCTGCGAGTTTTGATTGAAGCTGGCAACTCTGTGGTGCGTGCAAATGAAGTAGTCGGTGAGGACGATGCATCTGATTTGTGTATTTCCTTTGATCTAAAAATGCTTTTAACTTTGGATCGTTCAGCAATTGGTGAATTCTTAAGAAAATCACAATATTACGAAGGTAAATCGAATGCTAGAGATGGATATGCTTTCTTCCAACAATATAGTCAACTACTTCCACAACATTTGACTGATTTGTTCTGGCATAGATGGCTATGTGAATATCTTCCGATGCTGCAAGCAAGATATAAATAGTTGGATATAAAGCGTAACCTACAACCTGGTGATCTCATCCTAGTTAACATTGCTGACACGCAGAGAGGTCTCTGGCCAAAGGCTATAGTTAAGCAGGTGTACTATGACCAAGATGGCCGCGTGAAGACGGTGCGGGTGAAAACTGCAACTCAAAAAGTCGAACGAGATATAAGAAGCTTATGTTTGTTGGAAGAAGCAGAAAACTTTAAAGTTCCAGGTACGAGAAGTCAACGTGTTGATCGTTCGCGGGGAGTGTTAATCGCGACAGATAGATAGACTATATGATAGACAGCTAATCAAAATGATGTGACCTTCTTGTAGCGATTATTGGTTAATTTAATGTAACTCACACCACGTGATGTGACCTTGAGTGTTCTTTGTTGTCTGTCACTTTATTTGTATGTACATGTAATTAATTAAGCCAGTGAAGGATGAAAACGGAAAGTCAATCACCAAAGAAGTGGAGCAAAGGAAACACTGGGCTGAACACTTCAAAAGACTACTAAACCGACCGCCACCTACAACGCGCCCAACAATACCAACAACGGAAGCAGAATTACCAGTGAACACCAACCCCCCGACGAAATCAGAAGTCCTGAAGGCAATCAAGATGCTGAAAGCTGGAAAAGCAGCAGGACCAGATGGAATCCCAGCAGAGGCATTGAAAGTGGACCCAGAGACAACAGAGGACTTGATGACGCCACTACTGGAGAAGGTATGGAAAGAAGGCAAAGTACCCGAGGATTGGAAGAAAGGATGCTTATTCAAACTACCAAAGAAAGGAGACTTAAGTCAATGCAAGAACTGGCGCGGAATTATGCTCCTGTCCATCCCAAGCAAAATACTAAGCCGCATCATCCTGGAAAGGATCAAATAAGCCCTGGATGAAAAACTTCGACTGGAACAGGCTGGATTCAGGAGAAACAAGTCATGCATTGATCAGATCGCCACATTACGGATCATCATTGAACAAAGCTTGGAATGGCAGTCACCTCTCTATCTCAACTTCATCGACTTTGAAAAGGCTTTCGATAGCGCAGCGTCGATCGAGAGGTGATTTGGAAACTACTTCGCTACTACGGGTTGCCACCGACAATTGTATATCTCATCCAACAGCTGTACGACAATGCTGCATGCCAAGTAATCCACAAGGGGAAACTTACGGAACCCTTCGAAGTGAGGACAGGAGTAAGACAAGCTGGCTGCCTACTATCGCCAATGATTTTCCTGATTGCAGTAGACTGGATAATGCGACAAACAGCGGGCAATGAGGAAACAGGCATAAAATGGACACACACAAAAAACTTGGAGGATCTGGACTTCGCCGATGATATATGTCTGATTTCCCACAAACTGGAAGATATGCAAGCGAAAAGCAACAAGTTGGCCGAAGAAGCATCCAGAGAAGATAGGACTTCAGGTGAACATAGAGAAAACACAGGTGATGAAGATTCCCGGGCAACACCACCACCAACAGCAACAACAACAGACAACAATCAGCATAAATGGGAGGAACCTGAAAGAAACAACCTCTTTTACCTACCTGGGAAGCATCGTTTCAACTACAGGAGGATGGAACTGACGAGGATATCAAAGAAAGAATCGGAAAAGCAAGACAAGCTTTCACTACTCTCAAGTCTATGTGGAGGTCAACAACACTCAGTATCAAAAATAAGATCCGGATTTTCAACTCCAATGTTGAGTCAGTCAGTGCTACTATACGGATCAGAGACTTGGCCAGCGCGTCATAAAGAGCATCTCAAACAAGCTACAGACCTTCATTACCAGTTGTCTTCGCTCAATACTCAAGATCAGATGGCCGGTCAGAAAAGATCAGCAACAGGGATCTCTGGGAGCGAACCAACCAGGAACCGATTGTGAAACAAATAGGGAGGAAGAAATGGAGATGGATTGGCCATACTCTGAGGAAACCATCATGTGACATCACTAGACAAGCCATTGCTCGAGTGGAACCCGAAAGGGAAGCGACGAGTTGGTCGTCCAAGGGTGACTTGGAGGAGATCATGTGAAGAAGAAATGAAAGCGTATGGGCAGACATGGAGCCAGGTGAAGACTCTAACGGAGAACCGGACGCAATGGAGACGCATGGCTGAAGCCTTATGTTCCTCTAGGAACTAAAGGAAATAATAATACATGTAATTAATTAACTGTTCATTTTGTCCGTTCCCTCAATACTGTTCGGTACGTTTTTGTCCTTTTTTGAATGATTTGTATATTTTTCTTGGTGTAATTGTATGATTTATTTTATGTTTTAGAAACAGATAAAGTTTAAGTCAAGTCATTCTGTTTTTAACTATAGTTAAGCCAAGACTCTGTGTCGTCAGTATTGAGGAAGGACTAAATCTGTTGGCAAAACTAATCCTACACTTACTGGGATCTATTTATCGCTGTAACCCTCCTTTTAAACGCTCTTGAAATTCTTGTGTTTGATTGGTATGAATTTCAGTTGTTTTGTAAATAAAATCAGAGTGATTCACCTGATGATTAATAAATTCCAGATATAATAACTGTGGATACAAAATCCACCTAGCCCAATTGACGGTTGCTCATGGGCTGTGAGACTGTAGTGTTTCTGCGTAAATGACCCATTCACGTATCATAGTTAAGACTGTTTACCGTCGACTTTAGGCAGGATTAACTTCCTTTTTAATCCCAGTCAAAGAGCATGGTTTTGACGATATAAAGGGCACACATTATAAGGGATAAGAAATGTATTGATCAGCATCACTTTTTGGTGGAGTCAGTGCAACTGATATAAGGATAAAGCTTGGGCACTGTGGTAGAGTACAATTCCATTGTGGATAACGTTTTATTTTGATAAAATCACACGCGGTTATATAGCAATGTTTACTGATGACATTTCAAACATAGTTTGTTGCTCATAATCATATCGAGGTACTCACAAAACTATCTTGCTTCGCTTATATACAATGTTTTTAGATAATGTATGATTAAATTTTACTCACATTTATAGAAGAAGCAAGTAAGTTGTGTGCGTAGCTTGATGTGATTTTTTGAGCTATAAATTGTGCTTCAGAATCAGTACAACCTCGTCACATTTATGATAACCTCAATGCTTATAGAATATGAGCAGAAAAGATGCATCTCTTGTGGATCTAACCCATTTTCAGACTTCACTTATGATATTTTTCTCTTCAGAGGCCTCGTTTTGTTCCCTACTCGGTTCTCTTATGCATTTATTTGACTACATGAATCTTTGCAGTTTGCCAACAGTTGATTTGGAAATGTTAGATATGTGATGGTTTGGGGGAAGTGATGTGTGCTAATGTGGTGAGGGCTGTCTGCAAGCCAAAATTGTAAACAACAATTAACGTCAACTCTTAAGTCCTAAATCGGGGTTATGAGAAAAAACAAGAACATAGGCTAACCTTCTGGAACTCACCAACCAACCACAGCAGACTTAACGTGTGCAAATACGATTCGCACATATATGGATAACTTTGTAATTAACGGTCATAAGCAGTATAGAATAACCTACAGCAAGAAAACTCGATCAGAAAACTTTCTTCTCTGCTGAAATAACGAAAAACGATACATCAAAATATATAAATATCTCTTGATTTTCTCAGTAAACGATCTGCTGACTGGCCGTTGTCTTCTGTCGTTACACTACGAGACAAAATACATCAATGGGTAGAGGTCGGATATAAGTTTCACACTGACGTCCCAGAAAATTTTAAGGCAACACATCTGATATATTTCAAAAACGCAATTGTGAACCAGAGTATTTCTATAGAGAAGGAGATAGACAGACATATCTATGCCCAGGTTAAGAACCAGAAATAAATGAATTACGCCAAAACATATTTTCAAAACCACTCCATTGGCATCAGTGTTAGAATTTGAGATTTCAACAAATATAACCAGATGTAAATTTTACTTTGTAAACAGGGCTAACCCTAGGGTAACTGATGTTTTCGATTTTTTATCAATGACTCACCATGCCGTCTAAGCTGCCCGACTCTCCTTTACGCTAACAAGTTAATGATTTGGAGAGCAATACAGCGTCCGGAAGACTCAGATAGGCTGCAGGCAGACCTAAGGCTTCTGGATGGCTGTGAGGTGGCCAACGGTTAAGGGAGGACTTGATTACTACCTATAAGATAGCAAATGACCAGAATCACTCAAACAAAGGTATCCTTCCATTAGGTAGGCATGGGCTTCCTCGCGGAAATCCCGGAAGAATAGCCCACCAGAGGGTAAAGACTCGAATGCCCTCTCACTTCTTTTCACTGAGGGTTTTCCGGCCCTGGAACTTTTTGCTGCAGACCTAGCTACGGCACCATCTGTGGACGGCTTCAAACGAAGTGTGAACAGTCATGCAGCGACACAAGGACTACGTCCGAACAGCCTACCCCCTTAAAATCTCATACCCGATTAATGGGAAGACATGTAGACTCTTCGTTTTACTACTTTACATTCTCTCCTCTCTTACTCTCCTAACTACTCCAACTACTACACTTACACTTCTTCTTATTATTATTAGTGATAACATATACACTTATATAAAGATCAACTTAAAATTTAACTAGCTGTCTGCTTTTACGTCTTCTGTATTTCTCTTCTGTCTTTTAGTCTGAATAACCTACACTAGTTATGTTATTATTATCTCTTCTGTTTTATAGACGACGCCGGAGGACTAGCTGGTGAAAAGGTAAACTCCGTTTACAGTAGCAACGCAGTCTTAACACACAGCAAACTACAAACAACATAATTAATCCCAACACCATTCCTTTGGAAGTCAACCAGAGCTAAGACAGTCGAGTGGAGGGGAGAACTACGCAGAAGTTTACCGAAGACCAGGAGCCTTTACCTCACTTTTAAGAAGCGAGTACAAAGAAATGAAACTGGCTTACACTAGCTCGTAATCAGGATATTGGATAATGGAATAATCTTTTATTTTCTTCACTTTATTGGATATTGAATTCGTAACCTTGAGGTTTTCGATCCTCGAAAATTGGCGAAGAGGTAGAGTTGGTAGGATTACTAGGTAATTTGGTAATGTTTCTAATGTTTAAGTTACTTTATGTGTTAGTGTGTATTTGTAGTCATATTGGTTGGTTTTAGACTTTTCTCTAATTCTCTTTAAAATGAATATGTATATTAAATGGTGAATTCACAAACTAACTGAGCAAGTATAATATTTTTACGCTGCAGAGTCCGTGAAAAGAAAATGCATTTTTTGCAGACGTTTCTATTTACCAAAAATATCGGGTGCATATTTTCAGGTGCAATGCACCTGAAGTGCACATATTACGTTTATTATTTACCCCGGTTCAAGGATAAAAACTGTTGGTACCACTGAAATAAATGTAGCATATCGAAGTAACTGCAGTATTCCCTAAGCTAGTGAGTTTCAAGTAGTAAATATAAATAATGATAAATAAGTCACAAGTGAGGAAATATGAAAACTTTCGGTACATTGGTGGAAATGCTAACTTTTGTTGCTTTCTAACAAAGTGCCTTCATTCCGAGTGCATTAAACTAGATGATTCAGATTATCGGGATAAAAGTCTTCTTTCGCCTATGTTAATCCTTACGATATATCTCCTCAGAGATCTATTATCTCTTTGAAAGCGTTCATCGATGGAGCTGTTACTATTGCACCAAGTAAGGAGTTCAAGTCGTTGACTACTCTGTCAGAGAATCTAAGTTCCACCGAATTTTATTCAACCTCGGTTTGAGCACCTTCTTACCGTGACCTCGTAAATGTATCTTAGAGGGAGAGGAAACATTTGAAAAGTCAATCCCTTAATCACCCTTTAATAAATGGTATGCCAAAATTAAGTCGCCTCTCCTCCTTTGATTTGATAATGGGAAGAGATTTAAACGCCCCAAGTACTTATCATAAGGAATGTGTGAGATACCACTAACTAATTTGGTCCCTACACTCCGTAATCTCTCCAGGATACGTGCCTCCTTTTCGAAGCATGAACTCACCGCTTGTATGCAGTATTTTAGATGAGGTCTGACATATGTTGGATAGAGTACCCTCGTCTAACCGTTTGAATGCCCATAGCATTCGAAAAGCCTTAGCTGCGGTTCCATTACAAACCACTCACATAAGCGTTGGTTTAATCCAAAACTTTTGTGTTTACTAAGAAGACCTAAATAGGATAACTTATCAAATGCCATACCAAGATCGACAAAATCTATTTAATAGATTGTTCTTATCCCTGGCTTTAACCCAATCTTCCCTAGCTAACAGTAAGTTTGTCAGGCAGAATTGTCCTGGTCGAAATCCATGCTGTTCCACTGCCAGTAAGCCATATTTCTCCATTTGAGCTAAGAGCTAATACCTTTGCTATGATGCTGGTCAGACTTACAGGCAGGTAGTTAGATACTAACTTCCTGTTCCCCACTTATAAAAGCTTATAAAAGTATCTTTCCATTCCCTGGATAGCCTAGCCTGGGTCAGAGACATTTGAAAAATCACCGAAATTGGAATGTATATTATATCCGCCAAGGGGATTAGCAGTCTAGGGTGAAGTCCGTCAGGTCCAGGTGATTTATCTGGCTTCATTTAAGACAGTAGTTTGAGAACCACTGCATCCTCTACCACAATTAGGGGTATTTTAGGGCCTACGGTGGTGACCTCACTACACCCATGAGTGGTACGATTAGGTGAAAAAACATCACAAAAGTATTCGGAGAGCTTTTCACCTTTTGTTTCATCTGACCCGGCCGCATCTCCAGTATTGCTTGTGAGTAACTGTGTACCACTGCTAGTTTTAGTCCTACGTGTGATGTACGGGTAGTCTTTTGGGATAAAGCATACAATCCAGTACTAACTGTCTGTCATACTCTATAGGACTTTTGTCAATCATATACTTACAACGGTTTCGAATTTTGCGGTATTCCATCCGAAACTCATCCCTTCCAGTCACAGCAAACCTGTCCCATAAGTTCTTTTGTTTTCTTAATAACCTTATTTCATTACTAATCCAGGGTGGTTTATGAGATAGTTTTCGAGGCGTAGACCAAGGTACTAAGGGTGCAGTGACGCACTCTAGAGTATTCCTAAATCCCATCCAAGCCTCCTCGACAGTCTGGTGTGTATTAACAGACCAGTCAGCTAGGGTTGCTGCATTTCGGAATGTAGGTATATTCGCTTTCCAAACGTTTGGGCGAGCAGCTGTTGACCTATGTATGACAGCCTGAATCCGAAACATATAAGTGATAACTATGTGGTCACTACTGCCTAGCGGTGCCAGGCACCTAATGTCACCGACATCCTCCTTTTGGTGTGTTAGCACCAAGTCTAGAGTGGATGGATCATGTTCAGGATGGTATCGTGTTGGTGCGTCTGTATGATGCACAAGTGCGCATTCAAGTACTGCCAGTATGAGTTTTCTGTTGAAACTAAGGTACAAGTTAGTTGATGTTAATTACTCCCAATTAATATGTGTGGCATTAGTCACCTATTGTTAGACACCTATATCTACTACTCCAGGTCCTGAGGTAATTTAGTACGAAATCGTCAGCTTGGCTGACAGGACTTCTATAGATAACCCCAATTGTCACAGTGCCCTTGTTCAAGCTAATGACACAGCTTGCGACATCACTACTGCCGCTGTCGTAAGCTTCCGACAACGTTGATCTAATTCTTATGTCATCCTGGATATTTAGGGCGACCCCACCACCTTTCCGACTAATAAATCTGTCTGCTTTAATGCAGATGTACCCAGGTATGAGTGGAGTTAGGTCTACACGCACTAACAAACATGTTTCAATGACAGCGATCACATCAGGTTGCAGTCCTTCAGATAACGCTCCTAATTCAGAGAGCTTATTCCTAAGACTACACGCGTTCGTATAGCAAACTGAAAGATCCACGTATTCACTTGACTTATGAACAGAAGTTTAAGTAACATAAGTTTTCAAGACCTCACTAGCCGAAAACCCAACAGTTTAAGGTCTTTTCCACCTTATCCTAGTCGGGCTTTTGATTGATCCACGACTTCTCTTAATTCTATCTTCCAGAGGCCAGTCGGGCCTAATTCTCATCTTTTTGTCCTTGATCTTCATTGCGTTGCTGAGAATAATGTTTTTCTCCATCTCGTTCCCCAGTACAATATTCAGCAGTCGTGGGGAACTTTCCGTTGCATCGGCATTTCGTTTACAGATTCTGGTGACTTTTCTTTTTTCAGGAAATGCTTCACGAATAATAAAGCTAATTACCTCGAAATCATCAGCATGTCAGGCATCTGGATCTACTCTCTTTGATTCCTCCAAGTTCCAAATTACGATACTTTAATCTGAGTCCGAAGGTTTACAACCGTCGAGACCTTATCACTAAATCCAGTTTTTTCTCTTTCCTATAATTCTTTAGCTTCCTATTTTTTAACACTAAGTTGAAATAGTTACTTCTATTTTGCTCTCATCGCAGTTGGAAGTTATCCGTTCACCAGACACGCAACGCTTTGTCGTGATAGTATGGCCCGATGGTCTTACAATGTTGGCAGCACTTGCCATTTTCGATTTTCGGGACCTTTTGCGTGCCGTTGTGGACGTTTGGGCACACTGTACCTCTTTTGTGTCGTTCGCTTCGGGATGTGGTTCTGTCTCAGTCTTATGACTCATTCCAGAGTCATCATTCCTGGCATCGGTTCTAGATGCTGGCTCTTTTCCTCAAGTGAGATTTTTGTCAATTTTTTGGAAATAAGAAGTCCTACAACCTCTTGGATGAGGACGTCCAACGTGATGCCACAAAATTTGCACACCCATGGAGACGATGGCTTGGTGCATCGCCTATAAGCTGATGGTAATAAGTCAGTGCAAACTTTATGAAACCATAGGTTGCAATTTTCACACTGCATCCCATCATCCACCGGAAAGTGGCAGTCTGGCCGTCCACAGCTATTAGTGAGACTCATGTCTCTATAAGTTGTTTAAATTACACAGACAAATATATATCCAAATGTATGGAAACTTCCATGTGTATTCGAATCAAGTGCTTTTTCGATGCAATTTTTTTCAGTTGATCACAGGATGAGATAAGTGGACTGTTTACCTTTCATTGAGACCTATTAATCTCCCAATAATAAGCTGGTAATACCTATGGTGTTTCAAATATTATAATCGAAAGGCTTTGAAATCTGGTGTGTTAAAGTTTCGGCATTAATATCATGAATCAGCAGAAGTAGTCATATTTAGAACTGTTAACTCACCATGTGCATTTTTTTTCCCATGCAGATATGGACGCACCCGAAGAGCCCCTTGATTTAAGAGTGAGTTACTTCATGAATAAAAAGCATAATAAGCGAAATACTGACTTATAAGCGGGGTTAACTAAAGTGTTTTCTGAGTTTTAGACTGTATGTCGTGATTTGTTGTGCGTACTGTGTTGTGCTGCTATATTTTGACTAAACTAGCGTATACGTATATCTTAATACTTCTTCGCGTTTATAATTGTGTCCTAACGTTGCGATTACTCGACATCCACAACGTAATTCAAAAGGCACTTGCGAAGGAATACGATAGTGTATTATTGCAGCAATCAAAATTCAAAAATCGAGCGAGTACAAAAGTATCAATTGTTAACACGCAATCTTTAGAGTGATAAACAAATCAAAGTCCAATTACATAGTGAAAGTATACTGCGATGATGAGTAATAAAACGGGTCACTACAATAGCCCCTCCGTAGAATGCAGGTAAATGAAGTTTACCTGTATTCGGAATGATATTGTAAATTACAATGACAGAAGAAATATATACGAGTTTCTGGTATGAAAACCGAATTGAGGATTTTAAGTTTTCTGAGGTTTGATAATGTAACTGTATATATGCGAAAATGTTAACAACTTCGAAACGAACCAAAATGTTTAGAAAGTTGTGCAAAATGTAACAATAAATCCAGAAAAATTATTAGAATAATAATGAGGTTGTTATTGTAAGGAGTTACAGAATAGATTTATATCTTACATACAGTTAATAGTACAGTAATAAGGTAGTATGGAAATGAATTAGAAATAAATTGTCTGTACAAATCTTTGTGGCCAATGTACTCGTCTGCCTGATCTTGTGATTCTTTCTGTTTTGTTAGCTGGAATATCATCAGATTTTGAATCTTGAGATGATGTTGATTTGGGTAAACATTCAGTCACCTCTATTTCCATGAAAGCTGGTTTTACGCGATCGATGCTTACATTCTCGTGTTTTCCTCCGCGTTCGACAGTGATGATTTTGCTTGTTCTGCTTATTAATTTGAATGGTCCGTCATAAGGTGGTTGAAGTGGTTTCCTTACACCGTCGTGTCGTATGAAAACATGCGTGCAATTTTCTAGTTTTTCAGGCATGTATGCTTGGTTGAGCTGATGTCGCGGCGGATGATATCTTAAAAGGCTCATATGTTGTCTCAGTTGTTGCACAAAAGTAGTTTCGTCAGCTGGAACTTCAGTGGCTGGGTTGAAATATTCTCCAGGTAGTCGTAAAGTAGTTCCATAAACTAATTCTGCTGGACAACATTTGATATCTTGTTTTATTGTCGAACGTATTCCAAGAAGTACAAGAGGTAATTTATCGCTCCACTTATCATCGTCCTTCACTGCCATCAATGATGCTTTCAGTTGACGATGAAATCTCTCCACTAAGCCGTTTGAACTGGGATGATATGCAGTAGTACGTATACGTTTGATTCCCAGTAGTTCTGTGAGTTGTTGGAATAAATGGCTTTCGAATTGGGCACCTCTGTCTGTAGTAATAATGGTGGGCACTCCGAAGTTGGAAATCCAATTTTGTATGATGCTCTTTGCAACAGTTTCAGCAGAAATATCAGGTAAGGGACAAGCTACTGGCCATCTCGTAAATCTGTCAATACACGTTAAAATGTACGTAAAGCCATTAGATGGTGGTAACGGTCCAACGATGTCAATGTGTATGTGTTGGAACCTACCATCAGGTTCTGGAAACTGGCCATTAGGTGAAACTGTATGTCGTTGTACTTTTGACTTTTGGCAGGCGAAACATGATCTGGTCCACTGTTTAATCTCCCGATTCATATTCGGCCATACATATCGGTCACTTATCAGTTTAACTGTTGCTCGGATGCCAGGGTGAGAAATGCCATGTATTTTGGAAAAAACTGATCTTCGCATTTCTAGTGGGACAAAAGGGCGCGGTTTACCTTTGGAAACATCACACGTAATAGTTAGGCCTTCATCAAGCATAACATCTTGCAAACGTAAGGAAGTACTCGTGCTATTTTTTATTCTTTTCAGATCCTCGTCCATAGTTTGCAGTCTAGCCATATTTTTAAGATCAAACTGGTCTTTTTCTAAGGTATTTATATGGATGCGGGATAACGCATCTGCTACCTTTGATGAATCTAATATCTGAAGTGAACTGAGAAATGAACTCGAGGTGTCGGAGTTCTCTTGGCAAGTACTTGTCGTGCTTTGCATTCATGGCCTTGGTTAAAGGTTTGTGGTCTGTGTAGATGGTAAACGGTATTCCTTCTACCATATGACGAAAATGTTTAACAGCAAGATAGACTGCTAGTAATTCTCTACTGAATGCACTATATCTTGATTGAGTGGCGTCTAGACGTTTGGAGAAAAAGGAGAGAGGTTGCCATTTCCCAGCAGAAAATTGTTGAAGAACTGCACCGACGGCGACGTCTGATGCATCTGTCATAATACCTATAGGAGCGTTGACGTCACGACGTACTAGTAAAGTTTCTGAGCTTAGAGTTTGTTTCAGCTTTTCAAATGCCTCGATTGCTGAAGTACTCATGTGCAGCGATTTTGCATGACCTTTTAGTAGATCTGTCAGAGGTTGGGCCAGCTGTGCACAGTGAGGAATGAAACGGCGATAAAAATTGACGAGACCAAGAAATCTGCGTAACTTTTTGAAGGAATCTGGAATTGGGTATTCTTTTATGACTTGCAGCTGTTCTGCTATTGGTCGAATGCCTTGATTGTCTACCTGATGTCCCAAAAATTTTATAGTTTTCTTACCGAATTCACATTTACTTGGTTTAATGACAATTCCATATTCGGCTAAACGTTTAAAGAGTGTTTCTAAGTGATGTTGGTGCTCCTCAGGGGATTTACTTGCAACCAGTATATCATCGATATAAGCGTAAGTGAATGGGAGGCCGTGCAATACCTGGTCAATGAATCTCTGAAATGTTTGCGCTGCGTTAGTCAAGCCAAATGGTAGGCGGACGAACTCGAATAAGCCAAAAGGAGTGGTTACCGCCGTTTTGGGGATGTCCTTGGGCTCGACCGGTATATGGTAGTATGCACGAACGAGGTCAATTTTGGAAAATATCTGAGCACCTGCCATGTTATGGAAAAAATCGTGGATGTGCGGAATTGGGTATCTATCTGCTATCGTCTGCTTATTTAAAGCTCGGTAATCTCCACATGGTCGTATCTCTGTTGAGTTTTTCTTTGGTACCATATGCAGTGGTGATGACCATGGGCTGTTTGACGGTCGTATTATTCCTAGATCCAATAATCTATTGAACTCTGCTTTTGCTATTTGCATTTTAGCTGGATCTAAACGACGTGGTTTTGCTGAGACCGCTGGACCTTTAGTTACAATATGGTGTGTTACGTTGTGTTTGAGAGAGGCTGTGGAGTAATCGCTCTGTGTCAGTTCAGGAAATTTCTTTAGCAAAATATCGTACCTGGATAATTGATCTGTTGTGGCTACCATCAAGCGGATACTCTCGACATCTGTGGAGATGCCTGAAATCGATAGTTTATGACTGCTATCTATCAATCTGTGGTGACTAGAGTCGACTAGCAATTCGTAGTGTTGAAGAAAATCCATTCCAATGATAGGAAAGGTTACGTCGGTGACTACGAACTCCCACTCAAATGGTATACTGCAACCAAAATTAAGTTTTTGTCTCCGAGTTCCAAACGTTTTTATGGTAGAATTGTTCGCAGCCTTGAGAACTAATACTGGGTTTAGTTGTAAGCGTTCGTTGGGTGTTGGGGGAACTACACTAATTTCTGCACCGGTATCTACCAGGAATTGTGCCCCCGTTGTTTTGTCTGTCACCCTGAATAGACGGCTGTGGGACGTGTGTTGGCCAGCGACCGCAGTCGTCACCGACCGCCGGCCTTTTCGTTTCCCAACGCCACCGTTTGTTGGAAAGCACAAGGTTGTGTGCACCGTTTTGCGTGTACACCAAATTTGCGATGATACCAGCATATAGTCTGTTGTAAGCTATATTTACGCATATTGCGTGAGTGGCTACGCTGTCTTCTGTACGTTGTGGTAGGTTGTCTATTAACCCTCATTGTCATTAATTGCTCGGTGAGCACGTCGATTTTACGTTCTAAGGCTTCTATGCGTTCGTTTGACGTTTTGTCGACTACAGATGTTACTTGTGGAGATATCCGTTCATACATTCTGTCAGCGATTTCTGCCAACTTGTCAATATCTATGTCTTCATCTCCAAATGCTAATACTTGCTGAATGTTGTGGGGTAATCGTCTTAGCCACAATTGATAGAAAAACCTGGCGTCTACCTTCCGATCTCCTAAAATGTTACACATATGGCTTTTGAGTTGAGAAGGTGTTCTATCGCCCAGGCTAACATTGCTGAGTAGCTGATCGATAGCTTTCTGATCTGATAATGAAGCAACTTTAATAACCTTCTGCTTTAAAACATCGTACGGAGTTTCTGGATCTGGATGTATGAGCGTCTCTCGTACTTGCTCTGCTACATCGTCAGGTAATATGGAGCTTGCAAGGCCAAATTTTGTAGTCTGAGAAGTGACGTGGTTAGCTAGGAAGTAGTGTTCCAGGCGAGTGAACCACAAATATGGGTCGTTAGGTTTAAAAGGTGGTATGGATATGGTAACTGCAGCCACAGACCTTGTACTTAAAGTGTCGTTATCAGTATTAAATGACATCATAAAAGTGCAGAAAAGAATATATATAGGTGATAGCAAAATTACAAAAAGTGAGCAAAAACAGAACAGAATATAGGTAAGTTCAAAAATGTCCAAAAATGGTCTGCTTACCGGAGGTACTTTAAGCAAAAATATCAGTAAATATATATCCAAATGTAATGCAGTTATAAAAGTTAATACGATAGCAAAGATGATTAAATCCACTGTGTGTATACTTCGAAATGATGTAGTCGATCGATCAGCTATGTCGGGCTCACCAATTGTTGTGCTGCTATATTTTGACTAAACTAGCGTATACGTATATCCTAATACTTCTTCGCGTTTATAATTGTGTCCTAACGTTGCGATTACTCGACATCCACAACGTAATTCAAAAGGCACTTGCGAAGGAATACGATAGTGTATTATTGCAGCAATCAAAATTCAAAAATCGAGCGAGTACAAAAGTATCAATTGTTAACACGCAATCTTTAGAGTGATAAACAAATCAAAGTCCAATTACATAGTGAAAGTATACTGCGATGATGAGTAATAAAACGGGTCACTACAACTGAAAACTAATATCTGTAATTACAAATGTGAAGGTATGCAGAGGTCGACAGTATTGGGACTAGAAATGGAGGTAGTTTAATTTGTCTGAGATGGCTTTTTATTTTGAGTATTTCATTTTTTTGAAATTTTGTTTAGTGTTTTGGAAACAAAAAATAACTGAATAAATCCATTTCTGTTGTCTAACGGTAGTGTCTATCCTATCTAAAATTTGCCTTTAGATTTCATCGCTTACATGAACTTGTAATACTGTTATTGATTACAATTTTGATCTATTCGAGCGTGCTACGCACTCTTTTTTAGAGGGAGTACCATATATTGAGTTTCTGTGGTGACCAATCTAAGTCCACATAAGGTTTAATGAAAAATAGTGGTAAAACGAAATACTGATTCGTCCTACAGTCTTCATTTAGGTGAAATACATTTACGTATATGTATATATATATATATATATATATATATATATTTAGATAGTGTATGATTATGTGGTCACAACCATATTACATCGGTAGACCGTTTCCGAGGTGAGCCCTGAATTGTACTGATGACAATTCTGGCTATGAAATATGTAACAGTTGTGAGTAGTGTTAACAGACATATTGTTAATTGCTGGTGTAAAGTGTAAAGATACGTTAGTCTTCTTTTTTTGATAAGCTGTCTACGCACACAAACTTTTTCATGTATTTTGCGTTATCATAAGGATAAAGAATACTTTCCAGTAGGCATCTGACAGTGTTCATTCGTATTATTGAAACACTTTATCACTGTCGTGGTTTAACCACTTCACGTACACAAATCAAAACTGACGACATAATTTTCCATTATATATTGGGGCTGATGTTAACCATAATCTGAATTTCAGATAATTTCATTGCAGAAAATGAAACAAGCAAAAATGAACATAAATTAATCATATTTTGGTATTAATGACAGGAAAATCAAAATATAAAGTCAAAATGAATCGGCGAAAAGTTAGCTTATAGTGGCCCTATTTCTTTTCCTGTATTGCATATGGTTACCTTCACGTATTATTGAAATAAGAATAAAACTTGGACACTATGGTAGAGTATAACTCCATTATGGATAAGATTTTATTTTGATAAATCACACTGTTGTACAGTAATATTAACTAATGACGTTTCGAGCAGAAATTATTGCTCATAATCATATCAAGTCACTCACACAACTTTATGCAAAAAGTTGTGTGTGATTTATCAAAATAAAATCTTATCCATAATGGAGTTACCCCCACGTGTCAGAAAATCAGGAAATATTACAAACTCCCATCCCAGTTGAATTTCTGTTTTCAATTCAAATATAAAATTATCTAAATCGATTAAAATAATTTAAGGTTTTGGCACAAACGGGTACCCATCATGTTTTTTACAGGGTCTAGCGAAAACGTCTCGTTATAGGTTCATTACAAAACAACTTCATACTTCTTCAGAAACTAGTTATCAAAAAGGCGTGCGTAAAAATATTGGTATGAGATGTTCTTTCGGCCTATTCTGGTACATACATTCCACGACTTTAATATATTCTAAGTGATAATGACGAAGTCATGATTTAGCGTAAATGTATTCACCCTTTATCACTCACAAATGTTTCATAGGTTTCATTTCATCATTCGCCACAGTATTCCTTCGGCAATTTTACATACAGTATCCTCTCAACCAGTCTACTTTTTTCAGTGAAAGATCTATGTGCAACATGAAATTGTGAGGTGGCAAACTGAAATAAGCCTTGCAAGTGGAATGGAGTGCAAATGACTTTACTAATCATTAGAATCAAAATCTTAAGGGTTGCAGAAAGTAATATTCAATAAAGGTATTTTATTTAATGTTAGGCGACTGGAGACAGTTTGCAGAGATATGTGGATCTAGGTTTCGTGCTTCCTGACACCCACCAGCAAAGAGTATCTGCAACCTTGAAGGAACTGACGTCCTCTCTGTGCGTCGGTATCACAGTGGTTAGGACTCTCGCCGACCATGCACATGGTCCGGGGTTCGATCGCCTGCCGATGCACACCTGATATCAATGGTCGGCCTGCGAAATTTGGACTATCGATATCACATGCTGAGAATTACATACTTGTACCAAAAATACGGTGTGGAATCAAGCTGCAATAAAAAAAATAACCCGTTTCACCCAGTGCTGCAGTCATAGACGTTATCACTAAGCACTAAGGACTTTCATGGATACACTGATTGGTCATAGGGATGTGTAAACCGTATCATGTGTCAAGTTCTTTGTGTTGAAGCAAACTGAATTTTATCTCATACATTTGGTTCCCTTGATAAATTTCGATAGAGAAAGAAAGACCAGATTTGCAGTATAAAATGATATCATTCTATTTCACAGGTTCTCATCAGCTGCAAACTACCTGAAATTACAATGGTTATAATTAATAACATTTCATACTTCATTGTTTGAAAGGTAATACAGAAAGCATTTTAAGATAAACGCATCCGGAATATAAGGATTAAAATTTTTGTAGCTTAAGTTACCATCAATTTATTTACTATCAATCTATGGCAAAAAAGAAAGAAAAAGGGGTGAGAGAAGACAGAAAACAGAAAAATCTAATAAACAGTGTCAACATGGCAACTCAACAAGGTCAAAGTTCATCAATTTGAAAACTTGCTTAGTGAGTTCAGCTCACTAGTGTCTATGAGTAATCACTGTAATGAAAGTGATATGGTTACCAAGGGAGTGAGAGATTGACTACACTCTCTTTCTGTGTGCATAAGTTTGGTCTGAAGCGTTTGATTGCAATTGCTTCAGCAAATCGTAGTAGATTCGCTGTCCTTTGTATGTTTAATATTTTGAAGGATTTGGAAATCTCAACAAAATGGCCTGTATCCACAAGGTGTCTGGTAATTGCACTTTGTAAATATTTGCTTCCTTTTAAGCATAAGTTTCTCGGAATATGCTCTGAAAACCGGATAGAAGCCCTTCTTTCTGTCCTTCCGATGTACTTGCTGCCGCAGGTGCACGTTAATTTATAAATGCAGTTGGAGGTAACATCAGCAGGGTATTTATCCAGTTTCGATTGGCTTATAGAGCATGTAGTACTGTATAGTGTCACTAGATTGGCTGCAGGGAAGCATCTCTTGATTGCTCCTTTCATCCTTTTTTCAATCTTTCGCGATACTGTTTCTCCTTTGTATGGGAGGCAAATGAATACTTTCTTCTTTTCAACTGTTGGATGCTTCTCTTTCTCATCTCTTTCTTTGCTGTACTTTTGGATAAATCCTTTTGGATACCCGTTCTCCTTAAGGCATTTTTCAACGAAGCTTAATTCTTCTTCTATCTTGTTGGACGAACATAACTTCCTAGCCCTGTCGTACAGTGTCCTTACTAATCCCCGCTTATAGCTCATAGAGCAGAAGCTGTTGTAGTGAAGGTATTGTCCGGTCCAAGTTTCTTTTCTGTAGATGGACTTTTCGACCGTTCCATCGTCTCTTCTTTTTACATTTAGATCTAGGAAATTGAACTCATCGTTGTGTTCGTATTCCATGGTGAAATATTGTGACCAAACTAGTTGATTCGCCACTATTGTACACTTTGAGCTGATATTTTATTTGTCAAAAAGGAAGAAAAAACCTTAAGAAATACAGTGCCAATGTGCCTGTGTCCATTTTTGAGGCTCTCCTAGTTTTCTCTCGCTTCACTTGGTCATACCAAGACCATAGAATCTAGAATCTTATATGCTACATTAATAAAGGCTGTCGTTTTGTGATTATCTTGTAATGGTTTGTTTCTTGCCTTAAGAAAAGTGAGACAATCAATGATCAACACTAGCTCGGCCGAATTATCTCGGAATTCCATACATTAGGCGATATTTCGGTCAATAATTCATCAGTATTATCCTTGAACACCATGATTTCACATTCTTGTCTACAGTTGGAAGACTGCTGATTACATCCACTTCAAGCTGGTGTTGTACAAAAGACAGCTGTGATGTAGGCCAGTTGATCTGTTACTCGAAGTGTTGTTTGCGACGTTCTAGCCATATACTTCTCTGGGGAAGTCAATAAAATTTCATCTTCTCCGGAGATAATTTCACTTACTGAAGTATTTCTTGAGTCCGTTTTCGTAATGAGCGGAAATAGTTAACGTACGCCATCTGCTACTAATGCCTTTGGTATTCTCCTTTGATTCCCTTCATTGTTTACAGATGCCGAAGCCACCGTGCTAACAGTGTTATAAAGTTGAAGCTGTACAGATACCCGGAGGAAAACGATAATTCGAAGGCTTTTACCTATAATACAATAATTACAATAGCCACCCGTAATCTTTATTCATATCTTCTATTTGTAGTTTTCCAGCGGCTATTATTACTTCAACTCCTAAGCTTTATTTAGAACAAATGAAATGATTTTCAAAGGTTTGGGCCATCGTAATCTTCCTGCGAAGGTCGGGCTGCTTTCGCTAACTTACACCGTCTCTGGCGTAGGCGTGACATCCGGCTATCAACCAAGGGACGTGTGTACTGCTCAGCAGTTCGCTTCGTCCTTCTCTATGGTGGTGAGACGTGGCCATTGAGAGCGGAAGACATGAAAAGGTTGACTGTTTTTGACCACAGATGTTTACGATCTCTTTCTCGCGTTAGGTGGTATAATAAAGTAAGTAATGTTGACGTTAGGCGTAGAGTGTTCGGCAAAGAGGGAAAATCAATCAACGAGGCTATAAAGTTACATAGATTGAGATGGCTAGGTCACGTGCTGCGCATGCCTAACCATCGCCTCCCCCGCTGGGCATTACTAGCCGATATAGGTGCAGGTTGGAAAAGAGTAAGTGGTGGCCAAACAAAAACATGGCATCAATCAATCCATGAAATCCTTAACAGTTAAACTGAGTCAGGTAGGGAGATGCAGACTTCTGGGTTGGGGCCCTCGGGACTCTAAGAATCAATGGCTGGAGACACTAGGTGACATGGCTCAAAATCGTTGTCAATGGCTTACGCAGATGTATTCAGTCTCTGTAATCTTTCATATTCCTTTCTACCATTACTCATTCTGTTTCACTTTCATACCTGTCAAAACTCTATTGATTCTCTTCACTCATCTTCTTGTCTACCTTTGTGTGCTCTTTGGAACGTGGCAACTCGAACTGCTGCACTTCGGTGCCACGTTCTATGTTGAATCCAGCCAGCCTGCGAAGCTATACTGGTTGAAGAGAATCGGCTCTAGTTACTCATATCAGTCAGTGGTGTTTCTTTTAAAAAAGTGTTTTATAATTAGCTTTTATTATATGATGAAAATTAGATTGTGTATAGCGTTTTAGGTTTATTCTTAAACCTTATCATGAATTTTATGACGAATTTGTTCTTAAAGCTTTAAGAGGTAAGAAAGATATTACTTTACTTTTTAGACTGTAACCAGTTCACCAGGTGTAACCAGTTATTTTATGCCTGCGATTTCACAAATAACAACATCTACAGCATTCACATCAACACTAACAACGCCCCTGAATATTCCTTCAACAGCTGTTACCATCACAAGTCTGTTATCAACATCTCTACGTATGAGTGCTAACCTTCTTATGCAGAGTGCCCGACTATATGAACTACTGAACGATTCTAACCACAATATTCATAATTCCTATCAAAACACTTGGTATTCGGGTGATTTAAACGAAGTCACAGATATTCCAATAAATCTGGAATATAAGTCAACCGATGTAAATTCACGGCAAGTCGAAATCTGTTTAGATAATTCGGAACTTTTGAAAACTGAAACTGATACGGATAAGGAGAATAGTGACTAACATGCAAGGCATGTCAATAAAAATGTACAGATTTTTACCTTGAATTAATAAATGCTAATTCAACTTAAATTGAATATAAATATATTTATGTTGGTCAGATAGGCACAGGGTATAGCAGTGTGCTTTCTCATATATATCTTAGGCTAAATGGGGAGATGATGTGAAGATCGATATTCGTGATCGTCGTGCCTATATAAGTGTGCGCGGTTTATTTGCACCCATAGTAATAGGAATATAGAATTTTGTTATGTAGTTGGGTGGTTTGGATCTATTGCGCATATTCTTTTGTAATAGTCTCTTCACCTAGCTGAATTTTGTTGAGTATCTGATCTGAACTGAGTCCTGGGCTATCAACTGGCTGCGCTCTTACTTCTCTAATAGGATGCAGTACACGGTATATAATGATGTATCTTCCTCTCCTTTGCTTACTGAAGCTGGAGTTCCTCAGGGTGCTGTTCTCTCTCCGTTTCCCTTTTCCTTCTTCTTACATGACTTACCTCTTTCAGACGAAATCAACTTCGCCAAATATGCAGATGACCTGACTGTTTCGCTTCCCGTTAAGTCTCGGTCAGACTGTTTCGAATTAAATAGCTTCCTGTCGGACATCAGTCAGTGGTCTAAACTAAATGGCCTCATGC
This sequence comes from Trichobilharzia szidati, assembly GCA_944472155.2. NCBI lineage: Eukaryota > Metazoa > Platyhelminthes > Trematoda > Strigeidida > Schistosomatidae > Trichobilharzia > Trichobilharzia szidati. Next base: position 131,734,740 of record OX235279.1, on the reverse strand, counting down.
TGAATCCCTCAAAATGTCAGACTATTGACTTCTCCTTTAGGCATAAACGAGATCTACAAACACTAGTAAGTACTCATGAAGCCTGTTGCATTGAGGAGACTAAAATTGAAACTAAGTCTAATGCAAAATACGTCGGTCTAGTTCTATCCTCCAACCTTACTTGGACATCTCATATCCTAACGATTTCTGAGAAAGTGTTCTGTCTAACCTACTACATTAAGAAACTAAGACAATCTGGAATCACCCAACCTCTACTTTCACAATTTGTCAACTCTTGTATCTTACCTATTCTACCTATCTACTGCTACTGAAAAAGGACTACACCATCCTGAGAAGGATATTGAAGGTAGTTAGTAGGACTACTGGTGTAAAACTCAGTCAGCTCGTCACTACATTAGTTGAAAGGCGTCTGAATACATGCGAAAAGTGATCTAAAATCATACTCTCCAACCCCCGACACCCTTCTATTCCCAACTCTCGCCTTGTATCTCATCAAGTAGAACCAGAAATCAGTATAAAATAATTTATGCTCTTACAACCAAGTACAGGAACTCAACGATACCATACTTGGCCCGTGTTCTAAGTGACAGAGACAATGTTAAGCACGAAACCTATGACTTGCTTTGTTATCATTAACATAATTTTCGGCTCTTTTATTTCTCTCTTATTCTGTATTCTATAGTGAACTCCTTCTTAAATATACTTCGCTACCTAAATTATTAATATTGGCTTCCTTTTTTGTACTTTACTCTATCCCTTCTTTTGTGAATCTACTGGTTCCGACTATATTAGCATTACGAGTATTACAAAATTGTCCTGTCATTAACCATCATGTAATTTTTAGTTTTTGTGGTTACTGTTTTTTTTTTTTGTTCGGCAATATTAACTGACAATGGTTGTGAAAGCCATTATCACCATCTTAAAATTTTGTATTATGCAGGAGTACTCACACTATCACTACAAACATCGCATTAGACCTGATAAAAACACAACAACCCTGAAATGTTATTTTATGATTGTTTAGTGTTGTTTCAACCTAAATTAACTGATCATCTTGGCGATAAACATTCTTAAATATTTCATAACTTCTTTGTATGACTACAGCTGTACTGTCACCATGCATAATCATATCATAGCTTCCACTAACCTATACTGAGATATTATTTTGTGTTGTTTGTTTTCCTTTCTACTTCTTGGTATTTTTTTTCGCATTTTTTAAAATAATTTTTGTGTTTGCTTGTTTTTTTTGTTGTTGTCTTTAGATTTATTTTTTGAAATACTCCTTTAAATGTTTGATAAAAATAGATGCAAATATTGTAGATATGCACTGAAAATTCCACACTGTACCACTAGTACTGTTTCTGGAATAAAGCAAATTATTATTATTATAATTAATCTGTTTTCAGTATGCCTCACATTGGATAGGATGGGTAATGATATTACTGATTTCACCTTTGATTGTGACAGCAGTTTTGAATTTGTTACTTTATTTAGGCATTAAGTCACTTTGAAAGTGATGATTGGAAAGTGCGTTCCCGACTTTGAAGAAAGGGTCTTTTTGGATTTTATCGATATCTTAATAAAGATCTGTCACTGAAATTGAACGATCGCACCTAGTTTGCCATATTAGCGTTTTCTTGTTTCATCGCTTACGTAACTACCGCAAGAACCTTCATGACCTCTGTAATCATGGATATCGGTTTCCACATCAGTTACCACAATATTGGTAAAAGTAATTTGCCTTATAACATCGGAGCCTAATGTTTAGGTATACATTTAATGTTAAGAAGTGATCCAGTTGGTCAAAATTGAGTAAACAACCATCTGTATCCATTACATTCACTGACCTTTTGGAGCCATACGGTTACAAATTCGGTACGATCAAGTTAGCTCGCTGTATTGTTTCATCATGTAATTCACCATTATTATGAAAATAAATAGTTTGCATGTCGATGATAGAGAGTACGAAATAAACAACAAGATAACTTTTTAAATGCAAACTATTATTGATTTTGAAGCCCAAACTTAGTATGCTATGGAAGAAGTCTTACTGGTTATTATTCTGGTTATGATGAGACCCAAGGCCAAAACCAGTTTCTAAGAAATCGAAAGATGTTCTTTCACCTGGTGAACAATGCTGAACGAACGATAAACATAAATAAATTATCTAGTTATAAGTCATTGATAGAAGATTCTCACTCCTTCTGCATTGGTCCAAATATACATTCATTCGAGTATTTGCATGCCCACAAACCAATGGATGTAGAAGACAAGGAGCTGCGAAGTTCTTACGTTTCCCGCCTTTTGATAAGAATGTGAAGTCTATATTCAAAGAGAAGGTAACCAAATACTAAGTATGTTAACAATTCTTTTCATAAGGAGACCTGACAACATTTAATTCCATCAATCCAGAGGTGCTGTGGCAATATCTGGTTACGAATGGAGTGTGGGGGAGTGTATTGTACTGGTCAAGACAATGCTCGGACTCATGTAGCTCAAGAGCTTATAAAACGTTGACATACGAAGTGAGAACAACCGGTGATGTTCTTCTGGGATGGCTACGTCACTTCTCGTACTTAGTTTCATTAGAGCTTTACTAATGGCCCTAGTCATCTTTTATGGGTTTTATGGGTTTACCTGTTAATAGAGTAAGTCACTTTGATCCGGGGTTCACAGGTGAAATAGTGCTTTTTAGTGAATACCCTGGAGAATTCAGATCCCTGAACACCTTAAGCAAAAATCTAAGTTCTTTTTGTCTACGACTTGCCCATGTCGTGTGTAATGCAGTAACACTAGTCCACTAGTTTGGTTATAAGTAGTAAAGTGGTTGATAAGTTCACTTGTTTGGATAGTCCTCCAAGTTGACGAAATCTCAGCATATATACAAAAGCTTCATTTGGTATTTGGCAACTTACGTTATCTATAGAGCAAGCGGGATATCTATCTAGTTAGCACAGGGCATGTGTCCTCTGCAGCTATTTTGCCCATCCTTTGGGGCTGTAAGACAGCACTGTCAAAGGTTAAAAATATGGAAATATGAGTAGTTTTTGACAATGAGTGTTTCCGTTCAGTTTTCCGTGTTGTATGAAACAATGTGGACAGCAGTAATAAGGTTAGGTGTAGAGCATTAGATAAGGAGGAAAGATGAATAGAGAAGTTTATTTGATTGAGATGGTGAGCTATACGTTCCGAGATTGATCTTAGGTGGAACAGGACTAGAGTGAAGGTGTCAGAATTGGCCAAATAAAATGATAGTACCAACCCATGGAGTCTCTGGCTTTTGGTTTGGACAACGAAGAAGGGTATATATCATCTGGGTGGGGCCCTCGGTAATAAAAGAACCAATGGTTGGAGACTATTGATGATATGGCTCAAAATAGCTTACAGTGGTCTAAATTTAGTCATTTCTTGATTTATTCTTGACTCTAAATGTGCTGCCTAAACTTCATCTACTTTTTGTCTTTCTCATGGATCGTCGTCCATTAGTTTTATCACATTTCTTTTTCTGCTTTTATTTAAGCATTTTTGAAGTGTAACATCTTAAACTGACGTGTTTTGTGCAAATTTATCCATTGATAATTTAGTCAGTTTGCATATTATTACTAAATTTATGTGACTGTTTTGGTTTTTGTGATCGCGCTTCCTCTTTTCCATATCTTAAAATTGATTAATTTTCATTGTCCAGCGGGTAACTTATCAGTTATAATTTATAATTTCTTCGAGTGGATATAAATTTTCCTGGGTTCTTGAGAACAAAGTAACTGACAGGCATATATGTATATATCGTAGTTCTGTCCTTCCATCATAGGGTAAATTCATTTGATAAATTCACACAGTGATACACTACTATTCACTAGTGACGTCCCAAACACAATTTATAGCCAGTAATCATATTGAGACACTAACACAAATTTCCAACTTTGCTTATATAATTTCATTGTTTCTTATCCTCTGATTTTATTAGTAGTAATATTTTCCACAGGTATTGGTGGTGGATCATTCCTATTGCATGTGTTAAGTGTTGTTGATTCGACGAACAATGACTGAGTAATCAACCTCTCCCTCCAACTACATATATTATTATATAGAACTATCGTTCTGTCCCGCCTTATTGTGTGTTAGTGCATGCATTGCAATTGCTGAGTGTTTTTCGAAGTTAGTCATCTTCGTGGTGTCAATCATGCTACACTTAGCTAAATCCTGATGCTCTGATAATCTAACTACCCCCAATCGATTGGCTTACCTCACAGTCATTGTGCGAGGTATTGCAGAGATAGCATTATTTGATCGAATTAGGTTACTAGCATCCTTTAACAAACATAGCTCATCCCTGAGTGAGTTTGTAAGTTTAAATGTCACCCTAGTTCGCCCTCAATGAAGAATCCCACGTGGGGTTTCAGATGACTCTTCCTTACATGGTAAAACTGTAGATGCCTCAAATTCTTTCTTGTTTGAACGAAATATTCCCATATTGAGTCATAAGCGAAAGACGTAAACAGCGACATTTAGACATTTAGAAAGGCGGTTTCTAAGAATTTCTGTCTCGATGTCACCTTTGAATTCTTATGAACAGTTGGGATTTTCGGCGACGGAGGCTTTTCTCTTATGTTTTTGTCTATGTCTCTTGGTGGGTACCGGTTCTCTAGTAGGGTTTCACGTAATTAATTTAATTCTTTCTGCATCGTGTCTCCTGAACAGGTTTTCCTAATCCAACTACTATTTTCCCTTTTCTTGAGAGCTTTTGTGATTCTTTTGACGAATGTTATGGATTAGTGATTTATCATCAACTCTTCTTCTATCTGCTTCATTTCATTATTTAGGTTGTTTGATGTACTACAAAGTGCTATTGCTCTGCTTGTTAGACATTTAACTAAACCCACCTTCACAGATAGCGAATGAGGTGAATTAAAGTCTAAATATCTGTTAGCAGAATGGGTTTGCTTTTTGTAATCGCTAGTGCACAATTTACGATCTATGTTTTCTTTTTATTTTACAATCTAACATAGCTAATTCTCTTTGTCCATTTCCTTACCAAAGTGCGAATTTTATTCCCTCCACTATTGAGCTAATATATTTAAAGAAACTAGAGGTTTGTTCTGTTTCTAACTCTGTGAAAGTGTCATCCATGTATCCCCACTATATCTTTGGAGTAGCATTAAATTTATTAAGAACCATATCCATGCAGGTATCTGATACGATTGTGGATATTAGTGACCCCATTGCTATCCCTTCTGTCTGTCTGCGTATTTTGCCCTGAAATTTGAAGACAGTAAATATGAAGCATAAATTAATTCCTAAAATAATTTGCTAAATGGGCAGCTTTGTAGTTTGAGTAGGTTTTGGGATCACCCGTTCGTTCTTTTCCAACTGCTTTCAATACCATATGGATTTATATCTCAGTATTAAGACTGGTTAAATGAATTCTAACCATTTTTTCATCATTACTGATTTGAATCTCATTTAACTTCTTTTTCATTTTATTTGAATTAGTTAACTTGGAGTTTGAAAGATTTCTACTGAGACAATATTAATGCTAAGCACTTAGATAGTTCAAAATCAATTATTGGTCTTGTAGACTAACCTGGTTTACTCATTTTAGTGAACTTAAGATTTCGAAATAGTCGGTACTCGTAGCTCAGTTGGATTTTGTCGTTGTTTTGGTCTAATTTGGACAAAATGTTCCTAGAACTGACTTAATATTGAATTTAGTGCTGAAAATATTGTGCAGAAGGACAGCTAAACCAACGATCTTAGAGAACATAAGAAATGAAGATTATCGTTTTACAGAAAACAACCATCAGTTGGTTGTGATGTATCTCAGACTGACAGAAATTGACTGAATGTCAGTGCGATTATCGCGAGATTGTGTAGTCATACGGTCACAGATTTGTCAGTGGTCTCTACTGAAGATTTTTAAAACTTGGACAAAATGGCTGCTTAGTTGCTCTCCATTCATGGTGTTTGTGCATCTGATTTCATTAAATAAAAAGGTCAACGTTAAAATCTATTTTGCTTAATAGTGGTAAAATGTCCCTGAATTTGATAGATGCATAGCCGTTGTATTTCCGTAGTCGATTGGTGGATGATGACCACCAGTAAAATCTAGGATGCACATTTCGTCCTATTTGGGACTCGTCACTGGGTGTACCTGCATTCTCCAGTGGCTGACGGTGAGGAAAATAAACCGAAAATGTATGTAAAACGGTACCAGTTGTAATCTGGTGTTGTCGAATTGTGATGATTTAGTTGTAAGTCTTTTGGAAGTGTTATTTATCTAAGAGGTTGAAATTTCGCTGGGAAGTATCTTGACGTCCAGCTAAGTGTTATATTTAGTTTTAGGTTTCCTGTCGCCTAAAGATACTATATTTTAAGAGCCTCTGTCACTCACTATCAAGAACCTTTATGATTTTACATAATGCAGCCAAAAGGATTCCTGAAGTGATATATTTCCGCAGCTCCTAATGACTAGATTTTAAATCTCAGAGGTGTTAAAAGGTTTGTTGGTGCTGTAGATACCCTGTTCCAAAGATTTTTAACAAAACATGAAACTTCCATCTATTCCCTAGACACTCGGTATCAAATATGTCTTGAGGCAGTTTTTAGTCGTCTCGTCCAATAATCAAGGATTTCTAAATAAACAAAATCATGTAAACGTTAATTTTTGAGCAAATTAATATTAAGCAGTATTTGCTAAACAGTTTATTGAAGCTATGCATGTCTTCGCATGGTAAGGAACTTACAATAAGATTATTGGATTTGCTTGCGACTCCCTTAAGTCATTAGGAAAGTAGTATGGTATATTCACATCCTATGTGCGTAATGAATCACAAGAAAACCCTGAAAATACAGAACGTGAACAGAGTTATCGCTAATCAGTGATAATTAAAAAAAATGACGCATAGAGTTAGTCTATGCTTAATAGCTTCTGGGACTTAAAAAGTTACCTTTTAAGTTAAAAACCTGATGATATTAGAACTGAATAAAGCGAAGCAAACTAGCAACCAAACAGAGTATAAAATGTAAGCACCTACCCATCCTGTATGTTACCATTGCTGGTAAACCGGTTACTAACGTCAATTCTGCTGTTCTGTACAATTGTCAAAATCACCATTAGCTTATACTGCATTTCCTATTCAAGTAAGGCATTAAGAGCAGAGAGGACCGCCTTTAATCCACCACATACACTAGTCTAGACTCGTGAAGACATGTACAGGAAATGAGAAATTTTCATGATTAGTCATAGTGAGACAACTGTTCTGCGTGAATCGGTGTCTTCACTCTCTGTATCTGACTGAGGTATCATTAGTCAGTTACTCTAGTCACATATGATGTCATGATGAGCTCAACATTTAGTCTGACGTTTACACTGGCATAGTGTGAGAAATCATGTCACCGTTATTGTTTTAACAGTTTCAAACCTGACTATTCGGGTTTGCTTGAAATAAATCGAGTACAAAGAAATAGACTAAGAATTTACGACATGTGAATACTGTGTGACGGAACCCAAGTTTCCCAAACCTACACTATCTGTGCATTGGTATAGCATTATCAAGCCAGACGGAGTATAAAAGCAATCAACATTCCGATGTCACATTGTTTGTTTTTCATTTGCTGATTTGCAACAAGTTGCATTACATAGGTATTACTCGGTTTAGTGGAACGCGAGAAACACTGTTTACCTAGGTCTTATCAATGCTCACTGACACAGCATGGCGGTTGGAGACATTAACATGCAGGTGATTTAAGCCAAAGATTATGGTGATATTTAAGTCCCCAACCGATAGCTGCTGCCTTGACTTGGTGGTCAGGCTTACGTGTTCCAGTGACTCAACGAGCTACACTGGTTGGAACTAATATTCCTGCAGGTCCTACCGTGCCAGAGAGATCGTTTGGATAGCGTTTGTACTAAGAGCGATTACCATCACAGCGTAGGTGGTGCACACTATGTTGGATGTCTGTGGGCGATGTCGTACTTCTGGGGAATAAGGATGTACCAGCAGTAAGGTGTTTCTCTCAGATGACCAGAAAGCCAGCTATGCTGCATTAAACAGGGCACTCTACTCGAATTCACTCAGATGTGTAGGAGCTTACGGAGATTCGTCATGTAAAGTGGTGACAACCAGTGGTGTCCGTCAGGGATGCATACTGCCTCCATTTTTGTTGGATTTCATCATGGATATATTGATGGATTTGACCCTGACTGACTTTGGTGACTTAGGGATTCACCTTTTATCAGGGAACAGCCTTACTGACTTCGAGTACGCGGATGATATTGTCCACGTAGGTGAAGGCGCTGACAAAGTGTAGAGTCCTCTGAACACATTGTGTAGAAATCTTCTAATGTTTGGCTTTCGACTCGTCCCTGTCGAATGTAAGATGATGCTGCAACACTAGTCTGCACCGACTCCTAACTTAAGGGTAGTGGATGAAGTTGACCGTAGAGCGTGTTGACCACTTGACTACGTGGGACGTAGAATCAGCCCTAATGAACTGACTGTTGAAGAAATCTCAGCACGGATAAAAAAGGCTCGTGTGGCATTTGCCAACCTACATCATTTCTAGCGTAGACGTGATATCCAGCTTTGCATCAAAGGAGGCGTGTACTGAGCAGCAGTTTGCTCTGTCCTACTTTATAGCTGTGAGACGACCACTGAGAGTGGAAGACATAAACAGCCTAGTTGTTTTTGACCACAGATGTTTTCGTTCTATATCCCATGTCAAGTGGTACAATATGGTGAGCAATATTGAGGCTAGGTGTACAGAGTTAGTTAAGGATGTAAAGTCGTTCTGTGGGGTGTGAAGCAGCAGAGAATCAGCCGGCTTTAGCACGTGCTACTCATGACGAGCCATCGGCTTCCTCAACGAGCAATGTTAGGTAACATCAGATTAGGTTGGGAAAGAGCTGGGGTGGGTCGAATCAAAACTGGGAATCAATCCATGCAGCCTTTGACTGTTGCTTTGAGTCACGTAGAGAGGTGTAGACTGTCTGGTTGGGGTTCTCGGAATACTGAGAACCAATGGCTTGCAGCTGTTGGTGACATGGCTGAAAATTGCTCTCAATGGCTCACATGCATTCACATTTTGCAAACTCCCATATCCATTAAACCATCAGGTTGTTTCATATTACCATTCTTTCTTCCTCACATTTCTGCTAATTATAATTCTTTTGAATCTCTTTGGCTCTTTTCTCCACTTGTGTGTACTATGTGGAGTGTGGGAACTCGAACTTCTGCCTTTCCGTGCAAATTTCTGTCTTGAAACTCAGTCAGTCATTTAGGGATACTTGAGGAGCTATTAAATGTGAAATTTTCATGATTAGTCATAGTGAGACAACTGTTCTGCGTGAATCGGTGTCTTCACTCTCTGTATCTGACTGAGGTATCATTAGTCAGTTACTCTAGTCACATATGATGTCATGATGAGCTCAACATTTAGTCTGACGTTTACACTGGCATAGTGTGAGAAATCATGTCACCGTTATTGTTTTAACAGTTTCAAACCTGACTATTCGGGTTTGCTTGAAATAAATCGAGTACAAAGAAATAGACTAAGAATTTACGACATGTGAATACTGTGTGACGGAACCCAAGTTTCCCAAACCTACACTATCTGTGCATTGGTATAGCATTATCAAGCCAGACGGAGTATAAAAGCAATCAACATTCCGATGTCACATTGTTTGTTTTTCATTTGCTGATTTGCAACAAGTTGCATTACATAGGTATTACTCGGTTTAGTGGAACGCGAGAAACACTGTTTACCTAGGTCTTATCAATGCTCACTGACACAGCATGGCGGTTGGAGACATTAACATGCAGGTGATTTAAGCCAAAGATTATGGTGATATTTAAGTCCCCAACCGATAGCTGCTGCCTTGACTTGGTGGTCAGGCTTACGTGTTCCAGTGACTCAACGAGCTACACTGGTTGGAACTAATATTCCTGCAGGTCCTACCGTGCCAGAGAGATCGTTTGGATAGCGTTTGTACTAAGAGCGATTACCATCACAGCGTAGGTGGTGCACACTATGTTGGATGTCTGTGGGCGATGTCGTACTTCTGGGGAATAAGGATGTACCAGCAGTAAGGTGTTTCTCTCAGATGACCAGAAAGCCAGCTATGCTGCATTAAACAGGGCACTCTACTCGAATTCACTCAGATGTGTAGGAGCTTACGGAGATTCGTCATGTAAAGTGGTGACAACCAGTGGTGTCCGTCAGGGATGCATACTGCCTCCATTTTTGTTGGATTTCATCATGGATATATTGATGGATTTGACCCTGACTGACTTTGGTGACTTAGGGATTCACCTTTTATCAGGGAACAGCCTTACTGACTTCGAGTACGCGGATGATATTGTCCACGTAGGTGAAGGCGCTGACAAAGTGTAGAGTCCTCTGAACACATTGTGTAGAAATCTTCTAATGTTTGGCTTTCGACTCGTCCCTGTCGAATGTAAGATGATGCTGCAACACTAGTCTGCACCGACTCCTAACTTAAGGGTAGTGGATGAAGTTGACCGTAGAGCGTGTTGACCACTTGACTACGTGGGACGTAGAATCAGCCCTAATGAACTGACTGTTGAAGAAATCTCAGCACGGATAAAAAAGGCTCGTGTGGCATTTGCCAACCTACATCATTTCTAGCGTAGACGTGATATCCAGCTTTGCATCAAAGGAGGCGTGTACTGAGCAGCAGTTTGCTCTGTCCTACTTTATAGCTGTGAGACGACCACTGAGAGTGGAAGACATAAACAGCCTAGTTGTTTTTGACCACAGATGTTTTCGTTCTATATCCCATGTCAAGTGGTACAATATGGTGAGCAATATTGAGGCTAGGTGTACAGAGTTAGTTAAGGATGTAAAGTCGTTCTGTGGGGTGTGAAGCAGCAGAGAATCAGCCGGCTTTAGCACGTGCTACTCATGACGAGCCATCGGCTTCCTCAACGAGCAATGTTAGGTAACATCAGATTAGGTTGGGAAAGAGCTGGGGTGGGTCGAATCAAAACTGGGAATCAATCCATGCAGCCTTTGACTGTTGCTTTGAGTCACGTAGAGAGGTGTAGACTGTCTGGTTGGGGTTCTCGGAATACTGAGAACCAATGGCTTGCAGCTGTTGGTGACATGGCTGAAAATTGCTCTCAATGGCTCACATGCATTCACATTTTGCAAACTCCCATATCCATTAAACCATCAGGTTGTTTCATATTACCATTCTTTCTTCCTCACATTTCTGCTAATTATAATTCTTTTGAATCTCTTTGGCTCTTTTCTCCACTTGTGTGTACTATGTGGAGTGTGGGAACTCGAACTTCTGCCTTTCCGTGCAAATTTCTGTCTTGAAACTCAGTCAGTCATTTAGGGATACTTGAGGAGCTATTAAATGTGAAATTTTCATGATTAGTCATAGTGAGACAACTGTTCTGCGTGAATCGGTGTCTTCACTCTCTGTATCTGACTGAGGTATCATTAGTCAGTTACTCTAGTCACATATGATGTCATGATGAGCTCAACATTTAGTCTGACGTTTACACTGGCATAGTGTGAGAAATCATGTCACCGTTATTGTTTTAACAGTTTCAAACCTGACTATTCGGGTTTGCTTGAAATAAATCGAGTACAAAGAAATAGACTAAGAATTTACGACATGTGAATACTGTGTGACGGAACCCAAGTTTCCCAAACCTACACTATCTGTGCATTGGTATAGCATTATCAAGCCAGACGGAGTATAAAAGCAATCAACATTCCGATGTCACATTGTTTGTTTTTCATTTGCTGATTTGCAACAAGTTGCATTACATAGGTATTACTCGGTTTAGTGGAACGCGAGAAACACTGTTTACCTAGGTCTTATCAATGCTCACTGACACAGCATGGCGGTTGGAGACATTAACATGCAGGTGATTTAAGCCAAAGATTATGGTGATATTTAAGTCCCCAACCGATAGCTGCTGCCTTGACTTGGTGGTCAGGCTTACGTGTTCCAGTGACTCAACGAGCTACACTGGTTGGAACTAATATTCCTGCAGGTCCTACCGTGCCAGAGAGATCGTTTGGATAGCGTTTGTACTAAGAGCGATTACCATCACAGCGTAGGTGGTGCACACTATGTTGGATGTCTGTGGGCGATGTCGTACTTCTGGGGAATAAGGATGTACCAGCAGTAAGGTGTTTCTCTCAGATGACCAGAAAGCCAGCTATGCTGCATTAAACAGGGCACTCTACTCGAATTCACTCAGATGTGTAGGAGCTTACGGAGATTCGTCATGTAAAGTGGTGACAACCAGTGGTGTCCGTCAGGGATGCATACTGCCTCCATTTTTGTTGGATTTCATCATGGATATATTGATGGATTTGACCCTGACTGACTTTGGTGACTTAGGGATTCACCTTTTATCAGGGAACAGCCTTACTGACTTCGAGTACGCGGATGATATTGTCCACGTAGGTGAAGGCGCTGACAAAGTGTAGAGTCCTCTGAACACATTGTGTAGAAATCTTCTAATGTTTGGCTTTCGACTCGTCCCTGTCGAATGTAAGATGATGCTGCAACACTAGTCTGCACCGACTCCTAACTTAAGGGTAGTGGATGAAGTTGACCGTAGAGCGTGTTGACCACTTGACTACGTGGGACGTAGAATCAGCCCTAATGAACTGACTGTTGAAGAAATCTCAGCACGGATACAAAAGGCTCGTGTGGCATTTGCCAACCTACATCATTTCTAGCGTAGACGTGATATCCAGCTTTGCATCAAAGGAGGCGTGTACTGAGCAGCAGTTTGCTCTGTCCTACTTTATAGCTGTGAGACGACCACTGAGAGTGGAAGACATAAACAGCCTAGTTGTTTTTGACCACAGATGTTTTCGTTCTATATCCCATGTCAAGTGGTACAATATGGTGAGCAATATTGAGGCTAGGTGTACAGAGTTAGTTAAGGATGTAAAGTCGTTCTGTGGGGTGTGAAGCAGCAGAGAATCAGCCGGCTTTAGCACGTGCTACTCATGACGAGCCATCGGCTTCCTCAACGAGCAATGTTAGGTAACATCAGATTAGGTTGGGAAAGAGCTGGGGTGGGTCGAATCAAAACTGGGAATCAATCCATGCAGCCTTTGACTGTTGCTTTGAGTCACGTAGAGAGGTGTAGACTGTCTGGTTGGGGTTCTCGGAATACTGAGAACCAATGGCTTGCAGCTGTTGGTGACATGGCTGAAAATTGCTCTCAATGGCTCACATGCATTCACATTTTGCAAACTCCCATATCCATTAAACCATCAGGTTGTTTCATATTACCATTCTTTCTTCCTCACATTTCTGCTAATTATAATTCTTTTGAATCTCTTTGGCTCTTTTCTCCACTTGTGTGTACTATGTGGAGTGTGGGAACTCGAACTTCTGTCTTTCCGTGCAAATTTCTGTCTTGAAACTCAGTCAGTCATTTAGGGATACTTGAGGAGCTATTAAATGTGAAATTTTCATGATTAGTCATAGTGAGACAACTGTTCTGCGTGAATCGGTGTCTTCACTCTCTGTATCTGACTGAGGTATCATTAGTCAGTTACTCTAGTCACATATGATGTCATGATGAGCTCAACATTTAGTCTGACGTTTACACTGGCATAGTGTGAGAAATCATGTCACCGTTATTGTTTTAACAGTTTCAAACCTGACTATTCGGGTTTGCTTGAAATAAATCGAGTACAAAGAAATAGACTAAGAATTTACGACATGTGAATACTGTGTGACGGAACCCAAGTTTCCCAAACCTACACTATCTGTGCATTGGTATAGCATTATCAAGCCAGACGGAGTATAAAAGCAATCAACATTCCGATGTCACATTGTTTGTTTTTCATTTGCTGATTTGCAACAAGTTGCATTACATAGGTATTACTCGGTTTAGTGGAACGCGAGAAACACTGTTTACCTAGGTCTTATCAATGCTCACTGACACAGCATGGCGGTTGGAGACATTAACATGCAGGTGATTTAAGCCAAAGATTATGGTGATATTTAAGTCCCCAACCGATAGCTGCTGCCTTGACTTGGTGGTCAGGCTTACGTGTTCCAGTGACTCAACGAGCTACACTGGTTGGAACTAATATTCCTGCAGGTCCTACCGTGCCAGAGAGATCGTTTGGATAGCGTTTGTACTAAGAGCGATTACCATCACAGCGTAGGTGGTGCACACTATGTTGGATGTCTGTGGGCGATGTCGTACTTCTGGGGAATAAGGATGTACCAGCAGTAAGGTGTTTCTCTCAGATGACCAGAAAGCCAGCTATGCTGCATTAAACAGGGCACTCTACTCGAATTCACTCAGATGTGTAGGAGCTTACGGAGATTCGTCATGTAAAGTGGTGACAACCAGTGGTGTCCGTCAGGGATGCATACTGCCTCCATTTTTGTTGGATTTCATCATGGATATATTGATGGATTTGACCCTGACTGACTTTGGTGACTTAGGGATTCACCTTTTATCAGGGAACAGCCTTACTGACTTCGAGTACGCGGATGATATTGTCCACGTAGGTGAAGGCGCTGACAAAGTGTAGAGTCCTCTGAACACATTGTGTAGAAATCTTCTAATGTTTGGCTTTCGACTCGTCCCTGTCGAATGTAAGATGATGCTGCAACACTAGTCTGCACCGACTCCTAACTTAAGGGTAGTGGATGAAGTTGACCGTAGAGCGTGTTGACCACTTGACTACGTGGGACGTAGAATCAGCCCTAATGAACTGACTGTTGAAGAAATCTCAGCACGGATACAAAAGGCTCGTGTGGCATTTGCCAACCTACATCATTTCTAGCGTAGACGTGATATCCAGCTTTGCATCAAAGGAGGCGTGTACTGAGCAGCAGTTTGCTCTGTCCTACTTTATAGCTGTGAGACGACCACTGAGAGTGGAAGACATAAACAGCCTAGTTGTTTTTGACCACAGATGTTTTCGTTCTATATCCCATGTCAAGTGGTACAATATGGTGAGCAATATTGAGGCTAGGTGTACAGAGTTAGTTAAGGATGTAAAGTCGTTCTGTGGGGTGTGAAGCAGCAGAGAATCAGCCGGCTTTAGCACGTGCTACTCATGACGAGCCATCGGCTTCCTCAACGAGCAATGTTAGGTAACATCAGATTAGGTTGGGAAAGAGCTGGGGTGGGTCGAATCAAAACTGGGAATCAATCCATGCAGCCTTTGACTGTTGCTTTGAGTCACGTAGAGAGGTGTAGACTGTCTGGTTGGGGTTCTCGGAATACTGAGAACCAATGGCTTGCAGCTGTTGGTGACATGGCTGAAAATTGCTCTCAATGGCTCACATGCATTCACATTTTGCAAACTCCCATATCCATTAAACCATCAGGTTGTTTCATATTACCATTCTTTCTTCCTCACATTTCTGCTAATTATAATTCTTTTGAATCTCTTTGGCTCTTTTCTCCACTTGTGTGTACTATGTGGAGTGTGGGAACTCGAACTTCTGTCTTTCCGTGCAAATTTCTGTCTTGAAACTCAGTCAGTCATTTAGGGATACTTGAGGAGCTATTAAATGTGAAATTTTCATGATTAGTCATAGTGAGACAACTGTTCTGCGTGAATCGGTGTCTTCACTCTCTGTATCTGACTGAGGTATCATTAGTCAGTTACTCTAGTCACATATGATGTCATGATGAGCTCAACATTTAGTCTGACGTTTACACTGGCATAGTGTGAGAAATCATGTCACCGTTATTGTTTTAACAGTTTCAAACCTGACTATTCGGGTTTGCTTGAAATAAATCGAGTACAAAGAAATAGACTAAGAATTTACGACATGTGAATACTGTGTGACGGAACCCAAGTTTCCCAAACCTACACTATCTGTGCATTGGTATAGCATTATCAAGCCAGACGGAGTATAAAAGCAATCAACATTCCGATGTCACATTGTTTGTTTTTCATTTGCTGATTTGCAACAAGTTGCATTACATAGGTATTACTCGGTTTAGTGGAACGCGAGAAACACTGTTTACCTAGGTCTTATCAATGCTCACTGACACAGCATGGCGGTTGGAGACATTAACATGCAGGTGATTTAAGCCAAAGATTATGGTGATATTTAAGTCCCCAACCGATAGCTGCTGCCTTGACTTGGTGGTCAGGCTTACGTGTTCCAGTGACTCAACGAGCTACACTGGTTGGAACTAATATTCCTGCAGGTCCTACCGTGCCAGAGAGATCGTTTGGATAGCGTTTGTACTAAGAGCGATTACCATCACAGCGTAGGTGGTGCACACTATGTTGGATGTCTGTGGGCGATGTCGTACTTCTGGGGAATAAGGATGTACCAGCAGTAAGGTGTTTCTCTCAGATGACCAGAAAGCCAGCTATGCTGCATTAAACAGGGCACTCTACTCGAATTCACTCAGATGTGTAGGAGCTTACGGAGATTCGTCATGTAAAGTGGTGACAACCAGTGGTGTCCGTCAGGGATGCATACTGCCTCCATTTTTGTTGGATTTCATCATGGATATATTGATGGATTTGACCCTGACTGACTTTGGTGACTTAGGGATTCACCTTTTATCAGGGAACAGCCTTACTGACTTCGAGTACGCGGATGATATTGTCCACGTAGGTGAAGGCGCTGACAAAGTGTAGAGTCCTCTGAACACATTGTGTAGAAATCTTCTAATGTTTGGCTTTCGACTCGTCCCTGTCGAATGTAAGATGATGCTGCAACACTAGTCTGCACCGACTCCTAACTTAAGGGTAGTGGATGAAGTTGACCGTAGAGCGTGTTGACCACTTGACTACGTGGGACGTAGAATCAGCCCTAATGAACTGACTGTTGAAGAAATCTCAGCACGGATACAAAAGGCTCGTGTGGCATTTGCCAACCTACATCATTTCTAGCGTAGACGTGATATCCAGCTTTGCATCAAAGGAGGCGTGTACTGAGCAGCAGTTTGCTCTGTCCTACTTTATAGCTGTGAGACGACCACTGAGAGTGGAAGACATAAACAGCCTAGTTGTTTTTGACCACAGATGTTTTCGTTCTATATCCCATGTCAAGTGGTACAATATGGTGAGCAATATTGAGGCTAGGTGTACAGAGTTAGTTAAGGATGTAAAGTCGTTCTGTGGGGTGTGAAGCAGCAGAGAATCAGCCGGCTTTAGCACGTGCTACTCATGACGAGCCATCGGCTTCCTCAACGAGCAATGTTAGGTAACATCAGATTAGGTTGGGAAAGAGCTGGGGTGGGTCGAATCAAAACTGGGAATCAATCCATGCAGCCTTTGACTGTTGCTTTGAGTCACGTAGAGAGGTGTAGACTGTCTGGTTGGGGTTCTCGGAATACTGAGAACCAATGGCTTGCAGCTGTTGGTGACATGGCTGAAAATTGCTCTCAATGGCTCACATGCATTCACATTTTGCAAACTCCCATATCCATTAAACCATCAGGTTGTTTCATATTACCATTCTTTCTTCCTCACATTTCTGCTAATTATAATTCTTTTGAATCTCTTTGGCTCTTTTCTCCACTTGTGTGTACTATGTGGAGTGTGGGAACTCGAACTTCTGCCTTTCCGTGCAAATTTCTGTCTTGAAACTCAGTCAGTCATTTAGGGATACTTGAGGAGCTATTAAATGTGAAATTTTCATGATTAGTCATAGTGAGACAACTGTTCTGCGTGAATCGGTGTCTTCACTCTCTGTATCTGACTGAGGTATCATTAGTCAGTTACTCTAGTCACATATGATGTCATGATGAGCTCAACATTTAGTCTGACGTTTACACTGGCATAGTGTGAGAAATCATGTCACCGTTATTGTTTTAACAGTTTCAAACCTGACTATTCGGGTTTGCTTGAAATAAATCGAGTACAAAGAAATAGACTAAGAATTTACGACATGTGAATACTGTGTGACGGAACCCAAGTTTCCCAAACCTACACTATCTGTGCATTGGTATAGCATTATCAAGCCAGACGGAGTATAAAAGCAATCAACATTCCGATGTCACATTGTTTGTTTTTCATTTGCTGATTTGCAACAAGTTGCATTACATAGGTATTACTCGGTTTAGTGGAACGCGAGAAACACTGTTTACCTAGGTCTTATCAATGCTCACTGACACAGCATGGCGGTTGGAGACATTAACATGCAGGTGATTTAAGCCAAAGATTATGGTGATATTTAAGTCCCCAACCGATAGCTGCTGCCTTGACTTGGTGGTCAGGCTTACGTGTTCCAGTGACTCAACGAGCTACACTGGTTGGAACTAATATTCCTGCAGGTCCTACCGTGCCAGAGAGATCGTTTGGATAGCGTTTGTACTAAGAGCGATTACCATCACAGCGTAGGTGGTGCACACTATGTTGGATGTCTGTGGGCGATGTCGTACTTCTGGGGAATAAGGATGTACCAGCAGTAAGGTGTTTCTCTCAGATGACCAGAAAGCCAGCTATGCTGCATTAAACAGGGCACTCTACTCGAATTCACTCAGATGTGTAGGAGCTTACGGAGATTCGTCATGTAAAGTGGTGACAACCAGTGGTGTCCGTCAGGGATGCATACTGCCTCCATTTTTGTTGGATTTCATCATGGATATATTGATGGATTTGACCCTGACTGACTTTGGTGACTTAGGGATTCACCTTTTATCAGGGAACAGCCTTACTGACTTCGAGTACGCGGATGATATTGTCCACGTAGGTGAAGGCGCTGACAAAGTGTAGAGTCCTCTGAACACATTGTGTAGAAATCTTCTAATGTTTGGCTTTCGACTCGTCCCTGTCAAATGTAAGATGATGCTGCAACACTAGTCTGCACCGACTCCTAACTTAAGGGTAGTGGATGAAGTTGACCGTAGAGCGTGTTGACCACTTGACTACGTGGGACGTAGAATCAGCCCTAATGAACTGACTGTTGAAGAAATCTCAGCACGGATACAAAAGGCTCGTGTGGCATTTGCCAACCTACATCATTTCTAGCGTAGACGTGATATCCAGCTTTGCATCAAAGGAGGCGTGTACTGAGCAGCAGTTTGCTCTGTCCTACTTTATAGCTGTGAGACGACCACTGAGAGTGGAAGACATAAACAGCCTAGTTGTTTTTGACCACAGATGTTTTCGTTCTATATCCCATGTCAAGTGGTACAATATGGTGAGCAATATTGAGGCTAGGTGTACAGAGTTAGTTAAGGATGTAAAGTCGTTCTGTGGGGTGTGAAGCAGCAGAGAATCAGCCGGCTTTAGCACGTGCTACTCATGACGAGCCATCGGCTTCCTCAACGAGCAATGTTAGGTAACATCAGATTAGGTTGGGAAAGAGCTGGGGTGGGTCGAATCAAAACTGGGAATCAATCCATGCAGCCTTTGACTGTTGCTTTGAGTCACGTAGAGAGGTGTAGACTGTCTGGTTGGGGTTCTCGGAATACTGAGAACCAATGGCTTGCAGCTGTTGGTGACATGGCTGAAAATTGCTCTCAATGGTTCACATGCATTCACATTTTGCAAACTCCCATATCCATTAAACCATCAGGTTGTTTCATATTACCATTCTTTCTTCCTCACATTTCTGCTAATTATAATTCTTTTGAATCTCTTTGGCTCTTTTCTCCACTTGTGTGTACTATGTGGAGTGTGGGAACTCGAACTTCTGCCTTTCCGTGCAAATTTCTGTCTTGAAACTCAGTCAGTCATTTAGGGATACTTGAGGAGCTATTAAATGTGAAATTTTCATGATTAGTCATAGTGAGACAACTGTTCTGCGTGAATCGGTGTCTTCACTCTCTGTATCTGACTGAGGTATCATTAGTCAGTTACTCTAGTCACATATGATGTCATGATGAGCTCAACATTTAGTCTGACGTTTACACTGGCATAGTGTGAGAAATCATGTCACCGTTATTGTTTTAACAGTTTCAAACCTGACTATTCGGGTTTGCTTGAAATAAATCGAGTACAAAGAAATAGACTAAGAATTTACGACATGTGAATACTGTGTGACGGAACCCAAGTTTCCCAAACCTACACTATCTGTGCATTGGTATAGCATTATCAAGCCAGACGGAGTATAAAAGCAATCAACATTCCGATGTCACATTGTTTGTTTTTCATTTGCTGATTTGCAACAAGTTGCATTACATAGGTATTACTCGGTTTAGTGGAACGCGAGAAACACTGTTTACCTAGGTCTTATCAATGCTCACTGACACAGCATGGCGGTTGGAGACATTAACATGCAGGTGATTTAAGCCAAAGATTATGGTGATATTTAAGTCCCCAACCGATAGCTGCTGCCTTGACTTGGTGGTCAGGCTTACGTGTTCCAGTGACTCAACGAGCTACACTGGTTGGAACTAATATTCCTGCAGGTCCTACCGTGCCAGAGAGATCGTTTGGATAGCGTTTGTACTAAGAGCGATTACCATCACAGCGTAGGTGGTGCACACTATGTTGGATGTCTGTGGGCGATGTCGTACTTCTGGGGAATAAGGATGTACCAGCAGTAAGGTGTTTCTCTCAGATGACCAGAAAGCCAGCTATGCTGCATTAAACAGGGCACTCTACTCGAATTCACTCAGATGTGTAGGAGCTTACGGAGATTCGTCATGTAAAGTGGTGACAACCAGTGGTGTCCGTCAGGGATGCATACTGCCTCCATTTTTGTTGGATTTCATCATGGATATATTGATGGATTTGACCCTGACTGACTTTGGTGACTTAGGGATTCACCTTTTATCAGGGAACAGCCTTACTGACTTCGAGTACGCGGATGATATTGTCCACGTAGGTGAAGGCGCTGACAAAGTGTAGAGTCCTCTGAACACATTGTGTAGAAATCTTCTAATGTTTGGCTTTCGACTCGTCCCTGTCAAATGTAAGATGATGCTGCAACACTAGTCTGCACCGACTCCTAACTTAAGGGTAGTGGATTAAGTTGACCGTAGAGCGTGTTGACCACTTGACTACGTGGGACGTAGAATCAGCCCTAATGAACTGACTGTTGAAGAAATCTCAGCACGGATACAAAAGGCTCGTGTGGCATTTGCCAACCTACATCATTTCTAGCGTAGACGTGATATCCAGCTTTGCATCAAAGGAGGCGTGTACTGAGCAGCAGTTTGCTCTGTCCTACTTTATAGCTGTGAGACGACCACTGAGAGTGGAAGACATAAACAGCCTAGTTGTTTTTGACCACAGATGTTTTCGTTCTATATCCCATGTCAAGTGGTACAATATGGTGAGCAATATTGAGGCTAGGTGTACAGAGTTAGTTAAGGATGTAAAGTCGTTCTGTGGGGTGTGAAGCAGCAGAGAATCAGCCGGCTTTAGCACGTGCTACTCATGACGAGCCATCGGCTTCCTCAACGAGCAATGTTAGGTAACATCAGATTAGGTTGGGAAAGAGCTGGGGTGGGTCGAATCAAAACTGGGAATCAATCCATGCAGCCTTTGACTGTTGCTTTGAGTCACGTAGAGAGGTGTAGACTGTCTGGTTGGGGTTCTCGGAATACTGAGAACCAATGGCTTGCAGCTGTTGGTGACATGGCTGAAAATTGCTCTCAATGGCTCACATGCATTCACATTTTGCAAACTCCCATATCCATTAAACCATCAGGTTGTTTCATATTACCATTCTTTCTTCCTCACATTTCTGCTAATTATAATTCTTTTGAATCTCTTTGGCTCTTTTCTCCACTTGTGTGTACTATGTGGAGTGTGGGAACTCGAACTTCTGCCTTTCCGTGCAAATTTCTGTCTTGAAACTCAGTCAGTCATTTAGGGATACTTGAGGAGCTATTAAATGTGAAATTTTCATGATTAGTCATAGTGAGACAACTGTTCTGCGTGAATCGGTGTCTTCACTCTCTGTATCTGACTGAGGTATCATTAGTCAGTTACTCTAGTCACATATGATGTCATGATGAGCTCAACATTTAGTCTGACGTTTACACTGGCATAGTGTGAGAAATCATGTCACCGTTATTGTTTTAACAGTTTCAAACCTGACTATTCGGGTTTGCTTGAAATAAATCGAGTACAAAGAAATAGACTAAGAATTTACGACATGTGAATACTGTGTGACGGAACCCAAGTTTCCCAAACCTACACTATCTGTGCATTGGTATAGCATTATCAAGCCAGACGGAGTATAAAAGCAATCAACATTCCGATGTCACATTGTTTGTTTTTCATTTGCTGATTTGCAACAAGTTGCATTACATAGGTATTACTCGGTTTAGTGGAACGCGAGAAACACTGTTTACCTAGGTCTTATCAATGCTCACTGACACAGCATGGCGGTTGGAGACATTAACATGCAGGTGATTTAAGCCAAAGATTATGGTGATATTTAAGTCCCCAACCGATAGCTGCTGCCTTGACTTGGTGGTCAGGCTTACGTGTTCCAGTGACTCAACGAGCTACACTGGTTGGAACTAATATTCCTGCAGGTCCTACCGTGCCAGAGAGATCGTTTGGATAGCGTTTGTACTAAGAGCGATTACCATCACAGCGTAGGTGGTGCACACTATGTTGGATGTCTGTGGGCGATGTCGTACTTCTGGGGAATAAGGATGTACCAGCAGTAAGGTGTTTCTCTCAGATGACCAGAAAGCCAGCTATGCTGCATTAAACAGGGCACTCTACTCGAATTCACTCAGATGTGTAGGAGCTTACGGAGATTCGTCATGTAAAGTGGTGACAACCAGTGGTGTCCGTCAGGGATGCATACTGCCTCCATTTTTGTTGGATTTCATCATGGATATATTGATGGATTTGACCCTGACTGACTTTGGTGACTTAGGGATTCACCTTTTATCAGGGAACAGCCTTACTGACTTCGAGTACGCGGATGATATTGTCCACGTAGGTGAAGGCGCTGACAAAGTGTAGAGTCCTCTGAACACATTGTGTAGAAATCTTCTAATGTTTGGCTTTCGACTCGTCCCTGTCGAATGTAAGATGATGCTGCAACACTAGTCTGCACCGACTCCTAACTTAAGGGTAGTGGATGAAGTTGACCGTAGAGCGTGTTGACCACTTGACTACGTGGGACGTAGAATCAGCCCTAATGAACTGACTGTTGAAGAAATCTCAGCACGGATACAAAAGGCTCGTGTGGCATTTGCCAACCTACATCATTTCTAGCGTAGACGTGATATCCAGCTTTGCATCAAAGGAGGCGTGTACTGAGCAGCAGTTTGCTCTGTCCTACTTTATAGCTGTGAGACGACCACTGAGAGTGGAAGACATAAACAGCCTAGTTGTTTTTGACCACAGATGTTTTCGTTCTATATCCCATGTCAAGTGGTACAATATGGTGAGCAATATTGAGGCTAGGTGTACAGAGTTAGTTAAGGATGTAAAGTCGTTCTGTGGGGTGTGAAGCAGCAGAGAATCAGCCGGCTTTAGCACGTGCTACTCATGACGAGCCATCGGCTTCCTCAACGAGCAATGTTAGGTAACATCAGATTAGGTTGGGAAAGAGCTGGGGTGGGTCGAATCAAAACTGGGAATCAATCCATGCAGCCTTTGACTGTTGCTTTGAGTCACGTAGAGAGGTGTAGACTGTCTGGTTGGGGTTCTCGGAATACTGAGAACCAATGGCTTGCAGCTGTTGGTGACATGGCTGAAAATTGCTCTCAATGGCTCACATGCATTCACATTTTGCAAACTCCCATATCCATTAAACCATCAGGTTGTTTCATATTACCATTCTTTCTTCCTCACATTTCTGCTAATTATAATTCTTTTGAATCTCTTTGGCTCTTTTCTCCACTTGTGTGTACTATGTGGAGTGTGGGAACTCGAACTTCTGCCTTTCCGTGCAAATTTCTGTCTTGAAACTCAGTCAGTCATTTAGGGATACTTGAGGAGCTATTAAATGTGAAATTTTCATGATTAGTCATAGTGAGACAACTGTTCTGCGTGAATCGGTGTCTTCACTCTCTGTATCTGACTGAGGTATCATTAGTCAGTTACTCTAGTCACATATGATGTCATGATGAGCTCAACATTTAGTCTGACGTTTACACTGGCATAGTGTGAGAAATCATGTCACCGTTATTGTTTTAACAGTTTCAAACCTGACTATTCGGGTTTGCTTGAAATAAATCGAGTACAAAGAAATAGACTAAGAATTTACGACATGTGAATACTGTGTGACGGAACCCAAGTTTCCCAAACCTACACTATCTGTGCATTGGTATAGCATTATCAAGCCAGACGGAGTATAAAAGCAATCAACATTCCGATGTCACATTGTTTGTTTTTCATTTGCTGATTTGCAACAAGTTGCATTACATAGGTATTACTCGGTTTAGTGGAACGCGAGAAACACTGTTTACCTAGGTCTTATCAATGCTCACTGACACAGCATGGCGGTTGGAGACATTAACATGCAGGTGATTTAAGCCAAAGATTATGGTGATATTTAAGTCCCCAACCGATAGCTGCTGCCTTGACTTGGTGGTCAGGCTTACGTGTTCCAGTGACTCAACGAGCTACACTGGTTGGAACTAATATTCCTGCAGGTCCTACCGTGCCAGAGAGATCGTTTGGA
The DNA here is from genome assembly GCA_944472155.2 of Trichobilharzia szidati. Lineage (NCBI taxonomy): Eukaryota > Metazoa > Platyhelminthes > Trematoda > Strigeidida > Schistosomatidae > Trichobilharzia > Trichobilharzia szidati. Next base: position 131,710,190 of record OX235279.1, on the reverse strand, counting down.
TAGCGTTTGTACTAAGAGCGATTACCATCACAGCGTAGGTGGTGCACACTATGTTGGATGTCTGTGGGCGATGTCGTACTTCTGGGGAATAAGGATGTACCAGCAGTAAGGTGTTTCTCTCAGATGACCAGAAAGCCAGCTATGCTGCATTAAACAGGGCACTCTACTCGAATTCACTCAGATGTGTAGGAGCTTACGGAGATTCGTCATGTAAAGTGGTGACAACCAGTGGTGTCCGTCAGGGATGCATACTGCCTCCATTTTTGTTGGATTTCATCATGGATATATTGATGGATTTGACCCTGACTGACTTTGGTGACTTAGGGATTCACCTTTTATCAGGGAACAGCCTTACTGACTTCGAGTACGCGGATGATATTGTCCACGTAGGTGAAGGCGCTGACAAAGTGTAGAGTCCTCTGAACACATTGTGTAGAAATCTTCTAATGTTTGGCTTTCGACTCGTCCCTGTCGAATGTAAGATGATGCTGCAACACTAGTCTGCACCGACTCCTAACTTAAGGGTAGTGGATGAAGTTGACCGTAGAGCGTGTTGACCACTTGACTACGTGGGACGTAGAATCAGCCCTAATGAACTGACTGTTGAAGAAATCTCAGCACGGATACAAAAGGCTCGTGTGGCATTTGCCAACCTACATCATTTCTAGCGTAGACGTGATATCCAGCTTTGCATCAAAGGAGGCGTGTACTGAGCAGCAGTTTGCTCTGTCCTACTTTATAGCTGTGAGACGACCACTGAGAGTGGAAGACATAAACAGCCTAGTTGTTTTTGACCACAGATGTTTTCGTTCTATATCCCATGTCAAGTGGTACAATATGGTGAGCAATATTGAGGCTAGGTGTACAGAGTTAGTTAAGGATGTAAAGTCGTTCTGTGGGGTGTGAAGCAGCAGAGAATCAGCCGGCTTTAGCACGTGCTACTCATGACGAGCCATCGGCTTCCTCAACGAGCAATGTTAGGTAACATCAGATTAGGTTGGGAAAGAGCTGGGGTGGGTCGAATCAAAACTGGGAATCAATCCATGCAGCCTTTGACTGTTGCTTTGAGTCACGTAGAGAGGTGTAGACTGTCTGGTTGGGGTTCTCGGAATACTGAGAACCAATGGCTTGCAGCTGTTGGTGACATGGCTGAAAATTGCTCTCAATGGCTCACATGCATTCACATTTTGCAAACTCCCATATCCATTAAACCATCAGGTTGTTTCATATTACCATTCTTTCTTCCTCACATTTCTGCTAATTATAATTCTTTTGAATCTCTTTGGCTCTTTTCTCCACTTGTGTGTACTATGTGGAGTGTGGGAACTCGAACTTCTGCCTTTCCGTGCAAATTTCTGTCTTGAAACTCAGTCAGTCATTTAGGGATACTTGAGGAGCTATTAAATGTGAAATTTTCATGATTAGTCATAGTGAGACAACTGTTCTGCGTGAATCGGTGTCTTCACTCTCTGTATCTGACTGAGGTATCATTAGTCAGTTACTCTAGTCACATATGATGTCATGATGAGCTCAACATTTAGTCTGACGTTTACACTGGCATAGTGTGAGAAATCATGTCACCGTTATTGTTTTAACAGTTTCAAACCTGACTATTCGGGTTTGCTTGAAATAAATCGAGTACAAAGAAATAGACTAAGAATTTACGACATGTGAATACTGTGTGACGGAACCCAAGTTTCCCAAACCTACACTATCTGTGCATTGGTATAGCATTATCAAGCCAGACGGAGTATAAAAGCAATCAACATTCCGATGTCACATTGTTTGTTTTTCATTTGCTGATTTGCAACAAGTTGCATTACATAGGTATTACTCGGTTTAGTGGAACGCGAGAAACACTGTTTACCTAGGTCTTATCAATGCTCACTGACACAGCATGGCGGTTGGAGACATTAACATGCAGGTGATTTAAGCCAAAGATTATGGTGATATTTAAGTCCCCAACCGATAGCTGCTGCCTTGACTTGGTGGTCAGGCTTACGTGTTCCAGTGACTCAACGAGCTACACTGGTTGGAACTAATATTCCTGCAGGTCCTACCGTGCCAGAGAGATCGTTTGGATAGCGTTTGTACTAAGAGCGATTACCATCACAGCGTAGGTGGTGCACACTATGTTGGATGTCTGTGGGCGATGTCGTACTTCTGGGGAATAAGGATGTACCAGCAGTAAGGTGTTTCTCTCAGATGACCAGAAAGCCAGCTATGCTGCATTAAACAGGGCACTCTACTCGAATTCACTCAGATGTGTAGGAGCTTACGGAGATTCGTCATGTAAAGTGGTGACAACCAGTGGTGTCCGTCAGGGATGCATACTGCCTCCATTTTTGTTGGATTTCATCATGGATATATTGATGGATTTGACCCTGACTGACTTTGGTGACTTAGGGATTCACCTTTTATCAGGGAACAGCCTTACTGACTTCGAGTACGCGGATGATATTGTCCACGTAGGTGAAGGCGCTGACAAAGTGTAGAGTCCTCTGAACACATTGTGTAGAAATCTTCTAATGTTTGGCTTTCGACTCGTCCCTGTCGAATGTAAGATGATGCTGCAACACTAGTCTGCACCGACTCCTAACTTAAGGGTAGTGGATGAAGTTGACCGTAGAGCGTGTTGACCACTTGACTACGTGGGACGTAGAATCAGCCCTAATGAACTGACTGTTGAAGAAATCTCAGCACGGATACAAAAGGCTCGTGTGGCATTTGCCAACCTACATCATTTCTAGCGTAGACGTGATATCCAGCTTTGCATCAAAGGAGGCGTGTACTGAGCAGCAGTTTGCTCTGTCCTACTTTATAGCTGTGAGACGACCACTGAGAGTGGAAGACATAAACAGCCTAGTTGTTTTTGACCACAGATGTTTTCGTTCTATATCCCATGTCAAGTGGTACAATATGGTGAGCAATATTGAGGCTAGGTGTACAGAGTTAGTTAAGGATGTAAAGTCGTTCTGTGGGGTGTGAAGCAGCAGAGAATCAGCCGGCTTTAGCACGTGCTACTCATGACGAGCCATCGGCTTCCTCAACGAGCAATGTTAGGTAACATCAGATTAGGTTGGGAAAGAGCTGGGGTGGGTCGAATCAAAACTGGGAATCAATCCATGCAGCCTTTGACTGTTGCTTTGAGTCACGTAGAGAGGTGTAGACTGTCTGGTTGGGGTTCTCGGAATACTGAGAACCAATGGCTTGCAGCTGTTGGTGACATGGCTGAAAATTGCTCTCAATGGCTCACATGCATTCACATTTTGCAAACTCCCATATCCATTAAACCATCAGGTTGTTTCATATTACCATTCTTTCTTCCTCACATTTCTGCTAATTATAATTCTTTTGAATCTCTTTGGCTCTTTTCTCCACTTGTGTGTACTATGTGGAGTGTGGGAACTCGAACTTCTGCCTTTCCGTGCAAATTTCTGTCTTGAAACTCAGTCAGTCATTTAGGGATACTTGAGGAGCTATTAAATGTGAAATTTTCATGATTAGTCATAGTGAGACAACTGTTCTGCGTGAATCGGTGTCTTCACTCTCTGTATCTGACTGAGGTATCATTAGTCAGTTACTCTAGTCACATATGATGTCATGATGAGCTCAACATTTAGTCTGACGTTTACACTGGCATAGTGTGAGAAATCATGTCACCGTTATTGTTTTAACAGTTTCAAACCTGACTATTCGGGTTTGCTTGAAATAAATCGAGTACAAAGAAATAGACTAAGAATTTACGACATGTGAATACTGTGTGACGGAACCCAAGTTTCCCAAACCTACACTATCTGTGCATTGGTATAGCATTATCAAGCCAGACGGAGTATAAAAGCAATCAACATTCCGATGTCACATTGTTTGTTTTTCATTTGCTGATTTGCAACAAGTTGCATTACATAGGTATTACTCGGTTTAGTGGAACGCGAGAAACACTGTTTACCTAGGTCTTATCAATGCTCACTGACACAGCATGGCGGTTGGAGACATTAACATGCAGGTGATTTAAGCCAAAGATTATGGTGATATTTAAGTCCCCAACCGATAGCTGCTGCCTTGACTTGGTGGTCAGGCTTACGTGTTCCAGTGACTCAACGAGCTACACTGGTTGGAACTAATATTCCTGCAGGTCCTACCGTGCCAGAGAGATCGTTTGGATAGCGTTTGTACTAAGAGCGATTACCATCACAGCGTAGGTGGTGCACACTATGTTGGATGTCTGTGGGCGATGTCGTACTTCTGGGGAATAAGGATGTACCAGCAGTAAGGTGTTTCTCTCAGATGACCAGAAAGCCAGCTATGCTGCATTAAACAGGGCACTCTACTCGAATTCACTCAGATGTGTAGGAGCTTACGGAGATTCGTCATGTAAAGTGGTGACAACCAGTGGTGT